>OZ012737.1:260382199-260982199 GCA_963859935.3 Lathyrus sativus | reverse complement strand
GAGTCAACGTAGTTCGGAAAACTACGGGTGAAGGGCGTAACACCCTTTTCTACCCCAAAATTATCATGGCAAAATTACACAGATTTCAGAGTAAATAAATAAATCTCAATAAAAAGTCACTAAAAGGGCGTACATTTCTCAATGTCATCAAAATAAGTCAATGCTCCGTGTACAACGGGTTTTGCCCAAAATACATCAAACTACACAAAACAGCAGAACTCGAAAGGCATAATCAAGGTTTCCCTCATCCGAAAAGATAATCAAAATAAACTCAATAAACATAACTCAACTCAAAGACCCCCAACCCGATGTTACACTATCAGAGCAAGACCCTCTAAGTTGACCAAAGGCCAACAACTCAAAACTTCAAAAATACTCCTCGACGACGTCCACGGCTAAACTTGGTCATCTGCACGTTACCCACGTGGAGGTAACATTCAAACAGGAAGGGTGAGTAAAACAGTTCATAATAATCAATGTATAAAAATCAACATATAAACGGCATCATATTCATATTCAAAACATTCATATCCTTCAATAGGCCTCGAAGGCCACAACATCATAATTTATACAAAAAGACTCATAAATGTAAATGCAATAAGCCTCAATGCATGTGGTATCAATCATCACAACACGATGGACACTGGGTCATCAACCCTTCATAAATCCCCATCAATAGGATCGATTCTACTAGAGAACTGGAGCACATCAAAATACTTCACATCCGCACAGTGGGATTGAAGCCAAAGTAATCGAGGTCCTGAATCGAAGTTCGGATGCACATGAATGCATGATGCGCACGTCACAAATCATCCTCATAATAACATCATAGGTGCATCATCATTCATCATATTCATCATAATCAAACGTCATAGCTCATCATATTCATCATTATCAAACGTCATAGCTCATCATCATAATCATCATCATACGTCATGTCATCATAACTCATCATAATAACCATCATCATACATCATGTCATCACAATTCATCATAATAATCATCCTCATACATCATATAAAATCATCATATAATTATTTACAAATCACGTAGTGCTCATAGTCATACTCATATTAATTCATCATATGATCACATATTATCACCTATTAATTCATAATTATACTCGCGGTATACCATCGCCTATTAATCACATAAACTTCACAGTCCTACTCAGGTTAATTCATCATATTATCACATATTATCACAGTTACCCTCATGATAACTCATCAGGAAAATCGCAGCATCAAAACATCAAGACATCACTGAACCAGAACATGATTCATTACTAGAACATATACACAATTGACTTATCAAACATAATTAGATATAAAAATATTGGGAAACCAATTCCCTTATCTATACTATGTTATATCTCTATTCATTAGCTTTCCAACGCTTCGAACGGGGGCCAAAACAGACTTACGGATCAAAAGTTACGTCCAAAACAATTTCGACCAAAAACCTGAACAGTCGTGACGCACAGCAAAACGCTGTTACGCTCCGGAACCTAAATCAACCCAAAAGTTCACACGATTCACTTCTCCAATGCCCCCAAAACATCCCTAGATCTTCCCTAAGGTCCTACAGCGATAAAGGCACAAAACCTACGGTTTATTAGGCCAATCCGGTAACATATTCATGTCCTAAATCATAATTTCCCTACAATTGCCCTGCAGGCATCTGAGTTACTCACTATCAAATATTCCTACGGGTTAAGCAAAGTTCAATCAACTTTTTGACCACGAAGGCCTAGGTTTTCGTTTCTCCCAATCAATTCATGGTTAGATTTTCAATTACAGGTTTAGGCCACGAAGGCCAAAGATCACTATTTCTCATCTCTACCTTTAACATCCCTACGGTTACAATCTTCATAATAAATTTAGGCCACGAAGGCCATAGATCACTTGTTCTCATATCCTTCTAATCTTCCTTAACCCAATTAAATCCCAAAGGTCACAATCTCAATAATAGATTTAGGCCACGAAGGCCAAAATCCCTTTTTCCCATAATTCTCTATAAAACTATTAAATCAACCATAATCACATCGAAATCTACAAATAGAAAATTATGAAAAGCTATACTCCCCATATCTTAGTCGTTTCAAAGCCCTCTCAAATGTCTCCGGGAATCCTTCGAAACTTTTGCCACCAATCTCCCTTTTCAGAGCGTTGCCCTCCATTCTTTTCACGGTCTAACAAATGAATCCTAATTCCATCATATTTTCCTTTTTGTTAAACCTAGACTTGGGCCTCACAAATTTGGGTTTTCCCCTTAATACCCTTACTAACTCCTCTTAATGCCCAAATTACCCTTATTTCACTTATATTTATTTTAACTAATAATAATACTAATATTTCCATATTGTATACTATTAATTAAATAAATAATCCAAAAATGCATAATTCCCAATAATCTACAAAACCACCGAAAACCACCAAAATACGAATATTCTCAATTAAATAAATTAATTAAAATATTCCAATTAAATTTGGGGTGTTACAACTCTCCCCCACTTAAAGAGTTTTCGCCCTCGAAAATTACCTCAAGGAAACAGAGTCGGATACGAATCCCTCATCTAATCCTCACGCCTCCAAGTCCAACTTTCTGCAGCTGGTCCTTCCAAAACTACCTTTACCAAGGCAATCTCTTTACCTCGAAGTATGCTTCTCGTTGATCAATCTGAACTAACAATGCTTCAACAATCAGATTATCTCTCACTTGTACACCATCCATCTGAATCAATGTACTTCCTCAACATGGGCACATGAAACATATCATGCAATTTCACAAACGACAACGGTATAACAGTCTAACATGCTACTTCTCCCATGCTTCCGCTGCGCCACTCTGATACGAACCAACAAACCAAGGTGTGAGCTTTCGAGACTTCAAAGCTCGGCCAACACCATTTACCGGCGTAACTCTCAAAACACATGATTTCCCCCTTGAAATTAAAGCGCTTTCCTCTTCTTATCATGGTAACTCTTCTAACGACCCTGCGAAACATTCATCTTTTCCTTGGATCCTCTTGATCTTTTCAGTCGTCACTTACGCAATATTAGGTCCGAGTACAACATTCTCGCCTGACTCATATCAACACAAAGGAGTCTTACACCTCCTACCATACAAAGCCTCATACAGTGCCATTCCGATACTAGAATGGTAACTGTCATCGTAGGTAAACTCAACCAACGACAAATAGCTATCCCCCGATCCACCTTGATCCAACACACAAGCTCTCAACAAATCCCCTAAAGATTGGATAGTTCTCTCTGTTTGTCCATCCGTCAGCGGATGATAGGCAGAGTTCAACTTCAACATGGTACCCAAAGCGTCTTTAACTCTCCCAGAATCTCGATGTAAATCCCAGATTTCCATCTGATACAATATTCGATGATATCTCATACAAATTCACAACTTCCTCAATATACATCTCAGCTAGCTTCAACATAGAATGATTAATCCTCATTGGTATAAAATGAGCTGGTCTAGTCAATCTATCCAAAATCACCCAAATCAAATCATATCCCTCTCACAGTCTTCGGCAAACCCGACACAAAATCCATGGAAGTACTATCCCATTTCCACTCTAGAATATTCAACGGTTGCATCAGACCCGACGGTCTCTGATGTTCAATCTTCGAATTCTGACAAGTCGAACAAGTATATAAAACTCAACCACTTCTCTCTTCACCTATGGCCACCAAAAAATTTCCTCAAATCCGGCTACATCTTCATAGCATCGGGATGGATACTCAATTTACCTCAATTTCTTTCTCCAAGAATACTCTTATTCCACTCAACAATATCTGGAACACAAACTCTATCACGACATCTCATGATACCATTTCCATTAATCTGAAAATCATCTCTTCATCTTTGATCCATCAAATTCAACCGATCTACCAACTCAAATCAGATTTATGACCTTCTCGAATCTCATCAAGAATGCCACTAGTAAGGTCCAACATACTAAGCTTAACTCCATAAGAAGTCTCTTTACAAACCAAACTCATATCACAAAATTGCTCAATCAGTTCTAACTCTTTTACCATCGTCATCGGTATATGCAAGATTTCCAAATCAATGCATCAGCTACCACATTTGTTTTACCCGGATGGTAATTCAACCAAAAACCATCATCCTTCAGAAGTCCCAATCATCTCTTCTTCCTCATATTCAACTCTTCCTGATCAAAGAAATACTCCAAACTCTTAGGATCACTAAACATCTCAAATCTCGAACAAAACAAATAATACCTCCAAAGCTTCGGCACAAACACAACAACAACCAACTCTAAATCACGCGTCAGATAATTCCTCTTATGTACCTTAAGTTTCCTTAAAGCATAAGCTAAACTTGCTGATGTTGCATTAACATACCTCCTAATCCCATCAATGAAGCATTGCAATGTACCACAATGGTTTTGTCGGATTCGGCAAAATCAAACTTGAGCTGTTGTCAGTCTTCTCAAAAGCTCTTGCAACTTTTCTTCATACTTTTCATCCCAAAATAAAAGCTTGAACCTTCCTAGTCCACTGCTTCAATGGCAGAGATGACTTGGAAAAATCCTTCAATGAATTCCAATAACAATCTGCCAACCCAAGAAAACTTCTAATATCAAATACAGGCTTTTGGAGCTTCCCATTGCTATACAGCTTCAACCTTCGCCATATCAACCACAAACTTGCCCAAATAAGTATGGAAAATCCTGTTCATACTCTACAAACTCACATGGTGCATTAGTCACACCCAAATGGCACTACTAAATACTCATCATGTCCATACCCCGTTTCAAAAGTAGTCTCTTGAATATCTTCAGCCCCCACACGAATCTGATGATACCCAGATCTCGAATCTATCTTACTGGATACACTTGCAACAACCAACTGATCCATTAAATTATCAATCCTTGGAAGTGAACACTTATTCTCGATAGTCACCTTGCTCACTTATCTATAATCTACCCAAAGCCTCACATAGCCTTCTCAAGCAAATCTTCAAGTTGCTTTTTCAACTCTTTCAATCCCAATGCAGGCATACGATATGGAGCCATCAATATCAAACTAGTTCCAAGAACTAAGTCGATCACAAACTCCACTTCACATTCCGGCGGCACATCACTTATCTCATTAGGAAAAACTTCCAAACAATAAAAAATAATTGGTAAACCACCAACTTCTCCACTTTCATTAACACTCAAAGTTTCCATCAAAATAAACATCTCAACACCATCCGCACCGACTCACCAAAACAATCCGTAAGCACTTAGCTTAACTCAAAGAAATTCACTGCTCACGTCATCTAAGCTTGCAAGACACGTCTATCCCATCCAACATGACTCCGTCCACCATTAACAAGAGATTAAGGGTGATCAGACCCTCAAGTTGTCAGTAGACAATCGAAAATCATGATAGGGTATAAACCATTTTTACCAAACTATAAGAGCGTTCATCGACACACTGAGCCACCAGTCCACACTTGCAACATCCTAGAGAAGCACAAGCTTCTCCCCCACTTGATTCATTCCCACTTCTGCAGGAAAAGGTTAGAAAACAAACGTGTACCGACAGTGTTTTCACACACATATCGCATACAAGGGAACAAACAACATTAGACAACTTGGTCGGACGGACCGACCTGCTCTGATAGCACTAATGTAACACCCTTTTCTACCGCAAGATTATCATGGCAAAATTACACAGATTTCAGAGTAAATAAATAAATCTCAATAAAAAGCCACTAAAAGGGCGTACTTTCTCAATGTCATCAAAATAAGTCAATGCTCCGTGTACAAAGGGTTTTGCCTAAAATACATCAAACTACACAAAACAGGAGAACTTGAAAGGCATAATCAAGGTTTTCCTCATCCGGGAAGACAATCAAAATAAACTCAATAAACATAACTCAACTCAAAGACCCCCAACCCGATGTTACACTATCAGAGTAAGACCCTCTAAGTTGACCAAAGACCAACATCTCAAAACTTCAAAAATACTCTTCGAAGGCGTCCACGGCTAAACTTGGTCATTTGCACGTTACCCACGTGGAGGTAACATTCAAACAGGCAGGGTGAGTAAAACAGTTCATAATAATCAATGTATAAAAATCAACATATAAACGGCATCATATTCATATTCAAAACATTCATATCCTTCAATAGGCCTCGAAGGCCACAACATCATAATTTATACAAAAAGACTCGTAAATGTAAATGCAACAAGACTCAATGCATGTGGTACCAATCATCACAACACGATGGACACTGGGTCATCAACCCTTCATATATCCCCATCAATAGGATCGATTCTACTAGAGAACTGGAGCACATCAAAATACTTCACATCTGCACAGTGGGATTGAAGCCAAAGTAATCGAGGTCCTGAACCGAAGTCCGGATGCACATGAATGCATGATGCACACGTCACAAATCATCCTCATAATAACATCATAGGTGCATCATCATTCATCATATTCATCATAATCAAACGTCATAGCTCATCATATTCATCATTATCAAACGTCATAGCTCATCATCATAATCATCATCATACGTCATGTCATCATAACTCATCATAATAACCATCATCATACATCATGTCATCACAATTCATCATAATAATCATCCTCATACATCATATAAAATCATCATATAATTATTTACAAATCACGTAGCGCTCACAGTCATACTCATATTAATTCATCATATGATCACATATTATCACCTATTAATTCATAATTATACTCGCGGTATTCCTCATACCATCGCCTATTAATCATATAAACTTCATAGTCCTACTCATGTTAATTCATCATATTATCACATATTATCACAGTTACCCTCATGATAACTCATCAGGAAAATCGCAACATCAAAACATCAAGACATCACTGAACCAGAACATGATTCATTACTAGAACATATACACAATTGACTTATCAAACATAATTAGAAATAAAAATATTAGGAAACCAATTCCCTTATTTATACTATGTTATAGCTATATTCATTAGCTTTCAAACGCTTCAAACGGGGGCCAAAATAGACTTACGGATCAAAAGTTACGTCCAAAACAATTTCGACCGAAAACATGAACAGTCGTGACGCACAGCAAAACGTTGTTACACTCCGGAACCTAAATCAACCCAAAAGTCCACACGATTCACTTCTCCGATGCCCCCAAAACATCCCTAGATCATCTATAAGGTCCTAAGACGATAAAGGCACAAAACCTACGGTTTATTAGGCCAATCCGGTAACATATTCATGTCCTAAATCACAATTTCCCTACTATTGTCCTGCAGGCATCTGAGTTACTCACTATCAAATATTCCTACGGGTTAAGCAAAGTTCAATCAAATTTTTGACCACGAAGGCCTAGGTTTCCGTTTCCCCCAATCAATTCACGGTTAGATTTGCAATTACAGGTTTAGGCCACGAAGGCCAATGATCATTATTTCTCATCTCTACCTTTAACATCCCTACTGTTACAATCTCCATAATAAATTTAGGCCACGAAGGCCATAAATCACTTGTTCTCATACCCTTATAATCTTTCTTAACCCAAATAAATCCCCACGGTCAAAATCTCAATAATAGATTTAGGCCACGAAGGCCAAAATCCCTTTTTCCCATAATTCTCCATAAAACCCTTAAATCAACCATAATCACATCGAAATCTACACATAGAAAATTATGAAAAGCTATAATCCTCATACCTTAGTCGATTCAAAGCCCTCTCAAATGTCTCTAGGAATCCTTTGAAGCTTTTGCCTCCAATCTCCCTTTTCAAAACTCTGGCCTCCATTCTTTTCACGGTCTAACAAATGAATCCTAATTCCATAATATTTTCCTTTTTATTAAACCTAGACTTGGGCCTCACAAATTTGGACTTTTCCCTTAATACCCTTACTAACTCCTCTTAATGCCCAAATTACCCTTATTTCACTTATATTTATTTTAACTAATAATAATACTAATATTTCCATATTGTATACTATTAATTAAATAAATAATCCAAAAATGCATAATTTCCAATAATCTACAAAACCACCGAAAACCACAAAAATACGAATATTCTCAATTAAATAAATAAATTAAAATATTCTAATTAAATTTGGGGTGTTACAAAGGGGGGGGGGGGAGGTTGCTCGCCAAGAAATCGTTGTCTTGTGCCTATGTATCCTCATCTGGTATGAGAAATAAGAGCAAACGTAGTTCGGGCTGATATGACCACAGATTGGTTCAAGTGTTTTAATTGAGTAGTGTTAAACCTTCGTTTCAGCAGTTAGGGACGATGCCTATTTGTGGTAGAACTAAAGCTTAACACACTCTTTTTGAAAGTGGTTTTCAATTAATCCCGAAGGATAAAAAGGTTTGATGTTTTTTTTTGTGTTTTTTAGTGAAGTGAGTTATATTTATTTGTGATTCACGCTGCACTAAAGACTATGACATAGGAACGAATGCATCGCATATCGCCCCCAGACGGGACGTACACTAAACACTCTAGACAAGCGAGAGGAGACCCCTCACTTATCATTTCCCATGTGCTTAAGGCTCGTAGCGTACAACATTCATCGTATTTATTAGATGAGTTAGAATGTGTTTTGAGATGAGAAGAGAGACGCACAGAAGGTCTAAGGGAAACTCGGCCCTAACATTGTCATGTAAAGTGGTCCTAAAGTTGGGATTGAAAGGGAAATCTATCCTAATGTTGGCATGCTTGGATTGAACACCTAATGTCTCTCCTATTCCCGTCCTAAACGGAGGGACTAGGAATCCTAAGGGATTATGGCAAAAGACTAAGTAAACACAAAGTAATTCAATCACAAGATGAAAAGAACATGAGATGAAAGTGACTTAAACAAGTCAATGCAATAAGAGATGCAAACATGAAATGCAAGAACAAATGCAAGAAGGATGAGAATAAATGGTAGAAGCAAGCTCCTACAACCATTACCATCAATCATCAAAGAAAAGTGGGAGGAAAAAAGTTTGGGACAGCAGCCACCACAAGCACATCTCAACCAAAAAATTCTTCAAACTTAAGCAAATCAAATGATCATCACTTGAACAACATCCACAAAGTATGCATTCAAATGGAAATCGAACACCACGTGTCGGAGAATCAAGATTAAACAATCAAGAACAGTGAAACACGTTCAAAACAACCCACCTAAATGTATCATATTGATCCATGGAGATTGAAAGTGGGATGACATCAAAACAAGCTTGAAAACAACCAAAAATGTCATTTTGGTTCAGTGTTAATCGGTTAACACTATTGGTTAACCGATTAACCATTTAAAAAATTTGAAAATTCACAATAGTTAACCAATTAACCAGTTTGTACTGCAACTGGTTAACCGATTAACACTGCACCAGAAGCAGAAAATCAACAACTCAAAAGCACTTTCAGCAATTAATCTAATGTGCAATCATCCAAATGATCATGTAATCAATTATGCACGAATTTAACACTAGAAATCAGTGATCCAACAACATATAAACACATTCGAACATTGAAATCACAATTCGCATAGATCAAAATCAACAAAATCAATCAAAATTTGAATATCTACATTGATTATGCAAATAAGCTAAAAAACAGAATCGAATCCAGAATTTCCAACCTACAAAGTAGAGATTTGCTTTGGTGAATGTTGATTCACTTGAAATGAGTAGATCCAAGCAAGAAACCCAGAGATTCTTCAAGATCCAAGAGCTTTCTTGTTGTAGGAGTGAAGATCAACCAAAATGAAGCAAAAATTATCCAAATTAGCTTCCAAGATCAGATCCAAATCCAAACGAAAATTGAATGGAGAATTGAAGATAATAAGGATGAAGGATGAAGGTTTAACTCTAGAATTCAATGATTCCAATGGAGAATCAAAGAAATCAAGTGAGAGCTCTAATGGAGGTTTTTGGAGTGAAAAAAGTTGAGAGAAAAATTTCAAGAGTGAGAGTGAATTCTGAAAATGAAATGGAATTATGAGGATTGATTGTGTGATGTTTGAAGCAAATTCATTTAAATATGCTCTAGGTTAGGAGTAGAATGGTGGTTTGGAGTGTGGTTATGAAAATTGGAATGGGATTAGGAATGGAAAATTGGAGGGAACTTGAATTAATTTGAAAATTAACCAAAATTTGGAATGATTCTAGATCCTTCCTCTGGTGTAAAATCAAATTCACAAGTGATCAAAATGGACCCCAAAGTGACTGCCTTTGAAAACTCACGTGCAGAGCAAAATTTGCCTTGGTTAACCATTTTGGTTAATCGGTTAACACCTTTGAAAATTCAAATCTGTCCTGATTTTGCTATGGTTAACCGGTTAACCATATTGGTTAATCGGTTAACACCTTGAAAATTTGAATTTTGACGCCTTTTGGAGGAAAAAGTGCACAATTGCCCGTTTTCATCTGTTTTGAGCCTTGTTAATCCTCTGGAACTTGCTCTTGAATATTATAATTGTGAGAATGCTTGAGATGACCTGAGCGTTTCCTCTTGAGCTAAGAATTATCCTGCAAAATAAAATAAAATCGACCGCTCGATCGCTGGGCAAAATAAATGTCGGAGCCCCTGATGCTCGATATTCAAACTCTTGCGCTAAAAATGAAACCCTGAGCCACAAAAATGCCTTGATCCCATGCCTCAAGAAGAAATTCTATGATATACAGAAATGCAAAATGCAGAGAAACAAAAGCCAGTTAAGGTTAAAACAGAAGGGAAAATTTTGGGGTGCTACAGTTGCCCCTATTCAATCGACTTGGACCTGAAAGGATGAAAAGCATCAGCTTTCAAACATTCAAGGTAGAAGGTGATTGAATACAAAAAGAACTCGGAAATTCGCAACATGCAGGGTTGCAAAACAGCGAATACCAACCAAAAGTTAGAATGCGACACGCTGAGGATAACAGTCCAATATGAAACATCAACCAAAAGATACCAACCAAGAGTTGGGATAACAACCAAAGGATACCAACCAAGAGTTAGGATAACAACCCAAGGATACCAACCAAGAGTTGAGATACAACCAAAAGATACCAACCAAAAGTTGGGATAAAAACCCCAGGATACCAACCAAGAGTTGGGATACAACCAAAGGATACCAACCAAGAGTTGGGATACAACCAAAGGATACCAACCAAGAGTTGGGATAACAACCCAAGGATACCAACCAAGAGTTGGGATAACAAATCCTGGATACCAACCAAGAGTTGGGATAACGACTCCGAATACCAACCAAGAGTTGGAACAAACAAAGGATACCAACCAAGAGTTGGGACAAAAAACAGAGGATGCCAACCAAGAGTTGGAATAAAATCAAAGGATACCAACCAAGAGTTGGGATAACAAACCCCGGATACCAACCAAGAGTTGGGATACAAAACCAAGGATACCAACCAAGAGTTGGGATAACAACCAAAGGATACCGACCAAGAGTTGGGATAGCAACCAAAGGATACCAACCAAGAGTTAGGATAAACGAGAATGCCGACCAAAGGTAACCTCTTGAGGACAAAACTCAAATCAGGAACCTGCAGGACATATAATCAATAGACTTACGACCTCAGGAAAAGCCAAACTCTGTTGGGAAAATAATATAGAAGCTTAACCAATCAGCCCTATGGGGAATAAGCGTCTACCAAAAGATAACAATCAAAGGATACCATCCAAAAGATGGGATGACCAGCAAATGAGTATCAATCAAGAGTTGGGACAAAGGTCAAAGAATACCACCAAAACGTGCAAGAAGTACCTCAACGACTTTACGAACTGGAGAGGACTCCGCTGGGGAAAGAGTAGACTAACCAAAAAACTCTGCATAAGATAAACATCCACCAAAAAATAATAATTAAAGGATACCATCCAAAAGATGGGATAAGGGTTACTCTCCGGGGATAAAGACCAAACACTACCAACCAAGAGTTGGAATCACCACAAAACCGACCGAAGGTGAAATGGCGGGACTATTTAACTAGGGGAGTATACTGACCAAAAGTCAGAATGACACCAAAGGTAATAAACACAAGCTACCAACCAAGAGTTGTGATCACCGCAATACCAAACAAAGTTGAACCCAAGCTATCAACCAAAAGTTGAAATCACCGGATGAGACAAAACCGACCACAAGCTATCAACCACAAGTTGAAATTACTTCCAATTTGCAAGGGATAACCTCCAACCCAAAAGCTGAAGAACAAGGTTACTAACCAAAAGTTAGGATCACCAGAACGCCGACCAAAGGCAAACTCTGCGGGAAAAAAGTATCAACCCCCAATAGTTGAAAACTACCAATAAAAATTGGAATCATCCACCCAAAACAAAGACTACCAACCAACAGTTGGAATCATCAACCAGGAAACGAAGGTTAACAACCAAGAGTTGGAATAACGTCAACAAGACGACCAAACTAGGGATTACCAACCAAAAGTTGGGATCAAACTCTACAAGAGAAACCAAGGACTACCAACCAACAGTTGGAATCACGTCAACAAACCTTACCAACCAAAAGTTGGAATCAAACCAGGCTACCAACCAAAAGTAGGAATAACAAAAAACGAAAACTACCAACCAAAAGTTGGAATTGAAGTAAAGGTTACCAACCAAAAGTTGGAATAACTCCCACAAACCGAAGATTACCAACCAAGAGTTGGAATATAATCAACAAACCTCACCAACCAAAAGTTGGAATAACAACTCTAACAAGTCACAAATTACCAACCAAAAGTTGGGATAATGATTCCGCCGGCGAATAGAGGAGGACTACCAACCAAAAGTTGGGATAAATATACCACCACCAAAGGACTACCAACCAAGAGTTAGAATAACAATTCTCGGAAAGGAAGACTATCAACCAAAAGTTGGGATAACGTCAACAAAGCTTTGGACCCAGCTGGGGATTACCAACCAAAAGTTGGCATAACGTCCAACAAGCGACAGACTACCAACCAAAAGTTGGAATAACGACTCGCAGGGGATAAAATCCAACCAAAAGTTGGGAAACAAGGCTACTAACCAAAAGTTAGGACTGTTGGGGACGCCGAACAAAGTTGATTCCACCATAGAATACTACCAACCAAAAGTTGGGATGATCATCTAGAACTACCAACCAAAAGTTGGAATATAAAGCTACTAACCAAAAGTTAGGATCACCAGAAACGTCGAATGAAGGAAAACTGACAACAACGAAACCCACCAACCAAAATTTGGAATAACGGGCTTCGCTGAGAAGAATAAGGATTACCGGCAGAAAGTTGGAATAACATCCAACCGCCAATGGGTTACCAACCAAAAGTTGGAATAAAGCAAAGATTACCAACCAAGAGTTGGAATAAGGACTCTGCTGGAGGAACCAGAGATTATCAACCAAAAGTTGGGATAACTCATCCTAGAATTACCAACCAAAAGTGGGAATACCAAACACAATAATTCGGACTATGCTGGAGAGTACCAACCAAAAGTTGGGATAACACACCCGAGAATTAGCAGGCAATAGAATCAACCGACTCACAACTTGCAAAGAAAGCTCCGACAGGAAAAGAGAGGTTTAAACAACGACTCTGCCGAGGAAAAGAAGTTCACCAAACAACTCTGTTGGGGAAAATGTCTGAACAAAAGGCTCGGCCAGGGAAGAAAACATTCACAAGCGACTCACCTGGGGAGAATGAAGACGTCTATACAAACAACTCTTGGGAAAAGAAAACGTTTACCCAAACGACTCAGCTGAGGAGAAACCAATAACATGAATACCCCAAAGATCCATCCCAACGGGGATAACATGAAAAATCTCCTGAATCAAATATCCTCTGCCCTCAAAGGCAACCGGCATCAAAGGTATCAAACCTGGATTATGCTTTAGATGCATATGTTTGAAAAAGGCGTAATGTTCCATACGAAATGGAAATGATATGCATTTGGGAGAATGCTATGCAAAATGAAAATGCAAAGGAACCACTCCAGCAAAATAAATGCCGGAGAGAAGAGACCAACTCCGCTGGGGATGAAATCAAACTCTGCTGAGGGAGACATCCTGGATGGCCTACCAGAATAGAACTTCACCCTGTTGGGGAAAACACCAAACACTCCACTAAGTGGGGAATAAAAAACAACGTTGAAAGCTCCACTCTGCTTGGGAAGAAATCCGCCCCGCTGGGGATGTACAAGTAACAACCCACCCTGTTGGGGAATATCAGAGACTTCTACTGAGAACTCTTTTCTTCTGGGGAATGGATCACGCTCTGCTTAAACATTTACCCTGAAGACAAAAAGAAAAACATCTGTTGGGAGCGTGTCTCGACAACCGATCCTCAAAGATGCCAACGATCACTAGACTTAGCCGGAGATATCAATCTGCCATTGATGTACCTGTCGAAGGAATAAGAACTAAACTTTGCTCGAGGAAGAAAATCTTGAATACTGATATTACTGGGAAGACACCAGAACGTCGACTCCGTTGGGGAAGGACGTCAAAGACGTTGCCTCTGTCGGAGAATAACACTGAAATGAAATCCATCCTACCCCAGTGTAGTTCAATTTGCCTCATTCTGATCTCTGAGACAGTTCATCTTGAAAAGAAAAGCTTGCCATGAGACGACCTCGAGATGGCTTGCCCCAGAATCTGTACCATGAATGGATTCGTCCCTGGTTGACCAACTCTGATAAACTCTGAAGATATGAAGAGGAACAATTCTTTTATTTTCAATTTTTCCCCAGCCTATGGGATCTCTATAAAACCTTCCTCGAAAGGAGACCTTCAATTTCTGTACCCTAATAGTTTGACATGAACAGCTTCATCACTTTGAACCTCGAAGAGGTACTTCAAGTCCTTCTGGATAAGAATAGCTCTTAGGCTTTTAGGGTGGCCTGCCCCAGCCTTCAAATGACTTTGCCCTGGTTGGCTGATTTATGGAGCAGTACCCCTGACTTCGAGAGATTTGTCGAATCTCGAATTGATTGCTTTCAGACTAACTGGCCTTCGAATGGCTGACTCCCATGATATGATCATTTGATATAGCTTGCCCCGGTTCAACGGAGTATTCAGGCGTTCTGCATTCTATCATGATCAAACTTTCCACTGTGGAAACTCTCTTGATGTCAAGTGCTTACTCGCAAGTAAAATAAATTGTTCTGCACAAAAGATATATTAATGCAATGCATATGACAGTTTTGAAATCCAAGTCTGTTCACTGGAAAAAGTTGTGACATATAGTGAACAAATCACTTATCAGAATGTCAACCTTAGCACCAACATGGTAAGAGGAATCCTTTTAGGAGTCACTTTCGACACGATCTTTACCGAAGTATGCTTTCGAAACAAACCTGCTTCAATTAGGTCTTTTGAAGGTTGTAACTTGGTCAGGTTCATGGTTTGAAAGAAAGGATATAAGACTCAAAGTTTATTTTAACCCACCCATTCTCCTTGATGTTCTCCAATGTTACGTTCAACTAAAGATTGAATGACAGGAGAGATGGTTCAGGAATCCACAAGTTTTTTGGAGTGACAGTCACTCGTTTTTTCGTCTTTGGTGTCTGGAGTCACACGACTTGTTTTTTTGAGGATTTTTCTCTTGTAATCCTTTTCGCTATTCTGCTTTTCGTTCTTTTACTTGTTTTCTCCCTACCTTTTTCCTAGCCTAATTCTTTTGAGTTTCTTCTGATTTCAAAGTCCAGCGGGATGCCCTAATTTTTGCCTAAGTCGTTTGTTTTCAAGATTCGACTTAGCGGGACTCTTCTTTTGATTCTTTTCTTTTTTCTTTTTTGAAACAAGTCGTGTGACACTGGCTGTCTTGATTTCTCCGAAAGGGTTATAATTGTCTCACTCCTGATTGGTAAGGTTTAACCACTGTGGTTTTTTAGGCACGACCTCTAGAGGTGTGATTGATCCTTGAATGGGAACACTCCTTTTGCGGTTTGGACGTTCGGTCAAATTAACTGACACCTACCTTGCCCCGGGTTAAGATTGAGGGTTTTTTTTTGTTTTTTCAGAAAGAAACTCCTACTACTAGGCTCAAAGGGGTTGACAAGGGATTATCATCCTTATATCTCTGGTGTTTAGGAATTTGAAACAATGCCTGTATATCATCAGTAGGTTTTATTCAAAAGCATACAATCGGAAGCTTACGCGTCTTTCAACTTCGTCATCCTCCCTCAGATTCCGCTTTAAAAAGCGTTTGACATCAATAAAAAGCAATTAGTAAACACAAATGGGTTTAATCAAAACCTGCATATTCATTTCATAATCATTATCAATTGGAAACAACAAGTTTTACAAATGAAATTTGCACTTAAACAGAAAAGAAACTACAAATGCAAAGAAATGACATGGTAAAACAAAGATTGCCAGCTTTAGGGAACCGGGCTTTCAAATCTTGACTTGCTGCTGGATCAGCCACCTTCAGAATTGCTCGTCGAAGTCAATCTGATACTCTTTCGAACTTCTGCCATCGGTAAATTCTTCCACAACATTAACCGCTGAACCCACATGGCTGGGCGAAGGAAGATTGCTGATCTGGATTCCCTGAGGTGTGATTGAGAACCTATTGGAGTCCAGCAGAGTCTGAATCCTGCTTTTAAGCACCTTACAGTCTTTGGTTTAATGCCCTTGTGCCCCAACATGGTACTCAAAGCGGGCATTGACATTAAAACCTGGCGGATACGGCGGAATCTCGGAATTAATCTTCTTTGGCACTATCAATCCACCTCTGATTAGATCTGGTAACATCTGACTGTATGACATTGGCAACCGAGTGAAATGCCTCTCTGGCTTCTTTGGTCTTTGTCGGTCGTGCTGACGCGGCTGATGACGGTACGACCGTTGACTCTGGAAAGGAAATGATATCTGATATAAAGACCCAAAAGATTGTTGAATCTGAACAGTTGAAACATCTGGAGACAGAGTCTGAGGTATCGGGGACTCCCTTTGTTCAGGTACTTTCATCCTCAGGCTTGGCCTAGGAATAGGAAACAGCTGTGGGCATGGAGATTCTGAAATCATAGACTGTAAGGTGCGCTCCTGACCTGATGCAGCTTCAAGGGAGAGAATAGGAACATCCACCTCTTTGGAAGTGAATGGAATAAGACCACCTGGTACGCTCACACTGCCTGGCGCGAACTCAACTGCCTTTGAATCAATTAAGTCCTGAACTTTGTGCTTATAAGCTTTGCAGTTCTCGACATCATGCCCCGGTTCCCTAAAATGGAAATCACAATGGGTATTTACATCATAGCCTGGTGGTGGTTCACCAGTAAATGGAGCCAGAGTCCGAAGTTCAACCAATCGAATCTGAAACAAGAGTTGTAACAACTGAGCATAAGTCATAGGGACCTAGTCGAAGATTCTGTCGGGCTGCTTCGGCCTCTAAGCATACCTCATAGTCTTAAGATTGTCTTGGGAAACGAGAGGTAGCTGCTGATGGTGAAATTCTAGAACCCCAGGTTGGGCCAAAGATCTTTGATGCGCACTACGCTCTAGGAGAGATTCCACAGGTAAGGGTGGAATAACCATTTCTGCTGTAGCTTCAGGAACAAGATTGCCTTCCGTTCTTAGCACGTTTCTTATGACTTATGTGATTAGGCCCACCTGAGTCTTCAGTTGATGAACCTCCTCCCTAAGCATCTTCTGATCCTGACACAAGGCTCGCATGCCCATTATGAGTTGTCCCGTCTGGCTCCAGAATTCCCTCAACTCTGCTTGAATCTGATCCATAGTCATCTTCTGTCTTCTCTACAAGTTGATATCTACAATTCTAAAGAAAAACCGAATCAAGATAACAAAACCCAGCCTCGAACACCTGTTATGAAAATGAAATGCAAATGCCATGTTCGACTATTTCCAAGGACCTTGTTTGCTCTGATTCATGTTTTACACAGACGAACCACAAGAAAAAGATTTAATGCTTAACAGCGAGTCTCAGAGTTAAGATCCTTGGAAATACAAGAACATGTATGTCAAAATGCAAACATGTTATGATGATGCGGATGCAAAGACATGGGATTAAGGCTTCCACAAAGCTCTGAATAATTGTTATGCTGCTTGACTGAGTTGAACCAGAATTCCGCTTCGATAAGAAAATACCAGAACAAACAGAATACCACGGCACTGAGATACAAACCCATAATATCCAAGATCAAAAGTTCACACTAACGAGAAAACTGGGTTGGTTTAAAGCCAATTTTCCGGCAAAATCCATCCCCTCTTACATGTGGGTTCTAGTCTTAGAAGGTACGACATCCTATGCAGGTCATCAGCGTCACAGACTTTCGAGAAACGATGATACGTTCACTATTTTTGGTTTGGCATCATAATCGAATGAAGCGGCCTCACTTAGCTGACTTCCCAGTGAACGGTCTCCAGATTCGTGAGTCTTTCTAAGTCAATACTCCCTCAACTGCATCAGACGTGCAGGATAGAGCATATCCATAATAAAAACCTCGTCTGGACGTGAATTTTGCACGAGCTATTGCATGGCCAAATGCCACGTAAGCTCCCGCTACTCTCCATACTAATCCTGTGTGTATACTCAAGCCTGGGTATTGGGCTTATCTCTTAATGGAACAACCCACCCCACAATACAGTAGCAGCATAATATGATAACAAAATACAAATGCAATAATATATAACAAACAATATACAAAAAGCAAAATAACTGCACAAAAGTAAACACCCAAAGACAAACAACAGACAAGCGCTGGGATTGACTCGCATAGGGAATGGGGAATCCCCAGCAGAGTCGCCAGCTGTCGCAACTACGAAAAAAGCCGGTGGAACAACAGAAGAGTCGCCACCGTTCATTATTTATCCCAAAGAGATTGAAAGGAAACGACCAGAGAAAACCTACGAAAATGGGAAAAGACAAGGTCATCGCAACCAAATCTTGGGTTCGGGAGTCGGTTACGCAAGGGGAAGGTATTAGCACCCCTCACGTCTGTTGTACTCAATCGGGTCCATGCTTGTTGTCTATCTAAAAGGGTGTTAATCTATCAAAGGCTAGCTCACAGGGACAAAAGAAAAGAAGAGAGACTCGATAGAGCATCACAGCTCTATGCCTACGTATTCCCTCGTGCAATGGGAAAGTCAGAGTCAACGTAGTTCGGAAAACTACGGGTGAAGGGGGGAAGGTTGCTCACCAAGACATCGACGTCTTGTGCCTACGTATCCTCATCTGGTATGAGAAATCAGAGAAAACGTAGTTCGGTCTGACACGACCACAAATTGGTTCAAGTGTTTTAATTGAGTAGGGTTAAACCTTCTTTCCAGCAGTTAGGGACGATGCCTGTTTGCGGTAGAACCAAAACTTAACACACTCTTTCTGAAAATGGTTTTCAATTAATCCCGAAGGATAAAAAGGTTTGATGTTTTCTTTTGTGTTTTTTTAGTGAAGTGAGTTATTTTTATTTGTGATTCACGATGCACTAAAGACTATGACATAGGAACGAATACGTCGCATATCGCCCCCAGACGGGACGTATACTAAATACTCTAGACAAGCGAGAGGAGACCCCTCACTCATCATTTCCCATGTGCTTAAGGCTCGTAGCGTACTGTCGCTACTGTGAAAATAAGGTGCCGGAAAAACAGAAGAGTCGCCACCTTTTATTATTTATCCCTCAGAACGGGAAAGGAAACGATCGGAAAAAACCTGACGAAAAGGTATAATACAAGGTCATCGCAACCAATGTCTGGATTCGGGAGTCGGTTACGCAAGGGGAAGGTATTAGCACCCCTCACGTCCATCGTACTCGATGGGATCCATGCTTGTTGTGTTTATCTGACGGGTTTGTTATATCTATCTACGTATCAAAGAAATAACTCGGCAGAACACAACAGTTCTATGCAGAACACATCAGTTCTATGCCTACGTATCCCATCTGGAACGAGAAATCAAAGTCAACGTAGTTCGCCTAACTACGGGTTACGGGGGAAGGTTGCTCGCCGAGATATCGCATCTCGTGCCTACGTACTTTCACACAGCATGAAAGATCAGAGCAAACGTAGTTCGGGACAACAAGACACACAAGTTTGTCTTTTTTATCCGAGTAGGGTTAACAGACGGTTCCAGCAGTTTGGTGTATGCAGCTCGCTCGACGGAGACTTTGGGGTTTACCGTTTGCGGTAGAACCGGGACTTAACAGAACTCTCTTTATGAAAATAGTTTCCAAGAATTAAAGGTCCCAGAGGACAAAAAGAGTTTGATCTTTGTGTTTCTGTTTTTTAGAGAAGTATCTTTTATGGATGTTTGCAACTGATATCGCACTAGAGACTATGACATGAGAGTGAATGCGTTGCATGTCACGCAAAGGGTGCCATACTAAACATCCAGACTGTTGGAAAGAAACTCTCCAACAATCCTTTCTCAAGTAGCTTAAGGCTCGTAGCGTACGACGTCAATTAACCTTTATTACTGGATTTTGATTTGTTTGAAGATCAGAAGAGAAAAGACGCACTAAAGAGGAACTGATCCAATCCTAAAGTTGTCATGCAAAATTGATCCTATGGTTGAGGTTAGGAGGGAACTACCTAATGTTATCATGCATGGTTAGAACCCTAATGTCTGTCATAACTTCTCTTGAATAAGAGAAGTCAGAGTTCCTAGGGGAACATGGCAAAGGAAAGCAACAACAAAAGAAATAAATGTAAAGAAAATAACTGTAAGTAAAATGCATGCAATGCAACAAACAAGCAGAAGGAGCCAAGTTCAACTTCTAGAGAAAGCAAGCCCAAAGGCAACACACAAAGCACAAGCAAGGGAGACAGACTCAACCTTAAACCAACAAGCAAAGTCAGATAATAACAGTCAAGCGGAGGGAGATATACTCAACGTCTAATGCAGACAAGCAAAGGGAGCTAGTCTCAACCTTTAGGATGCTCTTAGGCCTAGAAACATCTATATGAAAGCCTAGTCTAATGCAACACACCAAACAGTCACACCAGCAACAGTCAAGCAACCAGGAAAAACAGCAGACAAAAATAGCAGACAAACAGCTCAACAGCAAAGCAGATAAACAGCAAAACAACCAACAGTCTACAAACAACTCCAAGCCCAAATCATCTTCAAGAGAAAGAAAGCTCCATCTTCAAGCTCCAACAAGAGAGAAGAGAGTTAACATCAAGATTATTGATTGATGATGGGAAGCAGGATGGAAACCAAGGGAATCCATCCTGGCACTCAACCATACATCTGAGATAGGCATCCTCAAAGGTTCTACCTCTTATGAAATGCCACACATCCTTCCAAAGGAAAGATGAGGCTTCCACATAGGGACCTTGAATCATAGGATGAGGATGGAAAGCAATCAAGGCAATCCATGTTTATTTGAAGAAAGAGAAAGCATACTAGGCTCTTTCTAAACCCTAATTGAACAAGCTCAAAGAAAGCTTCTAAAAGAAGGTTTAAACACCAAAACCAAGCACCACCACCAAGCAAACAGAAGCGTATACATGCCTAAAGCACCATCAAAGAAGATTAGCAATCCTATTATGAACTAAAGGCCACCATTGAGGTTATTATAAAGCAAGTGTTATGTTGAAAGCATCTTAAAACTAGCCTAATTACTAAATCAAATTAAAATACTAAAACTACTTCTAAAATCCTATGAAATTTTCTAGGGGAACCTAAGAAGGTTAAGGACCTATAGTAGGAAGGTCAGGGATCAAATCAAATGGGAAGGTCACCTAAAAAATCCTAGATCACAAGGTATCAAATGAAAACCCTAAAATGGAAGGTCTAATGATCCTAATCCAAAACATAACCTAATGTTGTCTAAAAATTATGAGATGATTCCTACGGGATCATGCATCTCTAATCTACCAGCCAGCCAAAAATCTCAACAAGAATCCATACCAATTGAAAGAACAAAAATCAGAAAGAAGATGGATCGAAAATGCAAAATTAAAGAAAATAGCAAAAATGAGAAAATGCCAAATAAATTGAAAATCAGGCAAAAATCAAATGTAAAAGCATAGAAAAATCACAAATAAAATCTAGAGCATGGACATATTTTTTTTTTATTTTTCTGATCAATATTGGATTTTCTATGAATT
Organism: Lathyrus sativus; assembly: GCA_963859935.3. Taxonomy (NCBI): domain Eukaryota; kingdom Viridiplantae; phylum Streptophyta; class Magnoliopsida; order Fabales; family Fabaceae; genus Lathyrus; species Lathyrus sativus. The sequence continues at coordinate 260,960,155 of OZ012737.1, read as the reverse complement.
TTAAAAGAAACAAGCAATTAAAATAAAAGAAAATGAATCAAAAACAATTAAGAAAATAAAAATGCCAGGATTAAATGAGAGGCACATGATTTGGTGACTGGTCAACTCATCCAATGGCTTCAGCGCATGCTAGCACATTAGTAGAACGACTGCATTTTGGATTGCAATGTGAACCATCAGATGAACATACGAGGTCAAGGCTTGGGTATGATCTAACGGCAATGCTTCATCGTCTTCGTTTGAAAATAGAAAAGAGAGGGAGTCTCAGTGTGGTGGCCGGAGAACAACGCCGGTCGTCTTCTCTGGCGAGACATCATGTACAGGTCACCAAATCTAACCAGATTTACACAGTTCCATTCAAAATTTCCTGCTGAATCCAAATTTCACCTCTGTTGCTCCTAAATCCTCACGCATTTTAAAATTCGAACACCAACAGAAAATACTCCATAAATCTGATCATCACCAAAACTCAATCTATAGTCATAGATCTCCTCCTCTCTTCACCAGGATCACTTTGATCGGTTCAATTTCCATTATCTCTTAATAAACAATCATATATAACCTCAAACAAAAATGGCACCACACCTTTGATCATCACGAAACCTCCAATTTTCTAGCCTGAAATGATCTAGGTTCTTTCCTAATGCCTAACCACATGTTAATTCTACTTAGAACATGCTAAAATTAGTGCAATCGTGAATTTTTCAAACCTGATTTGCAGCTTCAAATTGAGGCAGTTATGGTGCTCCTCTTGCTCCAATCTTGTGCAGATACACTCAATGGAGTATACTGAAGATGCTTGAAGCTTTGAATTGCCTTGAATTGCTCTGAATCATAAATCACAATTTTCACTTTGGCTCTTGAAACTCAATCTTCAATCTCTGGCTATGGCACGAAATGAACACCAAAATTGATCTGAATCCATCATGGAACTTATATAGAAGATGTTTGTGGGCTTTGGAGGTCCATTGAAGGCCCAAATCAGAATATCCACATTTCAATTTTCCTTCAAAAACTCAACAATGGAATGCACGAATTCTGGCTGTTTCAACCTTCTAGAAACTTCAATTAGCTTGCCTATGGTCTGGTGAGAGTGTAGAGATCAATTGGAAAGCTTGTTTCCACCTTATGAGTAATCTTAGATGTGTTGCTTATTTGTGAAGTAACAAATCGAACCACCATGAAATAAGCCCCAAATGAAAAGTGTAATAATGCCAAAGTGCTTAGAATGATTTTTCTGATTAAAATGAGTAATCAATTGGCCTTATTTGAACACTCATGAATTAATTTTGAAATTTTCACTTAAATGCCTTTAAATCCCCCTTTTGTCAATTTCTTTCAAACCAAGTCTCACTCTAAGCCAAATCAATTCTTCATGAGTACATGGTTGACCTAAAAACATCATTTTGAGCAAGTTTTGTGTTGGACAAAACTTCATTTGAATCTTACAAGATAGTGAAAATGACCTATAATTCCAAATGACCTATAATCTCACTTTCCCAAAATACCCCTAACTTGTAAACCTCATAACTTGAGTTCTACAAATCAGATGGAAGACTTCTAGTACAATTTGGAAAGCTAGGATCAAGACCTACAACTTTAATGTTGGCCAAAAGTTGAGTAGAAACACCCTTCTAGGTCAAAAGTTCCATGGAAGTTGGTTGACTTTTGCAGACAAATTTCACATTCATCTGATGACCTGTAACTTGTCTGAATCATAATTTGAGTTCTATAAATCCAATGGAGTACTTCTAGTACTCAAATTAAATCTAAGCGCATGCTCTAAAATTTTCATGTTGGCCAAAAGTGGAGATGAAACTTGCATCTTGAGATAAGTGGTCTTGAAGTTAGGCACTAAATATGGGATTTTACCCTAAGAACCCTAGTTTAGCAACTCCTCACACATTGAATCCTTCTTGGATTGATCTTGGAATATCACCTCATGTATCTCAACACAACTCTCTATGATTACAAAGACTTAGAATTAGGTTTTGATCCTCTTCAATTGCACAGTTGACTTAGGTTGACCAGGCAAAAACCCTAATTGCAACACCCTCAACTGTGGCTCTTCACACTTGGCATAATGAATTGCTTGAGCTCTCTCATGACCAAGGCCTTACAATCCACACTCTATCCATGACCAAGGCCTCACAATCCACTGATGGTCTTCAATTGGTCCTCAGGCTAGGAGATTAACCACATACAAACAATCAAACTTCTCAAGAACCCAACCCTCTTCCTGATGACTTTGGTGACTTTTCAAGCTTGATCAAGACCTCTAGATAGGCTCCTCTTGATATAAACCACACTTGATCCCCTGCTAAATGAATAATGCTATGCTATGAAAATGCTATAACAATGATATGTTAATGCAATGAAACATAAACCAAGTAAGAAAAGGGTTAGGCAAATTTTGGGGTGCAACAGCTGCCCATATTCAAGCGGCTTCAACCTGACTGGATGAAAAGCGAACGACTTTCGAACAATTGAGGTAAAATACGGTTGAATACCAGAGAACTCGGAAATTTGCTAACCGAAGAAATAACCTGCACAAACTGCTTGGGGAACAAAAGCCAGAAAACTGAATCTGGTCGTCACGGCAACAACTGATCAATCATATGATACAGAACTTGGCTTCGACATCAACCAACTGTGTGACACCACAGGCGTTGAATCCATATACACAATCTTCCAATACACGCTACAATAAACGGGCACTACGTAAAGCGCGCATGGTCAATGTACTATCCTTGACCTCCCATTTCCGCAGAAACGGGCGAGGCACTAAATAAAAGTGCTAGTCGGGCATCCGAAGACTTGAACGAACAACTCTGCGGGGAAGATTTCTGACACTACCGGTATTTGTGCTACGTAAAGCACGAACCTGGGTAATAACTCTGTCAACACGGGTAACACTCTCCGTCAACACGGGCAACAATCTGTCAAAAATAGATAAAATCTCCGTCAACACGGGTAAACAATCTCTGTCAAAACAGGTAAAATCTCCGTCAACACGGGTAAACAATCTCTGCCAAAACAGGTAAGGATAGGTAAAATCTCCGTCAACACGGGTAAAAACTCTCCGTCAACATGGGTACATCTCTGTCAATCACAGGTAAATCTCTGTCAATCACAGGTAAATCTCCGTCAATCACAAGTAAACCTCCGTCAACACGGGTAACGTCTCCGTCAATCACGGGTAAACCTCCGTCAACACGGGTAATGTCTCCGTCAATCACGGGTAAAATAGGTAAACTCTCCGTCAACACGGGCAAGGATCTGTTAAAACAGATAAAATCTCCGTCAACACGGGTAAAACTATCTCCGTCAACACGGGTAACAATCTCCGTCAACACGGGTCACAATCTCCATCAACACGGGTAACATCTCCGTCAACACGGGTCAAAATAGGTAAAATCTCTGTCAACACGGGTAAGCGATAGGTAAAATCTCCGTCAACATGGGTAAGGATCTCCATCAACACGTGTAAGAATCTGTCATAGCAGATAAACAATCTCTGTCAACACAGGTAAACTCTCCAAAGGTTTAATCCACGAGATTCTAACGTTGACGCAACATCAATATGAGGAAAACTCTACTGGGGAAACTCCGACGTCAACTTCCAGGTACTTGACAACAAGTAACGACTTCAAAGGTCTAATCCCTGAAATCTTTCCTTTTAAAACGCTGACGTAACAGCAATATGAAGACAACTCTGCTGGGGGAAGAAGAGAAACTTAATCAAGCAAATCTGATGAGGGAATACATGATAGGACGAACGTTGTCATCACATATCTCATGTCGAAAGTTCGAATATCCGAAGATCATCCTGAACAAGAATTCCAATTACCTGCAGGGAAAAACACCTGAAAACAAAGAGGTAACCAACCTGGCTTATGTTTCAAAATGCATATGTTTCAAAATGGCGTAATGCTCCATACGGAATGGAAAAGCTACACGTTTGGGTAGATTCTATGCAGATATGATGGTATATGCAAGATGCAAATGCAGGCTCGGGCTTCCGGAGAAAAGCTGGACACAGAACCGCTTCAGCAAAATAAATGTTGGAGACAAAGCCAACTCCGCTGGGGATAATCGGGTACCACAGAATTATTCCAGCAACATAAATGCTGAAAAGGTGAACCGATTCCGCTGGGGGAATAAGCAATCCTGCTGGGGGATAGCTTAACAAATCTGTAGCTACGAACTCTGCTGAGGATGAACAACCTATTGCAGGAAAGACAACCTGCTAGAGAAACAAAAAGAACAATCCTGCGCGAGGATAAACATTTCAAACCATTGACAACCTGGTTGTACCCTGTGAAGACCTCACTGGGGATTAAATTTGCACATGATCACCGCTGGGAGTGCACATCACTGCCTGACCGCTTGCTATCTCTTCTGGGGATAAAGATGCGACTTCTATCTGCTGGGGAGGAATAAGGTCACTTAGAGCCTGCTCCTACATTAAGGGACTCTGGCTAGGGGAAACACGACCCCTTGGTTGTTTGCTGTGAAGGTAACGACCCTGCAAAATATGAGCAACAACAAGATATCCTATACAAAAGGAAATATCCAGGTCAATAGCCGTGACAATTGTTCAGTGAATTCAAAGTTTTAACAATTATTGGTCGAGGCCTGCAAGTTTATGCACGTGCAAGTTTATCAAAACATCGACGTTTTCCACAAACATAACAGTAAAATTTTAAAAAAACACAAACACCAAGTACTGAATAGTATGCGTTTATTGATAACGGGCCTGTAAATAGGCAACTTTTTTACAGTGGATGCAACTCCTGAAAAGAGGAAGCTACAAAATAAATACAAATATGTACATGGATACAAAGAAATTTGTATACATGTCGGCAACGTGGTACAGACAAACACCATGGGCTGATCCTCCTATGACTCGCCTAACTCCGACGCTTTCCGATACTCCGTCCTCGGAAGTGATTGACTTGGATAATCGACCCTCAGGTACTCCCAAACCACTAAGCAATGCAGTATCAAACTCGGACCGCAGTCATTTGCTTTTTCAATCCCTAACTTTTGCCTGAATTTCCCTTTGCGGGTTTTCAATTCACCGGGATACCCTTTTTTTTCGAAGTCGCCTTTTTAGGTTTTCGACTTCGCGGGTGTACATCTTTTCAATTTTATCCCTAATTTTTGCCCGAACCATTTTCTTTTTTCTTTGGTTCGCCGGGATGCCCCATTTTTTCCTGGACTTTCTTTTTTCTGTCCAGCGTGTCTCTTTAAGCAAAGTATTTTTTAACTGCGTCCGAGTTCACAGGGGATGTGAAATCTTCGCGATCCATGGTGGACAACAGTAAGGCTCCTCCGGAGAAGACCTTTTGAACGATATATGAACCTTCATAGTTGGGAGTCCATTTGCCCCTGTGATCCGATTGTGGTGGGAGAATCTTCTTCAGCACAAGATCGCCCATCTGAAAGCTTCGAGGGCACACCTTCTTGTCGTAAGCTTTCTTCATCCGGCTCTGGTATAAACGACCATATGTGATAGATGCAAGTCTCTTCTCATCCATCAAACTGAGCTGATTCAGTCTATTCCTTACCCACTTTGCCTCATCAAGTTGGACATCGAGCAAAACTCTCAAGGAAGGAATCTCAACTTCTAATGGCAAGACAACTTCCATACCATACACCAATGAGAAAGGTGTTGCCCCGGTTGATGTGCATAACGTCGTACGATAACCGTGCAATGCGAAGGGCAAAATCTCGTGCCAGTCTTTGTATATTACAACCATTTTTTGAACTATCCTCTTGATGTTCTTATTGGCCGCTTCGACAGCGCCATTCATCTTGGGCCGATAGGGAGATGAGTTGTGATGCTCAATCTTGAAATTCTGGCACAATTCCTTCACCATCTTGTTATTCAGGTTCGAACCATTGTCAGTAATGATTCTTTCGGGAATGCCGTAACGACAGATGATGTCCTTTTTGATAAACCGGGATACCACTTGCTTGGTGACATTAGCGTAAGACGCGGCTTCAACCCATTTGGTGAATTAATCTATAGCTACCAAGATGAACCGGTGTCCGTTGGATGTTGTGGGCTCAATTTTGCCAATCATATCGATGCCCCACATGGAGAAAGGTCACAGGGACGCCATAACATTCAAAGGGCTCGGCGGCACCTGAATCTTGTCTGCATAAATCTGGCATTTATGGCATTTCTTTGCAAACTTGAAACAGTCTTTTTCCATCGTCAGCCAATAATACCTTGTCCGTAATAATTTTCGAGAGATAGCATGTCCGCAGGCGTGCGTGCCAAAGGTTCCTTCGTGGACCTCCTCCATGAGCAGATTAGCTTCTTTCTCATCCACACATCGCAATAGCACCAGGTCATGGTTTCTCCTGTATAGAACACCATCTGGATTCAAGTAGAAATTGCCAGCCAATCTCCTAAGAGTCTTCTTATCGCGGCTGGATGCCCCAGTTGGATACTCTTGGTTCTTTAGGAAATTCTGGATATCAAAATACCACGGCTTGCCATCGGAAGCTTCCTCAGTGGCGAGTATGAAGGCGGGCCTATCAAGGCGAGAGATAACTATTCTGGGGGCATCATTCCAGAAGTTAACTTTGTACATCAAAGACAATGTCGCAAGAGCGTCATCCATCTGATTTTCTTCCCGGGGCACATGATGAAACTCTACTCGATCAAAGAAAGGCAACAACCTCCTCGCGTAATTCATATACGGTATTAGATTAGGCTGACGAGTCTCCCATTCTCCCTTGATCTGGTTCACGACTAGCGCGAAGTCTCCATACACATCAAGATTTTTAATCCTCAAATCAATAGCCTCCTCGAGACCCATGATACACGCCTCATATTCAGCCTCATTGTTGGTAATTAGAAATGTCAGTCTGGCAGTGAACGGGATGTGCGTCCCATGGGGTGTCGTGATGATTGCCCCAATTCCACTTTCATATGAATTAACAGCCCCGTCAAAAATCAATTGCCATTGGGAACCCCGCTCAGGACCTTCACCATGCAATGTCTCCTCGCAGTCTTTCATCTTTAAGTACATGATATCCTCGTCAGGAAAATCAAACTTCATTGGCTGGTAATCATCGATTGGCTGCTCGGCAAGGTACTCTGACAGCATGCTACCCTTGATAGCCTTTTGCGAGACATACTGTATATCGTAATCTGTCAGTACGATCTGCCATCGGGAAATCCTTCCTGAAAGTTCCTGTTTCTCAAATACGTATTTGATCGGATCCATCTTCGAAATCAGCATGGTTGTATGATTCAACATGTATTGTCTCAGACGTTTGGCAGCCCAAGCAAGTGCGCAACACGTTTTTTCGAGCATTGAGTAACGAGACTCACAGTCTGTGAACTTTTTACTCAAGTAATAGATCACATGCTCTTTTCGTCCAGTCTCGTCATGTTGACCGAGAACACAACCCATACTATTCTCAAGAACCGTCAAGTACATGATCAGTGGTCTCCCGGCTACTGGGGGTATTAAAATCGGAGGTTCCTGCAAGTATTCTTTTATTCTTTCAAACGCCTTTTGACAATTTTCGTTCCAGACAATTGCCTGATCTTTTTTCAACAGTTTAAACATCGGCTCACACGTGGTTGTGAGGTGAGATATGAACCGGGCAATGTAGTTCAACCTCCCCAAAAAGCCACAAACCTCTTTCTCTGTTTTTGGCGCTGGCATTTCTTGTATCGCTTTTATTTTTGAAGGATCAACCTCAATTCCTTTTTCGCTAACAATGAACCCCAGTAGCTTTCCAGATCTTACCCCGAAGGTGCACTTATTAGGATTCAGCCTTAGCCTGAATTTCCTAAGCCTCTCAAACAATTTCAGAAAATTCATCAGATGCTCTTCCTCCGTCTGGGATTTGGCAATCATATCGTCAACATAGACCTTAATCTCTTTATGCATCATGTCATGAAAGAGTGTCGTCATAACACGTTGATATGTTGCCCCAGCGTTCTTCAAACCAAAGGGCATCACTTTGTAGCAGAACATTCCCCACAGGGTAATAAAAGTCGTTTTCTCCATATCCTCCGGCGCCATTTTAATCTGATTATAGCCCGAAAAGTCGTCCATGAAGGAAAACACAGAGAATTGAGCAGTGTTGTCGACCAACACATCAATATGAGGAAGCGGGAAGTCATCCTTAGGGCTCGCCTTGTTCAGATCCCGATAGTCAATGCACATCCGCACCTTACCATATTTCTTTGGTACAGGTACTATATTGGCGACCCAAGGAGGGTAAGTTGTAACAGCTAGAAAACCAGCGTCCCACTGTTTCTGTACTTCCTCTTTAATCTTTACGGCCATATCTGGTTTCGTTCTTCTAGGTTTTTGCTTGACCGGCAGACAGTCTTCACGCAATGGCAATCGGTGGACCACAATATCAGTGTCTAACCCAGGCATATCTTCATAAGACCAAGCAAAGATGTCACTATACTCTCGAAGCATCTCGACAAGTATCTGCTTGATATCAATTTGCAGCGCAGCCCCTGTCCAGACATTCCTGACAACTTCTTCCGACCCCAAATTGACAACCTCAATATCCTCCTGATGAGGCAAAATGATTCTCTCTTCTTGTTTCAAAAAAACGAGTCAGCTCTTCTGGTAAGTCGTCGTCCTCCACAATCTCTTCCTCGGCTTGAAATATCGGGTGCTCAAAGTCAAAGCGAGTCATAGGGAGTTCTTGGTCGGTGTCATCTGAAATATGGATCCTGCAAGAGAAAGGGTTAAATGCTTCAAATGATATGCAAACGAAGCACACAACCACATTGCCATTTTATTGATAAAAATAAAAAGCAGAAAAACAGGGATCACAAAATTTGCATAAGGAAAATGACTTTATTTGATGATTAAAACAAAGCATACACATAAACAAGTAGTCCCTGAAATAAAATCACTATGCCCCGGGTATGACATAGGATTGTACAATAATCGAAAAAACAAGGCATTACTGTTTCGTCGTCACTTGGATAAAGTCCTGAATAGACCAGTTGCATAGGCTTTGTCCTGGCTCACTGGGCTTGATCCATGAATCCATGTCACAGTCGCTATCTCCATCCTCACTGTCAGACACAGCATTAATCTGTTCAAAACTGACTCCTCCTGGAGTAAACACAATCGGCCCTTTGAACCTTGGCGTGCTCTGTGAAGAAGATGACGACGACGGGCAATATCCCAAGTCAAACTTGTCCTGCTTAACAGGAATCTCCAGAACTTGACCCCCAATCTTTAGTCTCCCCAGCCTGAAATACCGCTTGGGCTTCTCTGTACGACGACATAGCCACTTCTGGCCCACTGCTTATGACAGGAGATTTGTCTCTGATCTGCACCCTTCAAACGCTTGGCACAATGTCTCATGGATCTCACCATCCACTTCGACATGTTTGAATGATGACAGGTGACTTACCAAGATATCTTCCTCCCCACATACGGTGACAATGCTACCACCGACCATATACTTAAGCTTTTGGTGCAACGTAGACGCTACAACCCCTGCATAGTGAATCCACGGTCGTCCAAGCAAACAGCTATAAGCGGGTTGTATATCCATAATGTAAAACACAATGTCAAACACTTTTGGACCGACCTGGATGGGTAAAGTCAATTCTCCAAACACAGACCTTCTAGTCCCGTCAAAAGCTCTTACTACCAAGTCGCTTGGCGTGCAGATTATACCTCGGGTATCTAGCTTCAACAGTGCCTTCTTGGTGTAACACGGTGGGAGAACTGACTTTAAACAATGTTGCGGATAGCAAGAGTCGCCACCGACTTTTATTTTATCCATAAGGAAAGGTTATAAAAGAACAGGAAAGACCTTAGAGAATATTTTGGGTCCGGGGGGTAGGTTATGAAAAGGGAAGGTGTTAGCACCCTTTTCATCCATGGTTATCCATGGGCTCTTAGGTACTTAAGCTCACTTTTGAATTGTTTTGAAATTGTAGTGTGTGAATAGAAAATTTTCAGAATAGTTAATAAATAATCCATGTAAGGATGTGTTAAGAACTTGTTTGAAAACTTGTTGAAAATTTGTTTAAGTGCGAAACAGTTTTGAAGTGAGCAAGCACCTAGGAGTAACCTACCCTAATGTTTAAAGGTCCTTCTTATTCTTCATTCTTTCCTTTAGTAAGACTATCCCTACTATAATGGAGTAGGTAGTCCTTACTTTGGATGTTAAGGGGTATGTGAGGGACAATTTGACTTTGAAGGCCATTGTGGGATGTAATAAGCACATATAAGGGACCATCATCATTTTTCGAAAGGGACTTGATTCGTAAAGGCAACCATAAGGGACTTTGATGATTTTTTTTATTTGAGGGACTTGCTTTATACACCCCACTTAACCATTATTCGTAGGCAACTTGAGGGATATCCTTAGGAAGTGAGACGGCGATTAAAATCGACTTACGTGTGTGACGTGTTTATTTTAATTATCTTTATTTAAAAGTGATCTAAATTTATTTTAATATTACATACATGTTGTTACACTCCCTAATTACTAACCATAATAATAATTAAATAATTAAACAACTTTACATCCAAGAAACAATTACAAAATAATAAGCAAAATAATTAAATAGCAAATATAAATAAAATATAAATAAGCAATAATAAATAATAAAGGGGGGTTAATTCTAAGTTTACTCGGCAAGACATCGCATCTTGTGCCTACGTATCCTTACGGGAGTGGAATCAGAGTAATCGTAGTTCCCCTCAATAGGGAGGTTAGAAACTTCTTGACTGTGGTCAAGGTCTCAAGGGGAATAAACGCATCTTAAGGACACGCTTACGTGGAGTGTAGAAACTCCAAATCTCTACGTTGAAATGTTAAGTTGTAATTAGGGTTAAATTAGGGATTCCACGGCGGGAAACCCTAAAATGAGCGCGGCGGCTCTTTGACCTAATGCTAAGGGTAAAATTGTAATTTTGCCTGCGGCGAGGCATTTGTGAAAATTAGGGTTTGTAGTTTGTAGTTTTGAGGATTTGAAATTGAATGTGTGAAGTTTTACGGACTATTGGCGCGGCGGCCAAACAGTTAGACCTAACCTTCGGATGTGTGCAATGTGACAGAAATAATAGTAAACGCGTGAGATAATTGAATCATGCAAACAGAGAGATAATGTCATAATTTAAACCATGCAAGCAGAAATTTAAAGGCAGAATTTAAAGAGCGATTGTTAAGTTCGCGAGGTTACATGAGAGGAGCAGATACAATATGATAATGAAATTTGAATTGAACAATAATAAAATAAAATAAATAACGGTTCTAGTTATTATTTTAAAAAAAAGATTTTAGTTATTATTTTAAATTTATCTAAAAAAAAGTTTTTCTTAAAAATAATAGGTTTTCATATTAATTTGGAAAAGATGTTAATGTTGTTTATTTTAAAAAACAGATTTTTATATTATAACAAATTTTAATAAATTAATGATAACAATAATAATAATAATGGTAATAATAATGATAATAATGATAATAATAATAAATAATGATAATAATAATAATAATGATAATAATAATAATAATAATAATAATAATAATAAAGCAATAATGAATTTTAAATGTGCCAAATAACCCAACAATGTTGCTAACGCAGAAATGCGCTCATCGCAACCAGATCTAAATCGGACGAAACAAAATTTATCGCAAAGAAAAAGAAATTAAACAAAAAATAGTATTATTGCTCACACAAAAATGCGATCATCGCAACCAGATCGAACTAACACAAATGTCACGCGTCATGCACACAAATGTGCAAACATCGTATCGACATAATTCGATCAAAAATCTTATATATATAAACTCTAACAATTTAAAAATTATATATATATAAACGTAACAGTAATAGATAAAGAAAAAGAAATAACGGTAATAGATGAAGGAAAAGAAATAACGGTAAAAGATGAAGAAAAAGAAACAACAGTAATAGATGAAGGAAAAGAAATAACGGTAAACGATGAAGAAAAAGAAACAATAGTAATGGATGAAGAAGAAAACTAAATAACGGCAAACGGCACTCACTCCTCTTAGGTTCTTTTCAATCTCCCCTTTTTTCAAATAAGGCAACACATGTATATATAGGGAACAAATTAGGGTTAACACCAAATTGTCAATAATGTCCCTAAAGCCCATTTTAAAGCCCAAACTAAATAATTAGTTAAGAAAAAATAAAATTTAAATAATTTAAAATAATTAAAATAAACTTAAAATAAAAACTAATAATCCTATTGATTCCTAAAATAAAAAATATTATAAAAAGAACAAAATTTTTTTCAATATTTTTTATTTTATGATTTTTTGGATATTTTTATGAATAATTTAGAAAAAAGTGAAAAAAATAATATTTTAAAAAATGATTTAATTAAAATACGAAAATAATAATTAAATAATAATAAAAAACTATTTTTGTTATTTTTTTAATGAAAGATAGAAAAATTTAGAGTAAAAATAATAAAAAACAAAAAAAGTGACAAAGGTGAGATTCGAACTCTCAACCTCTCACACTCATAACTCCTTACACATGTCCTCCTGCCAATTGTGTCATTTTTACTTTTTAGAAAAAAAATGCATGCCATATGATATTTACCTGCAAAAAGTCAAACGACTACACAAATTTGTTAGTAATTGATTAAATGCAATGAAATGCGACGACAAATCTTAGGGCAAAATTTGGGGTATTACAGTTATTATGATAATATTTCTCACCCAACCTCTCTTTGATGTTGGCAAAAAAAAAATCATGAAGTTTGACTTTGGTTTGACCACAGTTGACCTCAGTTTGACCTTTTAACTGCATTGACTGCTTTTGACTTATCTGATCATCTGACTGAGCAAACTTTTGAGAAAAGTCTTGAAACTTGACATGGGGGTTCTTATACACATATAAGATGTTATGAAGCTCACTTGAAGTCTTGGAAGTCCATTTAGCCTGATTAAAGTCAAAACCCTAGTTTTGGATGCACTGCTTAGGAGGTGCATTGTCTGAGGGAATTGTCAACTCTTCTGACCAATTGTGAATTTTGTGAACCTTGTGAACCTTCTTGGAACACAAAGTCTTGTATTGTGAGGGCAAATTTTGGGGTGCAACAGCTGCCCCTGTTCAATTTTCTGAAACCTGAGGGGTTAGATTGGTATATTTGCCAGTCGTAACCTGGAAGGTTGAAGGGGATTGAACACAAAAGCCCAAAAATTTGCACTCACCAGTGCATGGAGTGATATTGATGGTTGGTTGAACATGATTGAGTGGGATTAAAGATGCCACTAGGGGAAAGTTCTTCAGTAGTATAATGAGAACTGTCAGGAGTCTGGAGTAATACTGATGTAACAGCATGTCTTCATGAGGATAGAGCAATCAATAATGATAACCCTAAAGCAGTCTTGAAGTGATAAATCTGACCTCAGGAGGATAGAGCAATCAATAGCTCTAAAGCAGTCTTGAAGTAATAATGGCTTCAGGAGGATAGAGCAATCAATAGCTCTAAAGCAGTCTTGAAGTAATAGAATGGCTTCAGTAGGATAGAGCAATCAACAGCTCTAAAGCAGTCTTGAAATAATAATGTGATATGTCTTCAGGAGGATAGAGCAATCAATAGCTCTAAAGCAGTCTTGAAGTAATGATTTCAGGAGGATAGAGCAATGGATAGCTCTAAAGCAGTCTTGAAATAATAATGTAATTTCAGGAGGATAGAGCAATGGATAACTCTAAAGCAGTCTTGAAATAATTAGATGGCTTCAGGAGGATAGAACAATGAATAGCTCTAAAGCAGTCTTGAAGTAGTAATATGACCTCATGAGGATAGAGCAATGAATAGCTCTAAAGCAGTCTTGAAGTAATAGGATGATTTCAGGAGGATAGAGCAATCAGTAGCTCTAAAGCAGTCTTGAAGTCATGAGAGGCTATCAGGAGGATAAAATAACCCTGAGGTTACAATAAAGCAGTCCCAAAGTAATAAGAAGCTCATCAGGAGGATAAAGTAACCCTGAGGTTACAATAAAGTAGTCCCAAAGATCATAAGATTGTTTGTTGGATAATTAACCTGAAAACAAGGTAGCATTCTGTATAACAACATTAGTTTATGCTTTATGTATGCATGTATGACATGATGCACTTAGGTAATGTACTATAGACATATATGTTATGGTATGATGTAAATGATGTATGTATGCTATGACACTGCTGGAAGTGTCTGGATATCCTTGTATAACAACTGCTGGCCAAGGAAAATAAATCCCGATTCGTTGTTGAAGAATATATAACCCTCCGTCTGCTGGGGATAACAAGGTATAGATAACCTCCCGTTGTTGGGGATAACAAGGTATAGATAACCTCCCGTTGTTGGGGATAACATGGTATAGATAACCTCCCGTTGTTGGGGATAGTAGGGTATAGATAACCTTCGTTTTCGTTTGATAGTAGGATAAGTATAACATCCCGTCTTCGTTCATCGTGCCTTTATTGGAAAGTAATTTCCCATATATCCGTATGAGGATAAAAGAGATGGATATAAATTCCAGGGGAGATTAGACTTTGTGAAAATGGATTAGTCCTACTGATGGTTTGTAACTGCCTTGTAAAGATGAACCGGCGAAGCTTCGTTGAAATCCTTCCCTCGTTCGTCCTTAGTAAATACTATTACTGCATTTTCATGCATTTCTGGTAAACATCAATCATATTAAAAGCATACATGCATTTCTGGTAAACATCAATCATATTCAAAGGCATACATACATTCAAACACAACCAATGGACGTTTCGCTTATGTAAATAGGGTAAAAGTAAACCTGGATTCAAAAGATGGAATTTATTTATATCAAAAGCGACCCATACACGGGTAAGTTGGTACAAGGAGACATAAACCCTAGTAAGAGAATTTTGTCATGAAGTTTTACAAAAAGAATCAGCTATGTGGGAAATAATCCTATTGAGTTTCAATTCTACTATTGCCACTCAAGTATCTCATCTTCTTGCTGTTGAGACGGAAACGATTGGATTGAGCTTTATCTGTTTGAGCTTGAGTAAGTAGTACAACTGGTTGCAGTTTCATGAGTGATCCAAACGAGACATAGTCATACGCTTTAATCCCTAACTTTTGCCTGGATTGCCCTTTCAGGTTTTCAATCCACCGGGATACCCTTTTTTGCCCAAGCCGCCTTTTCAGGTTTTCGACTTGCCGGGTGTACATCTTTTTATATATATATCCCTAATTTTTGCCCAAACCCTTTTGATTTGCCGGGGTGCCCTTATTTTTGCCTAGGCCTGTCAACCTAGCGGGTCTCTTTTTATGCGTAGTATTTTTTAACTATGTCTGCGTTTACAGGTTGTGGGAAGTCTTCACCATCCCAGCTGATCTCACACATAGATGCCATGGTGGCCAATGCGTCTGCCAACTGATTCTCTCTTCGTGGAATATGTCCAAAAGTAATCTCTTTGAAATGTGGGATCAAAGACAACACATGTTCTCTGTAAGGAATGAGATTATCATGCTTTGTATCCCAATCTCCTTTAATCTGACTTACTACCAGAGCTGAATCTCCATACACCTCAAGGAACTGAATCTTCATATCAATAGCAACTTGCATACCCATGATACATGCCTCATACTCAGCCATGTTATTGGTACAATAGAGACAAAGTCTGGCAGTAATCGGGGTATGAAAACCTTCAGGGGAACTAATCACAACACCAACACCATTAACATGTGCATTGGAGGCACCATCAAAAACCATAGTCCATCGGGATCCTTGTTCAGGTCCGTCATATTGTCCAGGTTCTTTGGTAACAGACATAATGTCTTCATCAGGGAACTCAAAATTCATTGACTGGTAATCACCTACTGCTTGATGAGCCAAATGATCAGCAACAACACTCCCCTTAATGGCCTTCTGAGTAGTATACTGTATATCATATTCCGTCAAGATCATTTGCCACCTTGCAATTCTTCCGGAGAGAGCAGGTTTCTCAAATATGTACTTGATTGGATCCATCTTCGAAATCAACAAGGTAGTATGGGTCAACATATACTGTCTTAGTCGGCGAGCAGCCCATGCCAAAGCGCAGCAAGTTTTCTCGAGCAGTGAGTATCTTGTTTCACAGTCGGTAAACTTTTTGCTAAGGTAGTATATTGCCTGCTCTTTTCGACCAGACTCGTCATGTTGCCCCAATACACACCCCATTGAGTTGTCTAATACTGTTAAATACATAATCAAGGGTCTTCCATCAACTGGTGGCATTAAAATTGGAGGTTCTAGCAAATATCTCTTGATTTCCTCAAAGGCAGTCTGGCACTCATCATTCCATTCCATCACCTGATCTTTCTTCAACAACTTGAAGATTGGCTCACAGATGGTAGTTAATTGGGAAATAAATCTTGCAATGTAGTTCAATCGTCCCAAGAAACCTCTAACCTCCTTCTCAGTACAGGGGAGCTGGCATCTCTCGTATAGCTTTCACTTTTGCAGGATCCACTTCAATACCTTTTCCACTGACAATGAAACCCAGGAGCTTTCCAGATCTAACTCCAAAAGTACACTTGTTTGGATTTAATCTCAACCTGTATTTCTTCAACCTCTCAAACAACTTGTGCAGATGATCAAGATGTTGTTCTTCATTCCGAGACCTGGCTATCATATCATCCACATATACCTCTATCTCATGATGAATCATATCATGAAACAAAGCCACCATGGCACGCTTGATATGTTGCCCCTGCATTCTTCAAACCAAATGGCATTACCTTATAGCAAAAGGTGCCCCACTGTGTCACAAATGTAGTCTTCTCCATATCTTCAGGTGCCATCTTGATTTGATTGTAACCAGAGAAACCATCCATAAAAGAGAATACCTTATGCTGAGCAGTGTTGTCTACCAGGATATCAATATGAGGAAGTGGAAAGTCATCTTTAGGGCTAGCCTTGTTCAGATCTCTGTAGTCTACACACATACGTACCTTACCATCTTTCTTAGGAACTGGTAGCACATTTGCAACCCACTGAGGATAAGAAGTTACGGCCAAGAACCCTGCATTGAACTGTTTCATTATCTCTGCTTTGATCTTTTCCGACATTTCAGGACGCATACGACGAACCTTCTGCTTCTTTGGACGACAATCTTCTTTCACCGGCAAACGGTGAACCACAATGTCTGTATCCAACCCTGGCATATCTTCATAAGACCAAGCAAAGATCTCCACATAGTCACGTAGCATCTGAATCAACCTGCTCTTGACACTGTCCTCTGAATCAGCCCCTATCTTGACCTCTTTTCTGTTTTCTTCAGTTCCCAGATTCACAACTTCGACTGGCTCTTCATGTGGCTGTATAGCTTTCTCTTCTTGTTGTAACAACCTAGCAAGCTCTACAGGTATTTCCCAATCGTCCTCGTTTCCGTCTTCAGTTTGATAGATCGGATTCTCGAAATTGTAATTGGCAATAGTAGAACTGTTATCAACTGGATCCAGAGTGGATGAGGATCTGCATTTTAGTGACGTGGGTGTGTGTAAGAACACATAGCTGATAAAGCAAAAATAAAAGAAAAAGAAAGACAAGGAACACAATATTTACGAAAACGAAACGTCCATTGATTTTATTGAATGAAGTATGCAAATGAAATGGCAACCCGTAACAAGCACACCATTGTGCCCCGGGTAAGGCACATGGCTTGAAAGTTTTAATTGTTCCAAAAAACATAACACAGTAATAGTATTTACTCCTGACTAAAGGAGATAGGGATAACATCTTCAGCTTTCTAATTATTGAGTCCAGCACCCACAGTAGGAAAAATCCATGCCTCCAAGTTGTGGTCTTCATCTTGATCTCCCACAGCATTGATAACCCCTTGATTGGTGATACGAACAGCACGAGCACGACGAACAGCCTTCTGGGACTCTGCAGTGAAACCCAAACCAAACTTGTCAGACTTGTATGGAATATCAGGAAGCTGACCCCAAATAGTACAACCACCTTCTTCCACCATAGCTTTTGCATCATTGAGGGAGGCCATTGCCATTATTGGAGGGTTTCTGATGACCACAGGAACCTTCTTCACAGCAGGAGGAGTCACACAATCCTTAACAGCCCAGGGAACCACTTCAAATGACTGACATGGAGTTTCAAGGTATTCACCTTCTACTTCCAGATACTTGAAAGTGTTTACATGGCTGACAAAGTATTCTTCCTCTCCAAAGACAGTAACAACTTTTCCATTCACCGGATATCTCAACTTTTGATGTAATGTGGAGGTCACAGCACCTGCCCCATGGATCCAGGTGTGAGGGAAAACTGTCTCACAACATACGTTCTCAAGTTTCGATGATGACAAAGTACAACCTCGGATGAATCAGAGTCGTCATGCATACTTACGATGATGACAAAGTACAACCTCGGATGAATCAGAATCGTCATGCAATACTTAACATATTACATCCTTCCTATATCCTTTTAAATCATCATATTTCATTGGCAATATATGTGACTAATGTTTGGTCGTGACAAGATGCACGAAACAACAAACATATCAATTTTTGCAGGTTTTGTAGCTATGAGTCAACCATACCGTCAGCACACAGTTTCATTCAGTTCACACGGGTCAGCGCATGGAACCATGCGTCGACCGCTGACTTGGCGCATGCAGGTTTAAGAATCTGACGGCTCAGCGCATGAAGATCATGCGTCGACCGCTGACTCGGCGCATGACAGTTTGAGTGTCACACGGCTCAGCGCACGCCGACCCTATGGTCGACCGTTCGCGCGCAGAAACAGAAATTCTGCTATGTTTCTTTGATCTGTCAACTGTCTGTTTTGTATATTACTATAAATAGCTGTCTTTTCAATTTTAACAACTAACATTTTTTTTAAGAACATTTTTTTTTGAAAGCATTGTGAGAAAGTGTTCAGGTCAAGAAACGTGAAAGAGGTGCATCAGGGTTCTTCATCTTCATCGTTCAATCAACTCACAAATCCTCAAATTACAGATAATCAATTTTTTGCTGCGGTTTGTGGTTTGCTCGACGGTGATAAGGTTCGAACGCGTGATTGAAGATCCGGTTCGAGTGGAAGCTGGTGCAGGTGTTTCTTGGGAGAAAACCTTTGAGGTTTTACCTATCAAGACTACAGGTTTTGAAGGCTTTTGTTACGGAATCGTCGGTTCAACAATCAAGCGAGTGCGAAGGTGATTGATTAGCGGAAGGTTGATCAATCTAGTAGCTAGGGCGTTGAAAGGTTGAAGACATTCCGGGTTCAATTTGGGTGTGTCTAAGATCAGCCGTGCCGAAGGTTTGATCAACGGAAGAGTTGTCAATAAGGTGGCTGCAATCGGAGGTCATTCACATCAAATTGGAGGACTTGATTCATCTTGAATCAAGGGGCAAGAAGTGGTAGAAATTATCAGCAACATTAAGATTGTTTGTATCAATTGTCTATCGATTCTTGTGTATAACTGTTCTACCAAACAGGTGATATCTATTCAATACATATCTCAATTCTCTTTGTAGAATTGAGGGCAGACGTACCCCAACGCGAGGACGACTGGGGGAACTGCCTCATCAAATCTTGTGTTCCTTTATTTTCTGCATTTTCAATTACAGCTTAAAAATTAAGTGATTCTAGAATAAGTGATTTTGTCAAATTGTAGTATTGATTGAGTGAGTTGGTGAAACACTGTTTTTTAACTACTAAGTACAATAGAAATACTGTACTAAGGCTTTTTCAATCACTCATTCAACACAAATATCATTTAAGGTATTTGTGCACACCAACTGTTCGACAAAAGTGCTGAACTAAAATTGCCTTAATTTTGCTGCTAGTTTTGTGCACACCAACTGTTCGACAAAAGTGCTGAACTAAAATTGCCTTAATTTTGCTGCTAGTTTTGTGCACACCAACTGTTCGACAAAAGTGCTGAACTAAAATTGCCTTAATTTTGCTGCTAGTTTTGGTGTAATTTTTGATCATCGGAATAAGGAAATAGTACGAGTGAATCACATCTGAGTTTTGCATAAAAGTGTGTAGTGATTTACTATCCGTTATCGTCTTAAATTCATCTGCTTGACGCATATCCGGCTCTCCAATAGTGGTTCGTTTTAGACTATATTTTCCAAGGCCGCTTCCGCATTTGAAAACAATTTTGAAAACCAATTTTATTGGTAGCGCCACTCAAATTTTTAAAAGGGATCTATTCAACCCCCCCTTCTAGATCCGTGCCTTAGTCTAACAAGTGGTATCAAGAGCTCCGGTTCTCCGGTGCTTCAAATACAACATTGATAGAATAATGGCTAACGAACCAAAAGGGGCGTACAATAGAGCTCCCGTTTTTAACGGTGAAAATTATAGCTATTGGAAAGACTGTATGCGGGTGCACATTAATTCCATAGATAGAAAGATATGGAACGTTATTCTCAATGGTCCGATTGAAATAACCATGACAAATGAGAATAACGAAGTTGTGCCAAAGCCCGAAGCACAATGGACCGACGACGATGAGCGAAAGTATAATTACGATTGGAAAGCTAAGAACATTCTAATCTCCTCATTAGGTGTAGATGAATACTACCGTGTATCCCATTGCCCTACGGCTAAGACTATGTGGGATGCACTACAAATTGCCCATGAGGGGACAAACGATGTTAAGTTGGCTCGAATCAACACTCTTATACAAGAGTTTGATCTTTTTTTCATGGAGCAAGGGGAAACCATTGCTGACATGCAAAAGAGATTTACTCATCTCATAAACAGATTACATTCACTAGGAAGACCTATTTCCAATGATCTTGCTACTAATAAAGTTTTGAGATGTCTTAGCAGGGAATGGCAGCCGAAAGTGACCGCCATCAAAGAGGCAAATGATCTTACGGTATTAGACCTGACTACATTGTTTGGCAAACTACAAGAACATGAACAGGTACTCTTGAGTCTTGACCAACATGAAAGGAAAGAAAAGAAGGACAAAGTAAAGATGAGTGAAAAAAAGTCCATAGCTCTTAAGGCTTCTTCCTCGAAGTCTAAAGCAAAAGAGCAAAGTGATTATTCTTCAAGCGACGACGAAGAAGAAGACATAAATGAGGACATGGGGCTGTTCGTTAAACGGTATAACCGGTACGTGAGAAAGAACGGCATCCAACATTCGGAGAAGAACCTGGTAAATTTCCGAAGGCAATCAAGGTTCTCCAAAGATGACAATCAAAAAGGCAAAAAGACTAGAGGAACGTGCTATAAATGTGGAAAGCCCGGTCACTACAAACCGGACTGTCCAATGAACAACAAGGGAAAAGAAATGGAACAATCGAAGTCACATAAGAGAGCATCAAAGCCTAGGAGGGCGTACATCGCATGGGAAAGCGACAGTGATTCTTCCTCCTCTAATGAAAGCTCTAGTGATGAAGAAGAGTCCGTGAATCTATGTCTCTCCGCAAATCAGAAAAAGAAAAAGAAACAGGTACGTCACTCTAGATATAATATGTCATCTAATATGTCTCATTCCGAATTACAAACCGCATTCGATGTTTTACACAAGGAAGCAACTGAAGCCTTTAAGAAACTTGCTTCTAATAGAAGAATTTTTACATATTTAGAGCACAAAGTCTTAGAGTCCGAAAAGAAATTAGAGGACCTTAAGGCTTCCATTGTGAAAGATAATGAATCGGATTGTAAGGACAATAGTAATCCTTTCAACTTTGGTTGTGATACTTGTCATATTTGGCAAGGTGAGGTTAGAAACCTTAAGGCCAAATTAGACAAGGCACTTGAACCTAAAATTACATTTGCAATCGATAAAAAGGATTTTAGAAAAAGTATGATAAACCCATATCAAAAATATGCATATGTAATTAGGGATCAAGCAAGTGAAAGTGATTCTAATGTCGACTTTGTATGTTTTTACTGTTGCAAGAAAGGCCACTCCATTGGTAAATGTCGATTTAGGAGATTTCTTGTTCCTAAAGGCATCTACCAATGGTTGCCCAAACGCAACCGTCTTGTCGCTAACCTATTAGGACCCAATATGCCATTGGGTACCTCCCTTTTGTAAGTTATATTTTGACAGGTGAAATGTGTCGAGTCCACCGAGAGAAGATGGGTTCTTGATAGTGGGTGCTCAAGGCACATGTCTGGAGACATATCCTTATTCATAGACTTCGTGGCTAAGAAGAAAGGGTATGTAACATACGGTGATAACAACCGCGGAGCGATACTAGGTAAAGGTAGTATAGGTAATCCCTCCTCTACTACAATTTCCGATGTGTTGCTTGTCGAAAACCTTAAACATAATCTCCTTAGCATTAGCCAATTATGCGACAAAGGTTACAATGTTTCCTTTTCAAAAGATTGCTGCAAAATTGTGCATGAAAGTGATAAGAAGAATGTGTTTATTGGTTTTAGAGTAAAGCATATAGGATTTATAATAAAAGATTACTAGCTGTTGAAGAGTCTGTGCACGTTACGTTTGATGAGTCCTATCCGAGAAATGTCGGAAAGGATAGTGTTGTTCATGGTGCAGGTACATCCACAGAAGACATACTCAAAGGTGGCGAAACGGGGATTGATCAACCCGATAGAGTCAAAATTGAGGAGGATAAGGATGCACACCATGAGGTAACTGAGGAAGCTCATCCGCCTACAAACGATGATCTCCCTCAAGCTTGGAAGTCGTGTAAAGATCATCCAATTGACAATATTCTCGGAGACATCACAAAGGGAGTCACCACTCGATCTAAGCTAAGTAACTTTTGTTATCACTTCGCTTTCGTTTCACAAATAGAGCCTAAAAACCCCAAAGAGGCCCTACTCGATGAGCACTGGTTTTTATCGATGCAAGAGGAACTAAATCAGTTTAAAAGAAACGAGGTATGGGACCTTGTCCCTCCTCCGCGAGGCCATCGAGTAATCGGCACCCGATGGGTGTTTAGGAACAAGTTGGACGAAAACGGGGTAATAACCCGTAATAAAGCGAGATTGGTCGCTCAAGGGTATAACCAAGAGGAAGGCATCGACTATGAGGAAACTTATGCGCCGGTTGCCCGACTCGAGGCTATACGCCTTTTACTCGCCTTTGCATGTGCAAAGGATTTTAAGTTATTTCAAATGGATGTTAAAAGTGCGTTCCTTAACGGTCACATAAATGAAGAAGTATATGTGTCTCAACCTCCCGGTTTTGAATCTCATGAATACCCTGAACATGTTTACAAGTTAAAAAGAGCTTTATATGGTCTCAAACAAGCTCCTAGAGCTTGGTATGAGCGACTAAGTAAGTTTTTACTTAATCAGGGGTACTCACGAGGAAAGGTTGACACTACACTCTTCATTAAACGTCAAGGAAAGCACTTGATTTTGGTGCAAATCTATGTTGACGATATTATATTTGGATCCACTAACATGAATCTCGTGAGAGAGTTTTCTGACCTCATGCAGGGCGAATTCGAGATGAGTATGATGGGGGAGCTCACATACTTCCTCGGCCTGCAAATTAAACAACTCCAAGAAGGGACATTCGTGAGCCAAACAAAATATTGTTTGGACTTGATCAAGAGATTTGACATGGCAAAATCCAAGGCCATAGACACCCCAATGCCTACATGCGTAAATTTGGATAAAGATGAAAATGGCAAGGACGTAGAGGTAAAACGATATAGAGGTATGATTGGTTCACTTCTCTATCTTACTGCGTCACGTCCTGATATTATGTTTAGTGTGTGCATGTGTGCACGATACCAATCATGTCCCAAAGAATCCCACCTAAAAGCTGTTAAACGAATTCTTCGATACCTGTCAGGTACCCCGAAGTATGGATTGTGGTATTCTAAGGGTAGTGATTGCTCGTTGGTAGGTTACTCCGATTCCGACTTTGCCGGGTGCAAATCGGATAGGAAAAGCACTAGTGGTACATGTCATTTGTTTTCAAACTCCTTGGTTAGTTGGCATAGCAAGAAACAAGTTTCAGTTGCTTTATCAACGGCCGAGGCGGAATACGTTGCCGCTGGTAGTTGTTGTGCTCAAATTCTGTGGATTAAGCAACAACTACTAGATTTCAATCTTAAACTTGAACGTATTCCTATCCTATGTGACAACACTAGCGCTATTAACCTTACCAAAAATCCCGTATTACACTCTCGCACTAAACATATAGAAATTCGACACCATTTTCTTAGGGACCATGTTGAGAAAGGTGATGTTGTATTTGAACACGTTGACACTAAAAACCAACTAGCGGACATTTTCACAAAGCCGCTAGCAACGGAACCTTTCTTTCATATCCGCCGAGAACTTGGCATCCTCGACATTTCGGAACGGGAATAATATTTGCTGATGTTATCTTATTTCATTCAAATAATCATGCTGTTGTACTTCTAACAATTTGATATTCGTGTAAGTACAAGTATGTTGTTTATCAAGCTACTCCGGCATTAAGGTGATATTGTTCCATTTCTCTCTCTCTCTCTCTAATAACTCTCATGATCAACAATTGTATCGTTTGACCTATGTTGCATATGTATGACACTTTTTTTTTATGATAAATTGTTTGGATGCAAATTTTTTTGTGGCATTTTAGGTAGGCATCAAATATGGCTTGATATGTGACATTAAGTGCAAATCTGCATTTGTGCATCCGAACTGAGCTACACACCAAATCTGAACAGTTCAACTCTTTTTCAACAAGAATGAATGAAAGATTTGCAGCTTTCACAACTGCCCATGGATACCAAGAAACAGCCGTCTCTCGCAGCATCAATCGCCTGAATCAAGCAGTGGATTACCTCACTGATATGGCTGATCCATATCGTTATCCGTCTTCCTTTGATATGGGCAAGGGACAAGGATATTAGTCATTTGTTTTTGCATCTGCTCATTCTCCATGTTGTTTTTGTTATCATGTTCTGTTTTATCTCTCCTAAGTGCACACTAATGTTTGTTTTACAGTCTTGATTCCTATAAAATGTTATGACTTATGTGTCCTTAATTTGGTTTAATCTATTTTTAATATTTTGCTCATTGTCAATATTTTGTGTGGATATTGGTATATGATTACTTATAGCCTGTTGAGTATTTTGTTAATTGTTAATATGCCAAAACTTTACCTTTCTCCATCTCTTTTTGATGTTGTCAAAGGGGGAGAAAAGACAAGTAGATTGTAGATCACAACAGCTATGACTGCAAAAGAAAGGGGGAGCTTACTACTATGTTAAAGATATCGCATGTTGTGTTCACCAAGCTTCGCATAGGTTTGTCATCATCAAAAAGGGGGAGAATGTGAGGGAAAACTGTCTCACAACATACGTTCTCAAGTTTCGATGATGACAAAGTACAACCTCGGATGAATCAGAGTCGTCATGCATACTTACGATGATGACAAAGTACAACCTCGGATGAATCAGAATCGTCATGCAATACTTAACATATTACATCCTTCCTATATCCTTTTAAATCATCATATTTCATTGGCAATATATGTGACTAATGTTTGGTCGTGACAAGATGCACGAAACAACAAACATATCAATTTTTGCAGGTTTTGTAGCTATGAGTCAACCATACCGTCAGCACACAGTTTCATTCAGTTCACACGGGTCAGCGCATGGAACCATGCGTCGACCGCTGACTTGGCGCATGCAGGTTTAAGAATCTGACGGCTCAGCGCATGAAGATCATGCGTCGACCGCTGACTCGGCGCATGACAGTTTGAGTGTCACACGGCTCAGCGCACGCCGACCCTATGGTCGACCGTTCGCGCGCAGAAACAGAAATTCTGCTATGTTTCTTTGATCTGTCAACTGTCTGTTTTGTATATTACTATAAATAGCTGTCTTTTCAATTTTAACAACTAACATTTTTTTTAAGAACATTTTTTTTTTGAAAGCATTGTGAGAAAGTGTTCAGGTCAAGAAACGTGAAAGAGGTGCATCAGGGTTCTTCATCTTCATCGTTCAATCAACTCACAAATCCTCAAATTACAGATAATCAATTTTTTGCTGCGGTTTGTGGTTTGCTCGACGGTGATAAGGTTCGAACGCGTGATTGAAGATCCGGTTCGAGTGGAAGCTGGTGCAGGTGTTTCTTGGGAGAAAACCTTTGAGGTTTTACCTATCAAGACTACAGGTTTTGAAGGCTTTTGTTACGGAATCGTCGGTTCAACAATCAAGCGAGTGCGAAGGTGATTGATTAGCGGAAGGTTGATCAATCTAGTAGCTAGGGCGTTGAAAGGTTGAAGACATTCCGGGTTCAATTTGGGTGTGTCTAAGATCAGCCGTGCCGAAGGTTTGATCAACGGAAGAGTTGTCAATAAGGTGGCTGCAATCGGAGGTCATTCACATCAAATTGGAGGACTTGATTCATCTTGAATCAAGGGGCAAGAAGTGGTAGAAATTATCAGCAACATTAAGATTGTTTGTATCAATTGTCTATCGATTCTTGTGTATAACTGTTCTACCAAACAGGTGATATCTATTCAATACATATCTCAATTCTCTTTGTAGAATTGAGGGCAGACGTACCCCAACGCGAGGACGACTGGGGGAACTGCCTCATCAAATCTTGTGTTCCTTTATTTTCTGCATTTTCAATTACAGCTTAAAAATTAAGTGATTCTAGAATAAGTGATTTTGTCAAATTGTAGTATTGATTGAGTGAGTTGGTGAAACACTGTTTTTTAACTACTAAGTACAATAGAAATACTGTACTAAGGCTTTTTCAATCACTCATTCAACACAAATATCATTTAAGGTATTTGTGCACACCAACTGTTCGACAAAAGTGCTGAACTAAAATTGCCTTAATTTTGCTGCTAGTTTTGTGCACACCAACTGTTCGACAAAAGTGCTGAACTAAAATTGCCTTAATTTTGCTGCTAGTTTTGTGCACACCAACTGTTCGACAAAAGTGCTGAACTAAAATTGCCTTAATTTTGCTGCTAGTTTTGGTGTAATTTTTGATCATCGGAATAAGGAAATAGTACGAGTGAATCACATCTGAGTTTTGCATAAAAGTGTGTAGTGATTTACTATCCGTTATCGTCTTAAATTCATCTGCTTGACGCATATCCGGCTCTCCAATAGTGGTTCGTTTTAGACTATATTTTCCAAGGCCGCTTCCGCATTTGAAAACAATTTTGAAAACCAATTTTATTGGTAGCGCCACTCAAATTTTTAAAAGGGATCTATTCAACCCCCCCTTCTAGATCCGTGCCTTAGTCTAACACCAGGGACGACCAAGCAGACATGAGTACGAAGGACGAATATCCATCACATAGAATGTAGCGGTAAACACCTGAGAGCCAACCTTGATTGGAAGATCAATTTCCCCATGCACTACTCTTCTAGAACCATCAAAAGCCTTTACCACAATATTACTGGGCTTCAATACCGTATCTTTAGGACTCAGCTTGTTCAGGACTTCCTTAGGCAACACATTCAGAGAGGAACCATTGTCTATCAGCACATGAGACAGGGTAGTGCCCCTGCATTCAATTGAAATATGCAAGGCCCTGTTATGATCCCTCTTGGCAGGGGTCAAGTCAGCATCAGAAAATCCTAACCCGTTGTCATAGGTCAGGTGAGCAACACAATTCTCAAACTGGTCCACAGAAATTGCACTGGGTACATGAGCCATCTTTAGAAACTTGATCAATGACTTGGCATGAGCCTCAGAACATAATAACAGGGAGAGCATAGAAATCTTTGAGGGAGTATGCCCCAGCTGATCAACAACATCATAATCACTCTTGCGAATGATTTTCAATACTTCTTCCATTTGCTTAGAGAGGTCATCAGCAGCTGGCACATCAGTAGATACAGGCTCAATAACAGGACCCTTGCCCCGAGCATCAGTGGTGGAAGTAACAGCAGGGGTAACTGCACTCTTAGAAGCAACTGGAGGAGAGAAGACTCTTCCACTACGAGTGATCTTGCTAGATCCAGCAATATTATCAATGTCAACAGGCATATCAGGTAAAGGCTCCTGCTTGACACCATGGATGTAAACATCAGACCCATAGTGCCAAGGCACAGCTTTGTCAGATGTATAAGGAATAGGACCAGGAGTGGTAATGATCAGAGGAGCTACTCTGGCTTCAGCAACAACTTTCACAGGACCTTCAGCAGTAATCTTGATTGGGCCCTGATGAGTGATTTTAATGGGACCCTTTGAAGTGATTCTTAGTGGTACTTTGTCAACCATGTCAACCTCTTCAATCTTCTTACCCTGAGTCAGATGATCCACCATACTTTCTACAGATGCTGGTCTTCTTTCAAACACTATAGTATATTTATCCATGAGACGTTGAATCCCATCTCTCAAAATGAAGCAACTATCCGGCTTATAGGTACAATATAGACAATCTTCATGACAACCTGGAAAGATCCCAGCTTGTACTAACCTCTTTTTGATAACAGACAATGGTGTGCTCAACTCCATAACTGAATAGACATGCAGATCTTCATCAATATCTTCATCAATGGCGTTGACAGTCTTCTCGTGATTTGGCATTGGAGCTGTAATCACATTTGGAGTACCTGGTGGATCAAACTCAATTTTTCCAGCATCAATCATATCCTGAATTTTGTTCTTCAAGACCCAGCAGTTATTAGTATCATGTCCTGGACAGTTTGAATGATATGCACATCGTGCATTGGGATTGTACTTGGGAGAGGTAACATTGGGATTCTGAGGAGCCTCCCTCAGGGTAATAAGTTCAGCCTTCAACAAGTGTTGCAATGCCTGAGCCATTGACATGTTGATCTTCGTGAACTGTCTTCTAGCCCTCTGTTGGTTGCCTTGAGGCTGCTCTGTTGTTGCAGGAGTTGGATTTGAAATATGAACTGCACTAACAGACTGATGCCTTCTGTTACGATCAGGCTGACCATACACAACATTAGATTCTTTCTTCCCAGTGGGAGGCTTCTTTGCAGCACCTGATGAAGAAGTGCCCACTTGGATCTTACCACTCTTGATACCATTCTCTACTCGCTCTCCTGTCATGATCAACTCAGTGAAGCCAGATGATGAGCTTCCAATGAGATGACTGTAAAACGGACCATTCAGCGTACACATGAACATATCAACCAACTCCCTATCAGTCAAAGGGGGTTGAACTCTTCCAGCTAAGTCTCTCCACTTCTGAGCATACTCCTTAAAGCTTTCTTTGGCACCCATAGACATGCTTTGAAGCTGCATGCGAGTGGGGGCTAAGTCAGCATTGTATTGATACTGCTTGTAGAAAGCTTCAGCAAGGTCATTCCAATCTCTGATGTTGACACTCTCCAACTGATAATACCACTCTAGCTGAGCTCCAGATAAACTCTCTTGAAAGAAATGGATCCACAACTTTTTATCAGCAGTGTGGGGTTGCATTCTTCTGACATAAGACCTCAGATGCAATTTGGGACAAGAGACCCCATCATAGACAACAAATGTAGGAACTTTGAACCCAATGGGTATGACCACCCCAGATATCAAGCTCAAATCCTCAAAATCCAGCCCAGATGATTTCTGTAATTCCATAGCATCCATTCTATCCACCAGCATCTTGAATTTGTCTTCGTTAGGCTCATGGTAGTAGTTAGCCTCAGAATCAGAGTCCCCCATAGTGTTGTGGAGACTGCCTCTCTCCTGCTCAGATTCTTCAGATTCATAGTCTTCAACATGTTCCTTGGTCTTGACAGGACCTTTGAACCTTCTTCCCATGTTGAGCAACCCAGCAGACCTTCTAGCCTTCTTAGTCTTCTTGGCCAGCAGTGTCTTCAATTCATCCTGCCCCTTGGCTAGGTTCAGGATCAGCTCTTGGAACTGTGCATTCTGTGCCTGGAGATCCTTAACTGATTGTTCAAGAGCCATTGCTGAAATAAACAGCGAGGAGATGAGAAACCTGTGCACAATTATAAACCTGTGATGCAATGATATGGGAATGCATATGCAATGTTTTCAAGGACCGCAGGATTTAAATTTGCTTAAACAAACAAGAAAGTAACTTTTTATTAGTAATAACTTGTTTTGCCTTTTAGGCTTACAAAAAATGAAAACGAAATAAGTACAAAAGATGGGGTTTTAAGTCTCCCATGGACGTTTCCTCTTTGTGTTGAGGTATGAGTTGAGGTTTCGTTCCTCCTGAAGTAGCTTTGTTAGCTCTAGGATCCTTGCTTGGCTTGCTTTGTAATGAGCCTCGAAAGTATCCCTTTGCTCTTTCAGTTGGATCCATGATCTCTGCAAGTCTTCCATATCAGTAGGCATATCTGGGTGAAGGATGGTATAAGCTGTGTCTCCTTCAGCAACAGGTTCCATGGTAACTGGTAGGATGGCAGGATATGGCATCATGAGTGTCTGAGCACGAAATCGTACCCATCTGAGATAAGCCTCCATAGGAATGGTGTACTTAGGCTCCAGTGTCTTGCTGTCAATCCTGTTTACCTTTCCCCAAGCTCGGATGAATCTCTGACGGTAACCCTGAAGATCGTTGTCGTAATCAAACACAATGCCCTGAATCAACATGTCATGTGGACCATCGCTCCGGGCGTAACCAAACTGTCGTAAAGCTAGAGATGGGTTGTAGGTGATGCCTCCTCTTATGCCTAGAAGTGGCACATTAGGAAACTCCCCACAACGGTCAATGATGGTGACATTCTCCATAGATCTGGAGCACCAATGGATGTCTGAGTGAGAAAGTGACATGATCCTCTTGGACCATCTGAACCCTTGCTCATTCTTCATTACTGAGCGAGGAAGGTGAGAAATAAACCACCTAGAAAGTAAAGGTATGCAGCACATCAAAGTTCCTCTTGCCCTTGTAGTACGGGTGTGACGAGAATGTAGGATGTCTCCAAGTAAGGTAGGCACTGGATTGTGACTCAGGAATATGTTGATGGCATGAACGTCTATGAACTGATCAGGATTGGGGAACAACACTAAGCCATAAATCAATAAGGCTAAAATCTCCTCAAAAGCATCGTAGCTCATAGCCTTCAAGAACATTTGAGCTTTATCCACTAATACCTTGGCAAGAATACCTTTAACTCCACTTCTCGTCTCTAGAACAATGTCAGACTTCTTCAGATGTAGAGCTGCAGCAATAACTTCTGGTTTAAGCTCCTTCTCTAAGCCTGTGAATGGCTTCTGATCAAGAACAGGTATACCCAGAAGTTTAGAGAACTCCTCCATGGTTGGAACCAGCTGATAATCAGGAAATGTAAAGCAATGGTGTTTAGGGTCAAAGAACTGAAACAGCACACTCATCATGTCTTCACTGAACCCTGAAGTAACTAGATCCAATAAGTGACCATGTCTCTTGTTGAACTGGGAATGATCAGGCACTAGGGAAACCAACTCCTTGAGCTTAGCAGGTATCCCTACAAAGTTGATCCTGATGGTGTTTCTACGAGCAGAAGCCATGACCTGCAACAAAGAACAAAGATAAATCCTTTGGTCCTTGAAATGGTTAGGGAAAATGATATGCTTATGATGCATGATGATGTCATGATGTCATGCTCAATCACAAACATGTGGCACACACAAACAAGTCACACCATAGCCCTAGGTTTAAAGGCTTGCATGAGGTTCAAAGGCAAGTACCCTCCCCTGAAGTTAGATGGTTCATCCTGTCCTACAAAAGTAACCAGGTTCTAAGGGATCTCAATATCATTGATCCTTCACAAGGGTGGTTGTTCAGAAGGCAACTTACTTGCCAACCAAAACCCTCCAAGTTTAAGATCTCAATGAGCGTAGTATCGAGTGTCAACCAACTTCAGTCTGCACCAAAGCCGGTTACCTCACTACTTTCTAAAGGCCAATATGAGTTAACTAGGGTTCTAAAAGTCAGTTAGTGCATTGACAACATATGGCAGCCTCAATATTATCCTCAACTTGACTTAAGGAATATAAGCACCAACCAAGAAGTCGCACTAACTATGGCCACCAGATCAACCGTATCGATATACGTCGTACAGTTTCCTTGGTCTATTGCCATTTACCTAAGGTACACTAGATCCGGGTTAGGACCTTTCACACATAAGAGCACCCCAACAATATAATAATAAAGCAAACAAGGCAAACAATTTAAAGTGATCTTAATTCCTAAGGGTACCCCTCTTAAATAGATCCCCAGCAGAGTCGCCAGTTCTGTAACACGGTGGGAGAACTGACTTTAAACAATGTTGCGGATAGCAAGAGTCGCCACCGACTTTTATTTTATCCATAAGGAAAGGTTATAAAAGAACAGGAAAGACCTTAGAGAATATTTTGGGTCCGGGGGGTAGGTTATGAAAAGGGAAGGTGTTAGCACCCTTTTCATCCATGGTTATCCATGGGCTCTTAGGTACTTAAGCTCACTTTTGAATTGTTTTGAAATTGTAGTGTGTGAATAGAAAATTTTCAGAATAGTTAATAAATAATCCATGTAAGGATGTGTTAAGAACTTGTTTGAAAACTTGTTGAAAATTTGTTTAAGTGCGAAACAGTTTTGAAGTGAGCAAGCACCTAGGAGTAACCTACCCTAATGTTTAAAGGTCCTTCTTATTCTTCATTCTTTCCTTTAGTAAGACTATCCCTACTATAATGGAGTAGGTAGTCCTTACTTTGGATGTTAAGGGGTATGTGAGGGACAATTTGACTTTGAAGGCCATTGTGGGATGTAATAAGCACATATAAGGGACCATCATCATTTTTCGAAAGGGACTTGATTCGTAAAGGCAACCATAAGGGACTTTGATGATTTTTTTTATTTGAGGGACTTGCTTTATACACCCCACTTAACCATTATTCGTAGGCAACTTGAGGGATATCCTTAGGAAGTGAGACGGCGATTAAAATCGACTTACGTGTGTGACGTGTTTATTTTAATTATCTTTATTTAAAAGTGATCTAAATTTATTTTAATATTACATACATGTTGTTACACTCCCTAATTACTAACCATAATAATAATTAAATAATTAAACAACTTTACATCCAAGAAACAATTACAAAATAATAAGCAAAATAATTAAATAGCAAAGATAAATAAAATATAAATAAGCAATAATAAATAATAAAGGGGGGTTAATTCTAAGTTTACTCGGCAAGACATCGCATCTTGTGCCTACGTATCCTTACGGGAGTGGAATCAGAGTAATCGTAGTTCCCCTCAATAGGGAGGTTAGAAACTTCTTGACTGTGGTCAAGGTCTCAAGGGGAATAAACGCATCTTAAGGACACGCTTACGTGGAGTGTAGAAACTCCAAATCTCTACGTTGAAATGTTAAGTTGTAATTAGGGTTAAATTAGGGATTCCACGACGGGAAACCCTAAAATGAGCGCGGCGGCTCTTTGACCTAATGCTAAGGGTAAAATTGTAATTTTGCCTGCGGCGAGGCATTTGTGAAAATTAGGGTTTGTAGTTTGTAGTTTTGAGGATTTGAAATTGAATGTGTGAAGTTTTACGGACTATTGGCGCGGCGGCGAAACAGTTAGACCTAACCTTCGGATGTGTGCAATGTGACAGAAATAATAGTAAACGCGTGAGATAATTGAATCATGCAAACAGAGAGATAATGTCATAATTTAAACCATGCAAGCAGAAATTTAAAGGCAGAATTTAAAGAGCGATTGTTAAGTTCGCGAGGTTACATGAGAGGAGCAGATACAATATGATAATGAAATTTGAATTGAACAATAATAAAATAAAATAAATAACGGTTCTAGTTATTATTTTAAAAAAAAGATTTTAGTTATTATTTTAAATTTATCTAAAAAAAAGTTTTTCTTAAAAATAATAGGTTTTCATATTAATTTGGAAAAGATGTTAATGTTGTTTATTTTAAAAAACAGATTTTTATATTATAACAAATTTTAATAAATTAATGATAACAATAATAATAATAATGGTAATAATAATGATAATAATGATAATAATAATAAATAATGATAATAATAATAATAATAATAATGATAATAATAATAATAATAATAATAATAATAATAATAAAGCAATAATGAATTTTAAATGTGCCAAATAACCCAACAATGTTGCTAACGCAGAAATGCGCTCATCGCAACCAGATCTAAATCGGACGAAACAAAATTTATCGCAAAGAAAAAGAAATTAAACAAAAAATAGTATTATTGCTCACACAAAAATGCGATCATCGCAACCAGATCGAACTAACACAAATGTCACGCGTCATGCACACAAATGTGCAAACATCGTATCGACATAATTCGATCAAAAATCTTATATATATAAACTCTAACAATTTAAAAATTATATATATATAAACGTAACAGTAATAGATAAAGAAAAAGAAATAACGGTAATAGATGAAGGAAAAGAAATAACGGTAAAAGATGAAGAAAAAGAAACAACAGTAATAGATGAAGGAAAAGAAATAACGGTAAACGATGAAGAAAAAGAAACAATAGTAATGGATGAAGAAGAAAACTAAATAACGGCAAACGGCACTCACTCCTCTTAGGTTCTTTTCAATCTCCCCTTTTTTCCAATAAGGCAACACATGTATATATAGGGAACAAATTAGGGTTAACACCAAATTGTCAATAATGTCCCTAAAGCCCATTTTAAAGCCCAAACTAAATAATTAGTTAAGAAAAAATAAAATTTAAATAATTTAAAATAATTAAAATAAACTTAAAATAAAAACTAATAATCCTATTGATTCCTAAAATAAAAAATATTATAAAAAGAACAAAATTTTTTTCAATATTTTTTATTTTATGATTTTTTGGATATTTTTATGAATAATTTAGAAAAAAGTGAAAAAAATAATATTTTAAAAAATGATTTAATTAAAATACGAAAATAATAATTAAATAATAATAAAAAACTATTTTTGTTATTTTTTTAATGAAAGATAGAAAAATTTAGAGTAAAAATAATAAAAAACAAAAAAAGTGACAAAGGTGAGATTCGAACTCTCAACCTCTCACACTCATAACTCGTTACACATGTCCTCCTGCCAATTGTGTCATTTTTACTTTTTAGAAAAAAAATGCATGCCATATGATATTTACCTGCAAAAAGTCAAACGACTACACAAATTTGTTAGTAATTGATTAAATGCAATGAAATGCGACGACAAATCTTAGGGCAAAATTTGGGGTATTACAGTTATTATGATAATATTTCTCACCCAACCTCTCTTTGATGTTGGCAAAAAAAAAATCATGAAGTTTGACTTTGGTTTGACCACAGTTGACCTCAGTTTGACCTTTTAACTGCATTGACTGCTTTTGACTTATCTGATCATCTGACTGAGCAAACTTTTGAGAAAAGTCTTGAAACTTGACATGGGGGTTCTTATACACATATAAGATGTTATGAAACTCACTTGAAGTCTTGGAAGTCCATTTAGCCTGATTAAAGTCAAAACCCTAGTTTTGGATGCACTGCTTAGGAGGTGCATTGTCTGAGGGAATTGTCAACTCTTCTGACCAATTGTGAATTTTGTGAACCTTGTGAACCTTCTTCGAACACAAAGTCTTGTATTGTGAGGGCAAATTTTGGGGTGCAACACTTGGGCAAAACATTCAAGGATGAACCAGTGTCAACAAGGACATGAGACATATCAGTGCCCCTACACTCAACTGAGATATGCAACGCACTGTTGTGGTTGCGGCCCCTGGGGGTTAGATCAAAATCTGTAAAGCCAAGGCCATGCCCCGCGTTCACGTGCGCAATCACTCCTTCAAGCTGATTAACGAATATCTCCTGGGGTACATAAGCAGCGTCAAGGGCTTTCAGCAAAGCGTTCCGGTGAGCTTCGGAACAAAGCAACAATGACAAGATCGAGATTTTGGAAGGCGTCTGCTGCAGATGATCGACAATTTTATAATCACTCTTCCGAATTAATCTCATAAATTCTTCCACATCTTTGGTCAAAGCCTCTTTTTCCTTCTCTGGAGTAGGTCCTTCTTCATTGACTTTACCCTTCCCTTTGGCAATTCTCTCAGCTTCTACTTCTGGCGACGTGAAAATTCTACCGCTGCGGGTTATGCCCCCTGCCCCCACAAGGTTATCAACTGACCCTACCGGTGGGCTTGCCAGGTTAATCTTTTCTCCATTGCAGTAAACTTCCGCGCCTATAGTTCCAAGGGATGGCTTTAGTGCTCTCATAGGGAATGGGTCCAGCTTTGGTTATAGTGATAGTCGGTCGCTTGGGAGGCGCCGATATCGTGACAGTTTTAAATGGGATTGTGACTGTTGCAACTTCGCCCTGCTCTTCAGCTATTGCCTCAACAAGCTTCTCTTCAGCAGTACGGTCGAATTGCAGCGTTCCTTCATCAATCAACCCTTGAATACCTCTTCTCAGGCTATCACAACCCTCAGGTCGGGCCAAATAGTCAACAAAATCTGTATCACAACCAGGGAACACTCCCCCTTTCAGCAACTTGTTCTTGACATAACCCAGAGGCGTCTTCAATTCATCCACATTCATAACCAAATTCAGACTGGTATCTCCCAAGATTGCACCCACCTGCGCAGATCCGTGCGACGACATCAGATTTTTCTCAATATTGGGCGCCTCGTTACCAAAGTTTGTAGCTTTGCTATCTATCAAATCCTGCACCTTGTGCTTGAATGCATGACAGTTCTCGATGCTGTGACCGGGTTCCCCGGAGTGAATTTTGCAATGTGCATTGGCGTCGTAACCAAAAGCAGGTGTGCCCTTCGGCGGAGCTAACGTCCTTTTCTCAACAAGCTGCAGTTGTAATAAAGTCGGAAGAAGTTGAGCATACGGTAGTGGAGGTACATCAAATACTATTTTCACGGCCCTATCTCTATCTTGCATTCTTTGTTGGGCAGGATGTTGCTGGCTTTGCTGCTGCTGTTGTTGCTGTTGTCGAGGTATGGGAATTGTCACGCTAGCAATCTGCTGCTGAAGGTATTGGTTACGACCTCTACCTCTTCCTCGGGAGCGGTATACTGAATTAGTATCCCCTTGTCTCTTGTTCCCAAAAACCTTTTTACCACCTCCAGCTGAGGTAGATTCTCCTGCTTGAATCTTACCGATCTTGACACCATTCTCTATACGTTCCCCCAAGAGTATTAACTCAGAAAAGTTAGTCGTCGTATTATTGATAAGCCTGCCATAATACAGCCCATAGAAAGTGCCCACAAACATATCCACCAACTCACGCTCTACCATGGGTGGGTGCACCCTAGCTGCAAGCTCACGCCACCTCTGGGCGTACTCTTTGAAACTCTCGCCATTCTTCTGAGAAAGATTTTGAAGTTGGACCCTGTTCGGTGCAAGGTCGCTGTTATATTGGTAATGCTTGACAAAGGCTTCAGCCAACTCTTTCCAGCTACCAATCTGAGTGGGCTCTAACCCCATGTACCATTCCAATGACGGTCCAGACAAGCTATCCTGGAAAAAATGCATCAGCATCTTTTCGTCATCAGAATAAGCGGACATTCTCCGATAGTAAGACCGCATGTGAACTCTTGGGCAAGTATCTCCCTTATACTTGTCGAAAGCAGGCGCTTTGAACTTGAGTGGCACCCTCAAACCAGGAACCAACCCCATATTGGCCATGTCCAACCCCGCAGAATTCTGATTAGCAAGATTCCTCATCTGTTCTTCCAACATCTTGAACCTTCGGTCATTATCAGTGGGCATCTCAAGATCCCTGCCTGGAGGAGGGAAAGCATCTTCTTGATGATCCTCGCCCTAGTGAGAATCCCTGTTATCATACCCAACATAAGCAGCATTAGGACCAAAACCAGACTGATTGAACCTGGGACCATACCCCATATTACCAAAACCCTGATTGCCAGCACCTGGCCCGAAACCAACATTGTAACCGTTGTTGCTTGCATTGCCAAAACCTGCGTTACCAAAGCCTTGATTGCCATAACCCCGATTTCCATAGCCCTGATTGGCACCACCAAACCCAACATTGCCAGCACCAATGCCTACACCAGTGTTGCCAGCACCAAAACTAGCATTCCCAGTTCCAACATTGAAACCAACATTTCCAGCACCAATATTTCCATTGGTTTCCACATGCCCGTTACCGTTACCAGTCACATTCCCATTCCCAGCTCTGTTACCGTTCTCAGTCGTATTGGGGATAACCACCGGTATAGCATCACCCGCTTGAAGAGTCTCGCCATGAGGAGGATCAGTAGCAACTCCGCCATGTAGCACACCCTGACTGTCAACCCTGGCAATCAGGGGCTGCACCAGAGTCTGAAGCTGCTCTTGGCCCTTGGCCACAGTTTCCATCACTTGCATGAACTGCACCATCCTGTCGCGCATCTCCTGCATCTCAGTTTGCATTTGATCCATAGCTTTCTTGCAGTTACTTCTCGTAGAGTAGCGATGAATTCGCTGATCGGCAATCTTGAAACCTGCATCGACAGAGGGTTAGGAAACAACTCAATGTACCTGCTATGCAAATGATTTATGCAAATGCAAACGTGTGTCTGTGCGTTAGGGAGATTTCTCCCCCGATTCGAGTGCCAGAGTTCCAGTGCTGATAACAAGAAGTCCGGATCCAAAACACTGAAATAACCTCTCATATATATATGGCCCAACAAGGAAGCAGTACAATGTCACTGAATACATGGAGAATCAAGAGCATAACATCAACCAACAACCTGGTGATGGTCAGCCTACAACAAAGATCACAAAATACAAAGGGTTACAAAGATAATCAAGTGCGACAATGGGCACGAAACTCTTCTAGCAACTCTTTGGTCTTGGGGTGGTCAGGCCGAGTGAGTAACCCTTCAACAAGCAACTCTCTCTGCATAATAGTGCACTGAAGACCTTCAACAAAATCTTCCCATGTGCCTTGGCCAAAACAATCTTCTAACCTTCGCTTCTTAGACTCGAACATCTGCTTACGATCTTTCAGGTTAGCGATAGCTTTGTTTAGCATGTCTTCAGTGGCATATGTGCGGGCAGTTTCCTCATCAAACCTTTTTTCGCTGGCCTTCACAGGAGCCTTCAGTTTGGAGATCTGTTGTTTCAGTTTATCCTCCCTCTCTTTGTTGTTGGCTATAGTGGCATTCCACTGCTGATTGAACTTGGATATTCTTCGGTATGCTTCATCTAGATTCTGCTTCTTGGTGGCCAGTACATCGTTGGCAGATTTGAAGTCCAGACCCAAACGTTCACGGTCAGCTATCTGCTTGGTCAAGTCCGTGCCTAACTTGTTCACCAACTCTGTCTGCTTCTTGAAGGAGTGGACGGCTTCGTTTCTCTCGCTTCTAATCTGTGCCAGCTCTTTCTCCAACTCTTCGTTGGCCTTTTTCAGCTCTTCCTTCTCAGCTAACACATGATTATACTGCTGAATCGACACGGTAGTAGGCTCTTCAACCCCTGGAGGGAATTCTTGCTTAGTAGGTGGAAATGGCATCCCTATTGTCTCTGCTCTGGTTCGAATCCAAGTTACATAAGGAGCATAAGCTTGGCTATTGCTCTTACCCAACAATGATTTTCCTCGTATGTTGATATCATTCCAGGCATGCTGAAGCTTAGCTAACATATCCCCTTCTAGAAGACCTGTGAGGTACAACGATTCCTGCACCTCTTCATCTTTTGGCGGACCTCTCAAAGCATATGCAAACTGTCTGACAAGTAGAGAGGGGTTGTAGTTGATACAATCCTTTCTTCCAATCAAAGGCACATTTGGAAACCCACAGCAGCTGAATATGATTTCAGTACCCAACATACCTCTATCAAACCACACAACGCTCTCTACTGATAAACCCATCAAACACTCAGACCACTCAGCTGTGGCTGCAGATGAAGCAAAGAGACCCTTCTTGGGCAGGTGACTATTAAACCATCTGTAGAGTAAGGACACACAGCATGATACATTCTTACCCCTTCTATTTTCGTTCTTGTAATGGACGGAATGATATACATCTCCAATCAAGGTGGGAACTGGATTCCCTGAGGCAAAGATGTGGAAGGCTTCCAAGTCTACAAAATCTGGCATGTTGGGAAACAAAATGATGCCATATATGCAGAGGGCAGGAATGGCGTTGAATACAATCCAAAAACCATCTTTGGCACACTGTTGGGCTTTCCCAACTAGGAATTGCAGAGAAAATCCAAGGACCCCATTCCAACTGGACAAGATCAACTTAGAGGCATCCACAGGAAGAGCAAGAGCTAGATTAGCCAGATTAGGCTTAGCGTCCATGCGAACAAACGGTATCTGACTCTTAATAGGTACACCCACCAACTCAGCATACTCCTCTAATGTAGGTGAAAGAATGAAGTCCGGGAAAGTGAAACATCTCATAGGAGCATCATAGAACTGCAGCAAGGCATACAACCCATTCAACTCATACATAGAAGGTTTACAAACCAGATTGAGCAGCTTCCCATAAGATTTTATGAATTCCCCTCTCACTGTATCATCTGCCAAGACAATCAAACTAGACAGTAGATCAAGATCTGGGGTAGGGAGCTTGTAGGCCACATTCTTCTTCAGAGATCCCTTGATAGCACAACAAAAGGCAGGAAATACCGGAACCAGGGGATAATGTACCTGCAACACAGACACACATTAATGATATGCAAATGAGTATGCAAAATGCAAAATGCAATCATGCAACAGGGGATCAAGATTGTGCTGCTGAGGAGACCGAGGCTCTTATTCAACACAATCACAACACTGCTCTGATAATACAACCCTGAAGAGGACCAATAAATATGCACTGTCGAGAACAACCACATCTCTGATGATAAGAACCCTCTGAACCCAACAAAACTTATTCACTGTCAAGAAAACCAGGTAGTCTGAAGGTTAAGGTTTCCTGCAATAACCCGACCCCGCTCACAGGTGTGGACCTAATCACATACAAGGTATGGCATCCTATGCGTTTCCCAGCGTCACAGACTTTCAAGAAACGATGATATGATACCCAGAAGGTGTGGCATCATCATCTCTTGAAGTGGCCTCACTCGGCTGAGTCACAAATGATCGGTTCCCAGAGTCGGCAATCCTCCAAACCAACAACCCCTCAAGCCCAAATGGACGGAAAAGAAGTCAACTGGGAGAATCTCGTCTGAGCATGGATTTCGTGAGACACTAGTGCCAGCAAAGCAAGCACGCGCCCACTACTTTCCACAACTAATGCTAGGTACACTCAAGCCTGGGTCTGGCTTCTCACTCAACAGAGCCCCTTCCAACAACAGCACAATAATAATATCATACTGAAAATAAAATGCGGAAAGTAAAAGTGTGATAAATAAAACCCAACAGGTAAACACACAAGCGCTAGGATTGACTCACACAGGGTATGGGAAACAGTCCCAGCATTGGGGATGGAAAAAGTCCCCAGGCGCTATAAGTCCCCAGCAGAGTCGCCAGCTATCGCTACTGCGAAAATAAGGTGCCGGCAAAACAAAAGAATCGCCACCTTTCGTTATTTATCCCTCAGAATAGGAAAGGAAATGATCGGAAAAAACCTGACGAGAAGGTATAAGACAAGGTCATCGCAACCAATGTCTGGATTCGGGAGTCGGTTACGCAAGGGGAAGGTATTAGCACCCCTCACGTCCATCGTACTCGATGGGATCCACGCTTGTTATGTTTATCTGACGGGTTTGTTATATCTATCTACGCTAAAGGTCTGGTCTGAAAAGAAAAGAAAATGACTCGGCAGAACACAACAGTTCTATGCCTACGTATCCCGTCTGGAACGAGAAATCAGAGTCAACGTAGTTCGCCTAACTACGGGTTACGGGGGAAGGTTGCTTGCTGAGATATCGCATCTCGTGCCTACGTACTTTCACACGGCGTGAAAGATCAGAGCAAACGTAGTTCGGGACAACAAGAGACACAGGTTTGTCTTTTTTATCCGAGTAGGGTTAACAGACAGTTCCAACAGTTTGGTGTGTGCAGCTCGCTCGACGGAGACTTAGGCATTTACCATTTGCGGTAGAACCGGGAGTTAACAGAACTCTCTTTATGAAAATATTTTCCAAGAATTAAAGGTCCTAGAGGACAAAAAGAGTTTGATCTTTGTTTTCTGTTTTTTAGAGAAGTATCTTTTATGGATGTTTGCAACTGATATCGTACTAGAGACTATGACCTGAGAGTGAATGCGTTGCATGTCACCCAAAGGGTGCCATACTAAACATCCAGACTGTTGGAAAGAAACTCTCCAACAATCCTTTCTCAAGTAGCTTAAGGCTCGTAGCATACGACGTCAATTAACCTTTATTACTGTATTTTGATTTGTTTGAAGATGAGAAGAGAAAAGACGCACTAAAGGGGAACTGATCCAATCCTAAAGTTGTCATGCAAAATTGATCCTATTTTTGAAGTTAGGAGGGAACTACCTAATGTTATCATGCATGGTTAGAACCCTAATGTCTGTCATAACTTCTCTTGAATAAGAGAAGTCAGAGTTCCTAGGGGAACATGGCAAAGGAAAGCAACAACAAAAGAAATAACTGTAAAGAAAATAACTGTAAGTAAAATGCATGCAATGCAACAAACAAGTAGAAGGAGCCAAGCTCAACTTCTAGAGCAAGCAAGCCCAAAGGCAACACACAGAGCACAGGCAAGGGAGACAGACTCAACCTTAAACCAGCAAGCAAAGCCAGATAATAACAGTCAAGCGGAGGGAGACAGACTCAACCTCTAATGCAGACAAGCAAAGGGAGCTAGTCTCAACCTTTAGGTAGCTCTTAGGCCTAGAAACATCTATATGAAAGCCTAGTCTAATGCAACACACTAAACAATCACACCAGCAACAGTCAAGCAACCAGGAAAAACAGCAGACAAACAGCTCAACAGCAAAGCAGATAAACAGCAAAACAACCAACAGTCTACAAACAACTCCAAGCCCAAATCATCTTCAAGAGAAGGAAAGCTCCATCTTCAAGCTCCAACAAGAGAGAAGAGAGTTAACATCAAGATTATTGATTGATGATGGGAAGCAGGATGGAAACCAAGGGAATCCATCCTGGCACTCAACCATACATCTGAGATAGGCATCCTCAAAGGTTCTACCTCTTATGAAATGCCACACATCCTTCCAAAGGAAAGATGAGGCTTCCACATAGGGACCTTGAATCATAGGATGAGGATGGAAAGCAATCAAGGCAATCCATGTTTATTTGAAGAAAGAGAAAGCAAACTAGGCTCTTTCTAAACCCTAATTGAACAAGCTCAAAGAAAGCTTCTAAAAGAAGGTCTAAACACCAAAACCAAGCACCACCACCAAGAAAACAGAAGCATATACATGCCTAAAGCACCATCAAAGAAGATTAGCAATCCTATTATGAACTAAAGGCCACCATTGAGGTTATTCTAAAGCAAGTGTTATGTTGAAAGCATCTTAAAACTAGCCTAATTACTAAATCAAATTAAAATACTAAAACTACTTCTAAAATCCTATGAAATTTTCTAGGGGAACCTAAGAAGGTTAAGGACCTATAGTAGGAAGGTCAGGGATCAAATCAAATGGGAAGGTCACCTAAAAAATCCTAGATCACAAGGTATCAAATGAAAACCCTAAAATGGAAGGTCTAATGATCCTAATCCAAAACAGAACCTAATGTTGTCTAAAAATTATGAGATGATTCCTACGGGATCATGCATCTCTAATCTACCAGCCAGCCAAAAATCTCAACAAGAATCCATACCAATTGAAAGAACAAAAATCAGAAAGAAGATGGATCGAAAATGCAAAATTAAAGAAAATAGCAAAAATGAGAAAATGCCAAATAAATTGAAAATCAGGCAAAAATCAAATGTAAAAGCATAGAAAAATCACAAATAAAATCTAGATCATGGACATATTTTTATTTTATTTTTCAGATCAATATTGGATTTTCTATGAATTTTAAAAGAAACAAGCAATTAAAATAAAATAAAATGAATTAAAAACAATTAAGAAAATAAAAATGCCAGGATTAAATGAGAGGCGCAGGATCTGGTGACTGGTCAACTCATCTAATGGCTTCAGCGCGTCCCAGCGCATTAGTAGAACGACTGTGTTTTGGATTGCAATGTGAACCATTAGATGAACATACGAGGTCAAGGCTTGGAGTATGATATAACGGCAATGCTTCATCGTCTTCGTTTGAAAATAGAAAAGAGAGGGAGTCTCAGTGTGGTGGTCGGAGAACGACGCCGGTCCTCTTCTCCGGCGAGACATCATGTACAGGTCACCAAACCTCAACCAGATTTACACAGTTCCACTCAAAATTTCCTGCTGAATCCAAATTTCACCTCTGTTCCTCCTAAATCCTCACGCATTTTAAAATTCGAACGCCAACAGAAAATACTCGATAAATCTGATCATCACCAAAACTCAATCTAAAGCCATAGATCTCTTCCTCTCCTTACCAGGATCACTTTGATCGGTTCAATTTCCATTATCTCTCAATAAACAGCCATATATAACCTCAAACAGAAATGGCACCACACCTTTGATCATTACGAAACCTCCAATTCTCTAGCCTAAAATGATCTAGGTTCTTTCCACATGTCAATTCTACTTAGATCATGCTAAAATTAGTGCAATCGTGAATTATTCAAACCTGGTTTCCAGCTTCAAATTGAGGCAGTTATGGTGCTCCTCTTGCTCCAATGTTGTGCAGATACACTCAATGGAGTATACTGAAGATGGTTGAAGCTTTGAATTGCCTTGAATTGCTCTCAATCAGAAATCACAATTTTCACTTTGGCTCTTGAAACTCAATCTTCAATCTCTGGCTATGGCACGAAATGAACACCAAAATTGATCTGAATCCATCATGGAACTTATATAGAAGATGATTGTGGGCTTTGGAGGTCCATTGAAGGCCCAAATCAGAATATCCACGTTTCAATTTTCCTTCAAAAACTCAACAATGGAATGCACGAATTCTGGCTGTTTCAACCTTCTAGAAACTTCAATTAGCTTGCCTATGGTCTGGTGAGAGTGTAGA
Organism: Lathyrus sativus; assembly: GCA_963859935.3. Lineage (NCBI taxonomy): Eukaryota > Viridiplantae > Streptophyta > Magnoliopsida > Fabales > Fabaceae > Lathyrus > Lathyrus sativus. The sequence continues at coordinate 260,915,270 of OZ012737.1, read as the reverse complement.
GATCAATTGGAAAGCTTGTTTGCACCTTATGAGCAATCTTTGATGTGTTGCTTATTTGTGAAGTAACAAATCAAACCACCATGAAATAAGCCCCCAAATGAAAATTCTAATAATGCCAAAGTGCTTAGAATGATTTTTCTGATTAAAATGAGTACTCACTTGGCCTTATTTGAACACTCATGAATTAATTTTGAATTCTTCACTTAAATGCCTTTAAATCCCCCTTTTGTCAATTTCTTTCAAACCAAGTCTCACCCTAAGCCAAATCAATTCTTCATGAGTACATGGTTGACCTAAAAACATCATTTTGAGCAAGTTTTGTGTTGGACAAAACTTCATTTGAATCTTGCAAGATAGTGAAAATGACCTACAATTCCAAATGACCTATAATCTCACTTTCCCAAAATACCCCTAACTTGTAAACCTCATAACTTGAGTTATACAAATCAGATGGAAGACTTCTAATACAATTTGGAAAGATAAGATCAAGACCTACAACTTTCATGTTGGACAAAAGTTGAGGAGAAACACCCTTCTAGGTCAAAAGTTCCATAGAAGTTGGTTGACTTTTGCAGACAAATTTCACATTCATCTGATGACATGTAACTTGTCTGAATCATAACTTGAGTTCTATAAATCCAATGGAGGACTTCTAGTACTCAAATTAAAGCTAAGAGCATGCTCTACAAGTTTCATGTTGGCCAAAAATGGAGATGAAACTTTCATATTGAGATAAGTGGTCTTGAAGTTAGGCACTAAATAGGGGATTTTACCCTGAGAACCCTAGTTTAACAACTCCTCACACTTTGAATCCTTCTTGGATTGATCTTGGAATATCACCTCATGTATCTAAACACAACTCTCCATGATTAAAAAGACTTAGAATTAGGTTTTGATCCTCTTCAATTGCACAATTGACTTCGGTTGACCAGGCAAAAACCCTAATTGCAACACCCTCAACAGTGGCTCTTCACACTTGGCATAATGACTTGCTTGAGCTCTCTCATGACCCTAAAGGAACTCCATGAGCTCTATCCATACTCTATCCATGACCAAGGCCTCACAATCCACTGATGGTCTTCAATTGGTCCTCAGGCTAAGAGATTAACCAAATACAAACAACCAAACTTCTCAAGAACCCAACCCTCTTCCTGATGACTTTGGTGACTTCTCAAGCTTGATCAAGACCTCTAGATAGGCTCCTCTTGATATAAACCACACTTGATCCCCTGCTAAATGAATAATGTTATGCTATGAAAATGCTAGAACAATGATATACTAATGCAATAAAACATAAACCAAGTAAGAAAAGGGTTAGGAAAATTTTGGGGTGCAACACGTACAACAGTCATCGTATTTATTAGATGAATTAGAATGTGTTTTGAGATGAGAAGAGAGACGCACAGAAGGTCTAAGGGAAACTCGGCCCTAACATTGTCATGCAAAGTGGTCCTAAAGTTGGAATTGAAAGGGAAATTTATCCTAATGTTGGCATGCTTGGATTGAACACCTAATGTCTCTCTTATTCCTGTCCTAAACGGAGGGACTAGGAATCCTAAGGGATTATGGCAAAAGACTAAGTAAATACAAAGTAATTCAATCACAAGATGAAAAGAACATGAGATGAAAGTGACTTAAACAAGTCAATGCAATAAGAGATGCAAACATGAAATGCAAGAACAAATGCAAGAAGGATGAGATGAAATGGGAGAAGCAAGCTCCTACAACCATTACCATCAATCATCAAAGAAAAGTGGGAGGAAAAAGTGTGGGATAGCAGCCACCACAAGCACATCTCAACCAAACAATTCTTCAAACTCAAGCAAAGCAAATGATCATCACTTGAACAACATCCACAAAGTATGCATTCAAATGGAAATCGAACACCATGTGTCAAATAATCAATATTAAACAATCAAGAACAGTGAAACACATTCAAAACAACCCACCTAAATGCATCATATCGATCCATGGAGATTCAAAGTGGGATGACATCAAAACAAGCTTGAAAACAACCAAAAATGTCATTATGGTTCAGTGTTGATCGGTTAACACTATTGGTTAACTGATTAACCATTTAAAAAATTTGAAAATTCACACTGGTTAACCGATTAACCAGTTTGTACTGCAACTGGTTAACCGATTAACACTGCACCAGAAGCAGAAAATCAGCAACTCAAAAGCACTTTCAGTAATTAATCCAATGTGCAATCATCCAAATGATCATGTAATCAATTATGCACGAATTTAACACCAGAAATAAGTGATCTAACAACATGTAAACACATTCAAACATTAAGATCACAATTCGCATAGATCAAAATCAACAAAATTAATCAAAATTTGAAGATCTACATTGATTATGCAAATAAGCTAAAAAAACAGAATCAAATCCAGAATTTCCAACCTACAAAGTGGAGATTTGCATTGGTGAATGTTGATTCACATGAAATGAGTAGATCCAAGCAAGAAACCCAGAGATTCTTCAAGATCCAAGAGCTTTCTTGTTGTACGAGTGAAGATCAACCAAAATCAAGCAAAAATTATCCAAATAAGCTCTTCCAAATTAGCTTCCAAGATCAGATCCAAATCCAAACGAAAATTGAATGGAGAATTGAAGATAATAAGGATGAAGGATGAAGGTTTAGCTCTAGAATTCAATGATTCCAATGGAGAATCAAAGAACTCAAGTGAGAGCTCTAATGGAGGTTTTTGGAGTGAAAAAAGTTGAGAGAAAAATTTCAAGAGTGAGAGTGAATTCTGAAAATGAAATGGAATTATGAGGATTGATTGATTGAGGTTTGGAGCAAATTCATTTAAATATGCTCTAGGTTAGGAGTAGAATGGTGGTTTGGAGTCTGGTTATGAAAATTGGAATGGGATTAGGAATGGAAAATTGGAGGGAACTTGAATTAATTTGAAAATTAACCAAAATTTGGAATGATTCTAGATCCTTCTTATGGTGTAAAATCAAATTCACAAGTGATCAAAATGGACCCCAAAGTGACTGCCTTTGAAAACTCACGTGCAGAGAAAAATTTGCCTTAGTTAACCGGTTAACCATTTTGGTTAATCGGTTAACACCTTTGAAAATTCAAATCTGTCATGCTTTTGCTATGGTTAACCATTTAACCATATTGGTTAATCGGTTAACACCTTGAAAATTTGAATTTTGGCGCCTTTTGGAGGAAAAAGTGCACAATTGCCCGTTTTCATCTGTTTTGAGCCTTGTTAATCCTCTGGAACTTGCTCTTGAATATTATAACTGTGAGAATGGGAGAAGACAGGTCATCGCAACCAATACTTGGGTTCGGGAGTCAGTTACGCAAGGGGAAGGTATTAGCACCCCTCACGTCCGTCGTACTCGACGGGATCCGCACTTGTTATCTATCTAAAAGGGTGTTTATCTATCTAAGCTACAGTCCATAGGGACAAAATAAACAAAAGAGACTCGATAGAGCATCTCCGCTCTATGTCTACGTACTCCCCCGTACAATGGAAAAGTCAGAGTCAACGTAGTTCGGAAAACTACGGGTGAAGGTGGGGAAGGTTGCTCGCCAAGACATCGCTGTCTTGTGCCTACGTATCCTCGTCTGGTACGAGAAATCAGAGCAAACATAGTTCAGGCTAACAAGACCACAGGTTGGTTCAAGTGTTTTACCTGAGTAGGGTTAAACCTTAGTTCTAGCAGTTAGGTGTATGCCGCTTGACCATTGGAGACTTAGGCGTTATCTGTTTGCGGTAGAACCAAGAATTAACAAAAATCTCCTTATGAAAAAAGTTTCTAATTAATCCCGAAGGATAAAAAAGTTTGATGTTTTTTTTAAAGTCTTTTATGAAGAATTGAATTGAATTGTTTGTAATTTATGTTGCACTAAAGACACACTAAAAGGGGGACTAAGCTCAACCTAATGTTCTCATGCAAAGTGCACCTATGATTGGGATGAAAAGAGAAGACTACCCTAATGTTATCATGCTTGGATTAAAATCTAATGTCTATCATAATCCATCTTGAACAAGAAATATTAGAGGTCCTAAGGGAACATGGCAAAGAAAGACAAAAGAAAAAGAAAGCATAAATGAAAGAAGAAAAGAAAGAAGAAAAATATGCAAACATGCAATGCAGCACAAAAAGAAGAGGGAGGAAAAAAGGTGTGGGGTAACAACCACAACAATAACATCTCAACCTCTTCAAGAAAACAAGAATGCAAAACAAATGAGAGATGCAAACAAAAGAACTTAAACAAGTTCAAGCCAAAAGTGAGATGAAGTGGGAGAAATAGAATTCCTACAACCACTTGTACATCAATCAATAACCAAGGCAAAGCAAACAAGAAGAAGAAGGAGGCATGATTAATGTGAGGATGGGAGATAAGGCTTGGGAAGCAAGCAACACAAAATGAAATCTCAACCATAAACATCACATTGATAATGCAAGAAAGAAACCAGAAGAAAGTTCTCCAAGTGGCCTCTCATCCAAGTCAAACTCAAAGTGCAAGCAAGAGGCACCAAATTAACTTGGATAAGTCCCCAAGGTCCTAGGACAGAAGTGAGAACAAGAGAAGAGGATAGGCAATCCAAAGAAGAAAGTAATCCAAAGCAAATTGCAAGATAAGGCATGGTAAAGAACCTAGGTTCTAAACACTTTCAACATTCAGCATCAAATGGAAAGCCTTAAACAAATGCAACTTACAACATGAACCAAGAAAGTGTAAGACCTAAACTTTTGCACCCAGCCACTTCAACATGTTAGAAATGTGAATCAAAAAGAGTTGGAAGCATATGGGATCCACAAGGGTCATTTCCCATCAAAACTAGGTCAAGTGTGTGTGTGAACCTTCCTTAGAGGTAGCTTGACTTGCAAGGTACTCCATAAATAGGAAAATAGTTCAAATTAATCCAAATAAAACACACAAAGCTCATAAAGATGTTGGCAACCAGGGACCAAATCAATACAACCAAAGTCCTATCAAAGCATCACCATAGGAATTGATCAACTTGGGTGCTTCACTTTGAAGGAGGGTTGTCGAGGGTCAAACAAATGGACTTGAAAGTCAACCAAAAACAAGTCAAACCAGGACAAAAACCATCCTCTAAGACACCTCAACTCATCATTAACATGAGGAATAAGTCTCATTCATTGGAGCTTTCAATTGGTCAACAAAATTAAACAAGATCAAAGAAGAACAAATAAAAACCATTTAAAAACCCTTCCAATCATTTAATTCTAATTTAATTGAAAAATAAAATAAAAATGAAATTAAAAAAAATATCAAAAATTAAATAACACATTAAAGTGTCATAAAATATTTTTGGTGGAATTTTATCATGATTGGAAGTATTTTTAAACATTTAAAATCAAAACAGAAAACAAATAAAAATAAAATAAAACAAATAAATTGAAACGGTGCAGATAGCAACAAATCACGTTGGAAACCATGGGCTCAACAAGAAAGGGGGTGCAAACAGCATGTCTGGCCCAGATCCACTCAACTCAGCCACTAATTCAAACGCTGTGTTTAAATAATTGAGGTGGCATTCAAACCTCCACGCAGGCAAGTCAAAACGATCTGGACCACACATCTTATCAAGTTAACAAGTCAAACAATAACACCTTAGCTTGCCTGAGTTTGAACCAGACGCCGGAGCCCTAGCTCCTGTCGTCTTCTCCGGCGAGGTGGCCGGAGTTCAGGTTTCCAGAACTCACCAAAACTTTTCAAATTATATCAAATTGAAGCTCTACTCACACACAATTCAAATCCAGTGTTCATTTGTTTTAATCATGCATAAATAGTGAGAATCGAACGGTGAAAGTTTTGGATGTATAACCGTAAACTTCATCAAACAAGACAATCAAGCTATCAAACATTGCCTACATGATGTAGGGCTTCAGATGCAACCACAATGATCCTAGAACAGTTCCTAACATGAGAGAAAAATGGAATGGGAGATTATCTAACGGAGACACTCCGTTGGGGCTTCAATTGATGGTTAGCTTGCTTGCAAACGTGCAGATCTACTCCAATTCACTTGAGGAGGATGATGCTTGCTTCAATTTTACTTGAATTGCTCTGGATCTGAATTCACGATTTTGAATTTTGCTCTCACTTTCCAAAACTGGTTTTGCTCTTCCCTCCACTAATTTCACCTTCTGAGCTCTCAAAATTAACTTGGAGCTTATATATTATGGATATGGGTGAGAAAGAAAGGCCCATGAGGCTTGGTTGTGATGTAATTTGAAAATGGCCAATTTGGAAGTTACTCCTACGCACATGCGATTTTAGCTTTCTACACACATGAGAATGACTTGGTTTTGCAGCTGGGAACTTAGATTTCACATTAAGATTAGTTTGGGCTTTATTGGTGATCCATTTAACAAGTTTGGATGTGAAAATTCTTTATGAAGTTACTTGAAATTCCACACGATTTTCACCTTATCAACCAAATTTATTTTGTGCATTTTGCTTGTTGTACTATTGTGAATCATTTTGAATCAAAACATGGCATGAAAAAGTCCTATAACTTGTTCAATTGAATTCCCTTTTAAAAGTTCAATTTTCACTTAAATTTCTTCACCAATGTCCATAACCATGCATAATTCACACCAATCTTGAGTTCCATGATGAAATTCAAGTCATTTGGTACAACTTTCATGTTAGTTGAAATTCCATTTGAAGTACTCAATGGCATGAGAATGACCTACAATCAAAATGACCTATAATCAAAGTTTTCCAAAATACCCCTGCCTTGCAAGCTTCATAACTTGAGTTCCAAAAAATGATATGAAGGACTTCTAGGACTTTTTGGAAAGCTAAGATCATGAGGAATAACTTTCATGTTCATCAAAAGTTGAGAAGAAACATAATTCTAGGTCAAAAGTGCCTCCGAAGTGAGTTGACTTTTGTTGACTGAAAAATATTTTCATCTGAGACCCATAACTTGATGGCATCATAACTTGAGTTCCACAAACCCAATGGTTGAGTTCTAGTACTCAAAAGAAAGCATAGAACATTCCCTACAAGTCTCATGTTTGCATCAAAATGAGATTGAACTTGTATCTTGAGATAAGTTATCTTGAAGTTAGGCACTAAAGAAGGGGATTTTACACTAACATCCTTTGAAACCTTAATTTAGTAACTTCTCAAACTCTTGATTCTCCTTGATTTGAACTTGAAATGACATTCTAGATGTCTCAACATGACTTCCCATGACTCCAATGACTTGGAACCAATTCTCCAACTCCTTCAAGCCAACAATTGACCTTACACTAAGAAGATGAAACCCTAGGTGCACAATCTTTGACTGCAACCTCTTGCAAGTGAAATGAACACTTAGATAAGCTCCATAAACACTTCAAAAGCACTCAATGAGCTTCTAAAACACCTCTTATCCATAACCATGGCCTTGTGAACTCCTGATGATCTTCAGTTGACCTCTAAGATAGGAGGTAAGCAAAGTTTGTCAATCTTCTCCCCCAGAGAACTTTGACCACTTCTTGATGATTATAAGCATTGGATAACTTGAGTAACCACTCTTGGTTGAGCTTGATGCCCTTGAGACTCTCCTCTTGGATAGCATACTTCCCTTAATCCCTTGCAAAAGACAATGCTATGCAGATGCAAATGCTAAAGAATGAAATGAAACATAAGCCAAGTAAAGAAAAAGGTTGGGCAAATTTTGGGGTACAACAAAATGCCAGAAGGATGAGATGAAATGGGAGAAACAAGCTCCTACAACCATTACCATCAATCATCAAAGAAAAGTGGGAGGAAAAAAGTGTGGGATAGCAGCCACCACAAGCACATTTCAACCAAACAATTCTTCAAACTCAAGCAAAGCAAATGATCATCACTTGAACAACATCCACAAAGTATGCATTCAAATGGAAATCGAACACCATGTGTCAAATAATCAATATTAAACAATCAAGAACAGTGAAACACATTCAAAACAACCCACCTAAATGCATCATATCGATCCATGGAGATTCAAAGTGGGATGACATCAAAACAAGCTTGAAAACAACCAAAAATGTCATTCTGGTTCAGTGTTGATCGGTTAACACTATTGGTTAACTGATTAACCATTTAAAAAATTTGAAAATTCACACTGGTTAACCGATTAACCAGTTTGTACTGCAACTGGTTAACCGATTAACACTGCACCAGAAGCAGAAAATCAGCAACTCAAAAGCACTTTCAGTAATTAATCCAATGTGCAATCATCCAAATGATCATGTAATCAATTATGCACGAATTTAACACCAGAAATAAGTGATCTAACAACATGTAAACACATTCAAACATTAAGATCACAATTCGCATAGATCAAAATCAACAAAATTAATCAAAATTTGAAGATCTACATTGATTATGCAAATAAGCTAAAAAAACAGAATCAGATCCAGAATTTCCAACCTACAAAGTGGAGATTTGCATTGGTGAATGTTGATTCACATGAAATGAGTAGATCCAAGCAAGAAACCCAGAGATTCTTCAAGATCCAAGAGCTTTCTTGTTGTACGAGTGAAGATCAACCAAAATCAAGCAAAAATTATCCAAATAAGCTCTTCCAAATTAGCTTCCAAGATCAGATCCAAATCCAAACGAAAATTGAATGGAGAATTGAAGATAATAAGGATGAAGGATGAAGGTTTAGCTCTAGAATTCAATGATTCCAATGGAGAATCAAAGAACTCAAGTGAGAGCTCTAATGGAGGTTTTTGGAGTGAAAAAAGTTGAGAGAAAAATTTCAAGAGTGAGAGTGAATTCTGAAAATGAAATGGAATTATGAGGATTGATTGATTGAGGTTTGGAGCAAATTCATTTAAATATGCTCTAGGTTAGGAGTAGAATGGTGGTTTGGAGTCTGGTTATGAAAATTGGAATGGGATTAGGAATGGAAAATTGGAGGGAACTTGAATTAATTTGAAAATTAACCAAAATTTGGAATGATTCTAGATCCTTCTTATGGTGTAAAATCAAATTCACAAGTGATCAAAATGGACCCCAAAGTGGCTGCTTTTGAAAACTCACGTGCAGAGCAAAATTTTCCTTGGTTAACCGGTTAACCATTTTGTTTAATCGGTTAACACCTTTGAAAATTCAAATATGTCCTGATTTTGCTATGGTTAAACGGTTAACCATATTGGTTAATCGGTTAACACCTTGAAAATTTGAATTTTGGCACCTTTTGGAGGGAAAAGTGCATAATTGCCCGTTTTCATCCGTTTTGAGCCCTGTTAATCCTTTGGAACTTGCTCTTGAATATTATTAACTGTGAGAATTCTTTAGATGGACTGAGCGTTGCCTCTTGAGATAAAAATTATTCTGCAAAATAAAATAAAATCGACCACTCGATCGCTGGGCAAAATAAATGTCGGAGCCCCTGATGCTCGTTGTTCAAGCTCTTGTGCTAATAATGAAACCCTGAGCCACAGAAATGCCTTGATCCCATGCCTCAAGAACAAATGCTATGATATGCGGAAATGAAAAATGCAGAAAAACAAAAGTCAATTAAGGTTAAAACATAAGGGAAAATTTTAGGGTGCTAAACTCAGCAAAGAAGTTTATTGTGAAATGATGGATCCTTATCCGACCAACTTTTCCATCAAATGGCATCTTTGTGGAAGAAGTCCATATGTGAAGTTTGTTGTGAATCCTCAATAGATGGTTGTCTCTTATTTGAGAAGTTTGTTGTGAATCCTCAAAAGATGGTTGTCTCTTATAATGAAACCCTGAGCCACAGAAATGCCTTGATCCCATGCCTCAAGAACAAATGCTATGATATGCGGAAATGCAAAATGTAGAGAAACAAAAGCCAGTTAAGGTTAAAACAGAAGGGAAAATTTTGGGGTGCTACACTCAACAAAGAAGTTTATTGTGAAATGATGGATCCTTATCCGACCAGCTTTTCCATCAAATGGAATCTCTGTGGAAGAAGTCCATGTGAGAAGTTTGTTGTGAATCCTCAATAGATGGTTGTCTCTTATTTGAGAAGTCTGTTGTATGATTTAACCCGCTCGTATCTCTTTTGAAGATCCCCAACAGAGTTATTGATATTTCATCTCCAACAAATGGTTGTCTATTTATTTAAGAAGTTTATTGTGTGATTTGAGCTGCCCAGTGACAGGTAGCTGATAATATACCTCTTCTCCTATCCAGTGACAGGTAGTCGAGTTTGTTTGTATTACCTAGTGACAGGTAGTCGACCTTTATTTATTTATCGTATCCAGTGACAGGTAGTTGAATATGTTTGTCCTACCCAGTGACAGGTAATCGACCTTTATTTCTTTCTCCTACCCAGTGACAGGTAGTTGAGTTTTGTTTACCCTACCCAGTGACAGGTAGTTGGTAATCTTTCAGTGCGAGTCCATTACCTTTATTTTTCTACCTAGTGACGGGTAGCAGCTAATGTTTCTTCACCTTTTGAGTATATTGCCTTTATTTTCTACCCATTGATAGGTAGTAGGTAATATCCATCATCCTTTTTGGTCAGTTACTGTCATATTTTCTACCCAGTGATAGGTAGTCGGTAATCTTTCCTTGTGAGTTCATTGCCTTTATTTTCTACCTAGTGACAGGTAGTCGGTAATGTTTCTTCACCTTTTGAGTATATTGCCTTTGCTTTACCCAGTGACGGGTAGCCGGTAATGTTTCTTCATCTTTTGAGTATATTGCCTTTGCTTTACCCAGTGAGAGGTAGCAAGTAATATTTCTCACCCCTTTTTGGTTGGTTATCCTTGTTTTTACCTAGTAACTGATAAAAGGTAATCCTTCCTCTCGAGCTTGTTGCCTTTACTTTTCTACCCAGTGATAGGTAGCAGGTAGCATTTGTCTCTCCTTTGGTTAGTTACGGTTATTTTCTACCTAGTAACTGGTAGTCGGTAATCTTTCCTTGTGGTAATATTCCTTTTCCTACCAAGTAACAGGTAGTTGATATTTGGTTTACCCTATCCAGTAACCGATAGTTGGAAACCTCTTCCTTCAGGACTATTACTCTCGCTAAACTACTCAGTAACCAGTAGTTGGCATTGTTTCTTTTCCTATCAAGTAACAGGTAGTTGATTATCTCTCGACAAGCGGATTACTTTTTATCTAGTAACCGGTAATAAGTAATACATATCTTTGTTTTTCTATCCAGTAGCCGATAGATGATAATTCTTTTGTGTTTATTGCCCTTATTTTCTACTAAGTAACTAGTAGAAAGTTTTTTACTTCTTCCCTTCGATTTGAGGATCTTCACACGGTAACCGGAATTTGGTATCTCTTTCATTTGAGTTGATTCTTTTCCATTATCAAAATAGAATCTTACCCTTTTTGTTTCCCCTTGCAAAGTCTTTTCTCCTTTCTTTTGTTCTCCAACAGTTTGTTTATCTCTTGTGGCTTGTTTTCCCCACATAGATTTGTTGTCTGCATATCAGTTGCATAATCATATCATTTTGTGGCCTCTTAAGTCTCTTCTATTTGGTCGAGACAAAGATGTTAATCTTCATATCTACGGATAGACAAGACTTAAATAGGGGTAGTTTTAATACCCTAATTTTTACCCCTAAAATCCCATATATCACTTTGCATTTCATTCCGCAAGCAAGATCGCAAGCTTTGGTTCTCTTTCCTTCCTCTACAGGTTTGTTTTTGAGAGATCACCAGGCACCCTTGTTTTCTTGTTTGTTTGATATTTGTTTATGTTTATGTTTGCTAACCATTAATTAAAATCCAAAAATATGTTTGTTTTATTTTTCTTTACTAACTCTTTTTCATGAAGAATTTGGATCAAGGATATCATATACCAGTCCCTCAGCTCGAATGGAATTTCATCTGAAAAAATTTAAATTTGATCTGAAAAAAATTCAAAATCATTTGATCAAGAGTTTCCCAAGTTTTAATTGATAATTATTCAAGAGACTCCAAGGTTCGTGTGTTTATTTCCATGCCTTCTTTGAAAAGTCATAAAAATCGAGGCAGAACCAAGACAACACATCAAAAGGCAAATTTTCACAATTTTCACTATGTTAATCGATTAACACATTTGCACATGCAAATGGTTAATCAATTAACTAGTACGCATTTTGTGAAAATACAGCAAATTCAAATTCTGCAGAATTTTTGGCACCAAATTCAAATGTTGCATCATGAGAATATTCTAGATCACTTCATTTTTATTCCCCTACCTCATCATAATTGATTCCCACCATACACCTTTACTAATCACCACTTGATCATTAATTTCCCTCCAAATTCAAATTCCAAGCCTAATTTTGTTTCCAAACCAAACTCCAATATACCAAATTTTCAAAGTCTAAATCATATAAATAGAGGCCTCATTTCATTCATTTTATAAGCTTTTGATAGCCAAATTCACCTTGTCAAATTCTTTCTTGACTCTCTCAATTTTCTCCAACTACCAAATTCACCAATGCTCTTTCTTCCTTTGAAAGTTAGTAAGTTCATCATTAGAACTTACTAATCTTTGAGATAAACCTTCATCCATTCACTTTTTCATCATTAATTTCAGTAAATCAAGGCTTCAGAGTGTGGTTTTTGAAGTTATTTAAAGCAATTTTAGATTTGAATTGGTAATCCCTCATTCCACCACTATTGTTCTTGATCCATCCTTCACAATGTGATCTCTTGTTGATTCTTGTTGCTTGATCTTTGGATCTTGCAAGTTGTGTTTTATTGGTGGTATTTGTTGTTGTTTTACTTGAATATTCATGCATAATTGCATCCTTGATCATGAGGTGTTTGAAGAAATGATTGATCAAGGATTTTGAAACTTTCAAATTGAATTTCTGTTGTTTTTACAGTGTTAATCAATTAACCAAAAACAGGCACAAAATGGTTAATCGATTAACACCTGGTTTATGCACCCAGATTTGGAATTTTACACTGGTTAATCGATTAACCAAATTTGCACTGCAAATGGTTAATCTATTAACCAGTATCCAGAATGTGATTTTTGCTTGTTTTTAGGGATGATTTGGTTCTTTCTCCTTCTTCTTCCTTTCTCTTTTGTTTTTTTTTCCTTGGAATACACTTTTAAAGGTCCTTTTCCTCTTTAAATTCATTGGACTTAGAGTGTAGATGAAGTTGGATAAACATTCATTAATCCAAATCTATCTTTAAAGTGAATTGTTCAATTCATTTTAGGTGCTTTGAGTTAATGATATGCTTAGTGCTTTAATCCACCAAGATGAGTGGATGAACTTAAAGATGGAATGATCTTGAAATTGCAGTTCAATTTGGCATTCCCTCTCCTCTACTTTTTTTCTTTTGATCGATGAAAATCTTTGATATCATTTGAACTTATTTTAAGTTCTTAATGAAGACAAGATCGTTACCTATTTTATTTTCGTACGGCATTGCTTTCGGAGAGTGATATACATATCACTTCTCTAGTATATATTAGAACTAACATTTTTATTAACCGACCTCAGATAGTCGTGGTTTCTACATAAACCCGATTACGATTGCTTAACATAGTGCTAAATTGTCCCGTAATCAGAAAATGATCATTCGTGGCTCAAACTTATGTTTGAAAGTCCAAGTATGGTTGATTATTTGGCTTAGGTCCATTACCTATGAAACTTGTTGTTAGGAGGCTTTGATTTTATCAATCCTCTAATGAGTCTTCATTAACTTTGGCCTAAATGCATGAGTTAACCATCGTTGATCATTTGTTATAACAACTAATCACTAACTCACTAACAATATCATGGTTCTAATTTTGTTTATGTTTTCTTCTTGCTCCATATCTCTCTTTTATTTCTTATGCTCCATTATTATCATTTCATATCATAATTATGTTTATGTTTCCGCCTTGTTTTTTCTTTTGTCCATTTGGACCATATCTTGTTCAAAACAATAATAAAAGATTAAACCTCTAAAAAAACTTGGTGTTCTTAATCTTATGCTCATGGATGGACTTAGACCTTGAACTCCTTGGATTTCTTGGACCCTTGGACTTATAATTAGGACTTTTTCCCTATGCTTGGAGTATTATGGATCTTTGCCTTTATTTGGCTTGCTCATTAGCTTGTGCTTCAAATCAGATGGAATTCTTATTTCGCTAGCTATGAAGTGTGTTACAATTTGGTTAGATCCTTCTTATCTCTAGCTTTTATTTTGCTTTCTAGAGTAGTCACTTCATCTCCTCCCCTTCTTTAATTTTCAAAAATCTTCTCCCTTTTTCAAAACCCTTATTGGTTTCAAACTTAAAACCGCTTTCACAATAAAACCTTGACTTTTGTCAAGTGATTTTCAAACTTTGTTTTCTTAAATAAATGTCAATCAATGTTAATCATACTTTAACCAATTTCAAAAAGATATAAAAAACACTCCACCTCATTCAAACTTTTTGTGCCTTTGTGCACTTTTCATTTTAAAACTTTTCATAAAGTTTAGACATGAGTCATTTTCATAGTTGAGATATAATTCTCCTATTACCCATAGTATTTAAGATGTTGACATTTTCCACTTAGATGTTGAGTGATAGACTTGCTGATTTTAATCCAAGTAAAAACCGTCCATCTTTATGTGATTCAAATGTTATCTTATACTTGTGGGCGACTAGTCGTAGTTTTCTCCTTAAAATGACGACTTGTGTTTACATTTAAAAATCAATCATAACCAACAAATTTTTGTTATTTGTACCACGAACTACGGGGTTTTGATCCTATATTTGACTTTGTGGGTACGTAGGCATGAGGCGATAAGTCTCTCCAAACACAAAAATCTTAAAAATAATTCTCTTCTCATCTCCCCAATCTTTTTTCAAATAAACCATTTTCAAACCAAAAAGCGTAGATATTTCAAAGGGCTCCTATAGAGTACTATAGATGTTTTGGGTGCTAACACCTTCCCGTTGCGTAACCAACCCCCTTACCCAGATATTTGTTTATTTGTTCTTGTTTTAGAACTCTTAGGTTTTATTTGCTCATTTTTCTTTCCTTTTTGGATAAAATAGAAGTGCAGTGACGACTCTTGCATTTTGAGTTAACTTAATCAATAGCTTAAACTCCCAATTTTATCGCTACAACTGTGAATTTCATTCGGGGGCACCAGGCCATCACATTGATAACTGCAAGGCATTCAAGCATAAAGTTCAAGACCTGCTTGATTCCAAGGTTATTGATTTCAATAACAAGGGACCTAACGTGATACAATTTTTTTACCAATTGAGTCAAACCTCATCTAAGATTTCCATTCTATCTTTATTGCTATGTTCCGAGGCACATAGAAATGGGTTGTTGAAAGTGTTGAATGCTGCATATGTGCCCTAGGAAATTTCTGTGAATCAGCTCGAAGGGGTGGTATCCCATGTCAATGCAGGAAATGGCCTGAGATTTACTAATTTGGATTTGACGCCATTTGGGATGAACCAAAATAATGAATTACATATCTCCATGGAGTGTATGGGTTCTTTGTTGTCTCATGTTTTGGTGGATACTGGGTCATTGTTGAATGTTTTGCCAAAGAAAGCCCTCATGAAGTTGGATACACATGGATTGATTTGTAGACTTAGCGATTTGGTAGTACGAGCCTTCGATGGATCCAAACGGTCTGTATTCGGTGAAGTGGTTTTGCCTATTCAAGTTAGACCTGAAGTTTTTGAAATAACCATTTATATCATGGATATCCAGTCGGCCTATAGCTGTCTGTTGGGTCGTCCTTGGATTCATTCTACTGGGGCAGTCACTTCGACCTTACATCAAAAGCTCAAATATATGGTTGAAGGGATGGTTATTACTATTTGCGGAGGGGAAGACATCATGGTTAGTCATTTGTCATCTCTTAAATATGTGAAAGTTGATGGTGAAATATATGAAACCCTGTGTCAAGCTTTTAAAGCAGTTCAAATTCAGAAGGAGCCTCCAATGGAGAATAAAAAGCCTGAGGTTTCAATGTCTTCTTTAAAGAAAGCTAGTGCTGCAGTTGAAGCCAGTAGTTCTCAATGATGGGGCCAAGTTCTCGAGGTGCCAATGAAGATTAACAGGTTCAGATTGAGATACAATCCATCGCAAGCTCTGCCAAGGTTCAGAGGTCCTGTTAAGTTTTCAAGTGTTGGGGTCATTTTATACCAGATTAATGCAATAGGGGAAGATGAGGTTGATAGCGACTGTGACATGGATAGTTGGATCCGCCCCTACGTTCCAGGCCAAGAACTTTGCAACTGGTCTTCTGAAGAAGTCATCTTTGTCACTCGTGAAGAGTAATTTTCTTGTTTTAGATATGTCAAGTCCTACGTTCTGCCCAATATGTAGTGACTCATTTGTAGGGCCACATGTTTTCGCTTTCAATGTTATCATAAATAAAAGGACGTTTTGCATTCAAATATTTTGCTCCCTGTTTTTCATTTTTCTTTCACATCTTTAAACAAAAAAATGCCAACGCCTTTTTTTCTATTTCGTTCATTTTTTCATTCTTAATAAAACATAAAACATCACTCATGCATATCCATCACTCTTGATCCCATCAATAATGGTTCCGTTATGTCTCAGTATGATTTTGAAAATCCAATATACCAAGCTGAAGAGGAGATTGATAAAAACTGTGAACTTCTGGAAGAATGGGCCATACTTTTGAAACAGGAGGATAGGATCATTCAGCCTCATCAGGAGAACATTGAGATCATTAACCTGGGTAATGAGGATTCCAAGAAAGAAGTCAGAATTGGGGCCGCTTTGGAAGAAAGTGTCAAGAGAAGATTAGTTGAAATAATACAAGAGTATATGAACATTTTCGCTTGGTCTTACCAAGGCATGCCTGGGCTTGATACGGATATTGTTGTGCACCATTTGCCTCTCAAAGAGGATTGTCCTCTGGTCAAGCAAAAGATGAGAAGAAAAGACTAGATATGGATGTTAAAATCAAAGAAGAGGTTCAGAAACATTTAGACACTGGTTTTTTTGCTGTGACTAATTATCCTCCGTGGGTTGCTAATATTGTGCCTGTACCTAAAAAGGACAGAAAGGTCAAGATGTGTATTGACTACAGAGATTTGAATAGAGCAAGCCCAAAAGATGATTTCCCGCTCCCTCACATTGACGTCTTAGTGGATAATACTATTCAATATTATGTGTTTTCCTTCATGGAAGGCTTCTCCGGGTATAACCAAATCAAGATGGCCCCAGAAGACATGGAGAAAACAACTTTTATAACACCGTGGGGGACATTGTATTATAAAGAAATACCTTTTAGATTGAAAAATGTTGGGGAAACTTATCAGCAAGCTATGATGACTCTCTTTCATGATATAATTTACAAGGAGATTGAAGTCTATGTTGATGACATGATTGCGAAGTCCCAAACGGAGGAAGATCACCTGGTTAATCTATAGAAATTGTTTAAAAGGTTAAAGAAATTCAAGCTGAGGTTGAATCTGAACAAGTGCACCTTCGGGGTGAGATCTGCTAAACTGCTGGGTTTTATTGTTAATGAACGAGGAATCGAGGTTGATCCTGCCAAAATAAGAGCAATACAAGAGATGCCTGGGCCGAGAATAGAAAAAGAGGTTTGTGGTTTCTTGGGGAGATTGAACTACATAACTAGATTCATCTCTCATCTCACAACCACATGCAAACCAATATTCAAGCTGTTAAGAAAAGATCAAGCGGTTAGGTGGAATGAAAACTGTCAAAGAGCCTTTGAAAAGATAAAAGAGTATTTGCAGGAACCTCTGATTATCATGCCTCCGGTGGCAGGACGACCTTTAATAATGTATCTGAAGGTTCTTGAGAATTCAATAGGGTGTGTGCTCGGTCGACACGACGAGACAGGTATAAAAAAGCTCGCCATCTATTACCTGAGTAAGAAATTTACTGGTTGTGAGTCTAGGTACTCGATGCTGGAAAAAACATGTTGTGCACTCTCTTAGGCAACCACGCGGTTGAGGAAGTATATGTTAAACCACACAACCTTGTCGATATCAAAGATGGATCCGATTAAATATGTATTCGAGAAGCAAACACTTACTTGCAAGATTTCCCATTGGCAGATGGTTTTAACAGAATACGATATTCAATATGTTTCCCAGAAAGCCATCAAGGGAAGTGTTCTGTCAGAATATCTTGCTTAACAACCAATTGAAGATTATCAACCGATGAAGATTGAATTTCTAGATAAGGACATCATGTATTTGAAAATGAAAGACTGTGATGAGCCTTTTCCTGATGAAGGACCTGAGATTGGATCACAGTGGAGTTTGATTTTTGATGGTATTGTTAATGCATATGGCAACAGAATTGGGGCAATCATTACTACTCCTCAAGGTTCTCACATACCGTTCACTGCTCGGTTAACATTCACTTGTACCAACAATGAAGCGGAGTATAAAGCATGCATCATAGGGTTAGAAGAGGCCATTTCTCTAAGGATCAAAAATCTTGATGTGTATGGCGATTCAGCATTGGTGATTAATCAGATTAAGGGTGAATGGAAGACTCGTCAGGCCAATCTGATACCTTATTAGGATTTTTCCAGAAGGTTGTTACCTTTCTTTGAAAGAGTTGAGTTTAATCATGTACCTCTAGCTAAGAATCATATGGTAGATGCGTTGGCAATGTTGGTGTCTATGTATAAGGTGAATCAGTGGAACAAGGTTCTGACAATTAAAATTATACGTCTTGATAGACAGGCTTTCGTGTTTGCTGTTGAAGAGGTGTTGGATGGTAAACTGTGGTTTTATGATGTCAAGTGCTTCCTCAAAAGCCAAGAGTACCCACCCGGGGCATCTAACAAAGACAAGAAGACTCTGAGGAAACTTGCTGGAAATTTCTTTCTGAATGAAGATGATGTGTTGTATAAGAGGAACTTTGACATGGTTTTGTTCCATTGTGTTGATGAACACGAGGCAAGCTTGTTAATGGAAGAAGTTCATGAGGGTTCTTTTGGTACCCATGTCGGCAGGCATGCCATGGGAAGAAAATTGTTGAGAGCAAGGTATTACTGGATGACTATGGAATATGATTGTTTTAAGTATGTAAGAAAATGCCATAAATGTCAGGTTTATGTTGATAAAGTGCATGTGTCACCGACTTCTCTGAATGTGTTAACATCTCCTTGGCCCTTTTCTATCTGGGGCATTGATATGATTGGAATGATTGAGCCTACTGCTTCCAATAGGCATCGCTTTATTCTAGTTGACATTGATTATTTCACCAAGTGGATGGAAGTGGCCTCATTTGCCAACGTTACCAAGCAAGTGGTCACCCGATTTATAAAGAAGGACATCATATGCCGTTATGGTATCCTCAAGAGAATCATTATTGATACTGGTTCAAATTTTAATAACAAGATGATGAAGGTGTTGTGCCAGAGTTTTAAAATTGGACATCACAACTCTTCTCCATATCGCCTAAAGATGAATGGTGTTGTTGAGGCAGCGAATAAGAATATTAAGAAGATTATGCAGAAGATGGTTGTAACATATAAAGATTGGCATGAGATGTTGTCTTTTTCTTTACACAGTTATCGTACTTCGGTGCGTACATCGACAGGGGCAACTCCTTTCTCACTAATGTATGGTATGGAAGTTGTCCTACCATTGGAAGTTGAGATTCCTTCTTTAAGGATTTTGGCGGTTGTGAAGCTTAATGAAGTTGAATGGGTACGAGCCAGGTTGTATCAACTGAACCTCATCGAAGAGAAACGATTGGCATCCATTGCATATGGTCGATTATACCAAATCAGGATAAAGAAGGCCTTCAATTAGAAAGTGCGTCCTCGGTGCTTCCAGACAGGTGACTGGGTTTTGAAAAGGATCTTTCCTCCTCATACAGATCACAAGGGCAAATGGACTCCAAACTATGAAGGACCATACATTGTGAGAAAGGTTTTCTCTGGTGGAGCCTTGCTACTTTCAACTATGGATGGCGAAGATTTTACGTGGGTAAATGCAGACGCAATCAAAAAATACTTCGCATAAAAGAGATCCGCTAGACCACAAAAAAGAAAGGTCCAGGCAACAAAGGGCATCCCGACGAACCACAAAAAGAAAAGGTTTGGGAAAAAGTTAGGGATAAAATAAAAGAAAAGAGTTGAATAACCCACAAAGTTGATAACCTGCAAATGCAACATTGGCAAAAATGGGTATTTCGGTGGATTGAAAACACAAAAGAGCGATCCAGGAAAAAGTTAGGGATTTGAAAGCAAGAGGATGCGATATGTGTTCCATCTGTAAGCACATCTTATCACCAGGGAATTTCAAGGGATAGGAATCAGTCCAATCAGTATCTTCAGAAGGCAAAGTATTCGAAAACGTTGAAAATATACGAGTCATAGCTGAATCAGAACCTGATGGAAATCTGTTTCCACATTGCTAATCTATGTATTTTCATTTTACTTTTGCGCAATTATCTCTTTCCAAGAATTGCCTCCTAATATAAATGCCTATTTACAGGCCAATTCAATCAATAAAATTTCATTTCATTCAAAACTTTGTCCATTGTTATTTTTACTTTTACTGTTTTATTTGCAAAAATGTCTAATATTTTGATAAATATTGCATGTGAAAACAATGAAAATTTACAAAGCATGTTAAAAACAATGAAAATTTCTCAAATTATGAGTGTCTTGGGTGGTAACTGAGGTTTCCATGTCGCATATGGAACATTTGTTTTTGTTATGTGTTTGCAGCTGTTGCACCCCAAAATTTGCTCAACCTTTTCTTGCCTGATTTATGTTTCATTGCATTTCATTTGCATAGTTACATTATGTACATAGTTCAATCATTGGCATATCATAGCATTACATGTATCCAACAAGGGATCAAGGGTGTCTATCAGGGGAAGAGCCTAGCAAGAGGTCTTATCCAAGTTTGAGAAGTCATCCAAGGCATCGAGAAATGATTTGAAGTCTTGAGAAGTTTGAGTGCCTACATGTGGGTTTTGCTCCTATCTTGAGGAATATTGAGAATCATCAGTGGGATGTGAAACATGGAATGTGAATGTGAGGTGTTTATGGATCTCATGGGGTGCCTAGAGGGCCATATGAAAGCTGAGACAAGTCATTGATTCAAGTACAAGAGCCACAGTTGAGGTGCAGTCAACTAGGGTTTCATCTGGGCCACTCCTAGGTCAATTGAGTAATTGAAGAGCATCAAAGCCCACCTTGAGGTCATGGGGTTCATGGATTGGTATGTTGATACATGTGTGGTGTTGTGCCAAGATTAAGCAAAGAAGGATCAAGAATGTGGGAAGTTGCTAAATTAGGGTTTCAGTGTAAAATCACCCTATTTAGTGCCTAACTTCAAAGCCACATAAGTCAAAATACAAGTTTCAAATGGATATTTGGCCAACATGAAACTTGTATAGCATCTCAATACCTTTAATTTGAGTACTAGAAGTCCTCAAGGGGATTTATAGAATTCAAGTTATGGTCCTTGCAAGTTACAGGTCATCAGATGACTATGAAATTTATCTGTAAAAGTCACTTGACTTCCAAGCAACTTTTTCCCTTCAAATGGAGTTTTCAAATGGATTCTTGAGAGTTGTAGATCTTGATATTAGCTTTCCATAGAGTACTAGAAGTCCTCAAGGGGATGTATAGAGCTCAAGTTATGATCTTTGCAAGCCAGGGGTATTTTGGGTATTGGTGATTATAGGTCATTTGTGATCATAGGTCCATAACTCCAACTTGCAAGCTTCTAATGGAAAGTTGTTCAACATGAAACTTGTTCAAAATGATGTTTTTAGTGCAACCAAGTGGTCATGATAGTTTTTATTGGCTTGGAACATAAAGTTGCTTGAAATGGCTTAAAAAGGAAGAAATTAAAGTGATTAAAAGGTCAAAAAATGGAATTTCTTGATTTAGGGTCAAACAAGCTCATGCTATATGTCATTTTGATCAGAAAAGGAATTTTAAAGACAATGACATTGTTAAATTTTGGATTTTGAGGTCAATTACACTCATTTCCATTTTGTTACTTAAGGTTGAAGTAACACATCAATACATGGCCATGGGATCAAAAACAAGGGATCTATCACTCCCATTCAATTCTAAATATCATAAGAGGAGAAATTCAAGCAAGATTGAGAGCTAGAACAGAGCAAGGCACGACTGTTACACATGAGATTTTGAAGGAGAATGAGAAATTGAAATTCTCATTTGGAGGATTACAGAAAGTTCTAGAGGTTTCCAACACATTCTATATAAGCATTGCAACTGATTCAGATGGTTTTTTGGGCAAGGATTGGAGGGAAACAAGAAAGAGAAACTGGAAATTTCTCAAGTGCATCAAGAATCGGATTCTGAGATTGAAGGGGATTCAAAGCAAATTGTTGATTGGAGAAGCTTTAGGAGTGGTTCTTGAGTGATTCTGGAAACAATTGAAGCTTGATTTGAAGGAAAACCTACTCTGTTCATCCATTTTTACCAGGTTTGTAACTTTCAAGCTTTGGCTTAATTTATAGGGAATTAGGTAGAAATGATTATGTGGTTAGGTTAGTAATGTTGCTAGGATGGATTTCAGTCCAAAATTGGAGTGATTAGAGACCAAGCTAGGTGCATTGCAATTTCTGTTGAGAAGAATAACTCCTAGTTCTTGAGGTTTTAATGGCGTTTGGATGGTGAGAATTGATCAGTGATGCGTGCAGATGAGTTTAGGATCTTTAATTTTAGGTTTTGAGTGATTCAAGAAGTGAGCCATT
Source organism: Lathyrus sativus (assembly GCA_963859935.3). Lineage (NCBI taxonomy): Eukaryota > Viridiplantae > Streptophyta > Magnoliopsida > Fabales > Fabaceae > Lathyrus > Lathyrus sativus. The sequence goes on along the minus strand of OZ012737.1, from coordinate 260,892,622 downwards.
TTTGAACTTTGGATCGGGTTTTGAGTTAGGGTGAGAATCAATGGAATTGGAGATTATCTTCATGCTCAGGAGAGAAAACGAGTGGGATAGGATGTTTAAGTGTCAAGTTTGGTAAATTTTGGGCAAACCCTCACCAAGGACGACGGTGGCGCTGCCGCTCAGGCCACCGTCTGAGTTTCCCTCCCATATTCAAAATCATTTGGGGACGATGAGCCAGGATCGTCATATCATGTTTTGACTTTGACTAGAAGCATGAACCAAAGGCCACGATTGCGTTTCAATTCCTGAAGAGGGTGAGTTTGATGAAACTCACCGTTTCATTTAATCTGAATTGTTTGGGCTTAAGTGGTTCTTGCTATACACACCCCAGGTTTGGCCCAAATTGGAAAATGCACTGAAATACATTACTATTTGCCATGAGTTTTTTCCATTTCCCTGATTTTTCGATTATTTGGTTTGGGCTTGGTTACCAGATTTCTACGCGCACCCCCCCCCCCCCCCTTAGGCCCATGCTTGGTTTATAACATAGTTTTATTACTATTTGCAACGCACATTTATCATTTTCTTATTGTTTTTTCTTTTATTTTATGTTTTGCATATAGTTAGAAAATAAATCATAATAAATAGGAAAATTAATCTTTTTAGGCTAGATTTTTTTCCCCTGACTCCTTAAAGAGTCTAGAATTTTATAGGATTAATAAATAATTAATTCATGCATTTTTGCATTTTAATTGGTTTTAAATTCAATATGTTTGATGCTTGTTCTTTCTGATTTTAGTATGGGTGTTTGGTGTATGATTTTGGAGTGATTCTTTTTGGACTAGATAGCTTAGATATGCATGTACCCCTAGTAATTTTCTCATAATTTTATGAGAGAAATTTAGGTTGTTTTGGATATTGAACATTAGGTGTTGTAGAATTAGGGTTTTAGGATAGTACCCTTAGGTTTAGGGCATAGTTTAAGGTCTTAATGAATGGTTAACCCCCTGGTTTTTGTATGGAGATATTATTAAGAGGTTTAGGAACCCTTAGAACTATTTGTAGGATTTTACAATCACTTTTAGTATTTTAATTAGAATTAGTTTTAGGACTAACTTCTAGGTGTTTCTAACACACTAATTTGACTAGTTTAACTCAATAGTTCCCTTTAGACTAGGGTGGTGGTGCTCTTGTGCTTGGGTGAAGATGAAGACCAATTGAAGATGCTTTGGAGAAGCTTTAAGGAGCTTGGAGATGAAGTCTTTTCCTCTTGTGGAGTGCTTGTCAGGAGCTTAGGGAAACTAGGGTTTTATGAAGAGCATTAGATTAGTTTTGCTTGTTTCATCAAACATGGAGTATATTGTTCATATCCATTCAATCCAATGACATAAAGTCCTCTTAAAGAAGCCACATCTCTCCTTTGGAGGGATGAATGGCATGCTTTAAGAGTAGAACTTTGAGGGTACTTTTCTACTACAATGTTCAGTTCTTAGTGGCTTCCTTTGGTTGTCATTAAGTTACTTAACATTCCAACTTGATCTTGTTAATTGATTCTCCTGTGGAGGTTGCTTGTTGAAGCTTGTTGAAGATGAGTTTGCTTGTTGAAGCTTGTTGAGAATGAAGTTTGTGCTTGTTGAAGCTGGTTGCTTGTTGAGAATGAAGTTTGTGCTTGTTGAAGCTGGTTACTTGTTGAAGCTAGGGTTCTGCTGCTTGTTGAAGCTGTCTACTGGTTGAAGTTTGCTAGGGTTTAAGTTGTGTGCTTGTTGAAGCTTGGTGCTTGTTGAAGATTGAAAGTTTACTAAAGCTTGAAGATGAAGGTTGTTGCTGTCAACTTTTTGCTGTTTAATCAACCTGTTGCTTTTAGAGCTGCTACTTGTGCTGTTTACTGTGGGAGTTTGGTGCTGATGCTTGGGCTGGCTCCTCTACTGTGGTTTTTGTTTTCTGTATTGTGTGTTGGCTTGTGTATCTTGCCCCTTAGGTTTGAAGTGAGTGCTGATTCACTTTGCCTGTTGTTTTCCCAGGTTCGAGGTTGAGCAGGACTCACTTGCCTCGCTTGTATTGCTGCATTGCATGCATTTTACTGTATTTGCTTGCTTTCTTTTCTGTTTATCCCCTAGGATCTCTGATTTCCTCTGTGCAGGAGGGAATTATGAAATACATTAGGATTCTTATCCATGCATGACAACATTAGGTTAGTTTCTATTCCCTTTTCAACCCTAGGCTTTTTTAGAGCTTCTTTCTCTTCTTATCTCAAAACAACTCAAAAAATACAGTAATAAGGCTAATCGATGTCGTACGTTACGAGCCTTAAGCTATTTGAGAAAGGGTTGCGGAGAGCTTCTTTCCAGTAGTCTGGCTGCTTAGTGTGGCACCCTTTGGGTGACACGCGACGTAGTCACTCTCAAATCATAGTCTCTAGTGCGTCAGATATTGCAAACAAACTAAAAAACACTTCTTTCGTAAAAGATTCAAACAAACCTCAAAGTGTCATTTTTGTCCGCTTGGACTCTTAATCAAGAAAAACCCTTTTTGAAGGTAATAAAAAACAGTCAGACAAGCTTGTGTCTTCCGTAGCCCGAACTACGTTTGCTCTGATCTTTCATGTTGTGTGAAAGTACGTAGGCATAGGATGTCGTATCCTAGCGAGCAACCTTCCCCTCCTTTCCCGTAGGTAGGCGAACTACGTTGACTCTGATTTCTCGTTCCAAACGGGAATACGTAGGCATAAAGTGCAATACTTTGCCGAGTCATTTTCATTTCTTTTTAACCCTTGACCTTTTAGTGTAGATAGAATACAATCCGTACCAGAAAACAAGCGTGGATCCCGTCGAGTACGGAGGACGTGAGGGGTGCTAATATCTTCCCCCTTGCGTAATCGACTCCCGAATCCAGGAATTTGGTTACGACGACCATTCCTTTCCCGTTTTGCGTTAGGTTTACTTCGAGCGTTTCCTTTCCCTCTGTTGGGATAAATAACGCACGGTGGCGACTCTTCTGTCATAGCCGGCGCCGATTTTCGCAGTAGCGACAGCTGGCGACTCTGCTGGGGAGCTCCAACAGTTCCCTACGCGAGTCAGTCCTAGCGCTTGTTTTCCCGTCGTGGGTTTTGTATGGATTTACTTTTCTGTATTTACTTTCAGCATTATATTATTGTTGTTATGCTGGGTAGGGGGTCAGATTGAGAGATAAGCTGGACCTGGGCTTGAGTGCACCTAGAATTAGTTGAGGAAAGTTATGGGCGCGTGCATGCTTTGCATGTACTAGTGTCCCGCAAAATCCACGCTCGGACGAGGTTCTTCTGGTTGACTTCTTTTTCAACCCTTTGGGTTGAGGGGGTTGTTGGTTAGTTGGATTGTCGACTCCGGGGACCGATCAATTGGAAGTTGGCTAAGTGAGGCCTCTTATGGACATGATGATGCCACACCTTCTAGGTATCGTATCATCAGTCTTGAAAGTCTGTGACGCTGGCGACCGCATAGGATGCCGTACCTTGTGTCAGTTGATAGGACACCTACCTGTGAGAGGGATTGGGGCATGCAGGAAACTTGACCTCCAGACTACCCGGTTTTCTTAATATTGGATCAGTATGTGTGGTTACTTGGGGTTCTTCATCTGGACAGTGTTATGGGTCTGTTGAGACCAAGTTGGAGCTTTGTTATAGGTCTATTGAGACCAGGTTGGAGCTTTGTTATGGGTCTGTTGAGACCAGGTTTGAGCAGTATTGTGGGTCTGTTGAGACAGATATTGTGGATGGATCTCTTCAGCAATATATCACTTGATCCCTGTTGCATGTTTGCATATTGCATTGGTGCATACTCATTTTGCATATCATTAACGTGTGTCTGTGCTGCAGGTGCATTTCATACCTTCTGATTCTAGTTGCCCGGATTTCTGTCTGCCGCTATTATGGATACTTTGAAGAGGACTGTGGCTTACAAGTTGCCTATTCTAGATGTTTCTTCTTTGCTTAGATTGATGTCCTTGGCTGACGATGATGTGAAAAGAAGCTTCAGGAAGAGTTATGGGAAACTTCTTAGGTTGGTTTGCAAACCATCCACGTATGAGCCGAATGGATTATATGCACTCATGTAGTTCTATGATCCCCCGCTGAGGTGTTTTACTTTCCATGACTTCATTCTGGCTCCGACCCTGGAGGAATATGCTGAGATCTTGGAGTTAACCATTCAGAACAGGGTACCCTTCATTTATATGGGTGCTGAGCCCAAGCTGGAGGATTTAGCTGTTGCTTTGCATTTAGACTCTTCAGAGTTGCTGTTAACCTCGTGGAATGGAGTTTCTGGTTTTTCTCTCAAGTTATTGGTTGGGAAAGCACAAGAGTATGCCAAGAGTGGTTGTTGGACTGTGTTTAATGCTATCTTTGATTTGTGTATCTATGGCATTGTACTGTTCCCTAATATGCCTGACTTTGTTGATCTGGATGCATTCCATATATTTGCTTCAGGCAATCCTGTGCCTACACTGATGGGAGACTTCTATCACTCTTTGCATTATAAGAACGAGAATAGGAGGGGCAAGAACGTCTCTTGTTGTGTGCCTTTGTTGTATATGTGGTTTGATAGTCACCTGCCCAAGAAGGGTATCTTTGCTAAGTCTGCAGCTACGGTAGAATGGTATGAGCGTCTGATGGGGCTTTCTTCAGAAGATGTCGTCTGGTTTGATAGGGATTTACTGGGATCTGAGATTATCTACAGCTGCACAGGATATCCTAACGTTCCTCTGATTGGGAGGAAAGGGTGCATTAACTACAATCCGACGTTGTTGATCAGGCAATTCGGTTATGCTTTGAGAAGCCCGCCAAAAGAGGAGTAAGTGCAGGAATCTCTGTACTTCACAGGTGATTTCAAGGGAGAATTGTTATCCAAGCTTCAGCATGCTTGGAATAACATCTGCAAGAAGGGTAAGCCATTGTTGGGTAAGAATGATTGTCAAGCCTATGCTCCGTACCAAGTCTGGATCCAAGATAGGGCAAAGCAGGCGCTAATGTCGTTTCCTGCAGTATTACCTCTTGCTCCCCTCGTGGTTGAGGAGCCAACCACCGTGTCTATTGAGAGATATGAGCAGATTGTGAAGGAGAAAGAAGAGCTGATGAAAGCCAACGAGAAGTTGGAAGAAGAGCTAGTGCAACTCAGGAGCGAAAGGAATGAAGTTGTACATTCCTTCGAGCAGCAAACAAAGCTGGTGAATCAGTGAGGCACATAGCTGACTGAACAACGAAGGAAGCGTGAACGTTTGGGGATAGATTTCAAGAGCTCCCATGATATGTTGGAGTCTAAGAAGAAATCACTTGATATAGCCTATAGGGAGATCTCCACATTCAACAAAACCTGGAATGCTACACTGGCAAATAACAAAGAAAGAGAAGACAAACTGAAGCAGCAGATCTCTGAACTGGAAGATCAGTTGAAAGCTAGCCAGAAAAAGTTTGAAGAAGAGGTTATGCGGAGATATGACGTTCAGAATTCGTTGAACGAAGTTGTCAAGCGTAAGAAAGAGTCTGCATCCCAGAAGCGGAAGCTAGAAGAGTGCTTTGGAGAAGGTGCTTGGGAGGAATCCATTGGGGATCTCCAGCGTGTTATCAGGCAAAGAGACTCGCTCGTTGAAGGGTTGCTTTCCCAGCCGGATCGTCCCAAGACTAAGAAATTTTTAGAGGAGTATGGGGCATATGGTCGCACTTGATTACCTTATGCACTGTTGTATATGCTTTATTTGCATTGTGCTGACCATCACCAGGCTTGTTGGTTGAGGTCATGCCTTCTTGTTACTGTACACTCAGTGATATTGTATTTCTGCCTTGATGGGCTTTTCAGCAATATATGAGATGTTTCTCCATGGATGAATCCAAGCTTCTTAGCACTGACACTGCATTGGCACTTTGGCACTAGAACTAGGGGTTTATCTCCCTAACGCACAGACACATATTGCATCTGTATATTCATTTTTGCATTGCCAGTTACTTGTTGAATTTGTCTCTTATTTCCTGCATCTCACAGGTTTTTCAGGATTGACGACCAAAGAATCCACCGCTGCTCAACCAGAAATAACTGCACGAAGATAATGGATCAAGTTCAAGTCGAGATGCAGGAAATCCGTGAGAAGCTGACTCTGTTCATGCAAGCTATGGAGAGCATGGCAAAAGGCCAAGAGAATCTTCAGACCTTTGTGCAGCCGCTGTTGACGCGGACAAACGGAAATGGCAATACTGACCACAATTCTGTTGGAACTCCTCACAGGGAGGATGAGATACCGGTAGTTACTCCACCTGTTGTGACTGTCAACGGAAACACTGGTACTGGTGCTGGTGCTGGCGCTGGTAATGGAAATACTGGAAATGGTGGTGATGGGCATGTTGTTAACAACAAAGGCAACACTGGGGATGCCGATCAAGGATTCGGTGACAATGCTGGCTTTGGAAACAATGGGTATGGCAATGTCAATCAGGACGGGAACTTCGGGTTCAACAATCAAGGCTTTGGTAATGACGGTTACGGCAACAATCAGAGGTATGGCCACGGTAATGGTGGATTCGGTAATGTGAATAACAACGGCGCTGGAGCATTCCCTTTCAACAACGGTTTTGGACTTGTTGGGGTCAATCAAGGGTTCGGCAACCGAGGACAGGGTCCTGTGTTCAATCAGCAAGGATTTGGCCGTAACATGGGTTACGATGGGTATGGCAATGACTGGAATGTGGATCACCAGGACGTCGCTTTTTCGTGAAGAGGTATGGGACCTGAGGGCCCCATTGACCCTATTCAGAGAATCAGAATGCTAGAAGAGCAGATGAAAGGTGTGGTTAATTAGAACTCCGCTGGGTTAGATATGACTACTATGGGGTTGGTACCAGGGCTGAGGGTGCCATTAAAATTCAAGGCTCCAACATTCGACAAATACAAAGGGGATACCTGCCCAAAGGTCCATGTACGTTCTTATTATAGAAGGATGTCTGCATATTCCAATGATGAAAGGATGCTCATGCATTTCTTTCAGGATAGCTTATCGGGACCATCATTGGAATGGTACATGGGACTGGAGCCCACTCAGATTAGAAGCTGGAAGCAGTTGGCTGATGCTTTCGTTATGCATTACAAATATAACAGCGATTTGGCGCCAAACAGAGTTCAGTTGCAGAGTCTGTCGCAGAAAAGTGGTGAAAGTTTCAAAGAGTACGCGCAGCGGTGGCGCGATATGGCAGCTCGGGTGCACCCTCCTTTGGTTGAAAGGGAGATGAATGACATGTTTGTGGGGACATTTACAGGAATGTACTATGACAAGTTACTCAATGTTTCGATGGGTAGCTTCTCCGGTATAATCCTTATGGGAGAGAGGATCGAAAATGGAATTAAGATTGGAAAGATTCAGGCAGGTGAATCTACTTCAGCTGGGGGTGCGAGAAAAGCGTTCGGCGGAAGACGACAGGGTGATACAAGCGCCGTATTTGGTGGTAGAGGCCGGGGCAGAGGTAGAAATCAATACAGTCAACCGCAACAAATAGCCAGTGTTACTATTCCAATTCCTCAACAACAGCAGCAGCAGCAGCAACCACAGCAGCAGCAAAGGCAGAATCAGGGTCAGAGAAGGTTTCAAAATGCAAAGACGAAAAGGGTATTTGATAAGCCTCCGTCGACATAAGCAGAGCTTCTTCAGACACTTCTGGGGTTGAATTTGGTCGAGAAAAGAACATTGGAACCGCCTACAAGACCGACACTTCCTTATGGGTATGACGCTAATAAGCATTGCGAATTCCATTCTGGGGCGCCCAGACATGATGTAGAATCTTGTCATGCTTTCAAGCATAAAGTTCAAGACTTGTTGGACAGTGTTGTACCCCAAAATTTGCTCAACCTTTTCTTGCCTGATTGCATTTCATTTGCATAGTTACATTATTGCATAGTTCAATCATTGGCATATCATAGCATAGCATGCATCCAACAAGGGATCAAGGGTGTCTATCAAGATAAGAGCCTAGAAAGAGGTGTTATCCAAGATGATAAGTCATCCAGGCCATCAAGAAGTGATTTGAAGTCTTGAGAAGTTTGAGTGCCTACATGTGGGTTTTGCTCCTATCCTGAGGAATATTGGGAATCATCAGTGGGATGAGAAACATGGAATGTGAATTTGAGGTGTGTATGGATCTCATGGAATGCCTAGAGGGCCCTATTGAAGCTGAGACAAGTCATTGATACAAGTATGAGAGCCACATTTGAAGTGCAGTCAACTAGGGTTTCATCTGGGTCAATCCTAGGTCAATTGTGCAAATTGGAGAGCATCAACGCCTACTTTGAAGTCATAGGATTCATGGATTGGTATGTTGATACATGTGTGGTGTTGTTCCAAGATCAAGCAAAGAAGAATCAGAAATGTGGGAAGTTGCTAAATTAGGGTTTCAGTGTAAAATCCCCAATTTAGTGCCTAACTTCAAAGCCACATAAGTCAAAATACAAGTTTCAAATGGATCTTTGGCCAACATGAAACTTGTATAGAATCTCAATACCTTTAATTTGAGTACTAGAAGTCCTCAAGGGGATTTATAGAACTCAAGTTATTGTTCTTGCAAATTACAGGTCATCAGAGGACACTGAAATTTATCTGTGAAAGTCACTTGACTTCCAAGCAACTTTTTCCCTTTAAGGAGATTTCAAATGGATTCTTGGCCAACATGAGAGTTGCAGATCGTGGTCTTCGCTTTCGATAGAGTACTAGAAGTCCTTGATAGGATTTGTAGAACTCAAATTATGATCTTTGCAATCCAGGGGTATTTTGGGTATTGATGATTATAAGTCATTTTCAAGCATGGGCCAAAATCTCCAACGTGCAAGCTTCAAATGGAAAATTGTTCAACTAGAAAGTTTCTCAAAATAGGTTTTTAACCTTGACCATGCATCAAGGAGGCTTTGAAATGGCTCATAGGAGAAGTTGGTTTGAGAAATTTTAAAAAGGAAGAAATTAAAGTGATTAAAAGGCCAGAATTGTGGAAAAATTGATATGTGGCCAAACAAGTCCATGTTATATACCATTTTGGTCAGAAAAGGCATTTTAAAGATGATGACATTACCACATTTTAGATTTGAGTTCATTTACATGTGGTTCCCTTTTGTTACTTAAGAAGGAAGCAACATTTGAATTACATACCTTTGTATCAAAAACAAGGGAATTACCATCCCCATTCAGTTCAAAATGTCACAAGAGGAGAAATTCAAGCAAGATGGTGAGCTAGAACAGAGCAAAGCACAACTTTGGCATATGAGATTTTCAAAGGGAAAGAGATTTTCAATTTCTCATTCATGTTGTTACAGAAAGTTCTAGAGTGTTCTAACACACTCTATATAACTAATGCAATGCATTCAGTAAGTTTTTTGGGCCAACATTGGAGAGAATCGAGAGAGAGCATTTGTAAATTTCATCATTGCATCAAGAATCGGTTTTGAGGATTAAGGAGAATTCAGTGCAAATCATTTGTTTCAGAAGCTTTAGAAGGAGTTGTTGAGTGATTATGGAAGAAATTGGAGCTTGAATCGAGCAATAACATACTCTGTTCATCCATTTACACCAGGTTTGCATCTTTCCATTTTCAGCATGATTCATAGCAAATTGGTTAGGATTTGATGTGTGGTTAGGTTAGTGATGTTGCTAGGTTGGATTTAGGCACAAGAATTTAGCAGTTAGAGACATTTTAAGTGTGATGCCATTTTCTGTTGAAGATTATAAATCCTAGTTCTTGAGGTTTTAATGGCGTTTGGATGGTTAGTTTTGACTAGGGAGGAGTGTAGTTCATAATAGGATCATTAATTTTAGTTTTTGAGGTGATTCAAGATTTGTGATCTTTCTGAAATTGGGATCGTATTTGGTTTTAGAGGATGAATCAATAAATTTGGAGGTTGTATTCGTGATCAGGAGAGAATTTCGAGTGAGATAGGACATTTAATTGGCTTGATTAATACCCTTTTGGATGTGCCACGCCGGAGAAGACGGTGGCGCAAAGCTCAGGCCACCGTCTGAGTTTCTCCCTCCATTTTTCAAACATTTGGGGACGATGACTCCCAACCCTAGGATCATGCATTGACCTTGACTGAAGACTCCATCCAAGGGCCACAATTGCGTTTCAAATATGAAGAGGAGGAGTTTAGATGAAACGCCCCGTTTTATTTAATCTGAGTTGGTTTGGGCTTAGGTGGTTCTTGCTACTCACACCCTAGATTTAGGCCCATGGTGAATTTGAACTAGGAACTCTTGCTATTTACCACGCACCTTTCTCATTTTCATTCCCTTTTCTGATTTCTTTTTATGTTGCTTTGGGCTTAGTGATATGCACGCTATCCACACCCCCTCTTGGGCCCAGGTTTGGTTTACAACATGTTTTAATTGCTATTCAGCACGCAGGTTTCTCATTTTTCTTTTATTTTTATCATTTTCATAGAAATTAATTCACAATAAATAGAAATATTAGTCTTTTTAATCTAGATTTTTTTCCTGAATTCCTTAGAACATGTAGAATTTAATAGGATTGAGAAATAACTATTTCATGCATTTTATATTTTAATTGCATTTTTTGAAGTTTAGTTCATTTTATTTTGAATATGGTTGGTATGCTTTCTTGTTGATTTTGGTATGGGTGTTTGGTGCATGATTTTGAGTTGATTCTTTTTGGACTAGATAGTTTAGAAATGCATGTACCCCTAGTAATTTTCTCATAGTTTTGTGGAGAAGTTTTAGGCTAGTTTGAACATTAAACAGTAGGTGGTGTAGAATTAGGGTTTTAGGATAGTACCCTTAGATTTAGGGCATAGTTTGAGAACTTAATGGATGGTTAACCCCCTGGTTTTTATATGGAGTGATTCTTAAGAGGTTTAGGAACCCTTAAAATTTTTTGTAGGATTTTATAATCATTTTTAGTATTTGAAGTAGAATTAGTTTTAGGACTAACTTCTAGGTGTTTCTGATGAACTAACTTGACTAGTTTAACTCAATAGTTCCCCTTAGATTAGGGTGGTGTTGCTTTTGTGCTTGGATGGAGATGAAGACCAATTGGAGATGCTTTGGAGAGCTTGAACGAGCTTGGACATGAAGAATTTCTCATCTGGGGGAGTGCTTGTCAGGAGCTTAGGAAAACTAGGGTTTTAGGAAGAGCATTAGACTAGTTTTGCTTCTTTCTTCAAACATGGAGTATATTGTTCATATCCATTCAATCCAATGACATAAAGTCCTCTTAAAGAAGTCACATCTCTCCTTTGGAGGGATGAGTGGCATGCTTTAAGAGTAGAACTTTGAGGGTACTTTTCTGCTATAATGTTGAGTTCTCAGCGGCTTCCTTTGGTTGTCTTTGAGTTACTTAACATTTCAATTTGATCTTGTTGAATGTTTCTCCCTTGGAGGTGCTTGTTGAAGCTTGGTAAAGAGAAATTTTGGAAGCTTGTTGAAGCAAGGAGTTTGTGCTTGTTGAAGCTTGCTGCTTGTTGAAGCTAAGGTTTTACTGCTTGTTGAAGCTAGGGTTTTGCTGCTTGTTGGAGCTAGGGTTTTGATGCTTGTTGAAGCTGTTTACTGGTTGAAGTTTGCTGGTCTAAGCTGGTTGCTTGTTGAAGTTTGAAGCTTGTTGAAGCTTGGGGCTTGTTGAAGATTGAAGGTTTAGTGGAGCTTGAAGATAGGGGCTATTCATGAAGATGGAAGTTGTTGCTGTCAACTTTTGCTGTTTAATCAACCTATTGTTGTCAGAGCTGCTGCTTGTGCTGTTTGCTGTAGGAGTTTGGTGTTGCTGCTTGGGCTGCCTCCTCTGCTTTGGGATTTTTGTTTTCTATATTGTTTGTTGGCTTGTGTAGCTTGTCCCATAGGTTTGAAGTGAATGTTGATTCACTTTGCCTGTTGTTTTCCCAGGTTCGAGGTTGAGTGGAACTCCCTTGCCTCGCTTGTATTGCTGCATTGCATGCATTTTACTGTATTTGCTTGCTTTCTTTTCTGTTTATCCCCTAGGATCTATGATTTCCTCTGTGCAGGAGGGAATTATGACATACATTAGAATTCTTATCCATGCATGACAACATTCGGTTAGTTTTATTCCTTTTTTCAACCCTAGGCTTTTTAGATCTCTCTCTTCTTATCTCAAAACAACTCAAAAAATACAGTAATAAGGCTAATCGATGTCGTACGTTACGAGCCTTAAGCTATTTGAGAAAGGGTTGCGGAGAGCTTTTTTCCAGTAGTCTGGCTGCTTAGTGTGGCACCCTTTGGGTGACACGCGACGTAGTCACTCTCAAATCATAGTCTCTAGTGCGTCTGAGATTGCAAACAAACTAAAAAACACTTCTTTCGTAAAAGATTCAAAACAAACATCAAAGTGTCATTTTTTTCCACTTGGACTTTTAATCAAGAAAAACCCTTTCTTAAGGTAATAAAAAACAGTCAGACAAGCTTGTGTCTTCCGTAGCCCGAACTACATTTGCTCTGATCTTTCATGCTGTATGAAAGTACGTAGGCATAGGATGTCGTATCCTAGCGAGCAACCTTCCCCTCCTTTCCCGTAGGTAGGCGAACTACGTTGACTCTGATTTCTCATTCCAGACGGGAATACGTAGGCATAAAGTGCGATACTTTGCCGAGTCATTTTCTTTTCTTTTTAACCCAGAACTGTAGAGTAGATAGAATAACAATCTGTACTAGAAAACAAGCCTGGATCCCGTCGAGTACGGCGGACGTGAGGGGTGCTAATACCTTCCCCTTGCGTAATCGACTCCCGAATCCAGGATTTGGTTACGACGACCATTCCTTTCCCATTTTGCGTTAGGTTTACTCTGAGCCTTTCCTTTCCCTCCGTTGGGATAAATAACGCACGGTGGCGACTCTTCTGTCATAGCCGGCGCCGATTTTCGCAGTAGCGACAACTGGCAACTCTGCTGGGGACTCCAACGGTTCCCTACGCGAGTCAACCCTAGCGCTTGTTCTCCCGTCGTGGGTTTTATATGGATTTACCTTTCTGTATTTACTTTCAGCATTATATTATTGTTGTTATGCTGGGTAGGGGGTCAGATTGAGAGATAAGCCGGACCTGGGCTTGAGTGCACCTAGAATTAGTTGTGGAAAGTAGTGGGCGTGTGCATGCTTTGCATGTACTAATGTCCCGCAAAATTCACGCTCGGACGAGGTTCTTCTGGTTGACTTCTTTTTCAACCCTTTGGGTTGAGGGGGTTGTTGGTTAGTTGGATTGTCGACTCTGGGGACCGATCAATTGGAAGTTGGCTAAGTGAGGCCTCTTCAGGACATGATGATGCCACACCTTCTGGTATCGTATCATCAGTCTTGAAAGTCTGTGACGCCGACGACCGCATAGGATGTCGTACCTTGTGTCAGTTGATAGGACACCTACCTGTGAGAGGGATTGGGACATGCAGGAAACTTGACCTCCAGACTACCCAGTTTTTTTAATATTGGATCAGTATGTGTGGTTACTTGGGGTTCTTCATCAGGACAGTGTTAATAGTCTGTTGAGACCAGGTTGGAGCTTTGTTTTGGGTCTGTTGAGACCAGGTTTGAGCATTGTTATGGGTCTGTTGAGACCAGGTCTGAGCAGTATTGTGGGTCTGTTGAGACAGATATTGTGAATGGATCTCTTCAGCAATATATCACTTGATCCCTGTTGCATGTTTGCATATTGCATTGTTGCATACTCATTTTGCATATCATTAACGTGTGTCTGTGCTGCAAGTGCATTTCATACCCTCTTATTCTAGTTGCCTGGATTTCTGTCTGCTGCTATTATGGATACTTTGAAGAAGACTATGGCATACAAGTTGCCTACTCCAGATGTTACTTCTTTGCTTGGGTTGATGTCTTTAGATGATGATGATGTGAAGAGAAGCTTCAGGAAGAGTTATGGGAAACTGCTTAGGTTGGTTTGCAAACCATCCACGTATGAGCTGAACGGATTGTACGCGCTTATGCAATTTTATGATCCCTCGCTGAGGTGTTTTACTTTCCCTGACTTCATTCTGGCTCCGACCATGGAAGAATATGCTGAGGTCTTGGAGTTAACCATTCAGAACAGGGTACCCTTCATTCATATGGGTGCTGAGCCCAAGCTGGAGGATTTGGCTGTTACTTTGCATTTAGACTCCTCAGAGTTGCTGTTAACCTCGTGGAATGGAGTTTCTGGTTTTTCCCTCAAGTTCTTGGTTGGGAAAGCACAAGAGTATGCCAAGAGTGGCTGTTGGATTGTGTTTAATGTTATCCTTGCTTTGTGTATCTATGACATTGTATTGTTCCCTAATATGCCTAACTTTGTTGATTTGGATGCATTCCATATATTTGCTTCAGGAAATCCTGTGCCTACACTGATTGGAGACTTCTATCACTCTCTGCATTATAAGAACGAGAATAGGCGGGGCAAGAACGTCTCTTGTTGTGTGCCTTTGTTGTATATGTGGTTTGATAGTCACTTGCCCAAGAGGGGTATCTGTGTTGAGTCTGCAGCTGCGGTGGAATGGTCTGAGCGTCTGATGGGGCTTTCTTCAGAAGATGTTGTCTGGTTCGATAGGGACTTACTGGGATCTGAGATTATCTACAGCTGTGCAGGATATCCTAACGTTCCTCTAATTGGGAGGAAAGGGTGCATTAACTACAATCCGTCATTGTTGATCAGGCAATTCGGTTATGCTTTGAGAAGCCCACCAAAAGAGGAGGAAGTGCAGGAATCTCTATACTTCACAGGTGATTTGAAGGGAGAACTGTTATCCAAGCTTCAGCATGCTTGGAATAATATCAACAAAAGGGGTAAGCCGTTGTTGGGTAAGAATGATTGTCAAGCCTATGCTCCGTACAAGGTTTGGATCCAAGATAGGGCAAAGCAGGCGCTGATGCCGTTTCCTGCAGTGTTACCTCCTGCTCCCCTCGTAATTGAGGAGCCAACTACTGTGTCTATTGAGAGATATGCGCTGGTTGTGAAGGAGAAAGAAGAGCTGATGAAAGCCAATGAGAAGTTGGAAGAAGAGCTAGTGCAACTCAAATGCGAAAGGAATGAAGCCGTATATTCCTTCGAGCAGCAAACAAAGCTGGTGAACCAGGTAGGTGCAGAACTGACTGAACAATGAAAGAAGCGTGAACGCTTGGGGATAGATTTCAAGAGCTAGAATGCTACACTGGCCAACAACAAAACCTAGAATGCTACACTGGCCAACAACAAAGAAAGAGAAGACAAACTGAAGCTGCAGATCTCTGAACTGGAAGATCAGTTGAAAGCTATCCAGAAAAAGTTTGAAGAAGAGGTTATGCGGAGATACAACGTGCAGAACTCGTTGAACAAAGTCATCAAGTGTAAGAAAGAGTCTGCATCCCAGAAGCGGAAGCTAGAGGATTGCTTTGGAGAAGGTGCTTGGGAGGAATCCATTGGGGATCTCCAGCGTGTTATCAGGCAAAGAGACTCGCTCGTTGAGGGGTTGCTTTCCCAGCCGGATCATCCCAAGACTAAGAGATTGTTAGAGGAGTATCGGGCATATGGTCGCACTTGATTACCTTATGCACTGTTGTATATGCTTTATTTGTATTGTGCTAGCCATCACCAGGATTGTTGGTTGAGGTCATGCCTTCTTGTTATTGTGTACACTCAGTGATATTGTATTTCTGCCTTGTTGGGCTCTTTTCAGCAATATATGAGATTTTTCTTCCATAAGTGGATCCAAGCTTCTTAGCACTGTCACTTCACTGGCACTTTGGCACTAGAATCAGGGGTTGATCTCCCTAATGCACAGACACGCATTGCATATGCATATTCATTTTGCATTGCCAGTTACTTGTTGAATCTGTATCTTATTTCCTGCATCTCACAGGTTTTTCAGGATTGATGACCAAAGAGTCCACCGCTACTCAACCAGAAACAACTGCAAGAAGATAATGGATCAAGTTCAAGTCGAGATGCAGGATATCCGTGAGAAGCTGACTCTGTTCATGCAAGCTTTGGAGAGCATGGCCAAGGGCCAAGAGAATCTTCAGACTTTGGTGCAGCCGCTGCTGACGCGGGCAAACGGAAATGGCAATACTGACCACATTTCTGTTGAAACTCCTCGCCGGGAGGATGAGATACCTGCAGTTGTTACTCCACCTGTTGTGACTGTCAACGGAAACACTGGTACTGGTGCTGGTGCTGGCGCTGGTAATGGCAATACTGGAAATGGTGGTGATGGGCATGTTGTTAACAACAAAGGCAACACTGTGGATGCCGATCAAGGATTCAGTGACAACAATGGCTTTAGAAACAATGGGTATGGCAATGTCAATCAGGACAGGAACTTCGGGTTCAACAATCAAGTCTTTCGTAATGACGGTTACGGCAACAATCAGGGGTATGGTCACGGTAATGGTGGATTCGGTAATGTGAATAACAACGGCGCTGGAGCATTTCCTTTCAACAATGGTTTTGGACCGGCTGGGGTAAATCTAGGGTTCGGCAACCGAGGACAGGGTCCTATGTTCAATCAGAAAGGATTTGGCCGTAACATGGATTACGATGGGTATGGCAATGACTGGAATGTGGATCACCAGGACGACGCTTTTTCGGGAAGAGGCATGGGACCTGAGGGCCCCATTGACCCTGTTTAGAGGATCAGAATGCTAGAAGAGCAGATGAAAGGTGTGGTTAGTCAGAACTCTGCTGGATTAGATATGACTACTATGGGGTCGGTACTAGGGCTGAGGGTGCCATTAAAATTCAAGGCTCCAACATTCGACAAATACAAAGGGGATACCTGCCCAAAGGTCCATGTACGTTCTTATTATAGAAGAATGTCTGCATATTCCAATGATGAAAGGATGCTCATGCATTTCTTTCAGGGTAGCTTATCTGGACCATCATTGGAATGCTACATGGGGCTGGAGCCCACTCAGGTTAGAAGCTGGAAGTAGTTGGATGATGCTTTCGTTATACATTACAAATATAACAGCGATTTGGCGCCAAACAGAGTTCAGTTGCAGAGTCTGTCGCAGAAAAGTGGTGAAAGTTTCAAAGAGTACGCGCAGCGGTGGCGCGACATGGCAGCTCGGGTGCACCCTCCTTTGGTTGAAAGGGAGATGAATGATATGTTTGTGGGGACATTTACAGGAATATACTATGACAAGTTACTCAATGTTTCGATGGGTAGCTTCTCCGATATGATCCTTATGAGAGAGAGGATCGAAAATGGAATTAAAATTGGAAAGATTCAGGCAGGCGAATCTACTTCAGCTGGGGGTGCGAGAAAAGCGTTCGGCGGAAGACGACAGGGTGATACAAGCGCTGTGTTTAGTGGTAGAGGCCGGGGAAAAGGTAGAAATCAGTACAGTCAACTGCAACAAATAGTCAGTGTTACAATTCCAATTCCTCAACAACAGCAGCAGCAGCAGCAACCACAGCAGCAGCAAAGGCAGAATCAGGGTCAGAGAAGGTTTCAGAATGTAAAGCCGAATAGGGTATTTGATAAGCCTCCGTCGACATATGCAGAGCTTCTTCAGACACTGCTGGGTTTGAATTTGGTTGAGAAAAGAACATTGGAGCCGCCTACAGGACCTACACTTCCTTATGGGTATGACGCTAATAAGCACTGCGAATTCCATTCCGGGGCGCCCAGACATGATCTTATCATGCTTTCAAGCATAAAGTTCAAGACTTGTTGGACAGTAAAGCCATCAACTTTGGCCAGGTGGGGCCCAATATTGTACAACATCCTATGCCTAATCATGGGGCAAATGCCATCTTAACAGAAGAAAATCTGAACTTGGTGATGGATGTTAACGAACTGAAAACACCATTGAGTGAGGTGAAAAGCAGGTTGCTCAGAGGGGGAGTATTCCCTGGATTTGATGAATACTGTTTAGAGTGTTGGACCCATCCTGAGGGCTGTACTGATTTGAAGCAGGGCATTCAGGACATGATCGACGAAGGGACCTTGCAATTTGATCGAACTGCGATTGAGAAGCCTGTGGAGGCATTATGTGATGAGCAGAATGATATTGCAACAGTGACGATCCCGAGGAAGACTATAACGATAACGGCGCCCGCCCAGCGGCCAACTATTACGATTACCAAAGCAGGGCATGTTCCCTTTGAGAGCACGAAAGCTGTCCCATGGACGTACGGATTAGAAGCATATTGCAACGGTGAAAAGATTGTGATGAATAACCAGCCAGCTGGGGCTGTTGATAATGTCGTTGGAACGGGGGGCATGACCCATAGCGGAAGGATTTTTACCTCGCCTGAAATAGAAGCGGAGAGATTGGCCAAAGGTAAAGCCAAAGTAAATGAAAGCGGTCCTACTCAGTCGAAAGAAAAGGATACGTCGCTCAAGGACGTAGAGGAGTTCATGAGACTGATTCGCAAAAGCGACTACAAAATTGTTGAACACCTACAGCAGACGCCGTCGAAGATTTCTATCTTGTCGTTGTTGTTATGTTCCGAGGCCCACCGGAACGCCTTGCTAAAGATTCTGGATACGTCATTTATGCCTCAAGAAGTTTCTGTAAATCAGTTAGAGGGGGTAATGGCGCATGTCAATGCTGGACATAGCCTGGGTTTCACAGATTTTGATCTAACACCCAGGGGTCGAGAGCACAACATGGCTTTGCATATATCGGTGGAATGCCAGGGCACCGTAATGTCGCGTGTATTGGTGGATACTGGATCGTCGTTGAACGTATTTCCAAAGAAATCCATGATGAAATTGGACATACGGGGAATTATTTGCACGCCCAGCGAGTTGGTTGTGAGGGAGTTCGACGGGACGAAAAGATCAGTGTTTGGGTCAATAACGCTACTGCTTCAGGTGGGGCCAGAAATTTTAGATACCGAATTCTACATCATGGATATCCGCCCAGCTTATAGCTGCCTTCTTGGGCGCCCATGGATCCACGCTGCAGGGGCCGTAACGTCCACGTTACATCAGAAGTTAAAGTACATGGTGGGTGATAGTGTTGTTACCGTTTGTGGGGAGGAGGACATTTTGGTCAGTCACCTGTCATCGTTCAGATATGTGGAGGTCGACGGAGAAATACACGAGACACCTTGTCAATCCTTCGAAGGGTTGCGGATTAAAGACAAAGCTCAGGGTCCCAGCAAAATGCAGGAGGTGGCAGTGTCATCCTACAAGGAAGCTCAGGCTTTAGTGCAGACTGGTGAGACTAAAGGCTGGGGGCAGGTTTTGGAGATTCCCGTGAAGAATGACAAGTTTGGGCTAGGGTATCGATCGACGTCGTCAACGTCATCTTCAGGAGCGTCCAAGTTCAAGGGACCGATAACGATTACGCCAAGCGGGGTGTGCTTTGAGACAATCAACGTTATTTCCGATGCTGAAGACGGAGATAGCAACTGCGATATGGACGTGTGGATCAAGCCAAGCGTGCCAGGACAAAGTCTCTGCAACTGGTCCATCCGGGAAACTGTCCAGCGACTATTAAACAGTAATGTTTTGTTTTATCAATTGTTGAATAATCCTACGTCCTACCCGGGGCATAGTGATTTTACCTTAGGGCTACTTGATTATGTGTATTGCACTGTTTTAATCATGAAATAAAGGCGTTTTTCATATACAAATATTGTGATCCCTGTTTTTCTTGTTTTTACTTTAACAATAAATGGCAACGTGGTTATTTGCTTTGTTTGCGTGTTGAAGCGTTTAACCATTTCCTTTGCAGGACTAATATTTCAGATGACATCTTCTACGAACCGCCTATGACTCGTCTCGACTTCGAGCACCCGGTATTCCAAGCAGAGGAAGAGATTGTTGAGGATAGCGACTTGCCAGAGGAGCTGACTCGTTTGTTGAAACAGGAAGAGAGAATCATTCTGCCTCATCAGGAGGAAATTGAGATATTTAACTTGGGGTCGGAAGAAGTTGTGAGAAATATCTGTATAGGGGCTGCGCTGCAGAGCGACGTCAAGCAAACGCTGATTGAGATACTGTGAGAGTATAGTGATATATTTGCTTGGTCGTACGAGGATATGCCTGGGTTGGATACAGACATGGTTGTGCACCGTCTGCCGTTGCGAGAGGAATGTCCGCCTGTTAAGCAGAAACTCAGAAGAACCAGACCGGACATGGCTGTAAAAATCAAGGAGGAAGTTCAAAAACAGTGGGATGCTGGTTTCCTAGCCGTTACAACTTATCCGTCATGGGTCGCTAATATAGTGCCAGTGCCGAAGAAAGACGGTAAAGTGCGAATGTGTGTAGACTACCGTGATTTGAATAGGGCGAGCCCGAAAGACGACTTTCCACTTCCTCACATTGATGTGCTGGTTGATAACACTGCTCAGTTCTCCGTATTCTCCTTCATGGACGGCTTCTCAGGCTATAATCAGATCAAAATGGCACCAGAAGACATGGAGAAGACTACCTTCATCACTCCCTGGGGAACATTTTGCTACAAAGTGATGCCCTTCGGACTGAAGAACGCTGGTGTCGCACCTCGAAAAATCACGGAGATATTTCGGAGAAACGACCCTCGCGCGAAAGGCGCGGAAATGCGGTTCGACAGAGTCGCCACCGAACTTTATTTTCCCGAATAACCAGGAGAGGAAAATATCGAGAAAACCTCTTAAGAAGAAAAGGATAGGAACAGGGTTGTCGCAACCATGTTCCGGGTTCGGGAGTCGGTTACGTGAGGGGAAGGTATTAGAACCCCTCACGTCCGTCGTACTCGACGGGAACCTCTTAAGGTAAATGTGGGGAGTGTTGTTTTAGGTTTACTTGTTTTTTTCTCGTTGTTAAAGGTAGAATTGGTAGGGTAAAAGGTTTAAAGACGCAAAGGAGAGATGGGTGGTTAGAGGATAGGATGCTCGCCAAGGATTGGGGCCCTTGTGCCTACGTATGCTCATTCGGACGAGAATGAGAAATCAGAGCGTCGTAGTTCGACTACGGGAGAGGATGGGGGAAATGGAAGATGGATAGAAGTGTGCTCGCCAAGATCATCGCAATCTTGTGCCTACGTATCTTATATTCAAGAATGAATAAAGAATCAGAGCGTCCGTAGTTCGTGGTAACAACCACGAAAAAAGAGACACGTTAATGGGAGAAATGGGTAGAAGGTAGCTCGCCAAGATCATCGCAATCTTGTGCCTACGTATCTTACATTCGGACGAGAATGAAGAATTAGAGCAATCATAGTTCGTGGTAACAACCACGAAAAGATGAGGTTGAATGGGTTGGGAGTTTGAGTTTGAGACGAAAGAGTGACTGACAAGCAACCCAAGAGCGTGCTTTAAGAACTTGTCATTCAAGAATTCAAGGAATGCGAGATCCCAAGAACTCAATTCTTTCGGGAATTAGATCGAAAAGAGTTGGATGTTTCGAAATCGAAAGAATGAACTAATAACAACTCAAGAGCGTATCTCGAGAGTTACTCGTTCGAACATTCAAAGAATGCTAGATTCTAGGAATATTCCTCTTTCGTAAAAAAACGTATTCATAAAGAGATTGAATCGAAAACGGAATGTGAGGCAAAAAGGAAGTTGTTTTGAAAATGGCTCGACGACGTGTCGAAGATTTGATTGAAAATAAAACCAACTTGACAACGTGTCAAGGGTTAAGATTGTGAGAAACGATATTAGTCCCTAAAGGTGTCCCTAATATCGAAACCACGAGGAATTGTGAAGTGTGTGCGAAATGTCGATGGTTGCGAATGCGTATGAACACTCGACTTAGGAGAGTGTTTAAAATAGTTTTGAAAAAGTCGAAAGGTTGAGTGAATAACAACTCAAGAGCGTGCCTTAAGAATTATTCACTCGAAGATCCGAGAAATGCTAGATTCCAAGAACCTCCTTCTTTCGGAGTTTTAATCGAGAAAAAATGGTTTGAATTGAAGAAGGTATGAAAATGAGTGCGTGTGAGAGGTGAGAATACGAGATTGGATCTGAAAATGACGATTTATTTAGTAAATGAGACGTCGGCCTCACAACCAATTAATCGGGATATCGTTTGGATGCTAGATCCTAACAACACCTTTTCATTCGAAAATGTTTGGATGAACAACGAAACATCACACAGAATGCTAGATTCCTATGATATTTCTTTGTCCAAAATAGCGTACTAAACAAAAAGTAGAACGACATATTATTTAAGGTGTACACCTCAATAATGTTCGTCCAAAAATCTAAGAAGTGCTAGACTTCAAAGATTTAATTTACTTTGAAAAAGTACTCAAGGTGAGTCGAGGTTTGAATTTGAATTTTAAGCGTGTACACTAGCAAAGTGGGCTAGTCTTCTAAGTGACCAACTAGAAGTAGTTGACCAAATAGGTGTCACTGTAAGAAAGCCTAGGATTAAGCTTTAAAATATTGTGTATGGTGATCAAAGGTCGATGGCGAGGCCTTGAAAGCACTCGACTTAATGGGTGAAAAATGACTCGATGAATCGAGAGTTTATTATTTAAAAATGATTTTGAAGCATAAGTGAGAAAATAATTATTACATTTGAGGGAGTTGGGATACATTGTCATCGAATGGGAAAGAAATTAATAAATTAAATAAGTTGAACCCACAAGATATCAAGTACTTCTTGTATCAGAATCTAATAAAGAAAATCAAGAAGGTATTTCAAATCTTAATAAAAAGAAATTGGTTAGAAATTTATTTTAAATAATCCTAATCAACTAAAAGATTTTAATTTAGTTAACCAAATTAATTAAGATTAACAAAGCTAAACATATAGAAATATTTACAATATGCAGAGGAAATGCCTTGTTCATATATATGAGATAAAAACCAATGAAATGCAGCATAATCCAATCCATAACTTAGTTTTATTAACATCTATTCTATCAACAGATGAAAACACCCATAAATTTGAAAGGCCGCAACCGGCATCAGTGCGTAAACGCAAGCGGGTGCTCAAACATTAAAAACCAAACAATCATTATTACACTTCAAAACTGCCAAACTAAAATTAAATTATAAAGTAGTAAAAGCAAACAAGAACTAAAGCTATGATTGGAACGGCAGGTCAAAATGTTTATGAAACGACAGCTACACTTAATAGCAGTAAATATCCCGAGACCTTATTTGAAATGATAACCAATAAACACAAAATTGATTTAACAGACCACTAACTGATATTAAATACCTCATCAGAATTAAAATCATCCTCCAGAATATCTCATCCTCCAGAATTAAAATCATCAAAAATTGTACTAACCTCTCAACACATATAATGCTAAACATTTTCATCGGCACTATAGACCGATCCTGATTGTAACAACAACAACTTTACAAAAAAAACAACATAAGATCTTAAACCAAGAATGACGAAAAGGTTAGAGATGATAACCAACCGAAAATATAAGTTGTCAATAATCTGAAATCTGAAAATTCGTTGATGATGCATTGTTGTTAAAACCAAACGCCACTTGCAATATTGCTGCTGAAACTGTGTTGGAAACTGAAGGTAGAAAGCACAACTGCTCTCGGCGGCGGAGAAATCTCATCGTGATTCGAGAACCTTTAATCTACTGTGGCTAATGTTTCACTGCAACTCAACAAGTCCTATACATTCCTTGCACACATTTCTGTCCCCAACAGTTTGTCACAATCTTGTCTCAAAATGTGACAAACCGCCGAGTCTTTCGTTGCCGTCATAGGTGCTGCTTCACTGTCGGTTGTGCTTGCGTTGTGATTTGTTGAATGGTGTGAAGGTTGTTGAGTTTGTGAAGCCTGTTGTGTTGTGGAACTATTGAGTTATCAGGTGTTGTCGTGATGAAACTGGATGGAACCAATATTGCTAACCCTCTCAACCTGCACATAAACAAACAGAGCAGCAAAACAATACCAAAGTTGAAAATGAAAAATAAAGAGCTAAGCATATACATCCATTCACCCTTCACCCTTCTCGCTTCGCCACTATCTTCATAAACTTGTCGTAGTTTGACCCGCGCATAACCGAAATCCAAAAATTGCCATCGAAAATCATGTGTGTGGTCTATACATTTTGCGGTAGCAGTGTTTCTTTTTTTCAAAATTTACACACACAGTCAAAGTAGAACCAAACCAAAAAATGCAAAAATAACAGCAGCCAAATACCAATCGACAAGAAACCCCGAGCTCACAATTCCCACAAATGAATCCGACACGCAGTTTTAAAAATGTTAAACAGAAACAAGCCTCAAATATGTAAGTACAACATTGACACATTACAAAACAGGATAATCGATTCTGAAATTACCACATAGACGAAATGATGTTGAATGGTTGGAGTTGCTGCTGAGTTGCTCTTTAGAAAACTACAGTAAGCTTGTTGTGATCTGAAATTTGAGTGCGAGGTTTAAACGGTGTTGGAATAGTAGTTTTCCCTTTGCTTTAATCTCAGCAGCAAGACATTGCTTTCAGCTCCTCAAATCGACACCGCCTATGCTCCCCAACCGCTGAGTCTTTCGTCACTTGGAAGTGTTGTTGCTGCGTGCGCTAAATTGAAAGCAGTAGAGTCGTGTTGCTTCAAACTCAAGTAGCTACAAACTCATTGTTGTCAAAACTTCGTGTTGTTGTCATTGCTGGAGTTGTGGTCAAACCAGGTAGGATTTTGAAGTCATGGCTATTGTGTCGCGGCTGCTGCACTTGCGACAACCAACTCTTATCATTGATCCTCATCAACCGTTGTCTCAAAATCCAAGTCTCGAAGAGTACCATTGTAGTTAAATACCTGTCAAAAAAGGTTAATACAACAAAAATCTAAATCAAAGCTTCAACAACACATTTGCTTTTGATTTGAAAACTCTCAATCCATTGTGATAAGCTTGATTAGTGTTAAACTGCAACTCAACAAATCCTGTAACAAACTCAAAACATAAGTTCGGTAAACTTTTCGTAAAAAATTATCACAGCAGAATTTGGAAGAATAAAACGGATGCCGTCTGTGAAACACTTTGAACAGAATTATTGAGTTGATTATTAATGATTTGCGTCGGGGGATGTTGCTGAAAACCGTTCCTCATCTTCCTTTTAGGCAGAGTCGCAACCTGCACAGAAATTAACAACAGATAGCAACACAACTCCTTGCGATCTTAGAATACGAGTCGGGTCATCATAATCGTTATTGCTGTGGTGTAGTCGTCGGGAACTGAAAGCAGCGGAGCTTATGCGCACAATGATGATTCAAGCTCTTGCTGCATAATTGATAATTTGGGGATGCTGCAACCTGCACAAAATCAACAGCCAGCCAAATAGGAATAGAAAACAGAATCATTGAAAACAAAATCCACGCGAACAGATCTGAGTTGAAGATGCAACCAATTTTTCAACAAAAACACAACCTCCCAGTTGCAACTGAAAATATGAACACAATAATCAAACGCATCAACAGAAGCAAAATCGAAGGAGAACAAACCACAAATACAACATAATGATATGAAAAATAAACATTTAGAGAGCAAATAGAAATGTAATCCAATGACAATGAACGAAATGAAACTCAGTTCCCTGTTTTTGCTGCAAATTGAAATTTCATCCAAAAGTTTGTAGAACTCGTTGTGAGACCGAGATCATTGTTGCTGCGACCGTTGTCACTTGCTCATCGGTGTTTATCAAGAACCTCGTGAATGCTTCATTGTCAAGACTGAGATGAGTTTATTCAAAACAATGTCATCGGACTTGCGCTACGAAGTTGTTGTTGATGTTGTGTGCTGTTGAACTGTGCCGCTGCAAATAGTGTCTTTCGGAACCATCAAATCATCGGAGCTGCGGTGGTTGTGATTCTATTGTCTTACTGAGTTGCGATTGAGCTGAGTCGGTGGATCTTAAATCGTTGGTGCAAGTTAATGGAACCACATCGCCTTTGTCGTCATTGCGCTCAAGGAAGCCTCGCCGGTAATCTTGCGGAAGCTGGTTTAAGTTGTAATGAAGGTGGTGCGGAGGATCTGGGCTTTGTTATTTGCAGAGGATGGGTCAATGGCGTTTCTTTGAGGGCGAATGGGGATGGTAGCTGAGGAAAAGCGAGGAAGGTGATGGGTTAGTGGCGTTCTCGCGACAGGGGTTTGGGTTTGGTTTTGGATGATGATGAAACACGGAAGAGTGGCGGCCGGTAAATGAAGGAGAAAGGGTTTGGTGAGGGAAAATGAAGGGCGGCGTCGTTTGGGTTTTGAGGATAATCCAGGGTTTTTTTGTGAATTGGGGATTCCGACCTCTTATGAACAGTAGCTTAGGGTTCTTTTCTCAATCAATTCCTCTTTCCTTTTATAACGTGTGGACTCCTCTCCCTCAGCCTCTCCAATGGGCCTACACGATGGGCCAGTTCCATTACTTCAATTTCCCTTCTCTTTTTTTTTAAAAAATAATTTTTACTAACTAATTAATTAACCAAATAAATATTTATACTAAAAGCTAATAATAGTAATTAACTAAATCATATTAATATTTACAATAACATTTAAGTAAATATTTACAATAAGTAAAAAAACAAACTAAAATTTATAAACGAAACGGATATTAACAAAAATTATTAGTAATATTTTAAAACAAAACAAAGTTTAAGAAGTTAAGAAAAATTAATATTCAAAAAAAATGTATTTTGGCCATGTGTCATGCTTTGATTGGTCAAAAAGATAAAGTTCTGAAAAATCAACCAATTGCGAGCAGACACGTGTCTAAATAACAAGAAAAAATAAGCGGGCAATGTAAAACATACAAGAATAAAAAACGAAAATATTTGAAAAAGGGTAGGACAAATTTAGGGTACGACAGCTGGGGTAACATATCAACGTGTTATGACGACTCTCTTTCATGACATGATGCACAAAGAGATCGAGGTTTATGTTGATGATATGATTGCCAAATCCCAGACGGAGGAGGAGCATTTGGTTAATCTGCTGAAACTGTTCAAAAGGCTTAGGAAGTTCAGGTTGAGACTGAACCCTAACAAGTGCACCTTTGGGGTGAGATCGGGTAAACTGCTGGGGTTTATTGTGAGCGAAAAGGGAATAGAGGTTGATCCTGCAAAGATAAAATCTATACAAGAAATGCCGACGCCTAAAACAGAAAAAGAAGTGCGTGGGTTTTTAGGGAGGTTGAACTACATTGCTCGGTTCATATCTCACCTAACTGTGACATGCGAGCCGTTATTCAAGTTGCTGAAAAAGGATCAGGTGTTGACCTGGAATGAAAATTGTCAAAAGGCGTTCGACAAGATAAAAGAATACTTGCAGGAACCTCCTGTTTTTATACCCCCAGTGGCCGGGAGACCTTTGATTATGTATTTGACGGTTCTTGAGGAAAGTATGGGTTGTGTTCTCGGTCAACACGACGAGATCGGACGTAAAGAGCATGCGATCTACTATTTGAGTAAGAAGTTTACCGACTGTGAGTCCAAATACTCAATGCTCGAAAAGACGTGTTGCGCGCTAGCCTGGGCCGCCAAGCTTTTGAGGCAGTACATGCTGAATCATACAACCATGCTAATTTCAAAGATGGATCCAATTAAATATGTGTTTGAGAAGCAAGCACTCTTCGGAAGAATTGCCCGACGGCAGATGGTGTTAACAGAATACGATATCCAATATGTCTCGCAAAAGGCTATTAAAGGTAGCGTTCTGTCAGAGTACCGGACGAAGGACCAGAGTTGGGTTCCAAATGGTAGTTGATATTTGACCGAGCTGTAAATTCCTATGGTAGCGGAATATGAGCAATTATCACTACTCCTCATGGGTCGCACATCCCATTTACTGCCAGATTGACCTTTCCAGTTACCAATAATGAGGCTGAATATGAGGCTTGCATCATGGGGCTGGAAGAAGCCATTGATTTGCGAATCAAGCACCTGGACGTATGCGGAGACTCAGCTCTAGTGGTGAATCAGATTAAAGGAGAATGGGAGACACGTCAACTCAATTTGATACCCTATATGAATTATGCAAGGAGATTGTTGCCTTTCTTTGACAAGGTGGAATTGCATCACATGCCACGAGCAGAAAATCAAATGGCTGACGCCCTGGCGACATTGTCTTCAATGTATAAAGTTAACTTCTGGAATGAGGCTCCCCGAATTGTTATCTCTCGGCTTGATAGGCCTGCCTTCATATTCTCCATTGACGAGGCTCCCGATGGTAAACCCTGGTACTTTGACATCCAGAATTTCCTGAAGAACAAGGAGTATCCAGCTGGGGCATC
Organism: Lathyrus sativus; assembly: GCA_963859935.3. Classification (NCBI taxonomy): domain Eukaryota; kingdom Viridiplantae; phylum Streptophyta; class Magnoliopsida; order Fabales; family Fabaceae; genus Lathyrus; species Lathyrus sativus. Next base: position 260,864,535 of record OZ012737.1, on the reverse strand, counting down.
CAGTCGAGATCAGAAGACTCTCAGGAGATTGGCTGGCCATTTCTATCTGAATCCGGACAGTGTCCTGTACAAAAGAAACCACGACTTGGTGTTGCTACGTTGTGTAGATAAGAAAGAGGCGCAATTGCTCATAGAAGAGATACATGAGGGTACATTTGGTACACATGCTGGTGGGCATGCTATGACGAGAAAACTGCTGCGAGCAGGTTATTATTGGCTGACTATGGAAACAGATTGTTTCAAGTTTGCAAAGAGGTGTCATAAATGCTAGATTTATGCGAAAAAAATCCATGTGCCTCCAAGTCCTCTGAATGTGATGTCATCACCGTGGCCTTTCTCGATGTGGGGGATTGATATGATTGGCAAGATTGAGCCTACGACATCAAACGAACACCGGTTCATTTTGGTGGCAATCGATTACTTCACCAAATGGGTTGAAGCAGCATCATATGCCAATGTGACCAAACAAGTGGTAGCCAGATTTATCAAGTGAGATATTATCTGCAGATATGGAATCCCTGAGCGGATTATCACCGACAACGGTTCAAATTTGAATAACAAAATGATGAAAGAGCTGTGTCAGAATTTTAAGATTGAGCATCACAACTCTTCTCCTTACCGACCCAAGATGAATGGAGCTGTCGAAGCGGCCAATAAGAACATAAAGAAGATTGTTCAGAAGATGGTTGTGTCGTATAAGGACTGGCACGAGATGTTACCTTTCGCTTTGCACGGTTATCGTACAGCGGTACGCACATCAACCGGGGCAACCCCTTTCTCATTGGTATACGGGATGAAGGCGGTGTTACCGTTGGAGGTCGAGATTCCTTCCCTGAGGGTTTTACGTGATGTCCAACTCGACGAGGCAGAATGGGTTAAAGATAGACTGAATAAGCTCAGCTTAATGGATGAGAAGAGATTGGCTTCTCTAGTGTACGGTCGGTTATATCAGAGCCGGATGAAGAAAGCTTACGACAAGAAGGTGTGCCCTCGAAGCTTTCAGACGGGCGATCTTGTTTTGAAAAAGATTCTCCCCCCACAAACAGATCACAGGGGCAAGTGGACTCCCAATAACGAAGGTCCCTACGTTGTCAGAAAAGTCTTCTCTGGAGGAGCCTTGTTACTATCCACCATGGATGGTGAAGAATTTACGTCTCCTGTGAATTCGGACGCAGTTAAAAAATACTTTGCTTGAAAGTGACCCGCTGGACAGTAAAAAGAGAGTCCAGGCAAAAATGGGGCATCCCGGCGAACTATAAAAAATGAATAAAAGGTTCGGGCAAAAGTTAGGGATAAAATTGAAAAGATGTACACCCGTGAAGTCGAAAACCTGAAAAGGGCGACTTCGGAAAAAAAGGGTATCCCGGTGAATTAAAAACCCGCAAAGGGCGGTTCACGCAAAAGTTAGGGATTGAAAAAGCAAATGACTGCGGTCCGGATTTGATACGACTTTGCTTAGTGGTTTGGGAGTACCTGGGGGCCTTCTATCCAAAAACAATCTCTTCCGAAGATCGAGTACCGGGGAAAGCGCAGAGTCAGGCGAGTCATAGGAGGATCAGCTCATGGTGTTTGTCTGTACCACGTTGCCGACATGTATACAAACATTGTTTTGTATTTTCTTTATGCTTCTTGTGCATATATTTATGTGAGTTTGTGCGTAATTTCCTCTTTTCAGGAGTTGCATCCAGTGTACAAAACTTTGCCTATTCAGAGGCCCGTTATCAATAAAACATGTTATTCAGTACTTGATGCTTGTTCTTTACTATTTTGTTTGTGAAAGACGCCGATGTTTTTGATAGACTTGCACTTGCATAATCTTGTTGGCCCTTGCCAATAATTGCTAAAAATTCAAATTGACTGAAGTAATGTCACAGATGCTAACCCAGATAGATTCTGTTGTATAGGCATGTTTTGTCTCGTTTGTGTTTTGTAGGGTTCTTACCTTTGGAGAAAACGGTCAGGAATTGTATTCCTCAGCCAAGGTCGCTTGACGTAAGACCTGACTCCAGTTGATATCATTCCTCAACTAGTCGCAGCTTATACCCAGAGAGCTGAAATGACATTTATCCCTTCCCGAAGGAGGGAATTACTTTCTCCAGGAGAGTGTCCTCATGGAAAGCCATCCATAGGATTAACCCCAACAAGTCGAAATCAATGTCGCCTGCAGAGGTTGCGCTCCTCAGCGAATCGAAGATGTGCATGTTCAATCTCCAGCATGGGAGATTCCCGCAACAGTTAACCAGGTTGTTGGTTCGAAAGGTTTATATCCGTGAAGGATGGTTTTCTGGCTCCCCACAGGTCGTCATGCCATTGACAGGATGTTGATCCTCAGCAAAGTGGTAATTCTGAAGGTGTAAACTGTGCCCAGACAGTGTGCTTGGCCCAGAAGTGTCGCTTATTCCCCAACTAAGTTTGTTCACCAGCAGGATGTTTGTTCTTTCCTCCCAGTGGAAATTGATGTTTAATCTCTCCCCGGCAGAGTTGATTGTGTTTCCGGCATTTATTTTACCGGAATACCTTATGCTACTTGTTCTCCCCAGCGGAGTTGGCCTTATCCTCAGCATTCATGTTGTTGAGACATCACTATCAGAGTGGACCCGACAGCTTGAGCCTGCATTTGCATTTGCATATATCGTCATATTTGCATCTACTCAAACGCGTAGCATTTCCGTGCCGTACGGAGCATTACGCCATTTTCAAACATACGCATTTTTGAAACATAAATCAGGTTGGTTAACCTTTTGCTTTCAGGTGTGTTTTCTCGGCAGGAGTATGGAGTTCTAGCTCAGATCTATGACCAGGTATTCGAGGTCTCGCCGTGAGACGTGTGATGATACAGTTCATCTTACTGTTTTCCTCACAGAGTTACTTGGTTAAGTTTCTCTTTGTCCCCGAGCAGAGTTATTTGTTTAAATTTCTCTTGTTTTCCCCGCCAGAGTTGCTTGTTGAAGTTTCTCTTAGCCGGCCAGCGGATTATTTTCTTCAAATTTGCTGTTACGTTAGCGTCAAAGGGTTTCATGAATCAGAGTTTCAGAAGCTGCCGCCGGTTATCGAAACAGGCGTCCGGCAGTTTGGGTTCCAGATATTCCCAGTAGAGTCCTCCTCAAAGTCGCTATCACGTTAGTACTAAAAGGTTTGTGGGTGAGACCAATGGAGTTAACTACTGCAGAGGTAAGCCGAGAAACTGTATTCAGAGTATCTTCCTGTATGGATAAACGGATGTATTTTCCTACTGGTTGACAGAAGTATTTTCCCCGTGTTGACGAGATATGAGTCCTGACGTGGGCAATTTATTCCTGTATTGGCGGGATTTCTTCGTGCTGGCGAAGTATAGTCCTGACGTGGACAGATTTATTTCCTCGTGTTGACGGGATGTGCTAGTCCTGACGTGGACAAGTTTGATTCCTCCGTGTTGACGGAATGTGAAGTCCTGACGTGGACAAATTGATTACTCTTCGCGTTGATGAAATGGTGTCCTGATGTGGACCATTCATCCCAGCAGATATCTTTCTTCGTATTGGCGAAATGTGCGTCCTGACGTGGACAAAGTTTATAGTTCCTCGTGTTGACGAGATGCGCGAGTCCTGATGTGGACAAATTTATCTTTCTTCGTGTTGACGAAACAGTGTCCTGACGTGGACGATTTACTCCTACGTTGATCGGATTTTCTCGGGCTGACGAGATGTGAGTCCTGACGTGGATAAATCAAGTTACCTTCCCTCGTGTTGACGAGATGCGAGTCCTGACGTGGACAAATTTATCGTTCTTCGTGTTGACGAGATGTGAGTCCTGACGTGGACAAATTTATTTCTCTTCATGGTGACGGGTTGTTTTCTCCATGTTGATGGAATGTGAGTCCTAACGTGGACAATTTATTCCTAACGTGGACAATCTATTCCTAACGTGGACAGTTTATTCCTAATGTGGACAATTTATTCCTAACGTGGACAATTTATTCCTAACGTGGACGATTTATTCCTGACGTGGACAATTTATTCCTATGTTTATAGGACCCCCTCGTGTTGACGAGATGCGGACAACTCATCCCCAGCGAAGTCGCCGGGATTTCTCCGTGTTGACGGAATGTAGCGTCCTAACGTGGACACAGTTTTATTCCTATGATGATAGGATTTCTCCATGTTGACGGAATGCGGAATCCTGACGTGGACAAGTTTCTGATGGGATCTCTCCGTGTTGACGGAATATGGAGTCCTAACATGGACAAAGTTCTATTCCCGTGTTGTTGAGATTTCTTCGGGTTGACGAAATGTGAGTCCTGACGTGGACAGATTTGTGTTTATTCATGATTTGACGAGATATGGGTCCAGATGTGGACAAGTTTATTCCTGTGACGACAGAATCTTTATTCGTGTTGACGAATTTGTTTCTCTTCTTGTGTTGACAAGGTTAGTCCAGTTGTGGACGGAGGTGTTTTTGCAAAATTGTTCAGTACCTGTGGCGTTACATAGGTGGTTAAAGGTGAAATCAGAATTATTATCAGACGTTGGATCAGTTGTTGTCGTAACAACCGGATTCAGATAGAGGATGTTGTTCCCCAAGCAGTGCAGTTTATTTCTGCGGTTGGCAAATTTCCAGGTTTCCTGGTATTCAACCGTCTCGTACCTCGATTGTTTAAAGGTCGTTCGCTCTTCACCCAGTCGGGTCCAAGCCGTTTGAATAGGGGCAGCTGTTGTAACCCAAAATTTGCTCAACCTTTTCTTGCCTGATTTATGTTTCATTGCATTTCATTTGCATAGTTACATCATTGCATAGTTCAATCATTGGCATATCATAGCATAACATGCATCCAACAAGGGATCAAGGGTGTCTATCAAGAGAAGAGCCTAGCAAGAGGTGTTATCCAAGATGAGAAGTCATCTAGGCCATCAAGAAGTGATTTGAAGTCTTGAGAAGTTTGAGTGCCTACATGTGGGTTTTGCTCCTATCCTGAGGAATATTGGGAATCATCAGTGGGATGAGAAACATGGAATGTGAATTTGAGGTGTGTATGGATCTCATGGAATGCCTAGAGGGCCCTATTGAAGCTGAGACAAGTCATTGATTCAAGTATGAGAGCCACATTTGAAGTGCAGTCAACTAGGGTTTCATCTGGGTCAATCCTAGGTCAATTGTGCAAATTGGAGAGCATCAAAGCCTACTTTGAAGTCAGGGGGTTCATGGATTGGTATGTTGATACATGTGTGGTGTTGTTCTAAGATCAAGCAAAGAAGAATCAGGAATGCGGGAAGTTGCTAAATTAGGGTTTCAGTGTAAAATCCCCTATTTAGTGCCTAACTTCAAAGCCACATAAGTCAAAATAAAAGTTTCAAATGGATCTTTGGCCAACATGAAACTTGTATAGCATCTCAATACCTTTAATTTGAGTACTATAAGTCCTCAAGGGGATTTATAGAACTCAAGTTATGGTTCTTGCAAATTACAGGTCATCAGAGGACACTGAAATTTATCTGTGAAAGTCACTTGACTTCCAAGCAACTTTTGCCCTTCATGGAGCTTTCAAATGGATTCTTGGCCAACATGAGAGTTGTAGATCTTGGTCTTTGCTTTCCATAGAGTGCTATAAGTCCTTGATAGGATTTGTAGAACTCAAATTATGATCTTTGCAATCCAGGGGTATTTTGGGTATTGATGATTATAGGTCATTTTCAAGCATGGGCCAAAATCTCCAACGTGCAAGCTTCAAATGGAAAATTGTTCAACTAGAAAGTTGCTCAAAATAGGGTTTTAACCTTGAAAATGCATCAAAGAGGCTTTGAAATGGCTCATAGGAGAAGTTGGTTTGAGAAAGTTTGAAAAGGAAGAAATTAAAGTGATTAAAAGGCCAAAATTGTGGAAAAATTGATATGTGGCCAAACAAGTCCATGTTATATACCATTTTGATCAGAAAAGGCATTTTAAAGATGATGACATTACCACATTTTGGATTTGAGGTCATTTACATGTGGTTCCCTTTTGTTACTTAAGAAGGAAGCAACATTTGAATTACATACCTTTGGATCAAAAACAAGGGAATTACCATCCCCATTCAGTTCAAAATGTCACAAGAGGAGAAATTCAAGCAAGATGGTGAGCTAGAACAGAGCAAAGCACAACTTTGGCATATGAGATTTTCAAAGGGAATGAGATTTTCAATTTCTCATTCAGGTTGTTACAGAAAGTTCTAGAGTGTTCTAACACACTCTATATAACTAATGCAATGCATTCAGCAAGTTTTTTGGGCCAGCATTGGAGAGAATCGAGAGAGAGCATTTGAAAATTTCATCATTGCATCAAGAATCGGTTTTGAGGATTAAGGAGAATTCAATGCAAATCATTTGTTTCAGAAGCTTTAGAAGGAGTTGTTGAGTGATTCTGGAAGAAATTGGAGCTTGAATCGAGCAATAACATACTCTGTTCATCCATTTACACCAGGTATGCATCTTTCCATTTTCAGCATGATTCATAGCAAATTGGTTAGGATTTGATGTGTGGTTAGGTTAGTGATGTTGCTAGGTTGGATTTAGGCACAAGAATTTAGCAGTTAGAGACATTTTAAGTGTGATGCCATTTTCTGTTGAAGATTATAACTCCTAGTTCTTGAGGTTTTAATGGCGTTTGGATGGTTAGTTTTGACCAGGGAGGAGTGTAGTTCGTAATAGGATCATTAATTTTAGGTTTTGAGGTGATTCAAGATTTGTGATCTTTCTGAAATTGGGATCGTATTTGGTTTTAGAGGATGAATCAATAAATTTGGAGGTTGTATTCGTGATCAGGAGAGAATTTCGAGTGAGATAGGACATTTAATTGGCTTGATTAATACCCTTTTGGATGTGTCACGCCGAAGAAGACGGTGGCGCAAAGCTCAGGGCACCATCTGAGTTTCTCCCTCCATTTTTCAAACATTTAGGGACGATGACTCCCAACCCTAGGATCATGCATTGACCTTGACTGAAGACTCCATCCAAGGGCCACGATTGTGTTTCAAATCTGAAGAGGAGGAGTTTAGATGAAACGCTCCGTTTCATTTAATCTGAGTTGGTTTGGGCTTAGGTGGTTCTTGCTACTCACACCCCAGATTTAGGCCCATGGTGAATTTGAACTAGGAACTCTTGCTATTTACCACACACCTTTCTCATTTTCATTCCCTTTTCTGATTTCTTTTTATGTTGCTTTGGGCTTAGTGATATGCACGCTATCCACACCCCCTCTTGGGCCCAGGTTTGGTTTACAACATGTTTTAATTGTTATTTAGCACGCAGGTTTCTCATTTTTCTTTTATTTTTATCATTTTCATAGAAATTAATTCACAATAAATTGAAAAATTAGTCTTTTTAATCTAGATTTTTTTCCTGAATTCCTTAGAAAGTGTAGAATTTAATAGGATTGAGAAATAACTAATTCATGAATTTTATATTTTAATTGCATTTTTTGAAGTTTAGTTCATTTTACTTTGAATATGGTTGGTATGCTTTCTTGCTGATTTTGGTATGGGTGTTTGGTGCATGATTTTGAGTTGATTCTTTTTGGACTAGATAGCTTAGAAATGCATGTACCCCTAGTAATTTTCTCATAATTTTGTGGAGAATTTTTAGGCTAGTTTGAACATTAAACAATAGGTGGTGCAGAATTAGGGTTTTAGGATAGTACCCTTAGATTTAGGGCATAGTTTGAGAACTTAATTGATGGTTAACCCCCTGGTTTTTTTATAGAGTGATTCTTAAGAGGTTTAGGAACCCTTATAATTTTTTGTAGGATTTTATAATCATTTTTAGTATTTTAAGTAGAATTAGTTTTAGGACTAACTTCTAGGTGTTTCTAATGAACTAACTTGACTAGTTTAACTCAATAGTTCCCCTTAGATTAGGGTGGTGTTGCTTTTGTGCTTGGATGGAGATGAAGACCAATTGAAGATACTTTGGATAGCTTGAAGGAGCTTGGACATGAAGAATTTCTCATCTGGTGGAGTGCTTGTCAGGAGCTTAGGAAAACTAGGGTTTTAGGAAGAGCATTAGACTAGTTTTGCTTCTTTCTTCAAACATGGAGTATATTGTTCATCTCCATTCAATCCAATGACATAAATTCCTCTTAAAGAAGTCACATCTCTCCTTTGGAGGGATGAGTGGCATGCTTTAAGAGTAGAACTTTGAGGGTACTTTTCTGCTATAATGTTGAGTTCTCAGTGGCTTCCTTTGGTTGTCTTTGAGTTACTTAACATTTCAATTTGATCTTGTTGAATGTTTCTCCCTTGGAGGTGCTTGTTGAAGCTTGGTAAAGAGAAAGTTTGGAAGCTTGTTGAAGCCAGGAGTTTGTGCTTGTTGAAGCTTGCTGCTTGGTGAAGCTAAGGTTTTACTGCTTGTTGAAGCTAGGGTTTTGCTGCTTGTTGGAGCTAGGGTTTTGATGCTTGTTGAAGTTGTTTACTGGTTGAAGTTTGCTGGTCTAAGCTGGTTGCTTGTTGAAGTTTGAAGCTTGTTGAAGCTTGGGGCTTGTTGAAGATTGAAGGTTTAGTGGAGCTTGAAGATAGGGGCTATTCATGAAGATGGAAGTTGTTGCTTTAAACTTTTGCTGTTTAATCAACTTGTTGCTGTCAGAGCTGCTGCTTGTGCTGTTTGCTGTAGGAGTTTGGTGTTGCTGCTTGGGCTGCCTCCTCTTCTTTGGGGTTTTTGTTTTCTGTATTGTTTGTTGGCTTGTGTATCTTGCCCCCTAGGTTTGAAGTGAATGTTGATTCACTTTGCCTGTTGTTTTCCCAGGTTCGAGGTTGAGTGGAACTCCCTTGCCTCACTTGTATTGCTGCATTGCATGCATTTTACTGTATTTGCTTGCTTTCTTTTCTGTTTATCCCCTAGGATCTATGATTTCCTCTGTGCAGGAGGGAATTATGACAAACATTAGGATTCTTATCCATGCATGACAACATTAGGTTAGTTTTATTCCTTTTTTCAACCCTAGGCTTTTTAGAGCTTCTCTCTCTTCTTATCTCAAAACAACTCAAAAAATACAGTAATAAGGCTAATCGATGTCGTACGTTACGAGCCTTAAGCTATTTGAGAAAGGGTTGCTGGAGAGCTTCTTTCTAGTAGTGTGGCTGCTTAGTGTGGCACCCTTTGGGTGACACGCGACGTAGTCACTCTCAAATCATAGTCTCTAGTGCGTCAGAGATTGCAAACAAACTAAAAAACACTTCTTTCGTAAAATATTCAAAACAAACATCAAAGTGTCATTTTTATCCGCTTGGACTCTTAATCAAGAAAAACCCTTTCTTAAGGTAATAAAAAACAGTCAGACAAGCTTGTGTCTTCCGTAGCCCGAACTACGTTTGCTCTGATCTTTCATGCTGTATGAAAGTACGTAGGCATAGGATGCCGTATCCTAGCGAGCAATCTTCCCCTCCTTTCCCGTAGGTAGGCGAACTACGTTGACTCTGATTTCTCGTTCCAGACGGGAATACGTAGGCATAAAGTGCGATACTTTGCCGAGTCATTTTATTTTCTTTTTAACCCAGACCTGTAGAGTAGATAGAATAAAAATCCGTACTAGAAAACAAGCGTGGATCCCGTCGAGTACGGCGGACGTGAGGGGTGCTAATACCTTCCCCTTGCGTAATCGACTCCCGAATCCAGGATTTGGTTGCGACGACCATTCCTTTCCCGTTTTGCGTTAGGTTTACTCTGAGCGTTTCCTTTCCTTCCGTTGGGATAAATAACACAATGTGGCGACTCTTCTGTCATAGCCGGCGCCGATTTTCGTAGTAGCGACAGACAGTAAAGCCATCAACTTTGGCTAGGTGGGGCCCAATATTGTACAACAGCCTATGCCCAATCATGGGGCAAATGCTATCTTAACAGAAGAAAATTTGAACCTGGTGATGGATGTTAACAAACTGAAGATACCATTGAGTGAGGTGAAAAGCAGGTTGCTCAGAGGGGGAGTATTCCCTGGTTGTGATGAATACTGTTTAGAGTGTTGGACCCAGCCCGAGGGTTGTACTGACTTGAAGCAGGGCATTCAGGCCATGATCGACGAAGGGACCTTGCAATTTGATCGAACTGTGGTTGAGAAGCCTGTGGAGGCATTAAGTGATAAGCATAATGATATTGCAACGGTGACGATCCCGAGGAAGACTATAATGATAACGGCGCCCGCCCAGCGGCCAACTATTACGATTACCAAAGCAGGGCCCGTTCCCTTTGAGAGTACGAAAGTTGTCCCGTGGACATACGGATTAGAAGCATATTGCAACGTAAAAAGATTATGGTGAATAGCCAGCCAACTGGGGCTGTTGATAATGTCGTTGGAACAGAGGGCATGACCCGTAGCGGAAGGATCTTTACCTCACCTGAAATAGAAGCAGAGAGATTGGCCAAAGGCAAAGCCAAAGTAAATGAAAACAGCCCTTTTCAGTTGAAAGAAAAGGATACGTCACTCAAGGACGTAGAGGAGTGCATGAGACTGATTCACAAAAGCGACTACAAAATTGTTGAACACCTACAGCAGACGCCGTCGAAGATTTCTATCTTGTCGTTGTTGTTATGTTCCGAGGCCCATCGGAACGCCTTGCTAAAGATTATGGATACGTCATTTGTGCCTCAAGAAGTTTCTGTAAATCAGTTAGAAGGGATAATGACACATGTCAATGCTGGACATAGCCTGGGTTTCACAGATTTTGATCTAACACCCAAGGGTCGAGAGCACAACATGGCTTTGCATATATCGGTGGAATGCCGGGGCACCGTAATGTCGCGTGTATTGGAGGATACTGGATCGTCGTTGAACGTATTGCCAAAGAAAGCCATGATGAAATTGGACATACGGGGAATTATTTGCACGCCCAGCGATTTGGTTGTGAGGGCGTTTGACGGGACGAAAAGATCAGTGTTTGGGTCAATAACGTTACCGCTTCAGGTGGGGCCAGAAGTATTTGATACCGAATTCTACATCATGGATATCCATCCAGCTTATAGCTGCCTTCTTGGGCGCCCATGGATTCACGCTGCAGGGGCCGTAATGTCTACATTGCATCAGAAGTTGAAGTACATGGTGGGTGATAGGGTTGTTACCGTTTGCGGGGAGGAGGACATTTTGGTCAGTCACCTGTCATCGTTCAGATATGTTGAGGTCGACGGAGAAATACACGAGACACCTTGTTAAGCCTTCGAAGGGTTGCGTATTAAAGACAAAGCTCAGGGTCTCAACAAAATGCCAGAGGTTGCAGTGTCATCCTACAAGGAAGCTCAAGCTTTAGTGCAGACTGGTGATACTAAAGGTTGGGGGCAGGTACTGGAGATTCCCGTGAAGAATGACAAGTTTGGGCTAGGGTATCGACCAACGTCGTCAGCGTCATCTTTAGGAGCACCTAGGTTCAAGGGACCGATCACGATTACGCCAAGCGGGGTGTGCTTTGAGACAATCAACGTTATTTCCGATGCTGAAGACGGAGATAGTGACTGCGATATGGACGCGTGGGTTAAGCCAAGCGTGCCAGGACAAAGTCTATGCAACTGGTCCATCCGGGAAACTGTCCCAGTGACTCTTAAACAGTAATGATTTGTTTTGTCAATTGTTGAATAATCCTATGCCCTACCCGGGGCATAGTGATTTTACCTTAGGGCTACTTGATTATGTGTATTGCAATGTTTTAATCATGAAATAAAGGCGTTTTTCATATACAAATATTGTGATCCCTGTTTTTCTTGTTTTTTACTTTAACAATAAATGGCAACGTGGTTATTTGCTTTGTCTGTGTTTTGAAGCATTTAACCATTTCCTTTGCAGGACTAATATTTCAGATGACATCTTCTACGAACCGCCTATGACTCGTTTCGACTTCGAGCACCCGGTATTCCAAGCAGAGGAAGAGATTGTTGAGGATAGCGACTTGCCAGAGGAGCTGACTCGTTTGTTGAAACAAGAAGAGAGAATCATTCTGCCTCATCAGGAGGAAATTGAGATTATTAACTTGAGGTCGGAAGAAGTTGTGAGAAATGTTCGTATAGGGGCTGCGCTGCAGAGCGACATCAAGCAAAGGCTGATTGAGATACTGCGAGAGTATAGTGATATATTTGCTTGGTCGTACGAGGATATGCCTGGGTTGGATACAGACATGGTTGTGCATCGTCTGCCGTTGCGAGAGGAATGTCCGCCTGTTAAGCAGAAACTCAGAAGAACCATACCAGACATGGCTGTGAAAATCAAAGAGGAAGTTCAAAAACAGTGGGATGCTGGTTTCCTAGCCGTTACAACTTATTCGTCATGGGTCGCTACTATAGTACCAGTGTCGAAGAAAGACGGTAAAGTGCGAATGTGTGTAGACTACCGTGCTTTGAATAGGGCAAGCCCGAAAGACGACTTTCCACTTCCTCACATTGATGTGTTGGTTGATAACACTGCTCAGTTCTCCGTATTCTCCTTCATGGACGGCTTCTCAGGCTATAATCAGATCAAAATGGCGCCAGAAGACATGGAGAAGACTACCTTCATTACTCCCTGGGGAACATTTTGCTACAAAGTGATGCCCTTCGGACTGAAGAACGCTGGGGCAACATATCAACGTGCGATGACGACTCTCTTTCATGACATGATGCACAAAGAGATCGAGGTTTATGTTGATGATATGATTGCCAAATCTCAAACAGAGGAGGAGCATTTGGTTAATCTGCTGAAACTGTTCAAAAGACTTAGGAAGTTCAGGTTGAGACTGAACCCTAACAAGTGCACCTTTGGGGTGAGATCGGGTAAACTGCTGGGGTTTATTGTGAGCGAAAAGGGAATAGAGGTTGATCCTGCAAAGATAAATGCTATACAAGAAATGCCGACGCCTAAAACAGAAAAAGAAGTGTGTGGGTTTTTAGGGAGGTTGAACTACATTGCTCGGTTCATATCTCACCTAACTGCGACATGCGAGCCGTTATTCAAGTTGTTGAAAAAGGATCAGGTGTTAACCTGGAATGAAAATTGTCAAAAGGCGTTCGACAAGATAAAAGAATACTTGCAGGAACCTCCTGTTTTGATACCCCCAGTAGCCGGGAGACCTTTGATTATGTATTTGATGGTTCTTGAGGAAAGTATGGGTTGTGTTCTCGGTCAACACGACGAGACCGGACGTAAAGAGCATGCGATCTACTATTTGAGTAAGAAGTTTACCGACTGTGAGTCCAGATACTCAATGCTCGAGAAGACGCGTTGCGCGCTAGCCCGGGCCGCCAAACATTTGAGGCAATACATGCTGAATCATACAACCATGCTAATTTCAAAGATGGATCCAATCAAATATGTGTTTGAGAAGCAAGCACTCTCCGGAAGAATTGCCCGATGGCAGATGGTGTTAACAGAATACGATATCCAATATGTCTCGCAAAAGGCTATTAAAGGTAGCGTTCTGTCAGAGTACCTTGCTGAGCAGCCGGTTGAGGACTACCAATCGATGAGGTTTGATTTTCCTGACGAGGATATCATGTACCTGAAAATGAAAGATTGTGAAGAACCGTTGCCGGACGAAGGACCAGAGTTGGATTCCAAATGGCAGTTGATATTCGACGGAGCTGTAAATTCCTATGGTAGCGGAATAGGTGCAATTATCACTACTCCTCATGGGTCGCACATCCCATTTACTGCCCGATTGACTTTTCCCATTACTAATAACGAGGCGGAATATGAGGCTTGCATCATGGGTCTGGAAGAAGCCATTGATTTGCGAATCAAGAACCTGGATGTATACGGAGACTCAGCTCTAGTGGTGAATCAGATTAAAGGAGAATGGGAGACACGTCATCCCAATTTGATACCATATATGAAGAATCCAGTCGAGATCAGAAGACTCTCAGGAGATTGGCTGGAAATTTCTACCTGAACCCGGACGGTGTCCTATACAAAAGAAACCACGACTTGGTGTTGCTACGTTGTGTAGATGAGAAAGAGGCGAAGTTGCTCATGGAAGAGATACATGAGGGTACATTTGGTACACATGCTGGTGGGCATGCTATGACGAGAAAACTGCTGCGGGCAGGTTATTATTGGCTGACTATGGAAACAGACTGTTTCAAGTTTGCAAAGAGGTTTCATAAATGCCAGATTTATGCGGACAAGATCCATGTGCCTCCGAGCCCTCTGAATGTGATGTCATCACCGTGGCCTTTCTCGATGTGGGGGATCGATATGATTGGCAAGATCGAGCCTACGGCTTCAAATGGACACCAGTTCATTTTGGTGGCAATCGATTACTTCACCAAATGGGTGGAAGCAGCATCATATGCCAATGTGACCAAACAAGTGGTAGCCAGATTTATCAAACGAGATATTATCTGCAGATATGGAATCCCTGAGCGGATTATCACCGACAACGGTTCAAATTTGAATAATAAAATGATGAAAGAGTTGTGCCAGAATTTTAAGATTGAGCATCACAACTCTTCCCCTTACCGGCCCAAGATGAATGGTGCTGTCGAAGCGGCCAATAAGAACATAAAGAAGATTGTTCAGAAGATGGTTGTGACGTATAAGGACTGGCACGAGATGTTACCTTTTGCTTTGCACGGTTGTCGTACGACGGTACGCACATCAACCGGGGCAACCCCTTTCTCATTGGTATACGGGATGGAGGCGGTGTTACCGTTGGAGGTCGAGATTCCTTCCCTGAGGGTTTTACGTGATGTCCAATTAGACGAGGCAGAATGGGTTAAAGATAGACTGAATCAGCTCAGCTTAATGGATGAGAAGAGACTAGCTTCTCTAGCATACGGTCGGTTGCATCAGAGCCGGATGAAGAAAGCTTATGACAAGAAGGTGTTCCCTCGAAGCTTTCAGACGAGCGATCTTGTTTTGAAAAAGATTCTCCCACCACAATCAGATCACAGGGGCAAGTGGACTCCCAATTACGAAGGTCCCTACGTTGTCAGAAAAGTCTTCTCTGGAGGAGCCTTGTTACTATCCACCATGGATGGTGAGGACTTTACGTCTCCTGTGAATTCGGACACAGTTAAAAAATACTTTGCTTGAAAGTGACCCGCTGGAGAGTAAAAAAGAGTCCAGGCAAAAATGGGGCATCTCGGAGAACCATAAAAAATGAATAAAAGGTTCGGGCAAAAGTTAGGGATAAAATTGAAAAGATGTACACCTGCGAAGTCGAAAACCTGAAAAGGGTGACTTCGGAAAAAAAGGGTTTCCCGGTGAATTGAAAACCCGCAAAGGGCGGTTCAAGCAAAAGTTAGGGATTGAAAAAGCAAATGACTGCGGTCCGGATTTGATACGGCATTACTTAGTGGTTTGGGAGTACCTGGGGGCCGGCTATCCAAAAACAATCTCTTCCGAAGATCGAGTACCGGGAAAGTGCAGAGTCAGGCGAGTCATAGGAGGATCAGCTCATGGTGTTTGTCTATTGCCACGTTACCGACATATATACAAATATTGTTTTGTATTTTCTTTATGCTTCTTGTGCATATATTTATGTGTGGTTGTGCGTAACTTTCTCTTTTCAGGAGTTGTATCCAGTGTACAAAACTTTGCCTATTCAGAGGCCCGTTATCAATAAAACATGTTATTCAGTACTTGATGCTTGTTCTTTACTGTTTTGTTTGTGAAAGACGCCGATGTTTTTGATAAACTTGCACTTACATAATCTTGCTGGCCCTTGCCAATAATTGTTAAAACTTTGAATTGACTGAAGTAATGTCACAGATGCTAACCCGGATAAATTCTGTTGTATAGGCCTGTTTTGTCTCGTTTTTGTTTTGCAGGGTTCTTACCTTTAGAGAAAACGGTCAGGAATTGTATTCCCCAGCCTAGGCCGCTTGACGTAAGACCTGACTCCAGTTGATGTCATTGCTCAGCTAGTCGCAGCTTATCCCCAGAGAGTTGAAATGACATTTATCCCTTCCTGAAGGAGGGAATTACTTTCCCCAGGAGAGTGTCCTCATGGAAAGCCGTCAATAGGATTAACACCAGCAAGTCAAAATCAATGTCCCCTGTAGAGGTTCGGAAGGTTTATATCCGCGAAGGATGGTTTTCTCGCTCCCCACCAGGTCGTCATGCCATTGACAGGATGTTGATCCTCAGCAGAGTGGTAACTCTGAATGTGTAAACTGCGCCCAGATAGTGTGCTTTGCCCAGAAGTGTCGCTTCTTCCCCAGCTAAGTTTGTTCACCAGCAGGGTGTTTGTTCTTTCCTCCCAATGGCAAAGTTGACTGTGTTTCCGGCATTTATTTTACTGGAATACCGTATGATACTTGTTCTCCCCAGCGGAGTTGGCTTTATCCTCAGTGTTCATGTTGTTGAGACATCATTATCAGAGTGGCCCCGGCAGCTTGAGCCTGTATTTGCATTTGCATATATCGTCATATTTGCATCTACTCAAACACGTAGCATTTCCGTGCCGTACGGAGCATTATGCCATTTTTAAACATACACATTTTGAAACATAAATCAGGTTGGTTAACCTTTTGCTTTCAGGTGTGTTTTCTCAGCAGGAGTATGGAGTTCTAGCTCAGATCTATTACCAGGTATTCGAGGTCTCGCCGTGAGACGTGTGATGATACGGTTCATCTTGCTATTTTCCCCACAGAGTTGCTTGTTGAAGTTTCTCTTATCCGGCCAGTGGATTATTTTCTTCAAATTTGCCGTTACGTCAGCATCAAAGGGTTTCATGAGTCAAAATTTCAGAAGCTGCCGCCGGTTATCGGAACAGGCGTCCGGCAGTTTGGTTTCCGAATAATCCCAAGAGAGTTCGCCTCAAAGTCGTTGTCACGTCAGTGTTAAAAGGTTTGTGGGTTGGGACCAATGGAGTTAGCTACTACAGAGATGAGCAGAGAAACTGTATTCAGAGTATCTTCCCGTACGGATAAACGGATGTATTTTCCTACTGGTTGACAGAAGTACTTCCCCGAGAAGTCGCCAAAATTTTATTGCCTATGTTGATAGGAATTCCTCGTGTTGACGAGATGTGAGTCCTGACGTGGACAATTTATCCCTGTATTGACGGGATTTCTTCGTGTGGGCGAAGTGTGCTAGTCCCAACGTGGACAGTTTTATTCCCTCGTGTTGACGAGATGTGCTAGTCCTAACGTGGACAGATTTGATTTCTCCGTGTTGACGGAATGTGAAGTCCTGACGTGGAAAAAATTGATTACTCTTCGTGTTGACGAAATGGTGTCCTGACGTGGACCATTTATCCCCAGCAGATATCTTTCTTCGTATTGGCAAAATGTGCGTCCTGACGTGGACAAGTTTATAGTTCCTCGTGTTGACGAGATGCGCGAGTCCTGACGTGGACAAATTTATCTTTCTTCGTGTTGACGAAACGGTGTCCTGACGTGGACAATTTACTCCTATGTTGATAGGATTTCCTCGTGTTGGCGAGATGTGAGTCCTGACGTGGACAAATCAAGCTTACCGTTCTTCGTGTTGACGAGGTTGAATCCTGACGTGGACAAGTTTATTTCTCTTCATGGTGACGGGTTTATTTCCTCGTGTTGAAGAGATGTGGGTCCTGACATGGACAATTTATTCCTATATTGATAGGAGTTCCTCGTGTTAACGAGACGCAAATAAGATTTTATTGCCTATGTTGATAGGATCTCCTCGTGTTGACGAGATGCAGACAACTTATCCCCAGCGAAGTCGCTGGGATTTCTCCGTGTTGACAGAATGTGGAGTCCTAACATGGACAAGTTTATGATGGGATTTCTCCATGCTGACTGAGAGGCGAGTCCTGGCGTGGACAAAGTTTTATTCCTATGATGATAGGATTTCTCCGTGTTAACGGAATGTGGAGTCCTAACGTGGACAAGTTTATGATGAGATCTCTTCGTGTTAACGAAGTGTGCGTCCTAACGTGGACAAAGTTTTGCTCTTGTTGAGGGGATTTCTTCGTGTTGACGAAACCAACGTCCTAACATGGACGAAGTTCTATTCCTGTGTTGTTGAGATTTCTTCGGGTTGACGAAATGTGGGTCCTGACGTGGACAGATTTGTATTTATTCGTGATTTGGCGAAATTTGGGTCCATATGTGGACAAGGTTACTCCTGTGACGACAGAATCTCTATTCGTGTTAACGAATTTGTTTCTCTTCTTGTGTTGACAAGGTTAGTCCAGGTTTGGACGGAGGTGTTTTCGCAAAAGTTGTTCAGTACCTGTGGCGTTACATAGGTGGTTGAAGTCGAAATCAGAATTATTATCAGACGTTGGATCAGTTGTTGTCGTAACAACCGGATTCAGATAGGGGATGTCGCTCCCCAAGCAGTGCAGTTTATTTCTGCGGTTGGCAAATTTCCGGGTTTCTTGGTATTCAACCATCTCGTACCTCGATTGTTTGAAGGTCGTTCACTCTTCACCCAGTCGGGTCCAAGCCGTTTGAATAGGGGCAGCTGTTGCACCCCAAAATTTGCTCAACCTTTTCTTGCCTAATTTATGTTTCATTGCATTTCATTTGCATAGTTACATTATGTACATAGTTCAATCATTGGCATATCATAGCATAACATGTATCCAACAAGGGATCAAGGGTGTCTATCAGGGGAAGAGCCTAGTAAGAGGTCTTATCCAAGTTTGAGAAGTCATCCAAGCCATCAAGAAATGATTTGAAGTCTTGAGAAGTTTGAGTGCCTACATGTGGGTTTTGCTCCTATCTTGAGGAATATTGAGAATCATCAGTGGGATGTGAAACATGGAATGTGAATGTGAGGTGTGTATGGATCTCATGGGATGCCTAGAGGGCCATATGGAAGCTGAGACAAGTCATTGATTCAAGTACAAGAGCCACAGTTGAGGTGCAGTCAACTAGGGTTTCATCTGGGCCACTCCTAGGTCAATTGAGTAATTGAAGAGCATCAAAGCCTACCTTGAGGTCATGGGGTTCATGGATTGGTATGTTGATACATGTGTGGTGTTGTGCCAAGATTAAGCAAAGAAGGATCAAGAATTTGGGATGTTGCTAAATTAGTTTTTTCAGTGTAAAATCACCCTGTTTAGTGCCTAACTTCAAAGCCACATAAGTCAAAATAAAAGTTTCAAATGGATCTTTGGCCAACATGAAACTTGTAGAGCATCTCAATACCTTTAATTTTAGTACTAGAAGTCCTCAAGTGTATTTATAGAATTCAAGTTATGGTCCTTGCAAGTTACAGGTCATCAGATGACTATGAAATTTATCTGTAAAAGTCCCTTGACTTCCAAGAAACTTTTGCCCTTCAAGGAGTTTTCAAATGGATTCTTGGCCAACATGAGAGTTGTAGATCTTGATATTATATTTACATAGAGTACTAGAAGTCCTAAAGGGGATGTATAGAGCTCAAGTTATGATCTTTGCAAGCCAGTGTTATTTTGGGTATTGGTGATTATAGGTCATTTATGATCATGGGTCCATAACTCCAACTTGCAAGCTTCAAATGGAAAATTGTTCAACATGAAACTTGTTCAAAATGATGTTTTGAGTGAAAACAAGTGGTCATGAGAGTTTAGATTGGCTTGGAACACAAAGTTGCTTGAAATGGCTTAAAAAGGAAGAAATTAAAGTGATTAAAAGGTCAAAAAATGGAATTTCTTGATTTAGGGTCAAACAAGCTCATACTATATGTCATTTTGATCAGAAAAGGCATTTTAAAGACAATGACATTGTTACATTTTGGATTTGAGGTCAATTACACTCATTTCCATTTTGTTACTTAAGGTTGAAGTAACACATCAATACATGGCCATGGGATCAAAAACAAGGGATCTATCACTCCCGTTCAATTCTAAATATCATAAGAGGAGAAATTCAAGCAAGATTGAGAGCTAGAACAGAGCAAGGCACGACTGTTACACATGAGATTTTGAAGGAGAATGAGAAATTGAAATTCTCATTTGGAGGATTACAGAAAGTTCTAGAGGTTTTCAACACATTCTATATAAGCATTGCAACTGATTCAGATGGTTTTTTGGGCAAGGATTGGAGGGAAACAAGAAAGAGCAACTGAAAATTTCTCAAGTGCATCAAGAATCGGATTCTGAGATTGAAGGGGATTCAAAGCAAATTGTTGATTGGAGAAGCTTTAGGAGTGGTTCTTGAGTGATTCTGGAAAGAATTGGAGCTTGATTTGAAGGAAAACCTACTTTGTTCATCCATTTTTACCAGGTTTGTAACTTTCAAGCTTTGGCTTAATTTATAGGGAATTAGGTAGAAATGATTATATGGTTAGGTTAGTAATGTTGCTAGGATGAATTTCAGTCCAAAATTGGAATGATTAGAGACCAAGCTAGGTGCATTGCAATTTCTGTTGAGAAGAATAACTCCTAGTTCTTGAGGTTTTAATGGCGTTTGGATGGTGAGAATTGATCAGTGATGCGTGCAGATGAGTTTAGGATTTTTAATTTTAGGTTTTGAG
Source organism: Lathyrus sativus (assembly GCA_963859935.3). Taxonomy (NCBI): domain Eukaryota; kingdom Viridiplantae; phylum Streptophyta; class Magnoliopsida; order Fabales; family Fabaceae; genus Lathyrus; species Lathyrus sativus. The sequence goes on along the minus strand of OZ012737.1, from coordinate 260,844,186 downwards.
TGATTCAAGAAGTGAGCCATTTCTGAACTTTGGATCGGGTTTTGAGTTAGGGTGAGAATCAATGGAATTGGAGATTATCTTCATGCTCAGGAGAGAAAAACGAGTGAGATAGGATGTTTAAGTGTCAAGTTTGGTACGTTTTGGGCAAACCCTCACCGGAGACGACGATGGCGCTGCCGCTCAGGCCACCGTCTGAGTTTCCCTCCCATATTCAAAATCATTTGGGGACGATGAGCCAGGATCGTCAGATCATGTTTTGACTTTGACTAGAAGCATGAACCAAAGGCCACGATTGCGTTTCAATTCCTGAAGAGGGTGAGTTTGATGAAACTCACAGTTTCATTTAATCTGAATTGTTTGGGCTTAAGTGGTTCTTGCTATACACACCCCAGGTTTGGCCCAAATTGGAAAATGCACTGAAATACATTGCTATTTGCCACGAGTTTTTTCCATTTTCCTTTCATTTCCCTGATTTTTCTATTATTTGGTTTGGGCTTGGTTACCAGATTTCTATGCGCACCCCCCCCTTAGGCCCATGCTTGGTTTATAACATAGTTTTATTACTATTTGCAACGCACATTTATCATTTTCTTATTGTTTTTTCTTTTATTTTATGTTTTGCATATAGTTAGAAAATAAATCATAATAAATAGGAAAATTAATCTTTTTAGGCTAGATTTTTTCCCCTGACTCCTTAAAGAGTCTAGAATTTTATAGGATTAATAAATAATTAATTCATGCATTTTATATTTTAATTGCATTTTTGCATTTTAATTGGTTTTAAATTCAATATGTTTAATGCTTGTTCTTTCTGATTTTAGTATGGGTGTTTGGTGTATGATTTTGGAGTAATTCTTTTTGGACTAGATATCTTAGATATGCATGTACCCCTAGTAATTTTATCATAATTTTGTGAGAGAATTTTAGGTTGTTTTGGATATTGAACATTAGGTGTTGTAGAATTAGGGTTTTAGGATAGTACCCTTAAGTTTAGGGCATAGTTTGAGGTCTTAATGAATGGTTAACCCCCTGGTTTTTGTATGGAGATATTCTTAAGAGGTTTAGGAACCCTTAGAATTTTTTGTAGGATTTTACAATTATTTTAGTATTTTAATTAGAATTAGTTTTAGGACTAACTTCTAGGTGTTTCTAACACACTAATTTGACTAGTTTAACTCAATAGTTCCCTTTAGACTAGGGTGGTGGTGCTCTTGTGCTTGGGTGAAGATGAAGACCAATTGAAGATGCTTTGGAGAAGCTTGAAGGAGCTTGGAGATGAAGTCTTGTCCTCTTGTGGAGTGCTTGTCAAGAGCTTAGGGAAACTAGGGTTTTATGAAGAGCATTATATTAGTTTTGCTTGTTTCTTCAAACATGGAGTATATTGTTCATCTCCATTCAGTCCAATGACATAAAGTCCTCTTAAAGAAGCCACATCTCACCTTTGGAGGGATGAATGGCATGCTTTAAGAGTAGAACTTTGAGGGTACTTTTCTACTACAATGTTCAGTTCTTAGTGGCTTCCTTTGGTTGTCATTAAGTTACTTAACATTCCAACTTAATCTTGTTAATTGATTCTCCTGTGGAGGTTGCTTGTTGAAGCTTGTTGAAGATGAGTTTGCTTGTTGAAGCTTGTTTAGAATGAAGTTTGTGCTTGTTGAAGCTAGTTGCTTGTTGAAGTTAGGGTTCTGCTGCTTGTTGAAGTTGTCTACTGGTTGAAGTTTGCTAGGGTTTAAGCTGTGTGCTTGTTGAAGCTTGGTGCTTGTTGAAGATTGAAAGTTTACTAAAGCTTGAAGATGAAGGTTGTTGCTGTCAACTTTTTGCTAATTAATCAACTTGTTGCTTTTAGAGTTGCTACTTGTGCTGTTTACTGTGGGAGTTTGGTGCTGATGCTTGGGCTGCCTCCTCTGCTGTGGTTTTTGTTTTCTATATTGTGTGTTGGCTTGTGTAGTTTGCCCCCTAGGTTTGAAGTGAGTGTTGATTCACTTTGCCTGTTGTTTTCCCAGGTTCGAGGTTGAGCAGGACTCCCTTGCCTCGCTTGTATTGCTGCATTGCATGCATTTTACTGTATTTGCTTGCTTTCTTTTCTGTTTATCCCCTAGGATCTCTGATTTCCTCTGTGCAGGAGAGAATTATGACAGACATTAGGATTCTTATCCATGCATGACAACATTAGGTTAGTGTCTATTCCTTTTTCAACCCTAGGCTTTTTTAGAGCTTCTTTCTCTTCTTATCTTAAAACAACTCAAAAACACAGTAATAAGGTTAATTGATGTCGTACGTTACGAGCCTTAAGCTATTCGAGAAAGGGTTGCTGGAGAGCTTCTTTCCAGTAGTCTGGCTGCTTAGTGTGGCACCCTTTGGGTGACACGCGACGTAGCTGTTGCACCCTAAAATTTGCTCAACCTAATTCACTTGGTTTGTGTTTCAATTGCATTAGCATTTGCATATAGAGTCATGTACATAGTCTAATCATCTGCATAACATAGCATAGCAAGTCAACCAACAAGGGACCAATCATTATTCTCATCTCTATGAGCCTATCAAGAGGTTATTATTCAAATTCAATCTCATTCAAGTCATCAGAAAGAATTTGAAAGCTGAGAAGTCAGTGGATCAAGCAGTGAATCTATCTCCTATCTGAGGGTATCTGAAGATCATCAAAGAAGTTGTGAGCTGTGAATTGAGCATGGAGAGTATACAGACATCATGGAAGACTTAGAAAGTCATTTGGAGAAGGAGACAAGTCATTGATGTGGTCACAAGAGTTGCAGTTGAAGACAGTCAACTAGGGTTTCATCTGGGTCAACTCTAGGTCAACCCTAGGTCAATTGATTGATTGAAAGGCATTAAGGTCTATTGGAGAGATGTGGGGTTCATCATTTGACATATAGAGAAGGATATGGGGATGTGCCAAGAAGAATCAAGAGAAATCAAGGAGAAGAGGAGTTTCTAAATTAGGGTTTCTGTGTAAAATCCCCTAATTTAGGTCAAATTTCCAAGCAAGATAAGTCGAAATGCAAGCTTCAAATGGATCCTTGGTCAACATGAAACTTGTAGAGTATCTCAAGACCTTTAATTTGAGTGGTGGAATACATTAAGGAGATTTATAGAACTCAAGTTATGGTCCTTGCAAGTTACAGGTCACCTGAGGTATCTGAAATTTTGTCTGTGAAAGTTACTTGTCTTCCAAGCAATTTTTACCCCTCAAGGAAGTTTCAAATGAATTTATGGTCAACATAAGAGTTGTTCCTTATTGTCTTAGATTTCTATAATAGTATGGTATGCCTTCATATGATTTTTGGAACTCTACTTATGGTCTTGGCAAGCAAAGGGTATTTTGGTCATCTGAGAATTACAGGTCATTTCAAGCCTATGCCCAAAACTCATACAAGGAAGCTTCAAATGAAAAACTTCACAACATCAAACTTGCTCCAAATGACATTTTGAGTCTAGAAAAGTGTCCATGAAAGATTGGAAAGGCTCATAGCACAAGGTTTCAAAATTGGTGAATTTAATGAATGAAAAATGACCTAAAATTGAGATTTTTCATAATTTGGCCAAATGGGGTGAAATTGTAGGTCATTTCGATTGGAAAAAATGTTTTAAGAACATTGGAAAAAGTAGAATTTTGAGTTTGGTTCAAGATTTAGGAGTTATGCATGGTTACTTACAAAAGAAGTTACATAATCCAAATTCAAGGGAAAGTGTGCATGGGAAGATTCTACAAACTTCTAGAGGGTTCTAAGTTCATCTATATATTGCATTGAATAGCTCCATTCCATGTTTGGTGATTCATTGTGTTCATAATACCAAGTTTTACATCATTCTTCCAATTTGCAAAAGCATCTCAAACTCCATAAAATCTCCATCAATTTCCACATTTCTGGATTGGATCATCATCAACATCTTTCCTAGATCAGAATTCCATCAAAGATTTAGTTGAATTGAGCAAGAATCGTGCCATCCATCTTCATCATTCAAGGTGCAAGAAGAAGTGGTTACAAAGTTTCAAGGCATTGGAGCAAGAATCTTTGCATACAGAACAAAGAATTGAGTGTGTGGATCAATTTCCAATCACTGCAAGCATCAGATCCAAGGATTTCCATAGTTGTTTTCACCATTTACATCAGGTTAGATTTCTATTCGAATTGATTTTTTTAGTTAGAATCATAGAGATTTGTTAGGTTAGAACTGTTAAGATAGGTTAGAGGATGGATTCCACAAATTTTGGAGAAGTTTCATGGAGGTTATCAATGGTGTACCAAAACTGTTAGAGCTTAGAACATCAAGGATAATGCACGAGAATCTTAGGTTTATAGCTCATAATGATCAGTGTGAAATGTAGATTAGGTTAGGATAAGATTTGGAAAGAATTGAAGTGGTTGATGACAGGTGATAATGGTGGAGTCAGCATCTTCCACCTATCGGGTTTGGAGGTTGAGTGAGCTTTAGGAGAAATGGTTGGCATGGTTGTGTAGAGGGAAAGAAGTAGAGTATTCTTGCTCTTTGAATCGTGTGATTTCATGGAGAGACAATGGAGAACAGAGGAGTATAAAATTCGTGCATGGTGAGGGTTTTCTGAATCTAGGGTTTGCTGGAGGTAGACGATGACCCCAGGCCGTTGGATGAGCAGGTTGACTTGGACTCTGAGACTAATCGTATGGCTGTGGTTTAAAAGGAAAAACGGAGGGAAATTCCAAGGGTGCTACGCACCGTTTCATTTATTCTATCAGACTGGGCCTGAATTCCCTTGCTAATGCCACCCCCCAGCGCGAGGCCCAATGTGTTTTCAACTGGAAATCTTGCTAACTGCACCGTTTTTTCGTTTTTTTAATTTTTGTTATTGTTTTCTGAGTCATTGGGCCCAGACGCGCTTGCTATGCGCGCCCCCCAGTCTGGGCCCATCCTTTATTTCAACTGGTTTTAAATGCTTCCTGCACCCTCATCCAATTAATTTCTCAATTAATTCCATTTTATTTTTCTTAATTCATTTTAATTCTTTGAAAATTCATAAAAAAATTGGAAAATGCATGATTTTAATTGGTTCTTTTTGCATATTGTTCATAATTTTGTTAAGAAAATTATCACATAAAAAAATTAACATTTCATTTTATTTTCATATTTTTAGCATATTTTTCTTTTAAATAGGATTAAATAATGTTTAGTTTAGTGCATGAATTTGTTAATTTTGGTTTGATTAGATGCTTTAATATTTTTAATCCATTCTTTTTAGGTTGATTAGCTTATACCTTTATCTTGTATATACAATTTAGTTCATGATTTTAGGATTTAATTTTAGGTGATTTGTTTAGGTGTGAATAACATGATCAAAATTAGGGTTTAGGAGACAACATAGGTGAATTAGTTCATTTCCCTTAGGAGTTGTAGATTGAATCTTTGGGGTATGGGGACTATAGGGATTATGGGTAGTTAATAGATCCTTTAGAAAATATTAGGATTCCCCTACTGCTATTAGTATACTGTCTGTATTTGTTTGACTGTATGGTGTGCCCTCTCTAGGGTTATTTCATTTGTCTGTGTGGGGTATTGGGTTTGCTTGGGGATTGGGAGAGCTGAAAACCTGTGATGATGAAGGCCATTGGAGAACAAGAGATTGAGGACCAACTTCCAGAGTTGATGAAGAGATCCTTTGCTAGCAACTGTTGAAGGCTATAGGGTTTAGGAGCTAGGCAGAGCTCTAGAGTAGCCAAATTGATTCATAAACATGGAAGGTCTTGATTGCCTCCATTCCTCTCTGTGATGCAGAGTCTCTCTAAGACATTCACCCCCTTCCTTTGGAAGGCTTGGTGATAGTGTCTAAGAGATAGAACTCTTGAGAGAAAAAAATCCTATGTGTTGATAGCAGTATGTTTGCCACCTTTGGTGGTCAACTAATTGCTTAGCACCCAGTTTATTCTTGTGATTGATTCCTCAGCTTGGAGATTGAGACTTGAAGAAAAGCCATTGCAGATGGAAGACTGATGACAAAGACCTTGCTTGGGGGCTGAGGAGATGAAAACTGAGGCTTGATTGGAGTCTGTAGCTGTTTGAAGACCTTGCTTGAAGACAGGTGTTGATGCATAGCTGCTGTGGCTGTTTATTTTTAGCTGTTTTTAATTCTTGATGTATTGATCGGTTTTCCCTAACTGTATTGTTTGTTGTTTAACCTGTTGGGTTGAAAGTGAATTTTGTTCACTTTTGCCTATTGTTTTCTAGGTTCGAGGTTGAGTGGGACTCCCTTGCCTCGCTTGTATTGTTGCATCCATGCATTTTACTGCTTTATTGTATATATCTGCTGTTTCTGTTTCCGTTTATCCCTTAGGATCTCTGCTTCTCTCTGCGCAAGAGAGGAGCATGATAGACACTAGGCCTTAACCCATGCATGATAACATTAGGTTAGTTTGATTCCCTTCGCAACCATAGGATAGAGTGTTGTCTCTTCTTTCTCAAAAAAAAACAGAAAAACACAATAAGATTTCAAACACAATAAAAGACACTTCTTCTGTAAAAGAATGTGAACTCATCAAAACGTCATTTTTGTCCGCTTGGACTGTTAATCAGAAAAACCTTTTTCAGAAGGAATAAAAACCATCAAGACAGACTCGTGTCGTACGTGGCCCGAACTACGTTTGCTCTGATCTTTCATGTTGTATGAAAGTACGTAGGCATAGGATGCGATATCCTAGCGAGCAACCTTCCCCTCCTTTCCCGTAGGTAGGCGAACTACGTTGACTCTGATTTCTCGTTCCAGACGGGAATACGTAGGCATAAAGTGCGATACTTTGCCGAGTCATTTTCTTTTCTTTTAACCCCTGACCTGTAGATTAGATAGAATAACAATCCATACCCGAAAACAAGCGTGGATCTCGTCGAGTACGACGGACGTGAGGGGTGCTAATACCTTCCCCTTGCGTAACCGACTCCCGAATCCAGGTTTTGGTTGCGATGACCATACCTTTCCCGTCTTTGCGGTAGGTTTACTCTGACCGTTTCCTTTCCCTCCTGTGGGATAAATAACGCATGGTGGCGACTCTTCTGTTCAGCCGGCGCCGATTTTCGCAGTAGCGACAGCTGGCGACTCTGCTGGGGATCCAACGTCCCCTGGCTGCTAAGGACTGCGATAGTTCCTTATGCATTTGGGATCCAACGTCGCTTAAGAGAGTCAATCCTAGCGCTTGTTTTCCCGTCGAGGATTTTGTATGGATTTATATTTCTGTCATTTACTTTCAGCATTATATTATTGATTATTATTGCTGTATTGGGGTTGTGATGGGTGATTTTATGATTGAGAGATAAGCCGGACCTGGGCTTGAGTGCACCTAGACTTAGAGTAGAGATTAGTTGGCGCGCACGTGCTTTGCATGTCCTAGTGTCCCGCGAAATCTACACTCAGACAAGGTTCTTCTGGTTGGCCTCCTGTCCTGCCCTTTGGGTGGCTCGGGCTGCTGGTTAGTTGGATTGTCGACTCTGGGAACCGATCATTTGGAAGTTGGCTAAGTGAGGCCTCTTCAGGATATGATGATGCCACTCCTTCTGGGAATCGTATCATCAATCCTGAATGTCTGTGACGCCGATGACCGCATAGGATGCCGTACCTTTGTCAGTTACTAGGACACCTATCTGTGAGAGGGTTTGGGGTTATGCAGGTAACTAGACCTTCAGATACCGGTTATTTCTTGATCTGAGATCCTGGGTATTTATGGACAGTGAAGAGGTCTATCAGAGACCAGTCAGAGTTATGGTTTGAGGTCTGTCAGAGACCAGTTGGAGTTATGTTATGAGGTCTATCAGAGACCAGCGTTAGAGATTCATGATGGGTCTGTCTGAGATCAGGGTTTGAGGAATTCTAGAGGGTCTATCTGAGACTTGTTGATATGGTTCAGGCTTCTCAGCTATGGCACTTGGTCCCTGTTGCATGTTGCTTGCATTGCATTATTTGCATAATCATTATCATTGCATCCCATTAACGTGTGTCTGTGCTGCAGGTGCATTTGCATATTCCCTGGTTCTAGTGTCTGGACTTCTGGGTATCGATCATGGCTGGTTTGAGGATGACAGTTGCCTATAAGCTACCTATTCCTGATATTACTCCACTCCTGGGTCTGATTTCTCTGGCAGATGAGGATGTCCGTAGAAGCTTCAGGCAGAGTTATGGACGGTTGTTGAGTTTGGTTCGCAAATCCACTGATGATGAATTGAATGGGCTGTACACCTTGATGCAATTCTATGACCCGACTTTGAGGTGTTTCACATTTGCTGATTTTATCTTGGGGCCTACTATCGAGGAGTATGTAGAGTTTACTGAGCTACCAGTACAGAATGCAGTTCCTTTTATTCACTCTGCCTCTGAGCCCAAGTTGGAGGATTTAGCTAAGGCCCTGCACATGAATGCTTCTGAGCTGTTGATGACTTCTTGGCGAGGGGTTCCCGGTTTCTCTCTCCAGTTTCTGGTTGGTAAGGCTCAAGAGTACGCCAAGAATGGGTGTTGGTTGGTCTTCAACGCTATTTTGGCCCTATGCATTTATGGGATAGTGCTGTTTCCTAATTTCCCAAACTCCGTGGACATGGATGCATTTCATCTGTTTGCCGCTGGCAACCCGGTACCTACACTGATCGGGGACTTTTACCATTCGATGCACTACAGAAATGAGAACAGGAGAGGCAAGAACGTCTCTTGTTGCGTGCCTTTGCTGTACATGTGGTTTAAGAGCCATCTTCCCCTGAAGGGACCTTTTGTGGATAGTGCAACTACAGCTGACTGGCCAGAGCGTATGATGAGGCTATCTTCTGAAGATATTGAGTGGTTTGACCGAGACTTGCTAGGGTCCGAGCTTATTTTCAGTTGTTCTGGGTATCCTAATGTTCCATTGATAGGAAGAAAAGGGTGCATCAACTACAACCCATCTCTATTTGTCCGCCAGTTTGGATATGCGCTGAAGAACCCACCTCAGGAGGAAGAAGTACAGGAATCTCTGTACTTCACCGGTGATTTGAATGGAGAGTTGTTAGCCAAGCTTCGGCATGCCTGGACGCGTATTAACAGAAAAGGGAAACCACTGTTGGGGAAGAATGATTGTCAGGCTTATGAACCCTACAAAGGTTGGATCCAGGAGAGAGCCAGATAGATACTGATGCCATTTCCAGCTGCGCCAGTCCCCGTTCATGTTCCGGTGGAAGAGCCAACCACTGTCACTATGGAAGTCTACGAGCAAGTTGTGAAAGAAAAAGAAGCCTTGATGAAGATCAATGAAGAGTTAGAGCAAGAGCTGGCTCAGATGCGTGGCGAGAAAAACAAGGCTGTGCATGCTTTCCAACAGCAGATCGAGCTAGTAAACAGGCTAGGGGCTGAGTTGACTGAAGAGAAAAAGAAGCGCGAACGTCTGGGGCAAGAGTTCAGAAGCTCCCATGACATGTTGGAATCCAAAAAGAAAGCACTCGACGCCGCTCACCGAGAAATCTCTTCTTGTAATAAGACTTGGAATACTACGCTGACCAACAACAAAAAGAGGGAAGATAAATTGAAGCAGCAAATTTCTGACCTCGAAGAGCAGTTGAAGGCTAGCATTAAGAAGTATGAAGAAGAGGTGATGACCAGATATAGTCTCCAGAATGCGTTGAACAAGGCCATCGAAGGCAGGAACGAAGCTGTGTCTCAGAAGAGGAAGCTAGAGGATCGCTTCGGAGAAGGGGCATGGGAGGAAACCGCTGGTGATGTGCGACGTGTTCTCAAGAGAAGAAACCAGCTTGTCGAGGGTCTGCTTACCCGACCAAGCCATCCAGAGACCAAGAAGTTGCTAGAAGAGTATCAGGCTTATGAGTGTACTTGATCATTTCGTGTATTGATGCTTTATTTGCATAGCACTGACCATCACCAGGATTGTTGGTTGAGGTCATGCCTTCTTATTGTACTCAGTGATATTGTATTCTTGGATTTCTCTGCAATATATGAGGCTTTCTATGATTCAGCTCCGATCTCCGTATTGTCAGCACTGGCACTGCACTGGCACCTTCACACTAGAATCGGGGAATGTTATCCCCTAATGCATAGACACATTGCATTGCATTCATATTCATATTGCATTACAGGTGATTATTGGATGGCATCTTATTTCCTGCTCTGTATCAGGTCTTTTCAGGATTGAAGGTCAGCGCCCACACCGATACTCCACTCGCACCAACTGCCGAAGAATCATGGATCAAATGCAGAACGAGATGCAAGACATGCACGAGAAGCTAGCGCTCTTTATGCAGACAATGGAGACTATTGCAAAAGGTCAGGAGAATTTGCAAGCTATGGTGCAGCCTCTGTTGGCAAGGAACGCTGGGCACGGAAATGAGGATCATCAGTCTGTGCGAGTCGATACTGTTCATGGGGATGGTACTCCCACACCAGTGGCTCCACCTGTAGTCAATATACCTGCTGTCAATGTCAACAACGGTACTGCTGCTGGGAACGGTAACGTTGGAATTGGGAACGAGACTGCTATTCATAATGTTGGGCTTGGAGATGTTAACCTGGGTGATAATATGGGAGGCAACTGCTTCGGTAATGCTGGATTTGGCTTCAATGACCAGGGATTCGATAATGCTGGGAAATATGGTTTCAATGCTCAAGGCTTTGGGCAAGACGGTTATGGTATGACCAATCAGGGTTACGGAGGATTCGGAAATGGAAACGGCGCTGGGTTAATGGCTTTTGGACCTGCTGGAGTTGCTCCGGGATACGGTAACAAAGGGCGAGGCCCGATAATGAATCAGATTAGAGCTGTCCGCAACAACGGATACGATGGGTATGGAGCTGGGAATGGTATGTGGCAGGAGGATCAGCAGGAGGACGCTTTCTCCGGTGGAGGTTTCGAAGGACCGATGGATGACTCCCAGAGGATCAGAATGCTAGAAGAGCAGATGAGGGGGGTCGTGAACCAAAGTGCTGTGGGCTTAGACATGTCGACAATGGGTCTGGTGCCTGGCTTGAGGGTGCCAATCAAATTCAAAGCTCCCACATTTGATAAGTATAAAGGGGACACATGTCCGAAAGTGCACGTGCGGTCATATTACAGAAGGATGTCTGCATATTCAACTGATGAGAGGATGCTAATGCATTTCTTTCAAGATAGCTTGTCAGGCCCTTCCCTCGAGTGGTATATGGGATTGGAGCCAACGCATATAAAGACATGGAAGCAGCTGGCAGAGGCATTTGTAGCTCACTATAAATACAACAGCGACTTGGCACCCAACCGGGTCCAATTGCAAGGGTTGTCTCAGACGAAGGGTGAGAGCTTTAAAGAGTATGCGCAAAGATGGCGCGACGTGGCTGCTAGGGTCCGTCCTCCTTTAGAAGACAAGGAAATGAATGACATGTTCATAGGAACATTCACCGGCATGTTTTATGACAAGTTGTTTCACACCTCTTTGGCCAGTTTCTCAGACTTAATTCTGATGGGAGAAAAGATTGAAAGTAACATTAAACAGGGAAGATTCCATGCTGAGGAATCTACTGCATCTGGCAGTAATAGAAAAGCTTTTGGTGGGCGCCGTCAGGGCGATGCAAGCGCAGTGTTTGGAGGCCGAGGCAGAGGCTGGGGCAGAGGTCGAAACCAGTATAATCAGCCGCAGCAGGTGGCAAGCGTTACTATTCCGTTTCAGCAACAACCAATGCAACAACAACAACAGCAACAGCAGCCACAGCAGGGGGCACAGCCTGCCCAGCGCAGATTCCAGGGGGGTAAACCAAGGAGAGTGTTTGAAAAGCCTCCTTCAACGTACGCAGATCTGTTACAGACGTTACTAGGGCTGAACTTGGTAGAGAAGAGAACTCTGGCGCCTATAACGGGAACTCCTCCGTATGGTTATGATGCAAGCAGGCACTATGAATTCCACTTTGGGGCTCCGGGCCATGATGTAGAGGGTTGCCATGCATTCAAACATGTTGTGCAGGATCTGTTGGATAGTAAGGCTATCAATTTTGGAACGGCGGGTCCGAATATAGTGCAGAAGCCCATGCCTAACCATGGGGCGAACGCCATTTTGACTGATGAGGGTTTGAATTTGATTATGGATGTCGATGATCTAAAGACGCCGCTGAGCGAGATAAAGAGCCGATTATTGCAAGGGGGTGTCTATCCCGGATGTGACGAGTATTGCTTGGAATGCTGGACCCTAGCAGGGGGTTGTGATGACTTAAAGAAAGGTATTCAGGCTTTAATAGATAGTGGCATATTGCGGTTTGACCGAGCAGCAATTGAAGAGCCTGCAGGGGCATTGGCAGATAATCAGAGTGATGTGGCCACTGTAACGATTCCTCGAAAGACAATCACTATAACGGCACCGGCTCAGCGACCACCGATCACCATCACTAAGGCCGGACCGATCCCGTACGAGAGCACAAAGGCAGTCCCATGGTCATATGGGTTGGAAGTGTATTGTGACGGAGTAATGATTGATGTTAATAAGCAGCCAGCCGAGACCGTAGATAATGTCGTTGGTACCAGAGGTATGACAAGGAGTGGAAGAATCTTCATATCGCCTGAAGTAGAGGCTGAGAGACTGGCAAAAGGGAAAGGAAAGATGATTGAGAATGTCCCAGTGCAGGGGAATGACAAAGCAACGGCATCGAAGGATGTGGAAGAGTTCATGCGCTTGATTCGAAAAAGTGATTATAAAATTGCTGAGCATCTGCAACAAACGCGGTCAAAGATATCTATACTGTCGTTGCTATTGTGCTCTGAAGCTCACAGAAATGCATTGCTGAAAGTCCTGGATACTTCCTTCGTACCCCAAGATGTTTCCGTGAATCAGCTAGAGGGAGTGTTGGCGCATGTGAATGCAGGCCATAGCTTGGGCTTTACAGATTTCGATTTGACCCCGAAGGGGAGAGAGCATAATATGGCGCTGCACGTCTCTGTGGAGTGTAGAGGATCAGTCATGTCGCATGTACTGGTCGATATCGGATCGTCTTTGAATATGCTTCCCAAGAAAGCGATGATGAAGCTAGATGTCAGAGGAATCCTGTGCACACCCAGTGACTTGGTAGTCAGGGCATTCGATGGTACGCGGAGAACAGTTTTTGGATCTATAACATTACCTCTACAGGTGGGGCCGGAGGTTTTCGCGACTGAAGTTTATATCATGGACATCCAGCCTGCATATAGCTGCCTTCTCGGACGACCCTGGATCCATGGGGCTGGGGCAGTCACGTCTACCTTGCATCAAAAGTTGAAATATATGGTGGGAGACAGTGTGGTCACTGTATGCGGAGAAGAAGACATCCTGGTCAGCCATCTGTCGTCGTTTAAGTATGTGGAGGTCGACGGAGAGATTCACGAAACACCCTGCCAGGCATTTGAAGGGTTGCGCATCAAAGACAAAGGTCCCGGGCCGAGTAAAACGTCGGAGATAGCCGTCTCGTCATATAAAGAAGCTCAAGCTCTAGTAGAGACTGGTGAAACAAAGGGCTGGGGCAAAGTGCTGGAGATTCCTGTGAAGATGGACCGGTTTGGGTTGGGATATCAACCGTCGTCATCAACACCTGCTGTGGGGGCACCCCGTTTCAGAGGACCAATAACCATCACTGCCAGTGGAGTACGTCATGAGACCATCAACGTTGCTTCAGAGTCTGACGAAGGAGACAGCGATTGCGATATGGACGCCTGGATTCAGCCGAGCGTGCCAGGACAAGGATTGTGCAACTGGTCTATTCAGGAGCTTGTTCCTGTGACTCTTAAACAGTAATGCTTTGTTTTTTAATTGTTGAACAATCTGATGTCTTGCCCGGGGCATCATGATTTGCTTAGGGCTGTGCTGTTATGAACATTGCGTGTTTATCATTAAATAAAAGGCGTTTTTTCATGTGCAAATATTGCGATCCCTGTTTTTCTTGTTTTGTATTTTTCAATAAAATGGCAACGTGGTTATTCGCTTTATACGCATTTTGAAGCATTTAACCATTCCTTTTGCAGGACCACATTTTCAGATGACGTCCTTGAACCACCTATGACTCGTCCCGACTTTGAACACCCGGTATTTCAGGCCGAAGAAGAGATTGTTGAAGATGGTGACGTTCCTGAAGAATTGTCTTGGTTGGTGAAGCAAGAAGAGCATGTCATTCTGCCTCATGAGGAGGTCATCGAAATTATTAATCTGGGGTCGGAAGGGGTCGAAAAGAACATTCGTATAGGAGTCGCGCTGTAAAGCGACGTCAAGCGAAGACTGGTTGAAATGCTCAGAGAGTATAGTGATGTGTTCGCTTGGTCGTATGAAGACATGCCGGGGCTCGATACAGATATGGTTGTGCACCGTCTGCCATTGAAAGAAGAATGCCCGCCGGTCAAGCAGAAACTTCGCAGAACTAGACCAGATATGGCAGTGAAGATTAAAAAGGAAGTTCAAAAGCAATGGGATGCTGGTTTCCTGGCTGTGACAAAATATCCCTCATGGGTCGCTAACATTGTACCAGTGCCAAAGAAAGACGGTAAAGTGAGAATGTGCGTAGATTACCGTGATCTAAATAAAGCGAGCCCAAAAGACGATTTTCCGCTTCCTCATATCGACGTGCTGGTTGACAACACTGCTCAATACTCCGTATTCTCCTTCATGGATGGCTTCTCGGGCTATAATCAGATTAAAATGGCGCCAGAGGACATGGAGAAGACTACTTTCATAACGCCTTGGGGAACATTTTGTTATAAAGTGATGCCCTTCGGATTAAAGAATGCTGGGGAAACGTATCAGCGTGCAATGACGACTCTTTTTCATGATATGATGCATAAGGAGATCGAAGTTTATGTTGACGATATGATTGCCAAATCCCAGACGGAGGAAGAGCATCTGGTGAATCTGCTGAAGTTATTCAAAAGGCTTAGGAAGTTCAGGCTGAGACTGAACCCTAACAAATGCACCTTCGGGGTGAGATCGGGTAAACTGCTGGGGTTTATCGTAAGCGAAAGAGGAATAGAGGTTGATCCTGCGAAAATAAAAGCGATACAAGAGATGCCGACGCCTAGAACAGAGAAAGAGGTGCGCGGGTTTTTAGGGAGGTTGAACTACATCGCTCGGTTCATATCTCACCTAACGGCTACGTGTGAACCATTGTTCAAGCTGTTGAAAAAAGATCAGGCTGTAACGTGGAACGAAAATTGTCAAAAGGCGTTCGATAAAATAAAGCAGTATTTGCAGGAGCCTCCTATTTTGATACCTCCAGTGGCAGGGAGACCCTTGATTATGTATTTGACAATTCTTGAGGGAAGCATGGGTTGTATTCTCGGTCAACACGACGAGACAGGGAGAAAAGAGCATGCGATCTATTACTTGAGTAAGAAATTTACTGAATGTGAATCTCGATATTCAATGCTTGAAAAAACTTGCTGCGCGCTAGCCTGGGCCGCCAAGCGTTTGAGGCAATACATGCTGAATCATACAACCATGCTCATCTCGAAGATGGATCCTATCAAATATGTATTCGAAAAGCAGGCGTTATCAGGGAGAATTTCCCGTTGGCAGATGGTCTTAACTGAATACGACATCCAGTATGTCTCGCAGAAAGCTATAAAGGGGAGTGTGCTGTCTGAGTATCTGGCAGAGCAGCCTATTGAAGATTACCAATCGATGAGGTTTGATTTTCCTGACGAGGATATCATGTACCTAAAGATGAAGGATTGTGAAGAGCCGTTTCCAGACGAAGGACCAGAATTGGGTTCCAAATGGAAGATGATTTTCGACGGAGCTGTAAATGCCTACGGTAGCGGAATAGGGGCAATCATTACTACTCCACACAGGTCGCACATCCCGTTTACTGCTCGATTGACCTTTGCAGTTACCAATAATGAAGCCGAATATGAAGCTTGTATTATGGGGCTTGAAGAAGCCATTGATTTGCGAATCAAAAATCTAGACGTATACGGAGACTCAACTCTGGTAGTGAATCAGATAAAAGGGGAATGGGAAACACGTCAGCCCAATCTAATACATTACATGAACTATGCAAGGAGATTGTTGCCTTTCTTTGACAAGGTTGAATTGCATCATGTACCGCGAGCGAAGAATCAAATGGCTGACGCCCTGGCCACTTTGTCTTCCATGTACAAAGTCAACTTCTGGAACGAGGCTCCCCGAATCATTATCTCTCGGCTTGACAGACCAGCCTTCATATTTGCTATTGACGAAGCTTCTGACGACAAACCTTGGTATTTTAATATCCTTAATTTCCTGAAGAACAAAGAGTATCCAGCTGGGGCATCCAGTCAAGATCAAAAGACTCTCAGGAGATTGGCGGGTAATTTCTATTTGAATCCGGATGGTGTCTTATACAGGAGAAACCACGATTTGGTGCTGCTACGTTGCGTAGATGAGAAAGAGGCAAAGTTGCTCATGGAGGAAATACATGAAGGTACCTTTGGTACGCATGCCGGTGGGCATGCTATGACGAGGAAGCTGCTGCGGGCAGGTTATTTTTGGCTGACCATGGAAACTGATTGTTTCAAATTTGCGAGGAAATGCCACAAGTGCCAAATCTATGCTGATAAGATCCATGTGCCTTCGAGTCCTCTGAATGTGATGTCATCACCATGGCCATTCTCGATGTGGGGAATCGATATGATTGGAAAGATCGAGCCGACGGCTTCTAATGGGCACCGTTTCATTCTAGTAGCAATCGATTATTTCACCAAGTGGGTAGAAGCGGCGTCTTACGCCAATGTAACTAAGCAGGTGGTAGCCAGATTCATCAAGAGAGATATCATTTGCAGATATGGAATCCCCGAGCGGATAATCACTGACAACGGTTCAAACCTGAATAACAAAATGATGAAGGAGCTTTGTCAGAATTTCAAGATCGAACATCACAACTCCTCCCCTTACCGACCCAAGATGAATGGCGCTGTTGAAGCGGCCAACAAGAATATAAAGAAGATCATTCAGAAGATGGTGGTGACCTATAAGGATTGGCATGAGATGTTGCCTTTCGCTTTGCACGGTTATCGTACAACGGTACGCACATCAACCGGGGCAACCCCATTCTCGTTAGTATACGGAATGGAGGCAGTACTACCATTGGAAGTGGAGATCCCTTCTCTAAGGGTATTGCGAGATGTCCAACTAGATGAGGCAGAATGGGTGAAAGACAGGCTGAACCAACTGAGTTTAATGGATGAGAAGAGGCTAGCTTCTCTAGCATACGGTCGTTTGTACCAGAGCCGAATGAAGAAAGCATATGACAAGAAGATACATCCGCGGAGCTTTCAGACGGGCGACCTTGTGCTGAAAAGGATTCTCCCGCCGCAGGCAGATCACAGGGGCAAGTGGACCCCCAACTACGAAGGGCCATACGTTGTCAGAAAAGTCTTTTCAGGAGGAGCGTTATTGTTGTCCACCATGGACGGTGAAGACTTTACGTCGCCTGTGAATTCGGACGCAGTTAAAAAATACTTTGCTTGAAATTGACCCGCTGGACAGAAAAAAGAGAGTCCAGGCAAAAATGGGGCATCCTGGCGAACCAAAAACAGAATGAAAGGTTCGGGCAAAAATTAGGGAAAATTGAAAAAATGTACACCCGCGAAGTTGAAAACCTACACTGGGCGGCTTCGGCAAAAAAGGGTATCCCGGTGAACTGAAAACCCGTAAAGGGCGGTTCACGCAAAAGTTAGGGATTTGAAAAGCAAATGACTGCGGTCCGAATTTGATACAGCATTGAGCTTTGGTGCGGGAGAATATACCTGAGGGGTCGATTATTAGATACAATCTCTTCGGAAGTGTGGATACCGGGAAAGCATTAGAGTCGGGCGAGTCATAGGAGGATCAGTTCGTGATGTTCGTCTGCATCCCGTTGCCGACATGTGTACAAATTTAATTTGTCAATATATTTATGCTTCTTGTGCATACTTGTATATTTGTTGTGCGTAGCTTCCTCTTTTCAGGAGTTACATCCCGTGTACAAAACTCCGCCCATTCAGGGGCCCAATCAATAAAATATGTTATTCAGTACCTGATGCTGTTTCTTTACTGTTTTGTGCATGATAAACGCCCAGGTTTAATGAAACTAGCATGTGTATAACATCACTGGCCCTTGCCAACAATTGCTAAAACTGTGGGTTAACTGAAAATAATGTCACTAACGCTAACCTGAATAGATTTGGTTGCGTAGACTTGTCTTGTCTTGTTTGTGGTGTTGCAGGGTTCATAGCCGTATGAAGAGGACGATCAAAAGAAGCTCGTAACGAAAGACCCGATCCCCACGCAGGTCGCGCTTCCAAGATAACAATGTTCTTTACTGAAGAAGGGTCGAATTCCCCAGCTAGCCGTAGCTTATTCAAAGGGCATGCTCCAGCAAAGTCGTTTATCCTTAGCAGAGTTTGGCGATTCCAAGATTGAAGGCTATATTCAGACAGTGCATCTCAAGCAGAGTGGTCTAGCCGCAGAAGATTAATGTTGGTGAGCTGTATTCAGGCAGTTTACCTTTCCCCGCAGGGTCATTTGCTCTCCCCCAGCGGAGTCAGTTGATTTCCTCCAAGAGGATCATCCCATCCCCAGTGGAGTTCTCTTTTCAGCAAGTGTTTTCATTCCTCCCAGTGGAACTTGAAGATTAAGACTCTCCCCGGCATAGTTGGTTGCGCCTTGGCATTTATTTTGTCAGAATATCGTGCGATATCCGTTCACTCTCCAGCAGAAGTCCAATCATACCAGGCGCATCTGCTATTCTCCAGCAGAGTTATATCCCCCAGCAGGGTGTTACTTCAATGAGGTGCTTGGTTTAAGTTCCCAATTCCCCAGCGGAGTTGCTTTCATTCTTCCAGCATTTATTTTGCTGGAATATTTCTGTAGCACCTGGCTACCCCCCCCCCCAGCGGAGTCGGCAGTATCTTCAGCATTTATTTTGCTGAAGCGGTTTCCTGTATCCCAGCAGTTCGAGTCTGCATTTGCATTGGCATGTAGGATCATACTTGCATCCACCAAACAAACACGCGTAGCATTTCCATGTCGAATGGAGCATTGCGACATTGTCAAACATATGCATTTTAAAGCATAAACCAGGGTGGCTAACCGTTTGTGTTCAAGTGTTGTTTCTCATGCAGGTTGAGGGAGCTCTTGCTCAAATGAATTATTAAACATTCAAGATCTCGACGTGAGACATTCAACGAAAATGTCAGCTTTGGCATTATTCCCCCACAAGAGTTATTCGGTTAAGTTCTCTTCGTCTCCGAGCCGCGTATTTGTGTAAATTTCTCTTGTTTTCCCCGCCAGAGTTACCATGATGAATATCTCCTTGTCCCCAAGCAGAGTTATTTTTCATCAAAGGGTTTCATGAATCAGAATTTCAGAGGCTGCCGCCGGTTATCAGAACAGGCGTCCGGTAGTTGGTTTCTAGATGTCCCCAGTAGAGTCCGCTTCAAAGTCGCTGTCACGTCAGTGTTAAGAAGTTTGTGGGTTGGGATCAATGGAGAACTGAGTCCTGACGTGGACAATTTTATTGACTGGATTTCTTTGTGCTAGAGAAGTGGGAGTCCTAACGTGGACAGTTTTATTTCCCCGGGTTGATAAGAGGTGCTAGTCCTAACGTGGATAGGTTCGATTTCTCAGAATTGATGGGATGTGAAGTCCTGACGTGGACAGATTGATTTCCTCAGGTTGACGATATGTGTTAGTCCTAACGTGGACAGATTCGGCTTCTCGGTATTGGTGGAATGTGAAGTCATGACGTTGACGAAGTTGGTTACTCTTTGTGTTGGTGTCCTGACGTGGACCATTTATGCACAGCAGATATCTTTCGTCGTACTGGTGAAATGTGCGTCCTGACGTGGACAAGTTTATAGTTCTTCATGTTGCCAAGATGCGCAAGTCCTGACGTGGACAAATTTATCATTGGTGAAGAGGTGAGTCCTGACGTGGACAAATCAAGACGAAGCGTGAGTCCTGACGTGGACAAGTTTTATTTCCCCAGCGGGTCAAAGGTGCATGAGTCCTAACATGGATGATGGAGTCCTTACGTGGACAAATCAAGACAAGATGCGAGTCCTAACGTGGATGATGGGGTCCTAACGTGGACAAGTCAAGACGAGATTGGAGTCCTTACGTGGACAAATCAAAAGAAGATGTATTCCTAACGTGGAAGAGTTTAGTCTTGACGTGGACAGATACAGAAGAGATGATTCCTTACGTGGACGGAGCCAGACGAAGTAGTAGTCCTAACATGGACGGTGTTATTCCTAACGTGGAAGAGTTTATTCCTAACGTGGACGATTTATTTTTGATGAAATGCAGACGAATTATCCCCAGCGAAGTTGCCGAGATTTTTCCGGGTTGACGGCAGGTGGAGTCCTAACGTGGACAAGTTTAGTTGAGTTTTCTTCGTGTTGACAAAATAAGAGTCCTAACGTGGACAAGTTTTTGATGATAGAATCTTTTTCAGGCTGATGAAAATAGTCCCCAGCACGGTCGCTAATGGATCAGTTGGTTGCTACAAACAGTTAGATTCAGTTGATGAATGTCGTTCCCCAAACAGTGGCGCAGTTTATTTCCGCGGTTGGCAAACTTCCGGGTTCTTAGTATTCAACCGTCTCGTACCTCGAATGTTTGAAGGTCGTCCGCTCTTCACCCAATCGGGTCCAAGTCGCTTGAATAGGGGCAGCTGTTGCACCCTAAAATTTGCTCAACCTAATTCACTTGGTTTGTGTTTCAATTGCATTAGCATTTGCATATAGAGTCATGTACATAGTCTAATCATCTGCATAACATAGCATAGCAAGTCAGCCAACAAGGGACCAAGCATTATTCTCATCTCTATGAGCCTATCAAGAGGTTATTATTCAAATTCAATCTCATTCAAGTCATCAGAAAGAATTTGAAAGCTGTGAATTGAGCCTATCTGAAGATCATCAAAGAAGTTGTGAGCTGTGAATTGAGCATGGAGAGTATACAAACATCATGGAAGACTTAGAAAGTCATTTGGAGAAGGAGACAAGTCATTGATGTGGTCACAAGAGTTGCAGTTGAAGACAGTCAACTAGGGTTTCATCTGGGTCAACTCTAGGTCAACCCTAGGTCAATTGATTGATTGAAAGGCATTAAGGTCTATTGGAGAGATGTGGGGTTCATCATTTGACATATAGAGAAGGATATGGGGATGTGCCAAGAAGAAATCAAGAGAAATCAAGGAGAAGAGGAGTTTCTAAATTAGGGTTTCTGTGTAAAATCCCCTAATTTAGGTCAAATTTCCAAGCAACATAAGTCAAAATTCAAGCTTCAAATGGATCCTTGGTCAACATGAAACTTGTAGAGGATCTCAAGACCTTTAATTTGAGTGGTGGAAGACATTAAGGAGATTTATAGAACTCAAGTTATGGTCCTTGCAAGTTACAGGTCACCTGAGGTATCTGAAATTTTGTCTGTGAAAGTTACTTGTCTTCCAAGCAATTGTTACCCCTCAAGGAGATTTCAAATGAATTTATGGTCAACATAATAGTTGTTCCTTATTGTCTTAGATTTCTATAATGGTATGGTATGCCTTCATATGATTTGTGTAACTCTACTTATGGTCTTGGCAAGCAAAGGGTATTTTGGTCATCTGAGAATTACAGGTCATTTCAAGCCTATGCCCAAAACTCATACAAGGAAGCTTCAAATGAAAAACTTCACAACATCAAACTTGCTCAAAATGACATTTTGAGTCTAGAAAAGTGACCATGAAAGATTGGAAAGGCTCATAGCACAAGGTTTCAAAATTGGTGAATTTAATGAATGAAAAATGACCTAAAATTGAGATTTTTCATAATTTGGCCAAATGGGGTGAAATTGTAGGTCATTTTGATTGGAAAAAATGTTTTAAGAACATTGGCAAAAGTAGAATTTTGATTTTGGTTCAAGATTTAGGAGTTATGCATGGTTACTTACAAAAGAAGTTACATAATCCAAATTCAAGGGAAAGTGTGCATGGGAAGATTCTACAAACTTCTAGAGGGTTCTAAGTTCATCTATATATTGCATTGAATAGCTCCATGCCATGGTTGGTGATTCGTTGTGTTCATAATACCAAGTTTTACATCATTCTTCCAATTTGCAAAAGCATCTCAAACTCCATAAAATCTCCATCAATTTCCACATTTCTGGATTGGATCATCATCAACATCTTTCCTAGATCAGAATTCCATCAAAGATTTGGTTGAATTGAGCAAGAATCGTGCCATCCATCTTCATCATTCAAGGTGCAAGAAGAAGTGGTTACAAAGTTTCAAGGCATTGGAGCAAGAATCTTTGCATACAGAACAAAGAATTGAGTGTGTGGATCAATTTCCAATCACTGCAAGCATCAGATCCAAAGATTTCCATAGCTGTTTTCACCATTTACATCAGGTTAGATTTCTATTCGAATTGATTGTTTTAGTTAGAATCATAGAGATTTGTTAGGTTAGAACTGTTAAGATAGGTTAGAGGATGGATTCCACAAAGTTTGGAGAAGTTTCATGGAGGTTATCAATGGTGTACCAAAACTGTTAGAGCTTAGAACATCAAGGATAATGCACGAGAATCTTAGGTTTATAGCTCATAATGATCAGTATGAAATGTAGATTAGGTTAGGATAAGATTTGGAAAGAATTGAAGTGGTTGATGACAGGTGATAATGGTGGAGTCAGCATCTTCCACCTATCGGGTTTGGAGGTTGAGTGAGCTTTAGGAGAAATGGTTGGCATGGTTGTGTAGAGGGAAAGAAGTAGAGTATTCTTGCTCTTTGAATCGTGTGATTTCATGGAGAGACAATGGAGAACAGAGGAGTATAAAATTCGTGCATGGTGAGGGTTTTCTGAATCTAGGGTTTGCTGGAGGTAGACGATGACCCCAGACCGTTGGATGAGCAGGTTGACTTGGACTCTGAGACTAATCGTATGGCTGTGGTTTAAAAGGAAAAACGGAGGGAAATTCCAAGGGTGCTACGCACCGTTTCATTTATTCTATCAGACTAGGCCTGAATTCCCTTGCTAATGCCACCCCCCCAGCGCGAGGCCCAATGTGTTTTCAACTGGAAATCTTGCTAACTGCACTGTTTTTTCGTTTTTTTAATTTTTGTTATTGTTTTCTGAGTCATTGGGCCCAGACGCGCTTGCTATGCGCGCCCCCCAGTCTGGGCCCATCCTTTATTTCAACTGGTTTTAAATGCTTCCTGCACCCTCATCCAATTAATTTCTCAATTAATTCCATTTTATTTTTCTTAATTCATTTTAATTCTTTGAAAATTCATAAAAAATTGGAAAATGCATGATTTTAATTGGTTATTTTGGCATATTGTTCATAATTTTGTTAAGAAAATTATCACATAAAAAAATTAACATTTCATTTTATTTTCATATTTTTAGCATATTTTTCTTTTAAATAGGATTAAATAATGTTTAGTTTAGTGCATGAATTTGTTAATTTTGGTTTGATTAGATTCTTTAATATTTTTAATCCATTCTTTTTAGGTTGATTAACTTAGACCTTTATCTTGTATATAAAATTTAGTTCATGATTTTAGGATTTAATTTTAGGTGATTTGTTTAGGTGTGAATAACATGATCAAAATTAGGGTTTAGGAGACAACATAGGTGAATTAGTTCATTTCCCTTAGGAGTTGTAGATTGAATCTTTGGGGTATGGGGACTATAGGGATTATGGGTAGTTAATAGATCCCTTAGAAAATATTAGGATTCCCCTACTGCTATTAGTATACTGTCTGTATTTGTTTGACTGTATGGTGTGCCCTCTCTAGGGTTATTTCATTTGTCTGTGTGGGGTATTGGGTTTGCTTGGGGATTGGGAGAGCTGAAAACCTGTGATGATGAAGGCCATTGGAGAACAAGAGATTGAGGACCAACTTCCAGAGTTGATGAAGAGATCCTTTGCTAGCAGCTGTTGAAGGCTATAGGGTTTAGGAGCTAGGCAGAGCTCTAGAGTAGCCAAATTAATTCATAAACATGGAAGGTCTTGATTGCCTCCATTCCTCTCTGTGATGCAGAGTCTCTCTAAGACATTCACCCCCTTCCTTTGGAAGGCTTGGTGATAGTGTCTATGAGATAGAACTCTTGAGAGAAAAAAATCCTATGTGTTGATAGCAGTATGTTTGCCACCTTTGGTGGTCAACTAATTGCTTAGCACCCAGTTTATT
The DNA here is from genome assembly GCA_963859935.3 of Lathyrus sativus. NCBI lineage: Eukaryota > Viridiplantae > Streptophyta > Magnoliopsida > Fabales > Fabaceae > Lathyrus > Lathyrus sativus. The sequence goes on along the minus strand of OZ012737.1, from coordinate 260,820,062 downwards.
CTTGTGATTGATTCCTCAGCTTGGAGATTGAGACTTAAAGAAAAGCCATTGCAGATGGAAGACTGATGACAAAGACCTTGCTTGGGGCTGAGGAGATGAAGACTGAGGCTTGATTGGAGTCTGTAGCTGTTTGAAGACCTTGCTTGAAGACAGGTGTTGATGCATAGCTGCTGTGGCTGTTTATTTTTAGTTGTTTTTAATTCTTGATGTATTGATCGGTTTTCCCTGACTGTATTGTTTGTTGTTTAACCTGTTGGGTTGAAAGTGAATTCTGTTCACTTTTGCCTATTGTTTTCTAGGTTCGAGGTTGAGTGGGACTCCCTTGCCTCGCTTGTATTGTTGCATCCATGCATTTTACTGCTTTATTGTATATATCTGCTGTTTCTGTTTCCGTTTATCCCTTAGGATCTCTGCTTCTCTCTGCGCAAGAGAGGAGCATGATAGACACTAGGCCTTAACCCATGCATGATAACATTAGGTTAGTTTGATTCCCTTCGCAACCATAGGATAGAGTGTTGTCTCTTCTTTCTCAAAACAAACAGAAAAACACAATAAGATTTCAAACACAATAAAAGACACTTCTTCCGTAAAAGAATGTGAACTCATCAAAACGTCATTTTTGTCCGCTTGGACTGTTAATCAGAAAAACCTTTTTCAGAAGGAATAAAAACCATCAAGACAGACTCGTGTCGTACGTGGCCCGAACTACGTTTGCTCTGATCTTTCATGTTGTATGAAAGTACGTAGGCATAGGATGCGATATCCTAGCGAGCAACCTTCCCCTCCTTTCCCGTAGGTAGGCGAACTACGTTGACTCTGATTTCTCGTTCCAGACGGGAATACGTAGGCATAAAGTGCGATACTTTGCCGAGTCATTTTCTTTTCTTTTAACCCCTGGCCTGTAGAGTAGATAGAATAACAATCCATACCCGAAAACAAGCGTGGATCCCGTCGAGTACGACAGACGTGAGGGGTGCTAATACCTTCCCCTTGCGTAACCGACTCCCGAATCCAGGTTTTGGTTGCGATGACCATACCTTTCCCGTCTTTGCGGTAGGTTTACTCTGAGCGTTTCCTTTCCCTCCTGTGGGATAAATAACGCACGGTGGCGACTCTTCTGTTCAGCCGGCGCCGATTTTCGCAGTAGCGACAGTAGTCACTCTCAAATCATAGTCTCTAGTGCGTCAGAGATTGCAAACAAACTAAAAAACACTTCTTTCGTAAAAGATTCAAACAAACCTCAAAGTGTCATTTTTGTCTGCTTGGACTCTTAATCAAGAAAAACCCTTTTTGAAGGTAATAAAAAACAGTCAGACAAGCTTGTGTCTTCCGTAGCCCGAACTACGTTTGCTCTAATATTTCATGCTGTGTGAAAGTACGTAGGCATAGGATGTCGTATCCTAGTGAGCAACCTTCCCCTCCTTTCCCGTAGGTAGGCGAACTACGTTGACTCTGATTTCTCGTTCCAGACGGGAATACATAGGCATAAAGTGCGATACTTTGCCGAGTCATTTTCTTTTCTTTTTGACCCTTGACCCTTTAGTGTAGATAGAATACAATCCGTACCAGAAAACAAGCGTGGATCCCATCGAGTACGGTGGACGTGAGGGGTGCTAATACCTTCCCCTTGCATAATCGACTCCCGAATCCAGGAATTTGGTTGCGACGACCATTCCTTTCCCGTTTTGCATTAGGTTTACTTCGAGGGTTTCCTTTCCCTCTGTTGGGATAAATAACGCACGGTGGCGACTATTCTGTCATAGCCGGCGCCGATTTTCGCGGTAGCGACAGTAGGATGGCGTGATCTCTCTTCCCCAGTAGAAATTTCTCTCCTTGGCAGAGATTATTGATGTTTCACCATCCTTAGCAGAGTATTGTAAATTTTCTGATTGTTCTCCTCAGCAAGAGTACAGAAGATTGTTTCCCCAGTTAGAGTTGTATTTAGTTTATCGCTCTCCAGCAAGAGTTGGCTATCCCGGACGGGGTAGTGGTGTTTGTTTGTGCTACCCAAGCATGTTTGCATCGCTAACAATGGTGTTCTCTTAATCCCATCAAGGTAGAGATGGGGAATAATTTATCAACAAAAGGATAAGTTCAATATCATTTCCTAGCAGGTTTTGTATCATTGGCTTTTCTCCCCAAGTAGAGTTGGTTATTGATTTCCTTAGCAGGTAAATCAGTAGGGGTTAGTATACCCAATAGGTTCGAAACACAATCATCATTGGAACTTATCTTCATCAAATTCTTGGGATATTTCCTTCAGCAGGTGTTTATTGTTCCCACCTTCAGGTAGTATTGAAGTCCTTATGGTTTTCTCCAGCAGAGTTTACAACCAGAAAGGCAGTTCAGTCTGTCTTCCCTAATGGATTTGGTTTCGGTTTTTTAGCACTTCTCCCAGTGGAGTGTTCTTCTGCATATCCTGAGCATATTTGGATTGCATCCTCAAAATGTGTAGCATTTCCATTTCGTATGGAGCATTACGCCATAGAAAAATTCAAACATATGCATTCGAAGCATAAGCCAAGTTTGAAACCCCCTTTTTTGGCCATTTTCCCGACAGAAAGTGTCGTAACTCATGAGATATCATTTGACTTTATACCCCAAGCAATGGATTAGTTCATCCTACTTGTATTTCCTTTCAGGGGAATTATGTTAAGCTCCCCATGCAGATTCGTCTATTTAGGCTTCTCTTTTCCCCAACGAAGTCATCTTCTATTCTCTTTAGATCGTAAGTCTGTTGGTTCTACTTCTAGCTTCGGCTGGCACCCTCAGTTATGAGTCTTCCTTCGACCGTTAAAAACTTCGTAAGTCCTCCTTCGGCAGGCATTTCTTTTTTTAAGTCCACCTTCGGCTGGCACCATCGATTTTGAGTCCATCTTCGGCCAGCAAACCTTTGTAAGTCCTCCTTTGGCAGGAATTTCCTTTTCAAGTCCACCTTCAGCTTGCACCCTCGGTTGTGAGTCTGCCTTCGGCCAACAAACCTTGGTAAGCCCTCCTTCGGCAGGCATTTCCTTTTCAAGTCCACCTTCATCTGGTACCCTCAGTTGTGAGTCCACCTTTGGCTGGCAAACCTTTGTAAGTCCTCCTTCGGCAGGCATTTCCTTTTCAAGTCCACCTTCGGTTTGAACCCTCGGTTGTGAGTCCGCCTCTGACTGACAAACCTTTGTAAGTCCTTGTTCGGACGACATTTCCTTTTCAAGTCCACCTTCGACTGGCACCCTCGATTGTGAGTCCGCCTCCGGCCGACAAACCTTGGTAAGTCCTCCTTCGACAAGCATTCCTTTTTAAGTCCACCATCGTCGGGCACCCTTGGTTGTGAGTCCTCCTTCGGACAGTAAACCTTTGTAAGTCCTCCTTCGACAGGAATTTCCTTTTCAAGTCCACCTTCAGCTGGCACCCTCGGTTGTGAGTCCGCCTTCAGCTATCAAACATTTGCAAGTCCTCCTTTGGCAGGTATTTCCTTTTCAAGTCCACCTTCGTCTGGCACCCTCGGTTGTGAGTCTGCCTTCGGCCGACAAACCTTGGTAAGTCCTCCTTCGGTAGGAATTTCCTTTTTAAGTCCACCTTCGGTTGGCACCCTCGGTTGTGAGTCCTCCTTCGGCCTGCAAACCTTTGTAAGTTCTCCTTCGGCATACATTTCCTTTTCATGTCCACCTTCGACTGGAACCCTCGTTTGTGAGTCTGCCTTTGGCCGGAAAACCTTGGTAAGTCCTCATTCGGAAGGAATTTCCTTTTTAAGTCCACCTTCGACTGGCACCCTCGGTTGTACCTACTCCTTCGGCAGGCATTTCCTTTTCAAGTCCACCTTCGGCTGGCACCCTCGGTTGTGAGTCCGTCTTCAGCCTGCAAACCTTTGTAAGTCCTCCTTTGACATACATTTCCTTTTCATGTCCACCTTTGACTGGCACCCTCGGTTGTGAGTCCGCCTTTGGCCAGAAAACCTTGGTAAGTCCTCATTCGAAAGGAATTTCCTTTTTAAGTCCCCCTTCAACTGGAACCCTCGGTTGTACGTCCTCCTTCGGCAGGCATTTCCTTTTCAAGTCCACCTTCGACTGGCACCCTCGGTTGTGAGTCCACATTCAGCCGACAAACCTTGGTAAGTCCTCCTTTGGCAGGAATTTCCTTTTTAAGTCCACCTTCGGCTGGCACCCTCGGTAATGATTCCTCCTTCGGCCTGCAAACCTTTGTAAGTCCTCCTTCGGCATACATTTCCTTTTCATGTCCACCTTTGGCTGGCATCCTCGGTTGTGAGTCCGCCTTTGGCTGGAAAACCTTGGTCAGTCCTTATTCGAAAGGAATTTCCTTTTTAAGTCCACCTTCGACTGGCACCCTCAGTTGTACGTCCTCCTTCGGCAGGCATTTCCTTTTCAAGTCCACCTTCGGCTAGCACCCTCGGTTGTGAGTCCGCCTTCGGCCGGAAAACCTTTGTAAGTCCTCTTGCGGCAGAAATTTTCTTTTTTAAGTCCACCTTCGGCTGATACCCTCGGTTATGAATCCGCCTTCAGCCGGCAAACCTTTCTAGGTTGATCTGAGTCCGCCTTCGGCTGACATTCTCCTTAAGTCCTTCCCCGGATGTCATCCCTTATCTCTTCTTTCCCCGCAATTTTCATATTTTATGGTTCTTTTTGTATTCAATCCATTTCTACCTTGAATGTCTGAATGTCGTTGTCTTTCATACCTTCAGGTTTAAGTGGATTGAATAGGGGCAGCTGTAACACCCCAAAATTTGCCATCTCTTTTTCTAACCTTAATTGGCTTATGTTTCTTTTTCATGTGTATTCCCTTTAGGTCATAACTTTCCATTCATTCATTTGCATCGGGCTCCTAAGGCTCGAATCAAGAGGTTCTTGGAATCAGAGTTCCTATTTGCTTTGAGATACCTTCATTCAAGTTTGAAGCAAGGGTTAATTTCTCATCATCATAAGCATATTTCTATCAAAGTCCATCCAGCTACAAGGCTTTCCTCTGCCGAGATTCATCAAGTATCAAGTTTATCTGCTTCAGGATTTCTCAAGAGGAATCAAGTGATTAAAGTTTTATCATGGTTCTAGTGGAGACTAAAAAACTAAGGATTTGTTGGTCGTCAACATCTCAGGTTGTTTCTTCATTGGTATGTACCCAAAGCATGGTGATTAGGGTTTCTTATCTATTTGTTTTTTGAGAAGAGGTGTCGTTCAATTCAGGTTGCACGCAAAGTTATCATGTCAAAGGTGTGTTCAAAGTGGTTGATATTCAAGCAAGTTTGACCTAATCTTGGTCAAACAAGTGGTTTGTTTCAGGATTAAGTTGTTAGGATGTGGCTAAGGCATTTGTCTTAGGGTGGATAATCATCAGGGCCTGTTGAATTTCAATTAGGATTTTGGTAATGGGGTTGTACGGTTAATATCCCAAGTCATATGTTCCATGGGCTATCTTGAAGAGAAGTGTGGATTGAATTCAAGTACTTGTTTTTTAGGACCCAGATCAGGGTTTTACGCAAAGTTCAAGCCATCCAGTGAAGTCAAGTTGCAGAGTTATTAAAGTTCAAATCATTTTAAAGTAGATTTAAGGATTGATTCAAGGTGGATCCTCTTTGACTTAATTCAAGAATTGTGGCATGTTAGGTTCAATTGTCAAGTCATTCCAAGAAAAAATCACAATAACAAAAAAAGCCAAGGAGCTCATCACCATTCTATTCGAGACCTATTACACCCATAAACATTACAACAACAAAAATTTTATTGGATCCACGGCCCATTTCCAAGCACAATACAAATGCCAAAATGAATTACCAAAGAATTACATACAACCATGAACAAAACCTAGCCAAGATTCACATAACAAGCCACAATGCAACTGTCAAACAAATGAATATCACAACAGACAACCAAAAAAAAAGAACACGTAGCATAATACGTATCCTTCAGTTAAGCCTTTATCACATCACGTACAGACAAAACAAAACGAATTCCACGCAACATCCATCATCACGCAGCCTTCGTTTCCTTCCTTTCACATGACAATTTCTAATACGACACATAATGAGTCATGAACCATAGTACACAACCTTGACCAACACAAAAGCCATACTCAAGTCACGCGATATACCAGCCATCTGCGAAATGCAATAGGCACCCACAAATCACACGTACGCATCGTAAAACAAATTGTAACATTACCACCTGTAATTACAAACCCAACGCACATGCTTTCCCAATCTGTACCTGCAAAATCATGACGCACAAAAAGCGAAGTTACGAATTTCGTACAATTCACAAAACAATTTCGTACAACAAATTCGTTAACAAATTCTAGCTCACAAATTCTGCACAACTCTTCCTATTATGCCCTAAATTCCACTATATAAAATCTAACGCATCCTCCCTCATTTCACAAGTTTGTTATAACCAAAATTACGCTGCAAAATTCACAACTCAACCCTGTTCTTAAACCCTCACAACTAAAAGTCGTAAACCCAAATCATTTTAAAGCCAAACACAAAGTCTGATTTAGAAAGGGGAAGAAGAAGATGATTTGAAATGAAAACAAAACTCAAAAACCTGATCAAAATGCAAGCAAACCAGAGTGAGGGATCTGGAGAAGTGATATTCACACGAAGAAAGGTAGGAAACATTGTTTTTCACTATCTGTCTTGTTTCGATGACAATGATGGTGTCTTTTCATTGTTGAATAAATTTGATGTGGTTGTTTTGTTTCTTCGTTTCAATTTTTTTACTTTTGGATAAAACGTGTTTGATGACTTTGATGATGCTATACCACGCCGTAATCTCTTTTTTATTTCAAAGTAAGGCTGATGATTTTGTTTTAACATAAAATCTAATTCCTTTTTTCATTTTCATTTAAAGCTTGATTTTGTTTTTGATCCTTATGCGTGCTGCTTTGAACCAAGCATAGGCTGGTGTAATGGGTTTTCATAGGCCCATGTTGCTTCATATTACCCACCTTTCCCTTATTCTTGTCTGTGTTTTGTTGTGAGGAGTGGATGGTGGGCTTTAGCCCACATGATTCCCTCTTCTTCATTTATACACTCCTTTTAATTCATGGCACCCCTTTTTCTTTGATTTAGTTTCTTTTATTCTGTTTTTAGTTTTTATTTCACTTTTTATTTTTTATTTTTTTCTCTAATTTGGTTAAAATAAAAAAATGTGTTATAATAATTAGGGTTTATGCTGTTTATGTTACTTCATGCTTTGACTTTACGGTCTTCTAACTTCAATTCTATTTAATCTTTGGTTGATGAAGTCTTTTTGTTGCACCCCAAATTTTGACCCCTTAGATTCTCATTATCATTTTAGGAGCGTACTCATGAAATTTCTAACCTTAACCCAGTGCAAGTCTGTTTTTGTCAAATTGCAGATGAATTAGGGTTTTGTGCAGTCAAAATCGAAACTTCAGGGTTTGTGATTAGTCAATGTTTTGGGCTCATTCAAATAGGAAACAAAGTCAAGGGTATTACATAATGTCAATTGAGAAGCCAATGTGAGGTTGTTACCCCAGAATTCAGAGCAGTACATTTCAAAGCACCCGATTAGGGTTTTGGACCAGTAAAAGTCAACTGTAGTTTAACTTTGATGTTGGAAGATGTTTAAATGATGGGATTGTGATTCATGAAGTTCATATATCCTAATAAAAGTTCACCCAAGAAGTTTCAAAGTCTCAGGAGGCCCAGAATGTCAACAGGCGACTCGGTAATCACCGATCGGTCGTACGGTTGACCGAAAAGTCAACTCTCCAAATTTTATGAATTGGACTTCAAGTTGTGAAACAAAGTTGTTCCTTATGTCATATTGGACTTGCATATCAATTTTCATGACCATTGGATCAAGGATGAAGGAGTAATCGAAAAATCGGGAAATTAGGGTTTTGAAAAGGGCTAAACCATAACTCCTTAACCACACATCCAATTGAGTTGGTTCAAAGCTCATTTGGAAGGTCTTGACAAGTCCTACAAAAGTTCCTAAGTGGTCCATGATCAGAAAATGCATAAATTTTGAGTTATGATCAAATTCATTTTAAGAGGGGAAAAAGACTTAGGAAAATTTCATTTTTAAGCTCATTTTTTAGCAACTTTGGAGGGCTTTTTGGCCAAGTTCCTTTGGAAAATTGAAACTCATGAAAACATGAATGTTTTAGAGATATGTGAGGGCTTTCTAAAAAGTACTAGCACATCTCAAAATGATTTGTGAGCTGAAAGTTATGGTCATGGCAAGTTGGTGGTTTCACACTTTAGTCCCACATTGTCCATTTTGCAAAATACCTTCTTTCATCAAATTTGCCAAATTCAGTTGATCAATCATGTGTTATCTGATATGTGAGGAGTTTTTAGCATGAAAAACCAAGGAGTTATGCAGAAAAAATCAGAGAAACAAGCTTCACACATTGCCTTGCAAGTGGATGTGCAACTTGCATCAAAAAGTGAAAAGTGAAGCATGAGGTGTAAAGCCAAGTTCTGAACCAGCCACAAGTCTATGCTCTTAGCCTGAAATTAGCCTCAGAAATCCATCAATTTTCTTGACCTTTGAGGCTTAGATCTTCAGCCAAGAGAAAACCCTCCAAGGGAGGTTTCTTCCAAAAATATCCAAACTTTTCTTCAAGGTGAAGAAAGCTCCAAACCAGCCCCTCTTTTTCATTTGCCTATAAATAGGACTCTCCCCCCACCTCATTTTAATCATCAAAAAAATTCTAAAACCAGAAGAAAACCTCTGTCCTTGCTATTTCCATTTCTTGCTTCAAAATCACAAATCTCACTTTTCACAAAAAATCACCAAAAAGTTGTCTTGCTACCAAGGCTGTCAAAACCATTTCCCTACATTCCCATACCCCAACAACCATCCACACACTCTACAAATATGGTATAGAAGGTGTCTAGACCATAAAACCACCCAAAAACTTCACAAATCAAAAAGTCAATTTCATCACTAAACTACTTTGACCAAAAGCTACAAAACTTGCCATATCTTGTTCCATATATTTTCTTGGCATGTCAATCATCCTAACACCTCTCATATGATGTTTCTCAACTATTCAAAGTGCTAGAAATCATTGGTGGCTTGCATTTCTTCATTTGACATCACACTTGCATTTTGCTTAGAAGTGAAGGAAAGACTCAAGGCAAAAAAGGGAGATTGAAGTTCTCTGGGTTTCTTGGCTATTCTAGTTTGTTCAACAAGGTCTACAAGATGTATGTAACTTGTACATATTGACTCTTGCACCATTCTCTCATGTTTTCTGCATTTTGAGCATTTTGTGAATTTTGAAGCTATGAACATTTGGTGATTTTCATGATATGTGATTTTTAATAAATGACAAGATTGGTATGAATATTAGCATAAGTGTTGAGCTTGTTCTTGCCAAGTTTCTGATTATGGTGTGTTGAGTTTGTTAATAGTTTTTTAGTGAAATTGCTAGCTCATGTTGTTACCTTCACACAAGGTTTGGTGGATATTTTGATGTTGATAATTTTTGGTGTCTTGTGTTATAGTTTATGCTCAGAAATGTTACCCTTGGTTTGCCTCAATCCAAAATGTTGGCATTAGGTCACTAGCTTTGTGTTGGTCTGTACACTAGTCTTGCTTTGGGGCTGTTGTAATTTCTGTTTGTGGTAACTCTGTTTGAATAAGTTACAAGGCTATTAGTGGATTGATAAGGTTTGGTGCTGGGTTCTTTAGTGAGAATGAGATTACTCTTGGCCTGCTTTTGCTCCTAGTGGTTTTGGAGTGTGTAGCCAAAACTAACATACATGTGATTGAAATTTAGTGTATGCTGTCAGAACATATGACATGACTATGTTTAGGCATGTAGAAGGAGTTGTCATGCCTCAGTCTGCATTGTCCTGTTTCTTAGGGCCCTAGTCAATAGTGTGACTGTAAGACTATTGTGTCTTTGACAACAAACTAAACTTGTGTTATAGAACAGCTTAATGTATCTTGGATTGGATCATAACCCCAAACTGCACCTCAACTCCCATACCTTACAGTTGTACTCCATGTTTTGGTTCATGCCCCAAAGATTGAGATGCAAATCTCTTGATTAAGTAGTGAAGGATGTATGACTGATGCACATTAGGACTATTTGAATTCATGCTTACAACATACTGCAGGGCCTCATTTTAATGAGCAAGTGTGAGGGGTTCTTCTTGTTTGCAGTTTTGTGTATCAACCTTCACCATTGGCCTGCCTCTTGATTTCAAACTGTCTTGAAATTCACCAAATGCTTCGACCCTAAAAACAGTTGGCACCATATCATCATCACAAACCCTGCATATTGATGTTACATTTCAAATTCATCAAACTCAGTTTGCTAGGTCCATTAGGTTAAGCCAACAACTGACTGTTTGGCACACAGCAGGGTTACTTGGATGTTCAAGCCATGATAGGGTTGGCTAGAGTTTATGAACTCTTGTGTTTGAGGTGCCCCACCTGGTATTGTGTTTGGTCTATTTTCATAAGATAGTTTCCCCACTATCACAACCTGATGAGGGAATGTAGAGTGTAGGTGAGGTCTGTTTGCTACCATTTGGTACATCAATGCTTGTTTGGCCTTGCTGCTGTTAAACCTCAGACTAATAGAATAGTTACAAGCATTTGGCACAGTTGTGTTTTTGACAGCATTTTGTTAGGAATTGTGAAACTATTAGCATTTTGGGGACTGTTTGGAATTGGTTGACACTTTGGTGTTGCAGTATGACATTTTATCATGCACACATCTTTATCCAAAACTCAGTTTAGGTGAGGACTGTTGTTTGGGGTATGTAGGCTGGCCTGAATTTGTGAGTTTTTGTTAAAATCATTTGTGAACTTTTTGATGTTGGATAAGCTGTATCAGTTGGTTGGTGATGACCATTATTTGCTTTTGTTATCAATGATGTTGTATGTGAAATACTTGGGGCAGGGGATATATTTAGTTTAGTTATTCTTGCATCTGTTTTGCATCTTTGAAATTTAACAAATTCAATTAGCAGCAGTTAACAGCCTTGGCATCAATTTTTGTGTTGTGCTATTTGTAAACCAATTGAGATTGAGACTTTATCATCATCATGTTAGATATAAGTAAACCAGTTTCAACCACCATGTAGCTGCATCAATTTGCTTATTTTAACACTGCTGTCAAAAAGATCAAATCATTTTGAAAATCACTTTTCTGCATAAGCTGTGGTAAGCCAAGTTTTTGACATGAGCATGTGTATTTTCATATTTGGGGAGTGAATGAATAATCCATTTTTGCATAGAGCTGATCTACACATTTTTCATGTATGCATCAAAACTCACTTAAGCAACTCATATGCCATTTTTCACATAAGCTTGTTTTTCATCAAAATCACTTTTGGAACACTTCATATTAATCATTTGAAAGATGTTTGCATATTTCTTTGGCATCAAAACATACTGTCATGAGTTATTCACTTCAACATGCATTTTTCCCAAAACAAGGCACTTGACATGAAACTTTCATAATCTGTTTGTATCAAGCTTGCTTGAGGTGTTAGAATCATTCTATATTATTTATGTGAGGTGTGTGTGCATTTAGTTTGGATTAGAAGTGTTTGAATTGTGTCATTCATTGCAAAATGCATCACATAACATAAAAGTGCAGCTGCTGTCGAATTTTTCAAAAGAAAAGGAATTTCATAAAAGTGACTACACCACCATGCTCCTCATGTTTTTCTAGGCCAGTTACATATAAAATTTGTCTCATTTGGATAAGAAACGAGAAAGTTACGCGTCAAAACGTAAATCACTTTTGAGTGTGTTATTTTTGCCCAGCCTGGTTCACATTTCACCCTTATTAATTAAAGGGGTGACTTATACAAATGGATGTATAGCCACCCCAGTGGTAAGCCCCTTATGCCTAACGTGCCTTTCAGCCCATGATCCTGAGTTCGACCCTTGAGGAGGGCAACTCTTTTGGCATTTTTTCATTCAAACTTTGAAAATTCATAACTCTCTCGATTTTAATTATTTTTCACCCGTTCGTTTTTCATTGTGTTCCTCTTAATATGTATTTTCATGTCATATTTTTTATTTTCATGTTTGACAAGTTTTTCATCTCTTTTGACTACGTACAAGTTGCATACTTTCTGTATTCGTTCTGACAGATGCAGATGAATTTTCTCTTGATGTGCTTGTGATTTTTGTGATGTTTGTTTGCATTATCATCCTTAAATGTTTGTTAAAATATTAAAGATTCATTTTTGGTTGTTACCATGTCCATGTTACTTTATCTGTTAAATTTATTAACTTGATCTGCCGTCACAGTTCCTGTTAATTCATCTGCTTTGATTGTCATCAATGCGCTTTCATCTTTATCATTCCATATGTTTGTTTAATGGTTGTCACCATGAATATAACTTCATCTTGTTGTTAATTTTCTTGTTGTTTTCTTTCCCCAAGTGATGAGGCTTGTCAGCTTTCATCCAATTGCCTCCCCTGTATACCTCCAAAGGAAGGTCTGCCCACTTGACCCTCATGTCAAGAATAATTCATTCACCCTCCCTTGAATTTGTTAAGTCACTTTAACCCCAGCTTAGAAACCCTTAGACTTTGCTTTAAGTCTAAAAAGACCCACCTGTACTAGGAGTGTTCTTCAACTAGAACCCTAGGAAAGAGTTTGTCAACTCTGTGTAAGAATCACCGTCATGATTTCTTACTTCCCCTTTTGAATATTACAACTTAGATTAGGGAGTTTTGTCAAACTCCACACAAACATTGTCATGTTTGTTCCCCCTTGAACCTTGATCATAATCAAGTGTTCATTATCCCTTGTGAGGTGAACTACGATTGCTCTGATTCTATCCTAGTTAGGATACGTAGGCAGAAGATGCGATATCTTTGCGAGCAAACTTAGTGTATATAACTTTAGGTTTCAACTCATATCTTTTCCCAATCCACAGTACATATTTCACACTTAGCAAGCAATCAAACAAAAGGTTCCTGTAGAGTACTACAGATATTTAGGGTGCTAACACCTTCCCTAGGTATAACCAACCCCCGATCCCCGAATCTCTTAAGCATTGTCGTTACATCGCGAAAAAGGTTTTTCTCTCTTTAGACCTTTCCTCTGGATAAAATAAAGTCCGGTTGTAAAAAGAAATAAGATTCAAGTTAATTAATAGCTTGATATCCAATTTTCACCGCAACAGAAATGGCGACTTCACTGGGGAGCTTTATTTTCTTTGAGGGTTTAGCCTATCTTGTTTGATTACTTGCTTATTTGTGAAAACTTGTAAATATGTGCATATGTGCTCTGTTGGTTCTTGGGAACTTTGGATGGTGAGACAACACTATACCCGTGTTTGAGCGTACTTATGATAGGATGGTGGTATATTCAAGGAGACTTATAGGGAGTTGATTCCCGACCAAATTGACTTGAGAAAACCTCCACTCAGTAGAGGCCCTTCTGAGTGTTAGTATTGTTGATCGAGTATTCGTGAAAACAATGCTACTTTCTACATGGGAGCCCATGATACTGGGGACCTTTAGATTACCTTTTCCCCACTATGGCCTTATTAGGATGTAGTGCGATGACTATAAGGAAGTAATTCCAAAGTAGTTGATACGTGATACTACACTTGGACGAGACTCTCTTGAGAATATTATTGACCACCAAGTATTTGGGAAATTGATAATATTGCGGTGGAAATAGGATATCAAACTATTAATTAGTTTGAATCACAATTCTTAATTCACAACCGCTCTTTGATTTATCCGAAGGAAAAGGTCAAAAGAGGGAAAACCTATTTTTGCATCGTAAACACAATGCGGGGAGAGACCTAGGTAAGGGGTTGGTTAAGCTTAGGGAAGGTACTAGCACCCTAAACTTCTGTAGTACTCTACAGGAACCTTTTGTTTATTGTATGCTTTTTTTTTATTATCTGCTTTAATATATATTGAGCTAAGGGATAGAGTGACCTAAAGACCTAAGGGTTAGTCCTAAGTTTACTCGGTAAGACGCCGCATCTTGTGCCTACGTATCCTGGATAAGGAATGGAATCAGAGTAATCGTAGTTTCCCTCGAAAGGGAGGTTAGAAACGTCTTGACTGTGGTCAAGGTTTCAAGGGGAGTAAACATATCTTAAGGACACGCTTACGTGGAGTGTAGGAACTCCAAATCTCTACGTTGAATTGTTAAGTTGAAATTAGGGTTAAGTAAGGGATTCCGCGGCAGGAAACCCTAAAATGAGCGCGGTGGCTCTTTGACCTAATGCTAGGGGTAAAATTGTAATTGCGCCTGCGGCGAGGCATTTGAGAAAATTAGGGTTTGAATTTGTAGTTTTGAAGGTTTAAATTTTTAAGGGTTCGAGGGTTTATGGACTATTAGCGCGGCGGCCAAACGGTTAGACCTAACATTCGGATGTGTGCAATATGACAGAATAATGATAAAAGGTGCGGAATTTTGAATCATACAGGCAGAAATTTAAATGCGGAAAGTAAACGCGATTGTTAGGTTCACGAGGTTACAATTGAGAAGCAGTTACAATAATAACGAACTTTGAATAAAATAGAATTAAATAATAAAAAAAAGGCAACGTGACAAGCTGCAAAACGAACAAACTGTGTTAGTGGACAGAATTACATGAATTATCAGACACGTTAGGAAGTGAAATTATGCATATTTTTGTGGTTTTATTTTATGATATAAACTTCAATTTAAATTAAAATAGGAGTTTTAATATTAATAAATTAATTTAACTTAAATCCTCAAAAATTATTTTAACCTAATTATCTAACAAAACTCCACATTTTTTTTAAAGGTTTAATGTTTATATTTTTTCCAAAAGGGTTTTAATTTGATTATCTATAACATACTTTAATTAATATTTCTTAAAAAATTTTACTTACATAAAAAACAGAAAGAAAAGATTTTTAAATTATTACAAAATTTTTTTTAAGAAAGAAATTTTGATTTGTTATTTGGTTAATTTATTAAAGAGATACTTTATCACATTTTTCAATTATTAAAATAAACAACAAAATAAATAAAATAGATAATAAAAAAGCAAAAGAAAAGAAAAGAATGTTTTGGGCCGACAGTTGGGTGATGGAGTCCCAACCGGCCCGGTTTGCGAAGGTTTGAACGGTTAAGGGAACCCCCAAAAGGGGAAACCCTAATCCATGCAGTCGTCTTCTCGTCTTTCCTTATCTCTCTCGTTTCCCTCGCGTTTCAGCTACGAGTTCTTGATCATCGTGGTTGAACTCTTCATCTCTTTCATCTGAAACAAACAACAACATGATCAATAGAATACGCATTCCTGCATGATGACTTACGTTTGGAGATTGAGGATCTTCCGGCGGCGATTCGGGCTAACGGCGATGATGGTGGCTACGTTGCCCGCCGGTTGTCTTTCGGCGACGGTGAAGGCTGCGACGGTCTCGCAGTTCCCGATGCGCTTTGGTTGCTTCGAAAGATCTTCTTCTTCTTCCAGCGATGATGGTGAGCAGCTGAGCCGTTTCTGTTTTGCTGAGCCGCCGCTTTGTTCTTGTTAGAGGTGATGATGAAGTTTTCACAAACTTCTGAACCCTTATGCCGTTTCGGTATTTTTTCCGATCCCTGAACTATTTCTTGAGATCACTTTATATGGTTTTTCTTGCTTTTATTCTGGGCTTGGAGTATTGTATTGTTACGATTTTGTAGCCTCTTTTCCTGGACTATGAGCGCTAAATCTGCATTTGGCCCTGTTTGCTGTGATATTCATTTTGATTGCTTATGTTCGTTGGGCTTTCGGATTCGTTATAACTTCTGGAAATTTTTTAGGCTGATATGTTGGGAGGCTTTGACAGTGAGTTGCTGATATCTCGGTTTGACTTTACTCTTTTCCGAACTGGTTTCTTTTGGACCCGGTTGTGGAACTGGTTATTGAATTAATTTGAACTGGATTTGAATGGATTCATTTGAGGAACCAGTTTCTGTTGAACTTATTTTGGCGTGAACCGAATTGTGTTTGAACTGGATTTCACTGTTGGATTTGATCCTGAACTGGTTTGTAAACTGTATTTCTCTGAATTGGTTTTCTTGGATTGATTTTTCTGGATCGATCGGAGTTAAGGCTCAATTTGAGCAAACCGTCTCAGGAAAAATCATTTCTTCAAAAATCACTTTTGGCCCCTACTTCTTTTTCTCTCACTCTTTCTCGGCTATCCCGCAAATAAGAACAAATGTTATCGATCTGGCGCCGATGTCACGGATTGGAAATGGGAGTAGGATGCGGCTTCGGTCGTGCCCTCCCGGCACTCGATGATGACGATGTTCTGAGAGTGTCCGACATACTTCTAACACTTTTTATTCTGTTTGTCCGTTTTTGGTTGTGTAGGTAATCGGGGAAAACGGGCAATGGCGTGAAGAATATGATTTGCATTGAAGACCTTTAGGCATTTTTTAAGATAGATAGAAAAATGTAAATGAATTCCTCTTGTAATTTGTAAACAAAGAATTTGAGTGAAATAAATTCCATTTTTCCCAATAAACTTCTTCTAATTTTCCTTTATACTTTTTATGATTCGTGAATTTGAAATACCTCAGCTTTATACAATAAAATCACCACTTATGTGCATCATTTATGAATACATTCACACTTAGAATATTGAACACCATATTTCAATTTCCCATTCCAAAACATGATAACAAACAGGGGGAACTCGTATTGTGAAATGAGTTTGAAATGTCTTCTACAAACACCCTGATTAATCCACGAATAAACTTCAAGCTGACTTCCACTGATCGAATAATTCCTCAAAACAAAACCAATAATGTCCACTTCATTTTCAAACCAAAAATTGTGCCTTATCAACAGAAAATAAACTGCTCGAGAATGTCTTAAAAATAAACCAAGCAATGAACGGCCCCCAATTCAATTATGTTTTTGATAGCTTTTCAATAATAGTCAAATCAGATTGATGCCTTGATGATAATCAAACCATGTGATAAATAACTGTCTCAGATATGATGGTTTGAATGCCTCAAGATCTAAAGGCCACTCTTTATTCAGAATTCGTCAGAACCAATGTAAGATGACTAAAACGCCCTTGGTGCAATTCCTGCAAACAAAATGCTTCATGGCTTGTTAATGGTTAGTGAAAGCAATAAATGAAATGATATGCGATATGAACTGACTAAATGTAAGGGTAAAATTGGGGGTATTACAGTTGCCCCTATTTAAATATCTACACCGGATGATTTGAGCGGCGAAGGCTCGAAGGACCATGGTGGAGGGATTTAAATATAGATAACCGAAAATTTTGCCCTTAGATGCGGCGATACGCAATGTTATGGACAAAACGGAAATATGCTAATGCTGACAATGCCATGGATATGATATGGTGTGTATGATGGAATGGTAAATGCAGAGATACAGACAACACAACGACACCGGGGAAAGACGCGACGAACGAACCACACTGGGAATACGACACACTGGGTGACAGCACGACACTAGGGAATTCTAAAGTGATGGTCAACTGGTGCGAGTACGACCAATTTTCACCTTTAGAAAGGAAAGGTAAGAGCAAAATCCTCAATGGAGATGGCAACGATGAGACGGCCTCCACTGGGGAAAATCTAGGAGTAATTATTCAACAGGTTCAGGCGCGACCGGCCGATATTCTAGAGTAAAAAAATAAAACTGGATCTGCACGACTGTAGGAACAAGATGCTGGAGCATTGAGCAAAGAATAACATCCGAGCTTCTGGAAACTCTCCCTCGTGATAGGATCAGACGGAATTTTGGAATCCGTAGAAAATATACAGGGTAAAACCGGCTGTATGCCAAAATAAATGGTCTTAAATGGGAAACGCCCTGATAAGCTTTCTCGAGAGAGAACTGCCACTTATTGTTGGAAGGGACTTATATGCAAAACTGGATAAGCTCTCAAATAAAGAGACCGCTGCTTATCTGTGGATAATAGATTGATTGATAATATAAACTTCTTCATGTCTCAAGTCTGTGCTCCCTGGACATGATTCAGTTTCTTCTTTTTCTAAAGGATAAAATAAACGTCTTCATAATTCGAGATCGGTGCTCTCCCGAATATGATTCAACTTCTTCTTTTACTAAAGGATAAACGAACTTCTTCATACTTCAAGATTTGTGCTCTCCTGAATATGATTTCGCTCCTTCTTTTACTAAAGGGTAAACGAACTTCTTCATACTTCAAGATCTGTACTCTCCTGAATATGATTCCGCTCCTTCTTTTACTAAAGGGTAAACTGAACTTCCTCATACTTCAAGATTCACACTCTCTTGAATATGATTCTACTCAAACCTCCCCTTTCTTCAAAATGATACGGGAAATGGAAACCAAACTGCTCGCTGGAGATGGCCATTTGCTGCAAGTCATAACGAAGATAGGATAAGCTTCTCGGGCGAGAAATGCCGCTTATTTGCAAGAGTGGCGGTAATAAGCTTCTCGGGTGAGAACTGCTTGTAGAGGTGGTAACAGGTAATGTAAATTGTAAGGAAAGTCGTGATGATGGCAAACATCTAGATCACTGAGTGATAGCAGGTAACATAAATTGTAAAGAAGCTCGTGATGATGGCAAACATCTAGATCACTGTAATGTAAGTTGTCAAGAATGTTGTGATGATGGAAAACATCTAGATCACTGTAATGTAATAATGAGCTCCTCATATGAGAAGATCAATTGTAGAGTGTATTGTAAAGTGTAAGGTAGGTGATAAGCTCCTCAGCTGGGAACTATTGCTTGTCTATTGTGCAATGTAGTGATAAGCTTCTCGGGCGAGAACTGTTGCATATCTGCAAAGGATTGTAAATGCTTTTCTTGAAAGATAGCGCAAAATAAATGCACGTCCAGGTAGGTTCGACGACCGACAATACTGAAATTCGATCTAGAATTGGGCTAGAAAGAACTGATAAACAAAACTCCATTGAGGAAAAGAACTCGAATGGGGACTACCTTATCTTAACGCGGAAAGGTAACGGAAATAACCATCGTCCACGAGGGTTGAACTCTGTGGGGAAACTGGAAACTAGTAGGTATTTTATGCTTAGGGCTGACGATCTACTTGGAGAGAGCGGACAAACCCAGTTACTCGGCGGTAACGACAAGGATGACGATAAATAGCAAGCATGCAAATGCTAATGCGTATGCCAAAGTGTATACGATTGTGTATGTTCATGTGTATGACAATGAAATGAAAATGAGTATGTAATGCTCATGCTTATGCTTATGCTGACAAAACAGATGAGAGAGGAGACAAGAGATGAAATAAACATCTCAACAGGAATACCCAGTGACCTCTGCAACAGTACATCTATTAGAGGATAGGAATAGTTGATGGTAAGACCGAATCTGGCTTCAAAGTTAAAACTTCCCTGGGGAGAAAATCTCATGACTTCCACATGGGGATGCGATACGACTTCACCGGAGAGTATGATGCCCTGACTTCAACTGGGGATTCATGGCCTCCACATGGGGATAAGATGTCATGATTTCACGTGAGGGATTTCTATCATGAACCATAATCAGCTCAAGAACTCTTGGATCATAGACTTCCGGGGATAAAATCTGTATGGGAAAGGTGTGGAGCTAGACAGCTTCATGGAGATAGTGTAGCAACTTCCTGGGAAAAGTACCTCGGCTTCCTGGGGAAAAGGTATATCCAACTGGGGATAAGATATATCAAACTTCCCTGCGGAGAGTTCATCAGACTTACTGGGGAGAAATCAACAGACATTCCTGGGGAAGGTATCTTGACCTCTTGGGGAGAATATGGCAGTCTCCTGGGAAGTATTTCCTGAGGAAAGTAAGGCAATTTCACTGAAGAACAGATAATTCCGCTGAGAATGGGGTTCAAGAACATATATCACTTGGAGGATACCGGGGATGTCTCTGCAGTCTTGAGAGTCACCGGGGATTTATCGAATGGATCCCAAAAGTGTTGTCAGCTTAAAGTCTCGCTGGGGACTGTTACTGGGAAGATGCTAGTAACGAACAAATGTTTATGCAACAATGAGATTTACTGGGGACGAATAGATCTTTCACAAATTTCCATAAGTCAAAGTAACTTTCATTTCTAACTGTATTTTCGAGAAAATATATTTTAGTTTTGAAAAACACCTTTCATGTTCACAAATTATTAACAACAGCATATTGCATAACAAAAATAAAATAGAGATAATATGCACCAAGGTGTTGAAAAGCAAAAGGTAAATTTTTATTGAAGAATGGTAGCTTGCTAAAGGCATAGCTCCATGGGAAATTACAAATTTGGAATTGGCAATATAGGAAAGGTTATATTGCATCCAACGACCTATTGACCCTGACGACTGAGACTACCCACAACCTTGCTTCTGAAGAGAGTGATTGGATTTGAAATGGATTTCTGTAAAAGCGTCTGCAATGCTCGGTGTCGTCCAACGCAGTGAAATGCCTTTGTCCCTAACTTTTGCCTGGACCGCCCTTTCGGGTTTTCAATCCACCGGGACGCTCATTTTTGCCTAAGCCGCCCTTTCGGGTTTTCAACTTAGCGAGCTGTATTTTTTCTTTTTGTTTCTTTTAGGCATAATATTTTCGGACTGCATCGGAGTTCACAGCATGGGCGAGCTCTTCACCGTCAATCGTAGTAAGAATTAGCGATCCTCCGGAGAAGATTGTCTTAACAACAAATGGGCCATCATAGTTGGGCATGCATTTCCCCCGCATGTCTTTGTGAACTGGCAAGATCTTCTTGAGTACAAGTTCTCCTTGTTGAAACTCACGAGTTCGGACTTTCTTGTCGAAGGCTCTCTTCATCTGTTTCTGATATAGTTGACCGTGGCACATAGCCGTCAGGCGCTTCTCATCAATGAGATTCAGCTGGTCATATCTGTCTTGAACCCAATCTGCTTCATCTAACTTTGCTTCCATCAACACCCTTAAAGATGGCAACTCAACTTCAATGGGAAGAACGGCGTCCGTTCCATATACCAATGAGAAAGGGGTTGCCCCTGTTGAAGTTCGAACAGTGGTTCTGTATCCATGCAAAGCAAACGGTAACATTTCATGCCAATCCTTGTAGGTCTTAACCATTTTTTGCAGGATCTTCTTGATATTTTTATTCGCAGCTTCCACAGCTCCATTCATCTTAGGACGGTACGGAGAAGAATTGTGATGCGCAATCTTGAAAGTATCACACAACTCCTTCATAGTCTTGTTATTCAGATTGGTACCATTGTCAGTGATGATTCGACTCGGAACCCCATAACGGCAGATAATCTCTTTCCTGATGAATCGAGCAACTACTCGTTTGGTCACATTGGCGTAGGAAGCAGCTTCCACCCACTTGGTGAAGTAGTCAATATCGACGAGAATGAAACGATGACCATTGGAAGCTTTCGGCTCAATTTCCCCAATCATATCAAGGCCCCACATAGAGAAAGGCCACGGCGAAGTCAGAACATTCAATGGTGAAGGAGGAACATGCATTTTGTCCGCATAGATTTGGCACTTGTGACACTTCCTAGCGTATCGGATGCAGTCGGATTCCATAGCTAACCAGTAATATCTGGCCCTCAAGAGTTTCTTGGACATGGCATAACCGTTGGCATGAGTTCCGAACGTCCCTTCATGAATTTCCTGGAGTAACATGTCTGCTTCCCATCTATCCATGCACCTAAGCAGAACCATGTCGTGGTTTCGTTTGTATAGTACGTCGTTGCTGATGAAGAACTTAGATGCTAGTCTTCTCAAGGTCCTTTTGTCAAGATAAGAAGCATCTGCTGGATACTCTTGCGTGAGCAAATAATTCTTGATATCATGAAACCAAGGCTTTTCATCAATTTCATCTTCTTCAGTTAACAGACAGTGGGCGGGTTCCTTTCTACGCTCGATTCGAATGAGCGGCGCTTCATTGACAAACTTGACCTTCCACATGGATGCTAGCATGGCTAAGGCGTCAGCAATATGATTTTCAGTCCTCGGAATATGTTCGAACTTGATCTCATCAAAGTACTTAATTAACTCCACAATGTAGGCTTTGTAAGGGACCAGCTTCTCATTCTTAGTTTCCCATTCACCTTTCACTTGATATATAACCAACACTGAATCTCCGCTTACTTCAAGAAGTTTGATCCGGAGATCAATAGCTGCTTCAAGACCAAGGATGCATGCTTCATATTCGGCGACATTGTTTGTGCACTCAAACTCTAACCTTGCGGTAAATGGGGTATAGCCACCTTTTGGACTCATCAAAACGGCGCCTATGCCATGCCCACTGTAATTGGAGGAACCATCAAACATCATCTTCCACCAGAGACCCGGTTCGGGGCCATCCTCGGGCTCTGGCTCTGGCTCGTCGAAATCATTTACCCACATAATGTCTTCGTCTGGAAAGTCAAACTTAAGAGGCTCATAATCACCGACTGGTTGGTCTGCAAGATAATCTGACAATATACTTCCTTTGATAGCTTTCTGAGGTACATATTGGATGTCATATTCCGACAACAACATATGCCAACGAGCAAGCCTCCATGTCTGAGCAGGCTTTTCAAAAATGTACTTTATTGGGTCCATCTTCGAAATCAACAAGGTAGTATGACCCATCATATATTGCCTGAGACGCCTAGCAGCCCATGCCAGCGCACAACAAGTCTTCTCCAACAGTGAATATCGGTTCTCACAATCAGTAAACTTCTTGCTCATATAGTATATAGCGTGTTCCTTTCGTCCGGTCTCATCGTGTTGCCCAAGTACACAACCCATAGACTTCTCAAGAACAGTGAGGTACATAAATAATGGTCTTCCGTGCACAGGAGGCATCAAAATAGGAGGCTTTTGTAAGTAATCCTTGATCTTTTCAAACACACGCTGACAATCTGGATTCCAATCAACAGTCTGACCTTTGCAAAGCAACTTGAATACCGGCTCACAAGTAGCAGTCAGGTTAGATATAAACCTGGAGATGTAGTTCAAACGTCCCAGAAAGCCTCTGACTTGGGTTTCGGTCTGCGGAGCCGGCATGTCTTGAATGGCTCGGACTTTATCAGGGTCTACCTCGATTCCTCGTTGGCTGACGATGAAACCAAGTAGCTTTCCAGATCTGACACCAAAAGTACACTTAGCAGGATTTAATTTCAACTGATATTTTCGGAGTCGTTCGAAGAGTTTCAACAGATGAATCAAATGCTCCTCCTCGTCATGAGATTTGGCAATCATATCGTCCACATACACTTCAATTTCTTTGTGCATCATGTCATGAAAGAGAGTCGTCATAGCACGCTGATAGGTTGCCCCTGCGTTCTTCATATCGAAAGGCATAACTTTGTAACAGAAGGTCCCCCAAGGAGTGATGAATGTAGTCTTTTCTCTGTCGGAGGGATCCATCTTGATCTGATTATAACCGGAGAACCCATCCATGAATGAGAAAATTGCAAAACTAGCTGTATTGTCGACAAGTGTGTCGATATGCGGCAAAGGGAAATCGTGTTTTGGACTAGCCTTGTTCAGATCCCTGTAATCCACACACATTCTAACCTTACCATCCTTTTTGGGCACGGGAACAATGTTGGCAACCCAATCAGGATACTTCGCAACCGCAAGAAAACCCGCATCCAACTGTTTCTTAACCTCATCTCGAATCTTCAAAGCCATGTCAGGTCTCGTTCTTCGAAGTTTTTGTTTGACAGGCGGACATTCTGGCTTAAGCGGTAGCTTGTGAACTACAATATCTGTGTCTAAACCGGGCATATCTTGATACGACCATGCAAACACATCAACATAATCTTTCAACAGCTCGACCAATCTCTGCTTGACCTCTGCCCCAAGTACTGTGCCAATCTTGACCTCTTTCTTATCTTCACCTGTGCCCAGATTAATCAAATCTACCTGCTCCTTGTGTGGTTGAAGCTCTGTGTACTCATACTCAACCAATCTAGTCAGTTCTGCGGGTACTTCAAAATCTTCGTCACCCTCATCTTCAGCTTGATAAATGGGTGAATCCCAATCAGGAGAGACAATAGATTCATCGGATTCAACAATGGTTGTAACGTCACTGCATGTTTGAAAGGCTTATTTTATTAAATGTTCGATGAAAATGCAAAAGAAAATGAAAACGTTTTTAGTTTGTTTTTGAAGAGATTGCCAATTTCATTTTAAAAGGTGAAAACGAAAAGACGCTTAGTGAAACAAAATGGAGCGGAAACAAAATGCATTTATTAATAATTGTTTGAAATGAAAAGGTGGCCCTACAAAGTGATCCAATAGCCTTGGGCAGAGCTAAGGATTTGAAAACACAAAATGAAAAATGAAAAATTACTTTGACAATGGAAAAATAACTGGAATCTCTATGGCCTCCCAGTTGCTCAATGCTACATTACTCTGAAACACCAAGTTGTTCAAATCTTCTTCTTCGTCATAGTCACCGATGGCATTGACCTGATAACCTCCACTGACGAACACCTCTTGGAAAACCTTCGGATGTCCTTCAACCTGAATTGGCTTGTAACCCAACCCGTAGCGATTAGTCTTTGCCTTGACGTTGATTACTTCTCCCCAACCTTCAGGAATGCCCCTGTCGATTGTCGATTTGGTACTCTTCAACGATGCAAAAGATGGGCTACTCTGGACTCCCGCAGTTTCTTCGACTTCCACTAGAACAGCATTGGCAATTTCAAGTGCTTGGAAAGAAGTCTCCAAAGCGTCTTCATCAGCCTCAATGTACCGGAACGATGATAAATTACTAACCATTAAATCCTCTTCACCATGTATGATCACCAACTTGTCGTCAACCACAAACTTCATCTTTTGGTGCAAGGTAGAAGTTACTGCCCCAGCAGCATGAATCCAAGGTCATCCTAGTAGACAGCTGTAATTAGGATTAATGTCCATAACTTGGAAAGTGATCTGGAACACGTGTGGACCGATCAGAATCGGAAGGTCAACCTCTCCGACCACCGATCTACGCGAACCATCAAAAGCCTTGACAATTAAAGAAGTAGGCTTCACCACAGTATCCTTGTAAGCCATCTTGCTGAGAACCCCCATAGGTAGAACATTCAACGAAGAACCAGTATCCACAAGTACTCTTGCTAAATTATCTTCCTGACACTTCACGGATATATGCAAAGCACGGTTGTGATTTGGACCTTCTTTAGGTAATTCCTCATCACTGAAGCTGAGAGTATTACAGGCGGTAATATTAGCAATCACACTAGTAAATTGGCCGGTAGTGATGTCTTGAACAACATGAGCTTGAGTCAAGACCTTCTGCAGAGCAGCTCTATGCGCGGGTGAATTTAATAACAATGATAAGACAGAAATTTTCGAAGGAGTCTGGTGAAGTTGATCGATAACTTTATAATCACTCTTCCTGATTATCCTCAAGAATTCAGCCTCTTCCTCATTAGTAACAGCCCATTTACCTTTATCTCCAGCCGACACAGCAGTATTGGTAGTTGTTTCCTTAGACGGAGCCTCATCAAAACGGGGTGTGTAGACACGACCACTGCGAGTCATCCTGCTTGCCCCAGCTATGTTGGTCACATTTTCACTATCAGCTTTCACTTCTTCTCTTGGAATGACCTTCCCAGATTCCTTATCAATCGCGGTTACCTCATACTTCCAAGGTACAGCTTTGGGATCACTGAATGGAAACGGACTCTGTTTCTGAATGATCAAGGGCTTAGGTGGGTCCATTGCTGGAGTAACAGGAATCAGTATGCTGAACATTGGCATGACAGACTTTGGCGTTGGCAGATTAAACACTGGCATCCTGCCCCTTGGTTCGGGCAAATTGAAAGTAGGCTCAATTGCGGCAACTTCCTTCGCCTTGTTAACTACTTGTAGGAAACCATCATCCATCAATCTCTGAACATCTTTCTGAACCATAGCGCACCCTTTATCACTTCCTTCACAACTTATACAATTAGCATGGGAAATAGACACCAGACCTACTTCAAACAGCTTTGCATGGAACGCCTTGAGAGGAGTCTTAATCTGGGATACGTCATGAATAAAACCCTCGTAAGACGAATCATCAACAGCATTAACATTCGCATGTGTAGGCAGAGGATTGGTTTTAACATTGGGAGATGGATCATCGAACGACAAGATCTTCTTTTCTATCAGATCTCTCACAATATTCTTCAAGGCATAACAGTTCTCCAAATCATGGCCTGGCGCACCCTTATGAAATAAACAATGAGCGGCAGCGTTGTAGTTGGCTGGCAAAGGATTTGGAGGCGGTCCCAAAGCTCGGGTGGTGATCAAACCTCGTTGTACTAGGTAAGGGTACAACTCGGTGAACGTCATTGGGATCGGAGGACAAGGCTTGTATTGTCTCCTCGGAGCATTTGGGCGAGGTGTCGGATTCCTCTGTTGTTGATTAGCAGGAGCGTTGGGCGCTTGCTGGTAGTTGGATGGAGGCTGATGATAAGCGGGAGGCGGGTAAATAGGAGCCTGTTGCATAGGCTGATAAGCAGGAGCTTGTGGGGCTTGCTGATTAAAAGATGGTGCAACAGCAGCCACATAGGGAGGCGGAGCATACTGAACTGGGTAACCATGAGGTTGAGCGTACAATGGTGGATATGGATATTGGTGTTTTCCCCTTCTATCAGAGGATACAGCATGAGTCTCTCCTTCCTTCTTTTTCTGAGAATTGAAAGAGGGTTTCTTAGTTTGGTCCTTTGAACTCGTGCTACCAGAACCACCAGACATCTTTCCATTTTTCATAGCTAGTTCAACTTTTACTCCAACAGCAACAATATCAGCAAAATTCGTGGTTACACTACCCACCATCCTCTCGTAAAATTCAGGGCGGACGGTGTCCACAAACCAATCGGCCAGTTCCTTGTCCGTCAACGGAGGCTCAACCTGAGAAGCAATCTCTCTCCATCGCTAGGCATATTCCTTAAAGGTCTCAGAACTTTTCTGCGTCATACTCAACAGTTGTCTCCTATCGGGAGCTAGATCCATATTGTACTTATAGTACTTAATAAAAGCATCAGACAAATCCTGAAAAGACTTGATGCGAGACTGGTCTAATGTTAAATACCACTTCGACGAAGCACCTTTCAGACTGTCTTGAAAACAGTGAATCATCAACTTGTCATTTTCCACATGAGCAGCCATCCTGCGGTAGTACATTATCAAATGGCTTCTCGGGCAAGTAGTCCCTTCATAGCAGTCAAAGTTCGGAGTTTTGAACTTTGGCGGAATAACCAGACCGGAAACCAAACAGATATCTCTACCAGCAGCACCAAAGATCTGGTCTCCTTCCATCTTCCTCAATCTTTTATCAATAGTAACCACCTCTTCGCGCAGCTTATCACGTGGTTGGCATCCTCCATCATCATCATCCAGAATTTCATAAACAGGCTCATTAAGATAAGGCTGCACATGAGTGCGGACATTAGCTTGTGTGAAAGTAGGGACCATTTTGTGAGGCTCAGAAACCAAAGGCACAGTTTGTTGTACGTTATGTATAACAGGAACAACTTGTTGAACTAATGTAGTAATAGGAACAGCCTGGTGAGCTGATGTAACAACAGGAGGATGCAAAAAATCTTGTGAGAGGCCATAAGGAAACGGGTTTGGCGCAGAAACAACCGGAGGATCTACAGCAGCAGTAGCGTTAATCTCAGAAACCACGGTAGGCTGAGTATCCATCTTTGCATTCATGACGTGGAGTAATTCCATGATTGTTCCAACACTCCCTCGAAGGTCTGCTAGCTCGTTGTTAACGCGGTCCATCTCTTGAGCATGTTCTTCCATCCTTCTTCGAGCTTGAGCTCTAGTGTTGTAACGATTCAGGGTGACAAAACTGGAAGGCGAGAGAACCGAGTATGAGAAACCGAGAGACACATGTAATGCAAAGCCATGATGTGAAATGCGAATGACATGACTTCATGGAATTCAAGTATTTATGAGCACTGCGGGACAACGAAAAATTTTATTGATTGAAAAATGGATTACAAATAATATTCTTAAAAGAAAAATCCCGATGAAAATAACCAATTAAAATTCTAGGACCCTTAGGAAGCACTATTCATGATTTTGACGGTTAGGCGGAGAATAGGAGGAAAATAAATCCTCGTAGAGTCTTCTCTTCTTGTAGGAGAGTATCTCTTCATTCTTTGACTGAAGTTGTTTCTGAAGTTCGTCGTACTCGCTGACCAGCACATGGTATTTGTCTTTCCATGTTTTTGCTTCGTGCTGAGCTTTCTTCAATTCGATCTTCAATGTTTCCGCTTCGGACATGAAGTACTGAACAGGTTCTTCTCTCGGAGGTAGAGGCTCTTGGCGAGGATAAGGCATCTTCAGCTTGATGGCTCTTTCTAGGACCCAACGAAGATAAGGTTCCATGGACACACAATTTGGCTTTCCTAGACTTGCTTTACCTTTCTTATGCAGATGACGCCAGGAAGAAACAATCTGGTCTTGAAGTTCTTTATTGTCCTTGAAAAAGATTTTCTCCACCTGGACACTTTTAGGCGGTTCCTTCAATGGATACCCTAGTTGTCGGAGAGCTAGGACTAGATTGTAGCTAATTCCTCCATTAAAACTAAGTAAAGGTACGTTGGCAAAGTCTCCACAACCGTCAATAAGTAGTATTCCATCATACACCCGATTATACCAAACAACGTCCGAGTGCGTCAACGCCATGACCCTTGGTGACCAAAATCCCTTGTCAAGACTTAAAAAGGACCTAGGCAAGTGCGAAATAAACCACTTGTATAATAAAGGCATACAACAGGTGATCATTCCTCCACCATGAAAATTCCGGAGATGTATGGAGTGATAAGTATTACCCAATAAGGTTGGTACGGGATTATTCTTCATGAATATTTTGATGGCGTTAATGTCAACGAATCCTTCAAAACTTGGGAAGAGTAGCATTCCATAGATAAGCAAAGCAAAGATCGTCTCAAAGGTAGGCATGCTTAAATGATCGGCATAATATTGGGCTTTCTTGATTAAGAAATGCGTAGGTAACCCCACAGTTCCGCCTTTGGTGATCATATTGCCTTTGATGTCGGACACCTTTAAGAATGTGGCTTTAGCAATGTCTTCCTCTTTAGGGTCCTCTTCTAAGAAAGGGAACAGAGACTTATCCAAAATAGGTAGCCCCACCAACTGAGAATATTCTTCTAAAGTAGGTAATAGCTGATAATCTGGGAACGTGAAACAGTGGTAATCCGGATCATAGAACTGTCCATCCAACTTAGGTCATCCTTAACTTCGATTCTCAATAAGGATAACAGCCTTCCATACTTGTCCTTGAACCCCCCTTGATCTTCAACTAACGTTCCTAGCTTCCTTAGGTCATCCAACTTAAAATTCTTAAAAGAATATTTCAAAGTTTTTCTCTTGTTGTAATCCATGATATCCTGCGATATTCATAAATAAATGCTTGAATTCCATGACATGTAATGCAATGTGATGCTTTATGGATGCAAATGCACATATACAAAGTCCTAGGTTAAAGGTATATGTCAGGAGTTAGGGTCTACCCATCCCCATAAGGTATGTACTAAGGTTAGTTGTACCTGCAGAACAAGGGTTCTAAAGCGGTGCCCAAAGTCATCAATCCATCTTTCGGATATTATCAATTTCCCGATTAACCCGGTGGTTAATAATATTCTCGAGAGAATCTCTTTTGAGTGTAGTATCGCGTAGCAACCATTTTGGAATTACTCCCTCATAGTTCCCGCACTACGCCCTAGATAAGGCCAAAGTGGTGTTAAGGTACTACGGTTCCCAGTATCACAGGCTCCAATCGACCATGGAAAAAGTTTTCACGATTACTCGTTCAACCGAACCATTTTCGAAAGAGTCTCAACTGAGCGGTGATTCTCGAGTCAGCTTGGTTGGGATTCAACTCCCTATAAGCCTCATCGAATATATCCCCATCCTATAATAAGGTCACTCAAGTCCGGGTGTAGGACTTATCTCACAATAACGGGGTACCCCCCAAGCAAGGCACAATAATAATATATACAAGAGTATAAATAATGGAAAATATCATACAATAAACAAAATAGGGGTAACCCTTAAAAGTTACAGATTTTATCCCCAGTGAAGTCGCCATTTTCTGTTGCGGTGGAAATAGGATATCAAACTATTAATTAGTTTGAATCATAATTCTTAATTCACAACCGCTCTTTGATTTATCCGAAGGAAAAGGTCAAAAGAGGGAAAACCTATTTTTGCAGCGTAAACACAATGCAGGGAGAGACCTAGGTAAGGGGTTGGTTAAGCTTAGGGAAGGTACTAGCACCCTAAACTTCTGTAGTACTCTACAGGAACCTTTTGTTTATTGTATGCTTTTTTATTTTATTATCTGCTTTAGTATATATTGAGCTAAAGGATAGAGTGACCTAAAGACCTAAGGGTTAGTCCTAAGTTTACTCGGCAAGACGTCGCATCTTGTGCCTACGTATCCTGGATAGGGAATGGAATCAGAGTAATCGTAGTTCCCCTCGAAAGGGAGGTTAGAAACGTCTTGACTGTGGTCAAGGTTTCAAGGGGAGTAAACATATCTTAAGGACACGCTTACGTGGAGTGTAGGAACTCCAAATTTCTACGTTGAATTGTTAAGTTGAAATTAGGGTTAAGTTGGGGATTCCGCGGCGGGAAACCCTAAAATGAGCGTGGCAGCTCTTTGACCTAATGCTAGGGGTAAAATTGTAATTGCGCCTGCGGCGAGGCATTTGAGAAAATTAGGGTTTGAATTTGTAGTTTTGAAGGTTTGAATTTGTAGTTTTGAAGGTTTGAATTTTTAAGGGTTCGAGGGTTTATGGACTATTAGCGCGGCGGCCAAACGTTTAGACCTAACATTCGGATGTGTGCAATATGACAGAATAATGATAAAAGGTGCGGAATTTTGAATCATACAGGCAGAAATTTAAATGCGGAAAGTAAACGCGATTGTTAGGTTCACGAGGTTACAATTGAGAAGCAGTTACAATAATAACGAACTTTGAATAAAATAGAATTAAATAATAAAAAAAAGGCAACGTGACAAGCTGCAAAACGAACAAACTGTGTTAGTGGACAGAATTACATGAATTATCAGACACGTCAGGAAGTGAAATTATGCATATTTTTGTGGTTTTATTTTATGATATAAACTTCAATTTAAATTAAAATAGGAGTTTTAATATTAATAAATTAATTTAACTTAAATCCTCAATAATTATTTTAACATAATTATCTAACAAAACTCCACATTTTTTTTAAAGGTTTAATGTTTATATTTTTTCCAAAAGGGTTTTAATTTGATTATCTAGAACATACTTTAATTAATATTTCTTAAAAAAATTTACTTACATAAAAAACAGAAAGAAAAGATTTTTAAATTATTACAATAAAAATTTACTTACATAAAAAACAGAAAGAAAATACTTAAGATTTTTAAGAAAGAAATTTTGATTTGTTATTTGGTTAATTTATTAAAGAGATACTTTATCACATTTTTCAATTATTAAAATAAACAACAAAATAAATAAAATAGATAATAAAAAAGCAAAAGAAAAGAAAAGAATGTTTTGGGCCGACAGTTGGGTGATGAAGTCTCAACCGGCCCAGTTTGCGAAGGTTTGAACGGTTAAGGGAACCCCCAAAAGGGGAAACCCTAATCCATGCAGCCGTCTTCTCGTCTTTCCTTATCTCTCTCGTTTCCCTCGTGTTTCAGCTACGAGCTCTTGATCATCGTGGTTGAACTCTTCATCTCTTTCATCTGAAACAAACAACAACATGATCAATAGAATACGCATTCCTGCATGATGACTTACGTTTGGAGATTGAGGATCTTCCGACGGCGATTCGGGCTAACGGCGATGATGGTGGCTACGTTGCCCGCCAATTGTCTTTCGGCGACGGTGAAGGCGGCGACGGTCTCGCAGTTCCCGATGCGCTTTGGTTGCTTCGAAAGATCTTCTTCTTCTTCCAGCGATGATGGTGAGCAGCTGAGCCGTTTCCGTTTTGCTGAGCCGCCGCTTTGTTCTTGTTAGAGGTGATGATGAAGTTTTCACAAACTTCTGAACCCTTATGCCGTTTCGGTATTTTTTTCCGATCCCTGAACTATTTCTTGAGATCACTTTATATGGTTTTTCTTGATTTTATTCTGGGCTTGGAGTATTGTATTGTTACGATTTTGTAGCCTCTTTTCCTGGACTATGAGCGTTAAATCTGCGTTTGACCCTGTTTGCTGTGATATTCATTTTGATTGCTTATGTTCGTTGGGCTTTCGGATTCGTTATAACTTCTGTAAATTTTTTAGGCTGATATGTTGGGAGGCTTTGACAGTGAGTTGCTGATATCTCGGTTTGACTTTACTCTTTTCCGAACTGGTTTCTTTTGGACCCGGTTGTGGACCTGGTTATTGAATTAATTTGAACTGGATTTGAATGGATTCATTTGAGGAACCAGTTTTTGTTGAACTTATTTTGGCGTGAACCGAATTGTGTTTGAACTGGATTTCACTGTTGGATTTGATCCTGAACTGGTTTGTAAACTGTATTTCTCTGAATTGGTTTTCTTGGATTGATTTTTCTGGATCGATCGGAGTTAAGGCTCAATTTGAGCAAACCGTCTCCAGAAAAATCATTTCTTCAAAAATCACTTTTGGCCCCTACTTCTTTTTCTCTCACTCTTTCTCGGCTATCCCGCAAATAAGAACAAATGTTATCGATCTGGCGCCGATGTCACAGATTGGAAATGGGAGTAGGATGCGGCTTCGGTCGTGCCCTCCCGGCACTCGATGATGACGATGTTCTGAGAGTGTCCGACATATTTCTAACACTTTTTATTCTGTTTGTCCGTTTTTGGTTGTGCAGGTAATCGGGGAAAACGGGCAATGGAGTGAAGAATATGATTTGCATTGAAGACCTTTAGGCATTTTTTAAGATAGATAGAAAAATGTAAATGAATTCCTCTTGTAATTTGTAAACAAAGAATTTGAGTGAAATAAATTCCATTTTTCCCAATAAACTTCTTCTAATTTTCCTTTATACTTTTTATGATTCGTGAATTTGAAATACCTCAGCTTTATACAATAAAATCACCACTTATGTGCATCATTTATGAATACATTCACACATAGAATATTGAACACCATATTTCAATTTCCCATTCCAAAACATGATAACAAACAGGGGGAACTCGTATTGTGAAATGAGTTTGAAATGTCTTCTACAAACACCCTGATTAATCCACGAATAAACTTCAAGCTGACTTCCACTGATCGAATAATTCCTCAAAACAAAACCAATAATGTCCACTTCATTTTCAAACCAAAAATTGCGCCTTATCAACAGAAAATAAACTGCTCGAGAATGTCTTAAAAATAAACAAAGCAATGAACGGCCCCCAATTCAATTATGTTTCTGACAGCTTTTCAATAATATTCAAACCGGATCGATGCCTTGATGATAATCAAACCATGTGATAAATAACTGTCTCAGATATGATGGTTTGAATGCCTCAAGATCTAAAGGCCACTCTTTATTCAGAATTCGTCAGAACCAATGTAAGATGACTAAAACGCCCTTGGTGCAATTCCTGCAAACAAAACGCTTCATGGCTTGTTAATGGTTAGTGAAAGCAATAAATGAAATGATATGCGATATGAGCTGACTAAATGTAAGGGTAAAATTTGGGGTATTACAGATAATATCCGAAAGATGGGTCGAGGACTCTGGGAACTCTTTTAGAACCTTGTTCTGCAGTTGTGGAAACCTTAGTACATACCTTTGGGGTGGGTAGACCTTGACTCCTTACTCATGTTTTCCAAACCAAAACCTTTATCTATTTTTATCCATGTGTATATGTGAATATGTGCT
This sequence comes from Lathyrus sativus, assembly GCA_963859935.3. Taxonomy (NCBI): domain Eukaryota; kingdom Viridiplantae; phylum Streptophyta; class Magnoliopsida; order Fabales; family Fabaceae; genus Lathyrus; species Lathyrus sativus. The sequence goes on along the minus strand of OZ012737.1, from coordinate 260,786,292 downwards.
TACCTGTGTTTGTGCATTCATGCATTCATGAACATCATATAATAAAGGTTTCATGGAACTCAGATCTCTTGTTTGTAAACAATAGGATCATCATGGACAGTGGAAAAAAGAAAACCATGAAGTACACTTACAAAAGTCCTAACTTGGATGACATAGAAAGGTTGAGCACTTTGATAACAGATCTAGAAGGATTCAAGAGCAGGTATGGGAACTTATTGTCATTTTTGAGGGTAAAAAGGAAGATGGATCTGGGACTTCTCTCCACACTCCTCCAGTTTTATGATCCACTCTATCATTGTTTCACTTTTCCTGATTATCAGCTGGTACCTACACTTGAGGAATATTCTTGCTTAATTGGTTTTACCTATTCTTGAAGACTCTCCTTTTCCAGTCATGGAGAAGGACCCTAAGGAAGAAGAAATTGCTAAAGCTACGCGTTTGGGATTGGTGGATATTCATAAAAATATGGTTACTAAGGGAGGAGTCTTTGGTTTGACTGCAGAGTTCTTGGTTGGAAAGGCACAATACTATGCTGATCATTTGAGTATGGATGCATTCGAAGTTATTTTTGCCTTGCTCATTTATGGAATCTTCTTGTTTCCGAGCTTTGATAATTTTGTGGATCTCAACGCCATCAAGATTTTCTTGAAGAAAAACCATGTGCCTACTTTACTAGCTGACGCATATTATTCTGTTCACTTGAGAAATCTGCATAAAGGAGGAATGATTGTCTGTTGTGTCCCGTTGTTATATAAGTGGTTTATTTCTCACTTACCTAAGGCTCATGCTTTTTGGAAGGAAGGTTGGTGGTCTCAGAAGATTATGGCTCTTACTCACTCTGATATTGATTGGTACAGCTGTAGTTACGATGGAATAAGAATCATTGACAGTTGTGGAAGCTTTGGTAACGTACCTCTTCTAGGTACAAGTGGAGGAATCGGTTATAACCCTGTTCTCGCTCGCCGTCAGCTTGGATATCCTCTGAAGGACGAACCAAACAGCGCTCATGTGGAGAATATTTTCTTTAAGGGAAGTTCATAATTGAAAGGGGAAATTCTGAAAGCTTGGGGACATGTACACAAGAAAGGAAAGGAAGACTTAGGGAAACCTAATTGCGTCTCTCTCGAGCCTTATCTCCAATGGGTCCGAAAGAGAGCTATTCAGCTGAAGATGCCTTATTCTCAGCAGAAACCCATGGCTTTAGAGGAGGAACACACAATGATCTTTATGTCTGAAGAGGAGAAATTAAAGATTGCTTTGAGGAAGTCACAACAAACTGAAATAGCCTGGAAGTAAAAGTACCAAGTGGCCATGGAAGAGAATGATGAACTCCGTAGACAACTACAAGCGAAGGATGAAGAAATGAATGCTTATAAGAAGAGGAAGACGCAGAAAGGCTTACCTTCTTCTAGCTCTCAGCCAACTCCATGGAAGCTGGTCGTGGACAAACTCGTTCTCGAGAAGACTCAGATGGAAGAAGAAATCAAAAAGCTCAGGGCAAAAGAAGACTTTTATTTAGAATACTGTCAGCCTTATATTTAGGACTTTTGTAAAATGTACTAGATATTTTGTAATTCAAATCTTGAAAATCAATGAAATGAAATGATGTTTTGATTTGAGTTCCATGAAACCTTTGCATTTGCATTTTCATTAATTAATCATTCAAGGAACTAAAGATTGTTTTGCAGATATAATAGGATGGAGTCTGGAAAAAAAGCAGAGGTTGTGTTCCAAAGACAAAGATTGGAGAACTTGAAGAAACTGGTAAGTTTAGTAGAAGACCCCGAAGCATTCAGAGAGAAGTATGGGAATATTCTATCTTTGCTGGAAGTTCAAGTGTATGAAGAGATGTTATCCGCACTCGTGCAATTCTATGATTCAACCTATCATTGCTTCACATTTCCAGATTATCAGTTGCTACCAACTTTGGAAGAATATTTCGCCCTGATGGGAGTATGCGTCACTCCTAGACCATTTTCTGGAAGAGAAGGGACTCCTAATGAAAGAGCAGTTGCAGAGGCCGCGTATTTGGAGGTGGACGAGGTACGATCTCATATGGGTGCTAAGGGGGGGTTGTATGGATTTCCAGCTATGTTCCTGTATGAAAAAGCTCAGAGCTATGCCTTGTCAAAGAATACTGAAGCATTTGAGGCCATCCTGGTTTTACTAATTTACGGACTGTTTCTGTTCCCGACTGCTGATAACACGAAATCGTATATATATTTTGATGCATAATTCAACTAAAGTCTAACCGTTTTCGATCCGATTTCGGGTTATTTCCGTGTTATTTGTCTGATGTTTTGCAGGTATTCAACGATCACGTCTAAACAAGGCAACATGAAGAAAAGAAGCAATCTCAGATGAAATATGGACGAAAAAGGAGTGAAAACACAATGAAAAGCGCAGGAAGCTGTTTTTGCTGATGTGACGACCGTCACAGCTTCATGACGACCGTCACACGGGTGACGACCGTCATGCAGGCAAAAACGCCCCACTTCAATTTCACGTAACAGAAGCAGTTCCAATTCCCACAGAGTGGACCACTACTCCCTAAATTATCTGCCTCAAAGTCCATCATCTTCAATGATAACCGTTGGGATTCCACTTCTATAAAAGGGGAAGCAGGGGACTTCAGAAGGTGTGCTGCATTCATACAACGAAGTGCTGCCAAATTTATTTCTAGAGCATATTTTCCAGTTTTATATTCTTATTCGTTTCTCTTTATTTCTTATGTATTCCATTTTCATTCTTCTGTAATTTCTACTTTCATTGTACGATCAAGTTGGCATAGAGATCAGAATCCTGCCAACATCTGTGGAGGATCTGCCCAAAGGCCAATTGGAATATTTACAGGTTTCTCATTTCAATCGATTCCAGTTTTATTATAATGAAAATTATTATTTATTGCTTTTATTTATGTTTTATCTTTCCCAAATCAATGTCTAGCTAAACTTAGGTAATCGATATGTAGTAATAATTCGAATGGGATTTGATAACAACTGGTTGAAAAACTTTCTTTTCAAAAAAGTAATTTATGGTCTGAGTGTTTAAAATGGATTTACTGAATAAACTTCGTCGCGAAAGCGAGAACTTATTTAAAAGTAGTTTTGCCACGAAAGTGGGATATTAATTAAGATACGAACCAACAAGTGAAAGCTGCGGTAAGGTCAGATAGTAAACACTAGTCATTCTTTTTAATAACAGCGAAAGCACTTTAAAATGAATTAGAACTTAGAGATTTCCAAAAAATGATTTTAACCCCGAACGGGATACGAAAGTGTACGTTTGGCCCTTAGGATTATGATTAGCGTCAATAACCATCGTGAGGCGAGAATCTTTAAATCACTATTTTCTGCTTAAATAAATTTTGAAAATTATTTCATACACCGGTAACTTGTCAAATCCCTGAAGAACACAATTACTGCATATCGATTCAATCATTTATAATCTAAGTAGCATTCTTAGTTCCCTTTTAGTGACAATCTTATTCCCTTAAACATATTCTACCTAGCTAAACATAGTAACTCCCGAGAACACTAGTTTGATTACGAGTCCCTGTGGGATCGATATCTATTATTACTACGTGATAGACTGTGCACTTGCAGTTAGGTTGTATTAGACATAGAAAGTCGCGATCAAGTTTTTGGCGCCGTTGCCGGGGACCCGTTTAGTCAATAGTGTAACCTTCATTTACGCCGTATAGACTAGGTTAATTATTTTCATTTTTCCTTTACTAGTGCTGTCGATTGTATGCCAAGTGATCGCCTACAAGGCGATATCTTGAAACCTTCAGTCGCAGAACTAGAACGCTTCTTACATCTAAGAAGCCGAATCATTGAGTACCAACTCAAACATAACATTCCCGATCCTCTCACTCCCATTCCCAAATCCGAAGAAGAACCAACGATGGCTGAAGGACCTCCAAACAAACCGCTGAAGGCATACGCTACACCCTCTCAGATGGAGCCTAGAAGTAGCATTGCTGCCCCAGCAATTACCCGAAATGATTTTGAGCTGAAACCGTCATTGCTGTCAGCTGTACAACAAAACCAATTCTCAGGAAACGCAACTGAGGATCCGAACGAACATTTAACGAAGTTTGTACAATACGCAGACACAGTGAAAGCAAATGGAGTAACTCCAGACGCGATAAGACTTCGTCTTTTCCCATTCTCTCTTAGAGACAGAGCGTGGACATGGTTACAATCTTTACCGTCCAACTCCGTTACGACGTGGGAACAATTGAAGAACGTCTTCTTAGCGAGATATTTTCCGCCAAGCAAAACTGCTATGCTTAGAGCTCAAATCAACGGATTTCGACAAAAAGATACTGAATCTCTTTACGAAGCATGGGAACGATTCAAAGATATGATGAGAACATGTCCTCACCACGGTTTAGAAGACTGGGTGACAATCCATACTTTCTATAATGGGCTTCTATACAATACTAGATTGACAATAGACGTTGCCGCGGGCGGTGCACTTATGGATAAGCCATACGATGAAGCCTATCAATTAATCGAAAACATGTCACAAAACCATTGCCAATGGGGAGGTGAACGCACTCCAATAGAGAAAACCACAGCGAAAGGTGGGATGTACGAGATCAGCAGCCTTGAAAAGTTCAACGCTAAAGTAGATGCTCTAGCACAGAAGATAGATAGTTTGACCGTTAACCCCACTGCAACCGTCACTGCCGTAACTCCAAATTGCGAGTTATGCGGAAGCACCACTCATAATGCGCCCGAATGCCCATTGCTAGTCGGAATCCCACCATACCAGGTAAATTATGCTCAAGGAAATCCCTACGCAAATACCTACAACCCAGGTTGGCGAAATCATCCAAACTTTTCTTACAAAAGCGAAAATGCTTTGCAAATGCCTACTGCTCCGCCAGGATATCAGAAACCAGCTGCTAAGAATGCACCTAGGAAATCCAACCTCGAATTGATGATGGAAAAATTCATAGCTACTCAAGCTCAAACAAACAAAGAATTCCTGAATCAAAACATACACACTAGCGAGCAAATTAAACAGTTGACCGGAAAAGTAGACGCTTTAGCCACCCACAACAAAATGTTAGAAACACAGATATCACAAATGGCTCAACAACAAGCCTCTGCTGCCGCACCTGCTGGCACATTTCCTGGACAACCCGAACAGAATCCAAAAGGCCAAGCAAATGCTGTAATATTAAGAAGTGGAAAAGAATTGGACGAACCGATCGATCCGAGGACCGAAAACTCAGCCATGCAACAAAAACTAACTGAACAAGCAGAGAAGGAATCCGAGTTAGAGAAGAAGGAAGACAACGAGAAGGAGGATACCGCAAGTGAAAAAACTCAAGCACCTCCAGCGCCATATAAACTACCTATCCCTTACCCTCAAAGATTAATAAACTCCAAAACTTCAAGACAGTTTAAGAAATTTGTAGAGCTCCTTAAACAGCTGAATATTACTATTCCTTTTACAGAACCGATAACTCAAATGTCGTCATACGCTAAATTTCTCAAAGAAATCCTGTCGAATAAAAGAAAGATCGAGGATAACGAAACAGTTAAACTTACTGCAGAGTGTAGCGCTATTATTCAAAACCGCATGCCTCCTAAATTAAAAGACCCAGGTAGTTTCTCCATACCCTGCGTCATAGGAAAGTTCGTAATAGACAAAGCTCTATGCGATTTAGGAGCCAGTATCAGTGTTATGCCTTTATCTATATGCAAAAAGCTGAATATGGGAGACCTCAGACCAACCAAGATGTCCGTACAATTAGCTGACCGATCAGTAAAATACCCCGTTGGAATACTGGAAAACGTTCCAGTATGCATAGGACAATTCTACATTCCAACCGACTTCATAATCATGGACATCAAGGAAGATACTGTAACCCCAATTATCCTAGGAAGACCGTTCCTAGCTACAGCCGGAGCGATTATAGATGTGAAGAAAGGAAGACTAACATTCGAAGTAGGAGAAGAAAAGATAGAGTTCATTCTCACCAAGTTCTTACAAGCACCAGCCATAGACGATACCTGCTATTTAGTAGACGAAATTGACGAATGCATAAGAGAACTTGAAAACGAAGAGACCACGTATTCAGAAATAATAAAGATTCAAATACCTGATATTTCTGAAGACGATGATTGGCGTAAACCGTATAAAGACGACAGCCTAAGCGAAAGCTTAGCGCTGACTCCAAACCATATGCCAAGTCCGAAGAACCCATCTTTAGAACTCAAAACATTACCCAAAAACGTTAGGTATGAATTTCTAGACGATGAACTAAAAAGACCAGTGGTAGTCAACGCCGACTTAGGACAACCAGAAACCGAAAAGCTATTAGAAGTCCTAAAGAAGTACCCCACCGCGTTAGGCTATAACATAAGCGATCTAAAAGGTATAAGCCCTTCGATCTGTATGCATCGAATTACAATAGAGGAAGACTCTAAAACCTCTCGAGAGCATCAGAGAAGACTGAACCCCATCCTGAGCACTGTAGTCAGGGATGAAGTAAAGAAATTTCTAGATGCAGGAATCATCTATCCGATCTCCGATAGTGAATGGGTCAGCCCAGTTCATGTCGTACCAAAGAAAGGAGGAGTCACAGTAGTTAAAAACGAAAAAGGCGAATCAATAACAAAAAGAGTCGTGACTGGAAGCAGGATGTGCATTGACTATAGAAAGCTTAACAAGGCTACGCGCAAAGATCACTTCCCGTTACCCTTCATAGACCAAATGTTGGAAAGATTAGCCAAACACTCATACTTCTGCTATCTAGATGGTTACTCAGGATTTTTCCAAATTCCCATCCATCCTGATGACCAAGAAAAGACTACATTCACCTGTCCTTATGGTACTTTTGCCTATCGCCGAATGCCGTTCGGACTCTGTAATGCTCCAGCAACCTTCCAAAGATGCATGATGGCAATCTTCGCAGATTTCATAGACGACATCATGGAAGTATTTATGGACGATTTCTCGGTATGTGGACAAAGTTTCGAAAGATGCCTACAAAACTTAGAAATGGTATTAGAACGTTGCGTAAAAGTAAACCTCGTCCTAAATTGGGAAAAATGCCATTTTATGGTCCGACAAGGAATAGTTCTAGGACATGTCATATCAGATAGAGGAATTGTGGTAGACAAAGCTAAAATAGAGATCATAAAAGATCTCCAACCTCCAAAATCCGTACGAGAAATACGGAGTTTTCTAGGACATGCCGATTTCTACAGAAGATTTATAAAAGATTTTTCGAAAATCACAAAACCTCTGACCGGCCTGCTGATGAAAGATGATGAGTTCGTCTTCGAAGACGACTGTTTAAAAGCATTCGAAACATTGAAATCAGCCCTTATCACCGCACCAATCATGCAACCACCCGATTGGCGACTACCGTTCGAAATCATGTGCGATGCGAGTGATTATGTCGTAGGCGCAGTTCTAGGACAAAGGAAGGACAAGAAACTCCATGCCATCTACTATGCAAGTAGAACCTTAGATCCTGCCCAAATGAACTACGCTACCACAAAAAAGGAACTTCTAGCAGTTATATTTGCGCTTGACAAATTCTGTTCTTATTTAGTAGGAGCAAAAATTATCATATACACGGACCACGCTGCCATAAGGTACCTAATAAGAAAAAAGGATGCCAAACCAAGACTATTGAGATGGATCCTGTTATTACAAGAGTTTGACTTAGAAATCAAAGATAAGAAAGGAACCGAGAACGTTGTTGCAGATCACTTATCCCGAATAGAAGGCATCAGACACGAACCAGTACCGATAAATGACGATTTCCCGTACGAACGTCTGATAGCCAAATTAGAAAGTGACATACCCAACTCAATCTCGGAAGATCCAAAATTCGAAAAAGCCGTAGAAGCCGTCTATGCCCAAGTCACATTACCCTGGTATGCTGACATCGTTAATTACCTCGCTGCAGGCGTGCTTCCACCAGACCTCACTTATCAACAAAAGAAGAAATTCTTCCACGATCTGAAACACTATTATTGGGACGAACCTCTACTCTTCAAGAGAGGGGCCGACAACATATACCGTCGCTGTGTCCCAGAGGAAGAAATAGAAAATATCATTTCCCAATGCCATTCATCACCATACGGTGGTCATGCTAGTACATCCAAGACGTGCGCTAAGATTCTCCAAGCCGGCTTATTCTGGCCTAACCTCTGGAAAGACGTTCACATCGCTGTGCTAAAATGTGATTGATGCCAACGAACTGGCAACATCTCACGACGCGATGAAATGCCGCAGAAAGGAATCTTAGAGGTAGAAATCTTTGACGTATGGGGAATAGATTTCATGGGACCTTTCCCACCTTCTTTTGGTAATCACTACATACTCGTCGCTGTAGACTACGTGTCTAAATGGATAGAAGCCATTGCTGCTCCAACAAACGACGCACGAGTAGTAATCAAACTCTTCAAAAACACAATCTTTCCTAGATTCGGTGTACCCAGACTCGTCATTAGTGACGGCGGATCTCACTTCATATCGCGAATATTCGATAAACTTCTCTCTAGATATGGAGTCCGACACCGAGTAGCTACACCTTATCATCCGCAAACTAGCGGACAAGTAGAGGTCTCGAACAGAGAAATAAAACAGATATTGGAAAAGACTGTCGCTACCTCAAGGAAAGATTGGTCGTCAAAGCTACAAGAAGCTTTATGGGCTTATAGGACCGCTTTTAAGACACCGATAGGTACTACACCCTACAAATTAGTTTACGGTAAATCCTGCCATCTCCTTGTAGAATTAGAACATAAGGCCTTCTGGGCCATTAAGACACTCAACTTCAACTACACCGAGGCAGGAGAAAAGCGAATCTTGAACTTACACGAATTGGAAGAACTTCGATTAGACGCTTACGAAAATGCTCGTATCTATAAAGAACGAACTAAAAAGTGGCATGATAAACGTTCAGTCAGGAAACAATTCAGTGTGGGAGACATCATATTGCTCTTTAATTCAAGATTAAAACTCTTCCCAGGTAAACTAAAATCTAGGTGGTCTGGACCCTATGAAGTGACTAAAGTACTTCAGAGTGGAGCTGTCAAAATTACCGATAAGACGAATGCACCATTTATCGTAAACGGGCAACGTCTGAAACATTACAATAAGAAGGACAACAATCCTCAAGTCAGCAATATAACATTGCTTGAGCTTCCAGCTCAAACACCCTAATAGCTTCTCACCAAGCTATCGTCAGGCTTTAGACGTTAAAAACAGCGCTTACTGGGAGGCAACCCAATTTCCCTCTTTATCGTATTTCATTTTTCCTTTAAACTTTTACTTTGAAAATCCAACAAAAAATTCTAAGCTTATAATTACTACTACTTTCTACTTTCGTTTGTTTTCATACTTTTATTTTACTCTTCTCTTTTGTCTTTTGTTTCTACCGCTTTTTGTTTCTCAAAAATCCTGACTTCAAACTCCTGTTTTAAACTTTTCAGGATTTTTAAAGTCTTCAAAACATTCCTTCTGTTTTCTCCGAATTACCTGCGAGTATGGCCGAGTACGACTTCACAAAGGTTCACTTTAGAGGACTAGCTCAAAAGGCAAGATTTGCAGCACTAGCTGAAAGAGAATTCTCCTTAACGCTGTATTATGATAAGTCTACCATGGATAAACTAGGAATCATGGATAGCATTCAATACCTGTTCAATAAACTGGGTTGGGAGAACACTGCTTTGAAAACACGTTTTGCTACCTACAAGGATCTTACCTATGAATTCCTTAGTTCTTTCAGATATATACCCAACTATGGCTTTGGATCCAACACAGAGCTAATTACCTTCCGATTATTTGGAATGGACCAAACCCATAGCCGGATGTCACTAGCTAACCTCCTAGGATTTCCTAGCGGACCGCATGTGTTCATCAGTGCAGAAGATGACGATATTGATTTTCAACTCGATCAATTCTGGGGTAGAATTACAGGCGACTATCACCCTGAACCAGACAAAATGTATAACGATGATATCCATAACCCAGCCTTCAGATACTCCCATAAGATACTAGCTCACACCCTGTTTGGGAAAGAAGAAATATCACTGCAGTATCTAAAGAGGAGTTATTCATCATGTTCTGTGCTTCTCAGGGACGTACAGTAAATGCAGTGCCTTTCATGATGAGATCTTTCAAACGCCTCACGCAGGAACCACAGACACCTATTCTTATAGGAGGCCTCGTGACAATGATTGCCCACGAGCTTGGCCTTAGATTCCACTTAAATGCAAGCACTCGTTTTGGCACCATCCGACCCATGAACATACAATTCTGCTTTAACAGGCGTATTTTAGGAACTATGGGACCTGGACCGTATGAGTACCTCATTAACGAAAAACCAGTACAGCTATTCACACTGCCTGATCATCTGATGACGAGTATCCACAATAAGGACAACTGGCTTTATGAATTGGACGAGCCTATGGGACCTCCTTCACCACAGTCAACACCACAAAACTATATTTATGACAGTGACCACATCTCTGAGGCACACGACTATATGTACTATGAGGATGATGTATCCGAAACTGAAGTAGATCCTATGACCCCTCTGAACTACAACACCTATCCTGAGCCTATCCCTGAGGAGAACACCGACAAAATGGATACTGTTCTACTACGATTGGACAACGTTGATGCAGCTCTGACTACTATAAAAGATGACATCGCAGGCATACACAGCGAACTGGTAGGCTTCATGGATTTAGTCTGTGACCAGCTCGACTACTACCCACGGAAGTTCGATCAGTTGAAGACACGAAAAGACTAGATACTAGTTTTTAGCAATAGATTTAGTTTAGTTTAGTTTAGTTTCATTTAATCATTTGGATTTTTCGCATTGTTAGTTTTCTTTATGTACTACATACAATCATTTCAATTTTATGTTATTTCAATTCTAGTTTTTATTCAATTATTCGTTTTCGCATTATTCGTTGTTTGTTGGCTGCTATATTACATTGTCGTATCAATACTAAGCCTTAAAGTCACTACGAGTACGCCCTCGGAGCAAAATTCTGTGTTCTGCAGATTTTGCTGCTATGACGACCGTCACAAGACCCTGACGAGCGTCACGCGGGTGACGACCGTCACACATACGTGACGACCGTCACGAATTCAAAAACTTATATCTGATATAACAGGGTTCGTGTTCTCTCCCACTACCCCCATTACCACTTCCAATCATCAGAACTCCTACCCCACTACAAATTTTCGTCCTCCCCACATTGCACCATATATTTCAACTCCAATCTCAACCTTCAAACCACACTTCTGTCAGTTTCTTCCCACTCTGCAGAAAAACCCCAATCTTCAGAAACCTCTCAATCTTCCAAAAATGGCAAGAAATGCAGAAACCCCAGATATCAGCAACATCATCTTCAGTGAAGGAGACTTAGGCGAGAGACAACGAACAAACTACATCGCATTTCATCAGAGGTCGCTCCAGCCGACTCATTATCCACACATTCCTTCACTTACGGAGCTCGGACTCCTTGAAGGCGTAACCTGGATGCTTCAAAGAGCAGGCATCTGGAACCTCTGCACCAACCCACTGCCAACATACGAACAACTCACCCTCGAGTTCTTGAGTTCGTTTACTTACGCCACATCCAGCGGCGAACTTAGCTAGCACTCAGGTGCCGCATGCTTCCGGATGTTCGGCACAAACTATCAGCTGCACCAAAATCAGATTGCCGACTTCCTACTGCTACCTCGTGGTGACAATGCCCACCGCCGCATCACCGATCAGTTCCAGCACGAAGCTTTCGCGTTGTGGTATCCGTTGACCGGCATCAATGCCGATGGTTGGGACTCTCTGCACGCCACACATATCCATAACCCAACCATCCGGTACTTTCACAGAGTGTTGAGCAACACAATTTTCGCCAGAGACAGCAACCACAAAGTGAACTCCAAAGAGCTCTTCTTCCTTCATTGCTTCTTCAACAACGAACCTGTCAACGCCGCTCCGTTTCTGCTGGCTCACATTCAGGCCAATTGCAACCGTGGCTCGAAGCCATTCTACTTTGGCGGGATTGTCACCGCCATTGCACTTGGGCTGAACCTTGGCGACCGCCTCCAGCACCTCCGTTCCATCCCCTCGGTGTTCCTTGACACCGACCACTGCAGAGCCTCTCACCTTATCCGCTCCAGAGCTGACGGCAAATACCATCCGGTAGTGCGTGGCAAGACTGTCCGAAGCATCATCCTTCCGTCACGCACCCGCACACACCCGGAGGATCGTACCAACTGGTTATTTGACCTCACTGCCCCTCCTGCTGCCGCTGTTCCTACTCAGGACCACACCCAAGGTTCTGACGATGAAATCCAAGCTGAGTTGGACAGGTCCGAGCAGCCAGAGGCATCGCAGCCTCCTCCTTCCGAAGGTACATCCTCTCGCCGCCGCCGCCATCATCCAGTTCCAGACTACACAAAAGAGGACCTCCGCCGCTCCCTAGACCAGCAGGCACAGATATCGCGATGCTGCAGCAGCAGAATCAGCGAGCTGACCAGTTCGAAGCTTGGCACCGGACTCAAATGCAACAACTTCAAACCAGCCAAGCTACTATCACTGAGAACCTGGCGAATCTGACTCTGCAGGTCGAAGGACTCCGAGACACCGTCTACCACACCGGAGCTATGAGTTATGAGGACATAGTAGCCCTTGCCAGAGCCAGAGGACGCCAGTGCGGACATGACAGAGGCCATGACTAGATTTCCATTTTTCCTTATTTGTTTACTATATTTCCAGTTTATTTGTACTTTCATTTCAGTTGTATCTCCCTCTCGCATGCTTCAAAATCAGTGGGGACACTGATTGAGATAGTGTGGGAGCGGAGACTTTATTTCCATTTCACTGTTATTTTCATTCCACTGTACTTTGAATTTCGTAAGTTCTATTTAAACACTTTCTATTTTTAGCAAATAAAGCTCGTTTATATATCTTTTTCCCGTTACGCAAACATCCCCACATTATTCAACGTAAACAAAAATTTTCGTTCGTTCCTCAAAAGTAAAAGCATCACGAGAATGCAACCGAGTTCAAACCAAGTTTTGAAACTCCGAGGAAACGACAGTTCTAACAAAACCAGTACCGTCCTGACACCTTAGATCTTCGGTTTATGCGAGTCGGTTTCACTACCTACGCGTACCAAAGTCTCAAGTGTCTACGCAAACTCAACCCCAAGTAGTTTATACTAGCAGTCAGCACCATCCTAAAGCACTTCTAAGCGAGCGACCGATGCAAATAAGTGTATGATCTCCAAAAAGATGAAAAATCATGAAAAGAGAGCTAAATAGCCCAAAAATATAAGACGCGTTTCCTTCTAAGTTAGGTGCTCCTCACCCGAGCATTTAGCCCAACGGCACGAAAACTCATTGAAAAATCAATGACATAAGCTTATGATCAATGAAGAAGATCAAAAACAAGAAATGAGATCATATTCACTAACAGGTCGACTTGCCATGAAAGTGTATGGACAACGAGCTTAATGTGATTGCGCTAGAACAAACAGGGTGAACTTGCCGCGAGAACCTTGACGCCGAGCTACAGTAGCATGACTGGGACCGGTTTGCATAAAAAGGAGACCTCCGAAGACTTGTAGTCCAGTGTCGTCATGGTACTCGTTTTGTTCCTACCAAGCATCCCGGTTTTTCCCGACTTTTACGAACGAGGAAGCTGCCTCGCGCTTGCCGACCTTTTCACGTTTTACTTGAGGACAAGCAAAGATTCAAGCTCAGGGGAGTTTGATAACACGAAATCGTATATATATATATTTTGATGCATAATTCAACTAAAGTCTAACCGTTTTCGATCCGATTTCGGGTTATTTCCGTGTTATTTGTCTGATGTTTTGCAGGTATTCAACGATCATGTCTAAACAAGGCAACATGAAGAAAAGAAGCAATCTCAGATGAAATATGGACGAAAAAGGAGTGAAAACACAATGAAAAGCGCAAGAAGCTGTTTTTGCTGATGTGACGACTGTCACAGCTTCATGACGATCGTCACACGGGTGACGACCGTCATGCAGGCAAAAACGCCTCACTTCAATTTCACGTAACAGAAGCAGTTCCAATTCCCACAGAGTGGACCACTACTCCCTAAATTATCTGCCTCAAAGTCCATCATCTTCAATGATAACCGTTGGGATTCCACTTCTATAAAAGGGGAAGCAGGGGACTTCAGAAGGTGTGCTGCATTCATACAACGAAGTGCTGCCAAACTTATTTCTAGAGCATATTTTCCAGTTTTATATTCTTATTCGTTTCTCTTTATTTCTTCTGTATTCCATTTTCATTCTTCGGTAATTTCTACTTTCATTGTACGATCAAGTTGGCATAGAGATCAGAATCCTGCCAACATCTGTGGAGGATCTGCCCAAAGGCCAATTGGAATATTTACAGGTTTATCATTTCAATCGATTCCAGTTTTATTATAATGCAAATTATTATTTATTGCTTTTATTTATGTTTTATCTTTCCCAAATCAATGTCTAGCTAAACTTAGGTAATCGATATGTAGTAATAATTCGAATGGGATTTGATAACAACTGGTTGAAAAACTTTCTTTTCAAAAAAGTAATTTATGGTCTGAGTGTTTAAAATGGATTTACTGAATAAACTTCATCGCGAAAGCGAGAACTTATTTAAAAGTAGTTTTGCCACGAAAGTGGGAAATTAATTAAGATACGAACCAACAAGCGAAAGCTGCGGTAAGGTCAGATAGTAAACACTAGTCATTCTTTTTAATAATAGCGAAAGCACTTTAAAATGAATTAGAACTTAGAGATTTCCAAAAAATGATTTTAACCCCGAACGGGATACGAAAGTGTACGTTTGGCCCTTAGGATTATGATTAGCGTCAATAACCATCGTGAGGCGAGAATCTTTAAATCACTATTTTCTGCTTAAATAAATTCTGAAAATTATTTCATACACCGGTAACTTGTCAAATCCCTGAAGAACACAATTACTGCATATCGATTCAATCATTTATAATCTAAGTAGCATTCTTAGTTCCCTTTTAGTGACAATCTTATTCCCTTAAACATATTCTACCTAGCTAAACATAGTAACTCCCGAGAACACTAGTTTGATTACGAGTCCCTGTGGGATCGATATCTATTATTACTACGCGATAGACTGTGCACTTGCAGTTAGGTTGTATTAGACATAGAAAGTCGCGATCAACTGCTAGTGATTTTGTGGACGCAAATGCGATCAACCTTTTCTTGATCAAAAATCTTGTACCTACCTTGCTGGCTAATACGTACTTTACCCTCCACCGTAGGAATCGTTATGGAGTTGGACGGATTGAGTGTTGCACCGTTCTCCTGCACAAGTGGTTTATTTCGCACTTGTTAGAAATTCCAGCAATCTGGGATAAGCAAAATGGGCTCTCATGGACAAAAAAGTTGCTATTACTCAAACACTCAGATATTAAGTGGTATGACCCTATGTATGGAGGAATTGCCATGATCCAAAGCTGTGGAGATTTTCTGAATGTACCGCTTATCAGCGTCAGTGGTTGCATCAGCTATAATCCTATTCTGGCTCGTCGACAGTTGGGGCACCCCATGGAAGAGGAACCAGATCCAGACTTTTTGAGAAGATTTTACTTGGAAGAAGGGAAGAATCCGGCTTACAGGGCTCGAATTGTGTATGCTTGGCGTTATGTCCACACGAGGGTTGTAACTGCCCTAGGTCCCCACGACATTACTGTTTCAGAATCTTACTTATCATGGGTAAGAGAAGCGGCATTGAAGATGTTCTATACTCGCTTTGAGCCTGACTCACCCAAACCTACTCTCGTAGAAGAATTGAAAGTTGCTTTGGCAAAAGCTGAAAAAGAAGGAAAGACTTGGAGAGATAAGTATTTCAAGGCTATGCAAGAGAAGGAAGAACTTCAAGAATTGATCCGTCAAGGTGGAAAGATAAGTCAGCTAGAAGACGAAGGGCCATCCAACCAGAAGATTTAGAATCCTTTTGTTTTCTGTTTCATTTCATCATGTACTTTGTATTAAAGACTTGTATTTCAGTTTCAGAGTTGTTGTTGTAAGACTCTCAGTTGTTAATCTATGAAGACTTTGAATTTGCTTATTTCCACATTGTTATAATTTTTGCAAATATTTCTTTGGATTCCTTAAATGATTAATTTTGCATTGTTGCATTTTACATTCATAAGCATTGCATGTGCATGTTCTTGTGTTGTGTCTCATCTCGCTGTCTTGTCTCCAGAAAGAATCACACTGAATTCTCAGCACCGATACAATACCCGAGCCCAAGCTCGCCTAAGAATGGAAGGACAGAATTTGGATGTGGACAGAATTGATAATGAACTTGGAGAGCTACGAGGAGGCATGGGGCAGATCAGGGAAGCCTTACAAGTCATTCGTGCAATGTTGGACACTCAAGCCACTGTTGTTTCTGAGATCACTAGCATAGCTACAGAGTCGATCCCAACGACAGTCACTGTTGCAAATGTTCCACCGTATGGGTTGCCACCTGGTTTTGTACCGCCACCAATAGTCAATCAACAAGCAGTTCCTTTAGGGCCAAAAGTTCCTCAAGCTATCCCTACTTACACTCAGCCTTCTGTTCAGGTTCAAGCGCGCCCTGTTTTTCATAATCCTCCACCAGTGTACGAAGGTCTTGATGGGTATGAAGAAGAAAGCGGACGACATGATAAGTTGAAAGAAAGTGTAGAAACTATCGGAAGAAAGGTCCGAGCAATGGAAGGGAACGATATCTTTGGTACTGACGCCAGAGATATGTGTCTAGTATCCGGATTGGTGATTCCACCCAAGTTTAAAGTTCCAAATTTCGACCAATATTCTGGTGCAACCTGTCCTCGCACACATCTAATCATGTATTATCGAAGAATGGATGCGCACGTTGAAGACGACAAGTTAATGATCCACTGTTTCCAAGATAGTTTAAAAGGGGCTCCGGCCAAGTGGTATTTAAGTTTGGACCAATCGAGGATTCACAATTTCCAAGACCTGGCTGACGCTTTTATAAAGCACTATAAGTACAACATGGATATGGCCCCAGATAGAAGACAATTGTTAAGTATGTCACAGAAAAGTACAGAATCGTTTAAAGAGTACGCGCAACGGTGGAGAGAGGCAGCATCTCAGGTAGAACCTCCTCTGAATGAAAAAGAATTAACAGACTAGTTTGTTGACACAATAAGACCAGAGTTTTATGAAAAGATGATCAGTAGTGTGTCAGCAAGTTTTTCTGATATCGTAGCCGTGGGAGTAAGAGTAGAGTTGGGAATGAAGAACGGGAAGGTGGCCAGCAGCACCAGCAGTTCCAGTAACAACAATGTCAAGAAGGTTAGTAGTGGTTTTCACAAAAAGAGAGAAGGTGAGACAAATGCAATAATGGGAAGAAGGAATCGTATTTTGAGACCACCGTATCAGCATTACCAGCAGCCTCAACAAGGTTTTTTCCAGCAAGTTCAACCAAATTATGCTCAGCAAAATCAGCAACAGCGACCAGTATATCCGGTACAGTATGCCCAACAACAATATGTGGCAGCTGTAGCCCCAACATTTAACCATCCTGTCCCCAGTTATCAGTCAGGGCAGCCAGCACCCACATATCAACCAAATCAACAAGGGTATCAACGAGCACCCAACGCTCCACCCTATCAACAAAACCATCAACAGAGAGTTCAACAACCCAGACAGAATTATCAAAACCGGAGGCCAACCACAAAACCTCCACTTCCACAAATACCAATGACATACACAGAATTATAACCTTCTTTAGTTCACCAAGGTTTGATAACAACAAGGCCATTGAATCCAGATACAACATCTCCCCATTACAACCCAAATGCTCATTGTGCTTTTCACGAGGGTGCCGCTGGCCACGACCTGGAGGGGTGCTTTGCTTTGAAACATCTTGTGAGAGAGTTGATGGAGAAGAAAATCTTGTCTTTTGATGATGTACCACCCAATGTTAAAAGTAATCCACTACCAAATCACGAAGGGGTCAATGCAATAGAAGGGTCAGATGAGAAGATAGTTGATGATGTGACGAAGGTCAGAACACCGTTGAAAACATTACACGAGAAGTTGTCAAAAGTAGGGCTGTTTGAAAGCATTCATAATAACTGTAAAGAATGTTCTGTTGATTCTAGTGGGTGTGATGTGATACGAAAGGATATACAAAGATTGATAAATGAGGGGATATTGCAAGTATGTAGTCCATTGAGGAAAGAAGAAGTTTCTGTGATTGAGCCCGTTTTTGATCTGTCCAAGAGAAAAGAGAAAGTTCTGGTATTCAACAAAAGTGTGAAGCCTATCTTTAACAAAACTGCTATTGGTCAGCCTCGACCAATTGTAATCCAAAAACCAAGACCATTTCCTTATGATAACACAAGGGCCGTTTCGTGGAAATACAACGTGACCGTGATAGACCAAGAATCAAGAAGGGTTGTTCAGACAGATGATCAGATGGATGTAACAAACATTGCAGGCACTAGCAAAATGACCCGTAGTGGTCGGATCTATCAACCGAAAGTGGCAGTAGCTATTCCCAAATAAGTTACTCCCGCCACGATAACCAAAGAAAGAGAACTCCGAGCACAGAAGACGAAAATGATGAGGAATTTTTGAGAATTATTCGAAGAAGTGATTACAAAGTGATAGATCAGCTTCATCAGACGCCATCAAAAATATCAATCTTATCACTCTTGATAAATTCTCCGACTCACAAGGAAGCATTACAAAAAGTGTTGAGACAGGCCCATGTAACGAAAGATATTTCTCTCGGTCAGTATGATTCGGTAGTGGCCAACATCACAGCATGCAACACGCTGAGTTTCAGTGATGCTGAATTGCCGAAAGAAAGACGTAATCATAACCGTGCGCTGCACATCTCTATCAAATGCCAAGAAGACACACTGGCCCGAGTACTGGTCGACACAGGATCCTCATTAAATGTACTACACGCAAGGTCACTCGCCAGATTAGCATATGCAGGGGCAGAGATGAAGCCGACATCATTGATCGTAAAAGCTTTTGATGGTTCAAGAAGAACGGTTATTGGTGAGGTAGAGTTACCGATTTTGGTGGGACCCCATGAGTTCAACATTGTATTTCAAGTAATGGACATCAATCCGGCTTACAGTTGTTTATTAGGACGTCCTTGGATCCATGAGGCTGGGGCAGTGACTTCCACCCTACATCAGAGAATAAAGTTTGTGGTAAATGATAAATTGGTAATTGTACATGGTGAAGAAGAACTAATGGTTAGCAATCTGTCATCATTTCGGTACATTGAAGCAGATGAAGGCACGTTAGAAACCTCCTTTCAGGCACTCGAGATAGCTAATGCAGTGATGTTAGAAGAAACAGTGGCTAAGAGTGGTTCGTCTTTTGCATTCGCTCAGAGCATCAAGTCTACGCTAGAGGAAGGCATTCCTGCAGGATGGGGAGAGGTCATTGAGGTAAAACCAAAGATGGATCGCCAAGGGTTGGGTTACAAACCAACTCATGATGAAGCACCAACACATGACAAAGGACGCCCGAAGACTATACAAGAAGTATTCATCAGTGGAGGTTTCCAAGTCAGTGCGATGGAAGAAGATTTTAATGACGAAGACCTGGAGCATTTAGTATATCATTGCAACACTACCTTGAGCAACTGGGAAACTATTGAGATTCCTTTGGTTTTTCCTGAGTCAAAGTAATTTGTTTGTCTTTCTTTTCTTGTTTTTAATCTCCATAGCCATGCCCAAGGCTATAGGAATGTTTTGTAAGGGCCCCAAGCTTTCAAGAAAATCAATGAAAATGAACTATTTTGTTAATTTCCTTGTGTTATTTCCTTTACTACTTTTGCTTTCATTTTAAACGAAAAATGGCAATCTTAAAAAACCAAAACATTTTTCTCTGTTATGTGCTACATTTGTCTTTGTGCGTTTTAATAAAATAAGTCATTCCAACGTGCAGTGATGTCCTAAAACCCATTGAATCCTGTGAGTTTGCATTCCCTCCTGACTTTGATTCACCAATATACCAAGCTGAATATGAGGATGAAGATTTTGAAATACCTGATGAACTGGTAAAGTTGGCACACCATGAGTATGTAGAGCTTCAACCCTACAAAGAACAAATAGAAGTCATTAATCTTGGCACCAAAGAAAACAAGAAAGAGGTCAAGATTGGGGCAGCTCTAGGGGCAGAAGTCAAGCAGCAACTAGAAGAACTCTTGAAATAATATGTGGATGTATTTGCTTGGTCCTACCAGGATATGCCGGGTCTAGACACTGACATAGTAGTTCACAAATTACCGCTTCGACCAGAATGCCCACCGGTTAAGCAAAAGCTCCGAAGAAGAATACCTGACATGGCTCTCAAAATTCGAGATGAGGTGAAAAAACAGATAGATGCAGGTTTCTTAGCAGTCTCCGAATACCCTAAGTGGGTAGCCAACATTGTTCCTGTGCCGAAGAAAGATGGGAAGGTTAGGATGTGCGTGGATTATCGAGATCTGAATAAAGCCAGTCCAAAGGATGACTTTCCACTGCCACATATTGACACCTTGGTAGACAACACAGCCCGTTTTGAAGTATTCTCTTTTATGGATGGTTTCTCCGGTTACAATCAGATTAAGATGGATCCCGATGACATGGAAAAAACTACTTTCATTACTCCGTGGGGGACTTACTGTTACAAAGTTATGCCTTTCGGTCTGAAGAACGCAGGTGCTACTTATCAAAAGGCCATGGTAACTTTATTTCATGATATGATGCACAAGGAGATAGAGGTATATGTTGATGATATGATAGCCAAATCCCAAAGCGAGGAGAACCATTTGGAACATCTTTTGAAATTGTTTAAGAGACTCAGAAAATATCAGTTGAGACTGAATCCAGCCAAGTGTACCTTTGGGGTAAGATCTGGGAAATTACTCGGTTTCATTGTTAGTCACCGAGGGATTAAAGTAGATCCAGACAAAGTCCGAGCCATTCAAGACATGCCAGCTCCACAAACAGAAAAGCAAGTCAGAGGTTTTCTTGGAAGACTGAACTACGTATCCAGATTTATTTCCAATACGACTCCTGTAACACCCATTTTAATTATTTAGTCATTTTATTATTATTTTAAATATTATATGTTGATGTGCCCTTTGGTAGGGTGTATTTGATGATGTTTGGTGGGTGTCCATGAGATGGGAGGATCATTGGTGGTAATTTGGTGAGTTTATAATAATATAAGAAATAATAGTAATATTGGTGGTGGTATTAATATTATTATTATTATTATTATTATTATTATTATTATTATTATTATTATTATTATTATTATATTTATGATTATTATTAATATTTGTAGTAATATTATTAATATGGAGAATATAATATTATTATTAATATAGTTATTATATTATTATGATTTTTGGTGTGAATATGATAATATAATGAATAATAGTAATATTGGTGGGGGTATTATTATTATTATTATTATATATTATTATATTTATTAGTATTATTAATATTATTATTATTTTGGTGAGATAATAATATTATTACTATTATTATTATTATTATTTTGGTGAGATAATAATAATATTAATATTATTATTATTATTATTAATAGTATTATTATGATTAGTATTATTAATATTAGTAATATTATATTAGTATTATTAATATTAAGATTATTATTATTAATATTATTTTATTATTAGTATTAATATAATTGTTATTATTATCATTAGTATTATTATATTATTATAATTATAATTATTGTTGGGTGTATTACTATTATTATTATTATGTTGAATATTACTATAATATTATAATTAGTATTATATTATATTATTATTATTATTATAATGATTATTATAATTATTATATTAGAATTATTATTGGGAATATTAGTGGTTGAAATAAGTAAAATAAGAGGTGGAAGGGTTATTGGGAAGTTAGAATGGAAATATGAAAAGTCATGATAGAAACCGTGAGGAAGGAAATATGAAGGGGTAGCAAGGAGATATTAGAACAGTTGGAATAGAGAGAAAAGGGATTACCATAGATTGTGGGAAATTGGTGTGATAATAATAATAATATTATTATTATTATTATTATTATTATTATTATTATTATTATTATTATTATTATTATTATTATTATGTTATTTTTATTAGTTTATTATTATTATTGGGATAGGAAATAAAAGGAAAATAGAATATGAAGGGGTGGGGGAAGTATTAGAGAAAATAACACGATAGAAAGAGGGAAGAGAGAAAGAGAGATAGAAAGAGAGAAGAGGAAAGAACGAGAGAAGTGAGAAGAACGAAGGAAAAAGGGAACGAAGAACGGAAAGAAAAGAGGAGGCCAAAAGACCAAATCCAGGAAGAATTTCATCGATCAACCGATTAACAAGGTAAGGGGGAGAAACTTGATTGGGAATGGTATATACATGTATAGGGTAGTGGGGATTCCTTAACCCCGTAGGAATGTATCGTTGATGAAGTTTTATATTGACATGCTATTGATTGTTGAGTTATGTTGATGTTGATGGATTGAAATATGTTGATTGTTGGTGAATTGTTGTTTTTGGTTAATTTGGCGTATAGGTTGGGTTTACGGTTTTAGGGAAGTTCTGTGTGACCTTTTTGATGTGTCGATAGATTGTTTAAGTGATGACTTTGGAATAATATGTATATGATGATGTACGGATGTTTGATGTTGCCATTGTTGATTGACTGTTGGTGTTGGTTTGGTTTGAGTAAGGTTCAGAGTAACTCTAAAGTGTCGGTAGTGTGCCGTAATGTTGATCTGGAGTAGAATTATAGGAAGATTGATAAGCCTAATATGCATTGGTCGTAATACGGATAGTATAGGAAGTGGATGTTATAGAATAGGCTTGAATCGGAGAAGAGTGAGAATTCTGAACTGTGAGAACTTGAGAAGTCGCAGGCAACTCGTTAGCATTCCGCTTAGCGAGAAGGCAGCGAGCGTTCGCTAGGTGCTCGCATAGCGAGTGAGGTAGCGAGTGAGTCCAGTAGGTTCTGTTTGCCTTCGCGAGGAGGTTCGCTAAGCGAACAGGTAGCGAGCATTCGCTGGGAGCTCGCCTAACGAGGGTGTAGCGAGCGTAGCAGAATGTGGTTTTTCTATGCTGTTATGCTGTGTGCGCTAAGAGTGTAGTGCCCTTGGACTTTGTTGATTATAGGGGAGATGATTGAGTGTTATAGAGTGAGTACTCGGTGATAGTATGTGATTTCCGTTACTAATTATTTAAATGGATAATTAGTTGGTGTATGAATCATGCGGAGCATGGTGTAGTGATCAGTAAGATCGTGTATTCCCGAGTGGTGGGACGTGTTTATATCTTGGTGATAAAGTATGAACTTGTTTACTTGGTGATGGTACTCGTTTTCCTTGATATTGTTGGTGAACAATTGGTTAACGTATATGTATGTAGTGATCAGTAGGATCGTGTGTTCCCGGGTGTTGGGATGTGGTTATATGTGGTGTTATAGTATGAATTTATTTACTATCTGATTGATTTATATGGTGTTGGTGTAATATATCTACACATATATGCATTGATGTATGATGATATGATCAGGAGAATCGTGTGCACTTAGTGTGCCTAAATATGATAGTTATGCATTGGTGTGTGAATATCATGGTGTTTTGGTGGGATGAATCATGTCTCAGGAGGAGCGTAAGTGATTCATCCGTACTCCTTGGTGGAGAATGGTGGGGGATAGATCATGTCTCAGGAGGAGCGTAAGTGATCTATCCAGGTTCGATTGAATGAACCAATGAGTCGGTACCGCATGCATGGTGTTAAGTTGCATATTTGCATTATAATATGTTATATTGTAATTTGAACAGTAGGTTCGTTATATGGAGTTGTTGGGGTGAATATTGGTGTGTTGGTGTGTTTTACTACCTTGTTTACATGTATTACATTACCAATATATTTTTGATCATGTTTTCTCACCCCTTGGTTGTTGTTGTGTCTGTGCTTCTCCGGAAGTACAGATAATCCAGGTACTTAGATAGCTTGGATGGTGGTGTGCCAGTCGAGTCTATGATGCTCTGATACGTAACACGGGATATGGGTGTTTTAATTGTTTTATGTCAAACTTGTTGTAATCCTGTGACGTATCACTTTTTTTTGTGAATTATAATAATAAAGATTTTACGAAATTTGGCGGATGGCCGAGAATGTTGGAATAATGTTTTCCGCTGTATTATTTTTGAGAATAATTAATAAAGTATTTTTATAAAAATTTGGTGATGTGATATCCCACTATTTTGGTGAAAACTCTGATGTTTATTTATAATGTTTATATTTTATTTAATTTGGGAAGTGGGGTATTACAATTGGTATCAGAGCAGGTCGGTCCGTCCGGCCAATGTTGTCTAGTGTTATTGTTTCCTGGTATGTGACATGTGTGTAAAAACACTGTCGGTACATGTTGTTGGTTAACTTCATTGGTAGAAGTGGAATGATTCCAGTGGGGGAGAAGTTGTATTTCTCCGAAAAGCTACAGTGTGGTGGCTTAGAGTGTTGAGGAGTGATATCATAGTTTGGTAAATATGGTTTGTACCCCATCATGATTTCGGCTGTCTATTGACAAATTGAGGAACTGATCACCCTTAATCTCTTGTTAATAGTGGACGGGATTGTGTTGGATGGGATAGATGTATCTTGCAAGCTTGGGTGGCGTGAGCAGTGTATAGTCTTGAGTTAAGCTAAGTGCTTAAGGGATTATTTTGAGGAATTTGGCGTAAGACGGTGTTGAAGTGTCTATTTTGACTGAAACTTGGAATGAGAAGGAAAGTGAGAAAAATTGGGATTTGTCAATTATTTGCGATTGCCGGAGGTTTCCGGATGAGGTAGGTGATTTACTATTGGGGTGTGAAGTAAAGCTCACACGTTGACTTTGTTGTTGGAACGAGTCCGATATTAGTGACTCCATATGGTGTGTTTTCGTTGGGATTGGAGAAGTTGAAGAGTCAAATTGAAGAACTTCTAGGAGAGAGGTTCTTTTTTTTGAGTGTGCTACCGTAATGTGCACCAATTTTGTTGGTTAGACAGATAGAAGGTTTTGTGAAGCTTTGGGTGAACTATAGATAAGTGAACAGGGTGACTATCAAGGATAGGTGTTCGCTTCCAAGAGTTAATGATTTGATAGAACAATTGATCGAGGGATGTGAGTCCCTTGGTCATGTGATCTCGAGTAGAGTTCTTGTGGTGGATGGGACGAAGGTCAAAAGTTCTATCGTATTAGGAGGCTCAAAGATCTGCTGTTGAGATTGGAAGTAATTGAGTTTTAAATTTTTCATAGATTTAAAATGTGTTGGATGGCTTCCTAAGTATAAAATTGTTGTTGTACGTTAAATTCCGAGATCGCAGCTTTTTACGGAATCGAAATCGGACACTCGGAAGTCGGGTAACGGTCGAAAAGAGGATTTTGGGACTGTCATGTTCGCCTGGCGAGCATACTGGCGAACGTCCATATTCGCTGCGGTGTTCGCCTGGCGAAGGGGTCCTGGGCAGAAAATGTTATTCTGGTGTTTTTGCCGTAACGGGAGAACCGTAACTCGGAATGACGCGCGGTTCGAAGCGTTGGAAAGTTATTCAAATTATCTATGAGATGGTGAAGTATTGACATAGATTTAAGCTATTTATTTATGAAGTGTGTTTGAATGTTGTGGTAAGGACAGGCGGTACGGTATGTGTTCCCGCTATAACTCACAACTTGTTTGTCCACTTGGCATGGGATCTTCTTTAATTATTTATATAAGGCAATGGTTGTGTTAATAAATGATATTTTAAGGTATTCGAAGCGTATAGAGGATTATGTTGAGCATAAGGAACTGTAGTTATCAGTGTTGGAAAAAGAGCGGTGATATACTTCCGTAAGGAAAGTTCTGCCGAATCCGATAGAACTAATTGTGGTGTTTGTGATGCTTGTTGATATAATTAGGGGATTTGCTAAAGACAACTTCAGCGAGTTTCAATTATGCAAAAGGCAACTTGAAGTGTATAAGAGAAATCATCCGACCAGTGATTTAGAGTTGGTTACTATTGTGATTGTACTGGAGTCGGAATCTTCAAAAGTTCAGACTGAGATCAGAGATGTTTGGTGATCTTAAGAGTTTAAGGTGTTTGTTTAATTTGAATAAGAGGAATATGAGGCATAGGAAATAATTGGGACTTCGAAAAGAGTACGACTTCGAGTTGAATTACCATTCGGGTAAAGCGGACATGGTAGATGATGCAGTGAGTTAGAAATATTTGCATATACCGAAGATGATGGTGAAAAGAGTTAGAACTGATTGAGAAATTTCATAATATGAGTTTTGTGAGTAAGGATACTTCTTATGGAGTTAAGCTTTTATTATTAAGATCTGACTAGTGATATCCTTGAGAAGAATCGAGAAAGTCATAAATCTGGGTTGAATAGTGAATTAGTTGAAATTGATAAATTAGAGTCGAAGAGTGGATTGTCGGGTTTGTGGAAATAATACCACGAGGTGTTATGATAGAGTATGTATATCAGATGTTGTTGAAGGGAGTAGGAGTACTCGTGAAGAAATACATTGAGGTAGATGGAGTATCCATCTCGGTGCTATGAAGAAGTAACCGAACTTGAGTAGATTGTTTTTGAGACCATGGATAAGGAGAGGTGGAATATGCTAGTTAGAATTGTCGGAATTCGAAGAGTGAACATCAGAGACTGTTGAGTCTGATGTAGTCGTTAAATATTCCAGAGTGGAAATCAGGTAGTATTTTCACGAAATTGGTGTTGAGATTTCCAAAGAATTTGTAAAGACATAATTTTAATTTGAATTGTTAGGAGTGGATTAACTATTCCGTGTTGAGGATATACGAGATGCATATTGAGAAAGTGGTGAAGTTGGATGTGATACTGACGAATATTGTGTCAGATGGAAATTTGAGGTTTATATTGAGATTTTGGAGGGGCTTACAGGAAGCTTCGGGTACTAAGTTGAAGTTGAGTTCGACCTACCATCCGCAAACTGATGGTCAGTCAGAGAGGACTATTGAGTCTGTAGAGAATTGGTGAGAGCTTGGGTGTCGAATCAAGGTGGAGCGTGGGATGATTAATTATCGTTGATTGAGTTACCTATAATAACGGTTACCATCCTAGTGTCGGAATGGCACTATATGTGGCTTGGTGAGATAGGGAGTGTAGGACTCTCCTGTGTTGAAATAAATCGAGTGAGAGTGTTGTACTCAGACTTAAAAATTATGCTTGAGATGGATGAGAAGATCGAGAGGATCCGAGGCAATATGTGTTTTGAGGGTCACGCCGGTGACTGGTGTTGGTCGAGCTTCGAAATCTCAAAAGTTTGCACCGTGTTCTGTAGTTATATCAGAGTGGCACAGCGGAGGCATGAGAGGAGTAACATGTTAGACTGTTTTTCCGTTGTCGCTGTGAATTGGCATGATATGTTTCATGTGTCTTAGTCGAGAAAGTACATTGAACCAGGTGGATGATGTACAAGTGAAAAATATTCCAATTGTTGAGGCATTGCTAGTTCGTTTTGGCGAGCGAGGAACAACTCCGAAGGGAGGAGATATCTTTGGTGAAAGTAGTATGGGGAGGTGCTGCAGAAGGTAGTATGACCTGAGAATTGGAATAAAAGATGCGGGGAGCGTATCCGGAATTATTTCCATCAGGTAATTTTCGAGGACGAAAATAATTAAAGTGGGGGAGAGTTGTAACACCCATTTTAATTATTTAGTCATTTTATTATTATTTTAAATATTATATGTTGATGTGCCCTTTGGTAGGGTATATTTGATGATGTTTGGTGGGTGTCCCTGAGATGGGAGGATCATTGGTGGTAATTTGGTGAGTTTATAATAATATAAGAAATAATAGTAATATTGGTGGTGGTATTAATATTATTATTATTATTATTATTATTATTATTATTATTATTATTATTATTATTATTATTATTATTATTATTATTATTATTATTATTATATTTATGATTATTATTAATATTTGTAGTAATATTATTAATATGGAGAATATAATATTATTATTAATATAGTTATTATATTATTATGATTTTTGGTGTGAATATGATAATATAATGAATAATAGTAATATTGGTGGGGGTATTATTATTATTATTATATATTATTATATTTATTAGTATTATTAATATTATTATTATTTTGGTGAGATAATAATATTATTACTATTATTATTATTATTATTTTGGTGAGATAATAATAATAATATTATTATTATTATTAATAGTATTATTATGATTAGTATTATTAATATTAGTAATATTATATTAGTATTATTAATATTAAGATTATTATTATTAATATTATTTTATTATTAGTATTAATATAATTGTTATTATTATCATTAGTATTATTATTATAATTATAATTATTGTTGGGTGTATTACTATTATTATTATTATGTTGAATATTACTATAATATTATAATAGTATTATATTATATTATATTATTATTATTATAATGATTATTATAATTATTATATTAGAATTATTATTGGGAATATTAGTGGTTGAAATAAGTAAAATAAGAGGTGGAAGGGTTATTGGGAAGTTAGAATGGAAACATGAAAAGTCATGATAGAAACCGTGAGGAAGGAAATATGAAAGGGTAGCAAGGAGATATTAGAAAAGTTGGAATAGAGAGAAAAGGGATTACCATAGATCGTGGGAAATTGGTGTGATAATAATAATAATAATAATAATAATAATAATAATAATAATAATAATAATAATAATAATATTATTATTATTATTATTATTATTATTATTATTATGTTATTTTTATTAGTTATTATTATTATTGGGATAGAAAATAAAAGGAAAATAGAATATGAAGGGGTGGGGGAAGTATTAGAGAAAATAACACGATAGAAAGAGGGAAGAGAGAAAGAGAGATAGAAAGAGAGAAGAGGAAAGAACGAGAGAAGTGAGAAGAACGAAGGAAAAAGGGAACGAAGAACGGAAAGAAAAGAGGAGGCCAAGAGACCAAATCCAGGAAGAATTTCATCGATCAACCGATTAACAAGGTAAGGGGGGAGAAACTTGATTGGGAATGGTATATACATGTATAGGGTAGTGGGGATTCCTTAACCCCGTAGGAATGTATCGTTGATGAAGTTTTATATTGACATGCTATTGATTGTTGAGTTATGTTGATGTTGATGGATTGAAATATGTTGATTGTTGGTGAATTGTTGTTTTTGGTTAATTTGGCGTATAGGTTGGGTTTACGGTTTTAGGGAAGTTCTGTGTGACCTTTTTGATGTGTCGATAGATTGTTTAAGTGATGACTTTGGAATAATATGTATATGATGATGTACGGATGTTTGATGTTGCCATTGTTGATTGACTGTTGGTGTTGGTTTGGTTTGAGTAAGGTTCAGAGTAACTCTAAAGTGTCGGTAGTGTGCCGTAATGTTGATCTGGAGTATAATTATAGGAAGATTGATAAGCCTAATATGCATTGGTCGTAATACGGATAGTATAGGAAGTGGATGTTATAGAATAGGCTTGAATCGGAGAAGAGTGAGAATTCTGAACTGTGAGAACTTGAGAAGTCGCAGGCAACTCGCTAGCATTTCGCTTAGCGAGAAGGCAGCGAGCGTTCGCTAGGTGCTCGCCTAGCGAGTGAGGTAGCGAGTGAGTCCAGTAGGTTCTGTTTGCCTTCGCGAGGAGGTTCGCTAAGCGAACAGGTAGCGAGCATTCGCTGGGAGCTCGCCTAACGAGGGTGTAGCGAGCGTAGCAGAATGTGGTTTTTCTATGTTGTTATGCTGTGTGCGCTAAGAATGTAGTGCCCTTGGACTTTGTTGATTATAGGGGAGATGATTGAGTGTTATAGAGTGAGTACTCGGTGATAGTATGTGATTTCCGTTACTAATTATTTAAATGGATAATTAGTTGGTGTATGAATCATGCGGAGCATGGTGTAGTGATCAGTAGGATCGTGTATTCTCGAGTGGTGGGACGTGTTTATATCTTGGTGATAAAGTATGAACTTGTTTACTTGGTGATGGTACTCGTTTTCCTTGATATTGTTGGTGAACAATTGGTTAACGTATATGTATGTAGTGATCAGTAGGATCGTGTGTTCCCGGGTGTTGGGATGTGGTTATATGTGGTGTTATAGTATGAATTTATTTACTATCTGATTGATTTATATGGTGTTGGTGTAATATATCTACACATATATGCATTGATGTATGATGATATGATCAGGAGAATCGTGTGCACTTAGTGTGCCTAAATATGATAGTTATGCATTGGTGTGTGCATATCATGGTGTTTTGGTGGGATGAATCATGTCTCAGGAGGAGCGTAAGTGATTCATCCGTACTCCTTGGTGGAGAATGGTGGGGGATAGATCATGTCTCAGGAGGAGCGTAAGTGATCTATCCAGGTTCGATTGAATGAACCAATGAGTCGGTACCGCATGCATGGTGTTGAGTTGCATATTTGCATTATAATATGTTATATTGTAATTTGAACAGTAGGTTCGTTATATGGAGTTGTTGGGGTGAATATTGGTGTGTTGGTGTGTTTTAATACCTTGTTTACATGTATTACATTACCAATATATTTTTGATCATGTTTTCTCACCCCTTGGTTGTTGTTGTGTCTGTGCTTCTTCGGAAGTACAGATAATCCAGGTACTTAGATAGCTTGGATGGTGGTGTGCCAGTCGAGTCTAGGATGCTCTGATACGTAACACGGGATATGGGTGTTTTAATTGTTTTATGTCAAACTTGTTGTAATCCTGTGACGTATCACTTTTTTTTTGTGAATTATAATAATAAAGATTTTACGAAATTTGGCGGATGGCCGAGAATGTTGGAATAATGTTTTCCGCTGTATTATTTTTGAGAATAATTAATAAAGTATTTTTATAAAAATTTGGTGATGTGATATCCCACTATTTTGGTGAAAACTCTGATGTTTATTTATAATGTTTATATTTTATTTAATTTGGGAAGTGGGGTATTACAATTGGTATCAGAGCAGGTCGGTCCGTCCGGCCAATGTTGTCTAGTGTTATTGTTTCCTGGTATGTGACATGTGTGTAAAAACACTGTCGGTACATGTTGTTGGTTAACTTCATTGGTAGAAGTGGAATGATTCCAGTGGGGGAGAAGTTGTATTTCTCCGAAAAGCTACAGTGTGGTGGCTTAGAGTGTTGAGGAGTGATATCATAGTTTGGTAAATATGGTTTGTACCCCATCATGATTTCGGCTGTCTATTGACAAATTGAGGAACTGATCACCCTTAATCTCTTGTTAATAGTGGACGGGATTGTGTTGGATGGGATAGATGTATCTTGCAAGCTTGGGTGGCGTGAGCAGTGTATAGTCTTGAGTTAAGCTAAGTGCTTAAGGGATTATTTTGAGGAATTTGGCGTAAGACGGTGTTGAAGTGTCTATTTTGACTGAAACTTGGAATGAGAAGGAAAGTGAGAAAAATTGGGATTTGTCAATTATTTGCGATTGCCGGAGGTTTCCGGATGAGGTAGGTGATTTACTATTGGGGTGTGAAGTAAAGCTCACACGTTGACTTTGTTGTTGGAACGAGTCCGATATTAGTGACTCCATATGGTGTGTTTTCGTTGGGATTGGAGAAGTTGAAGAGTCAAATTGAAGAACTTCTAGGAGAGAGGTTCTTTTTTTTGAGTGTGCTACCGTAATGTGCACCAATTTTGTTGGTTAGACAGATAGAAGGTTTTGTGAAGCTTTGGGTGAACTATAGATAAGTGAACAGGGTGACTATCAAGGATAGGTGTTCGCTTCCAAGAGTTAATGATTTGATAGAACAATTGATCGAGGGATGTGAGTCCCTTGGTCATGTGATCTCGAGTAGAGTTCTTGTGGTGGATGGGACGAAGGTCAAAAGTTCTATCGTATTAGGAGGCTCAAAGATCTGCTGTTGAGATTGGAAGTAATTGAGTTTTAAATTTTTCATAGATTTAAAATGTGTTGGATGGCTTCCTAAGTATAAAATTGTTGTTGTACGTTAAATTCCGAGATCGCAGCTTTTTACGGAATCGAAATCGGACACTCGGAAGTCGGGTAACGGTCGAAAAGAGGATTTTGGGACTGTCATGTTCGCCTGGCGAGCATACTGGCGAACGTCCATATTCGCTGCGGTGTTCGCCTGGCGAAGGGGTCCTGGGCAGAAAATGTTATTCTGGTGTTTTTGCCGTAACGGGAGAACCGTAACTCGGAATGACGCGCGGTTCGAAGCGTTGGAAAGTTATTCAAATTATCTATGAGATGGTGAAGTATTGACATAGATTTAAGCTATTTATTTATGAAGTGTGTTTGAATGTTGTGGTAAGGACAGGCGGTACGGTATGTGTTCCCGCTATAACTCACAACTTGTTTGTCCACTTGGCATGGGATCTTCTTTAATTATTTATATAAGGCAATGGTTGTGTTAATAAATGATATTTTAAGGTATTCGAAGCGTATAGAGGATTATGTTGAGCATAAGGAACTGTAGTTATCAGTGTTGGAAAAAGAGCGGTGATATACTTCCGTAAGGAAAGTTCTGCCGAATCCGATAGAACTAATTGTGGTGTTTGTGATGCTTGTTGATATAATTAGGGGATTTGCTAAAGACAACTTCAGCGAGTTTCAATTATGCAAAAGGCAACTTGAAGTGTATAAGAGAAATCATCCGACCAGTGATTTAGAGTTGGTTACTATTGTGATTGTACTGGAGTCGGAATCTTCAAAAGTTCAGACTGAGATCAGAGATGTTTGGTGATCTTAAGAGTTTAAGGTGTTTGTTTAATTTGAATAAGAGGAATATGAGGCATAGGAAATAATTGGGACTTCGAAAAGAGTACGACTTCGAGTTGAATTACCATTCGGGTAAAGCGGACATGGTAGATGATGCAGTGAGTTAGAAATATTTGCATATACCGAAGATGATGGTGAAAAGAGTTAGAACTGATTGAGAAATTTCATAATATGAGTTTTGTGAGTAAGGATACTTCTTATGGAGTTAAGCTTTTATTATTAAGATCTGACTAGTGATATCCTTGAGAAGAATCGAGAAAGTCATAAATCTGGGTTGAATAGTGAATTAGTTGAAATTGATAAATTAGAGTCGAAGAGTGGATTGTCGGGTTTGTGGAAATAATACCACGAGGTGTTATGATAGAGTATGTATATCAGATGTTGTTGAAGGGAGTAGGAGTACTCGTGAAGAAATACATTGAGGTAGATGGAGTATCCATCTCGGTGCTATGAAGAAGTAACCGAACTTGAGTAGATTGTTTTTGAGACCATGGATAAGGAGAGGTGGAATATGCTAGTTAGAATTGTCGGAATTCGAAGAGTGAACATCAGAGACTGTTGAGTCTGATGTAGTCGTTAAATATTCCAGAGTGGAAATCAGGTAGTATTTTCACGAAATTGGTGTTGAGATTTCCAAAGAATTTGTAAAGACATAATTTTAATTTGAATTGTTAGGAGTGGATTAACTATTCCGTGTTGAGGATATACGAGATGCATATTGAGAAAGTGGTGAAGTTGGATGTGATACTGACGAATATTGTGTCAGATGGAAATTTGAGGTTTATATTGAGATTTTGGAGGGGCTTACAGGAAGCTTCGGGTACTAAGTTGAAGTTGAGTTCGACCTACCATCCGCAAACTGATGGTCAGTCAGAGAGGACTATTGAGTCTGTAGAGAATTGGTGAGAGCTTGGGTGTCGAATCAAGGTGGAGCGTGGGATGATTAATTATCGTTGATTGAGTTACCTATAATAACGGTTACCATCCTAGTGTCGGAATGGCACTATATGTGGCTTGGTGAGATAGGGAGTGTAGGACTCTCCTGTGTTGAAATAAATCGAGTGAGAGTGTTGTACTCAGACTTAAAAATTATGCTTGAGATGGATGAGAAGATCGAGAGGATCCGAGGCAATATGTGTTTTGAGGGTCACGCCGGTGACTGGTGTTGGTCAAGCTTCGAAATCTCAAAAGTTTGCACCGTGTTCTGTAGTTATATCAGAGTGGCACAGCGGAGGCATGAGAGGAGTAACATGTTAGACTGTTTTTCCGTTGTCGCTGTGAATTGGCATGATATGTTTCATGTGTCTTAGTCGAGAAAGTACATTGAACCAGGTGGATGATGTACAAGTGAAAAATATTCCAATTGTTGAGGCATTGCTAGTTCGTTTTGGCGAGCGAGGAACAACTCCGAAGGGAGGAGATATCTTTGGTGAAAGTAGTATGGGGAGGTGCTGCAGAAGGTAGTATGACCTGAGAATTGGAATAAAAGATGCGGGGAGCGTATCCGGAATTATTTCCATCAGGTAATTTTCGAGGACGAAAATAATTAAAGTGGGGGAGAGTTGTAACACCCATTTTAATTATTTAGTCATTTTATTATTATTTTAAATATTATATGTTGATGTGCCCTTTGGTAGGGTATATTTGATGATGTTTGGTGGGTGTCCCTGAGATGGGAGGATCATTGGTGGTAATTTGGTGAGTTTATAATAATATAAGAAATAATAGTAATATTGGTGGTGGTATTAATATTATTATTATTATTATTATTATTATTATTATTATTATTATTATTATTATTATTATTATTATTATTATTATTATTATTATTATTATTATTATTATTATTATTATATTTATGATTATTATTAATATTTGTAGTAATATTATTAATATGGAGAATATAATATTATTATTAATATAGTTATTATATTATTATGATTTTTGGTGTGAATATGATAATATAATGAATAATAGTAATATTGGTGGGGGTATTATTATTATTATTATATATTATTATATTTATTAGTATTATTAATATTATTATTATTTTGGTGAGATAATAATATTATTACTATTATTATTATTATTATTTTGGTGAGATAATAATAATAATATTATTATTATTATTAATAGTATTATTATGATTAGTATTATTAATATTAGTAATATTATATTAGTATTATTAATATTAAGATTATTATTATTAATATTATTTTATTATTAGTATTAATATAATTGTTATTATTATCATTAGTATTATTATTATAATTATAATTATTGTTGGGTGTATTACTATTATTATTATTATGTTGAATATTACTATAATATTATAATAGTATTATATTATATTATATTATTATTATTATAATGATTATTATAATTATTATATTAGAATTATTATTGGGAATATTAGTGGTTGAAATAAGTAAAATAAGAGGTGGAAGGGTTATTGGGAAGTTAGAATGGAAACATGAAAAGTCATGATAGAAACCGTGAGGAAGGAAATATGAAGGGGTAGCAAGGAGATATTAGAAAAGTTGGAATAGAGAGAAAAGGGATTACCATAGATCGTGGGAAATTGGTGTGATAATAATAATAATAATAATAATAATAATAATAATAATAATAATAATAATAATAATAATAATAATAATATTATTATTATTATTATTATTATTATTATTATTATTATTATGTTATTTTTATTAGTTATTATTATTATTGGGATAGAAAATAAAAGGAAAATAGAATATGAAGGGGTGGGGGAAGTATTAGAGAAAATAACACGATAGAAAGAGGGAAGAGAGAAAGAGAGATAGAAAGAGAGAAGAGGAAAGAACGAGAGAAGTGAGAAGAACGAAGGAAAAAGGGAACGAAGAACGGAAAGAAAAGAGGAGGCCAAGAGACCAAATCCAGGAAGAATTTCATCGATCAACCGATTAACAAGGTAAGGGGGGAGAAACTTGATTGGGAATGGTATATACATGTATAGGGTAGTGGGGATTCCTTAACCCCGTAGGAATGTATCGTTGATGAAGTTTTATATTGACATGCTATTGATTGTTGAGTTATGTTGATGTTGATGGATTGAAATATGTTGATTGTTGGTGAATTGTTGTTTTTGGTTAATTTGGCGTATAGGTTGGGTTTACGGTTTTAGGGAAGTTCTGTGTGACCTTTTTGATGTGTCGATAGATTGTTTAAGTGATGACTTTGGAATAATATGTATATGATGATGTACGGATGTTTGATGTTGCCATTGTTGATTGACTGTTGGTGTTGGTTTGGTTTGAGTAAGGTTCAGAGTAACTCTAAAGTGTCGGTAGTGTGCCGTAATGTTGATCTGGAGTATAATTATAGGAAGATTGATAAGCCTAATATGCATTGGTCGTAATACGGATAGTATAGGAAGTGGATGTTATAGAATAGGCTTGAATCGGAGAAGAGTGAGAATTCTGAACTGTGAGAACTTGAGAAGTCGCAGGCAACTCGCTAGCATTTCGCTTAGCGAGAAGGCAGCGAGCGTTCGCTAGGTGCTCGCCTAGCGAGTGAGGTAGCGAGTGAGTCCAGTAGGTTCTGTTTGCCTTCGCGAGGAGGTTCGCTAAGCGAACAGGTAGCGAGCATTCGCTGGGAGCTCGCCTAACGAGGGTGTAGCGAGCGTAGCAGAATGTGGTTTTTCTATGTTGTTATGCTGTGTGCGCTAAGAATGTAGTGCCCTTGGACTTTGTTGATTATAGGGGAGATGATTGAGTGTTATAGAGTGAGTACTCGGTGATAGTATGTGATTTCCGTTACTAATTATTTAAATGGATAATTAGTTGGTGTATGAATCATGCGGAGCATGGTGTAGTGATCAGTAGGATCGTGTATTCTCGAGTGGTGGGACGTGTTTATATCTTGGTGATAAAGTATGAACTTGTTTACTTGGTGATGGTACTCGTTTTCCTTGATATTGTTGGTGAACAATTGGTTAACGTATATGTATGTAGTGATCAGTAGGATCGTGTGTTCCCGGGTGTTGGGATGTGGTTATATGTGGTGTTATAGTATGAATTTATTTACTATCTGATTGATTTATATGGTGTTGGTGTAATATATCTACACATATATGCATTGATGTATGATGATATGATCAGGAGAATCGTGTGCACTTAGTGTGCCTAAATATGATAGTTATGCATTGGTGTGTGCATATCATGGTGTTTTGGTGGGATGAATCATGTCTCAGGAGGAGCGTAAGTGATTCATCCGTACTCCTTGGTGGAGAATGGTGGGGGATAGATCATGTCTCAGGAGGAGCGTAAGTGATCTATCCAGGTTCGATTGAATGAACCAATGAGTCGGTACCGCATGCATGGTGTTGAGTTGCATATTTGCATTATAATATGTTATATTGTAATTTGAACAGTAGGTTCGTTATATGGAGTTGTTGGGGTGAATATTGGTGTGTTGGTGTGTTTTAATACCTTGTTTACATGTATTACATTACCAATATATTTTTGATCATGTTTTCTCACCCCTTGGTTGTTGTTGTGTCTGTGCTTCTTCGGAAGTACAGATAATCCAGGTACTTAGATAGCTTGGATGGTGGTGTGCCAGTCGAGTCTAGGATGCTCTGATACGTAACACGGGATATGGGTGTTTTAATTGTTTTATGTCAAACTTGTTGTAATCCTGTGACGTATCACTTTTTTTTTGTGAATTATAATAATAAAGATTTTACGAAATTTGGCGGATGGCCGAGAATGTTGGAATAATGTTTTCTGCTGTATTATTTTTGAGAATAATTAATAAAGTATTTTTATAAAAATTTGGTGATGTGATATCCCACTATTTTGGTGAAAACTCTGATGTTTATTTATAATGTTTATATTTTATTTAATTTGGGAAGTAGGGTGTTACAACTCCCACTTGCGAGCCCATCTTCAAACTATTACGCAAGGACCAGACGGTCGTTTGGAATTCAGATTGTCAGCAAGCATTTGATAAGATCAAGGGTTACCTACAAGAGCCTCCAATCTTAATACCTCCAGTTCCAGGAAAACCTCTCTTCATGTATTAAACAGTGCTGGAGAATTTGATGGGTTGTGTATTAGGCCAGCAGGACGACTCCGGGCGAAAAGAACATGCTATCTATTATTTGAGTAAGAAGTTTACTGATTGTGAAAGCAGATATTCACTTCTGGAGAAAACTTGTGCTTTGGCATGGGCTGCTAAACGTTTGAGGCAGTACATGATTTGCCATACCACTTTGTTGATTTCAAAAATGGATCAAATAAAGTATATTTTTGAGAAGCCTGCTCAGACTGGAAGACTCGCCTGTTGGCATATGTTGTTATCCGAATATGACATCCAGTACGTAGCTCAGAAGTCTATCAAGGGTAGTGTTTTGTCGGAATATCTTGCAGATCAATCGGTGGAAGATTATGAGCCTCTCAAATTTGATTTCCCA
This sequence comes from Lathyrus sativus, assembly GCA_963859935.3. Lineage (NCBI taxonomy): Eukaryota > Viridiplantae > Streptophyta > Magnoliopsida > Fabales > Fabaceae > Lathyrus > Lathyrus sativus. Next base: position 260,747,959 of record OZ012737.1, on the reverse strand, counting down.
GATGAGGACATTATGTTAGTAAAAGATTGTGAAGAACCAAGTCTAGATGAAGGTCTACAGGAAGGTCTTTGGTGGAAAATGATGTTCGATGGTTTCTCCAACTACAGTGGGCATGGCGTAGGCGTCGTTTTAATGAATCCGGAAGGTGGTTACACTCCATTCACAGCCAGGTTAGATTTTGACTGCACAAACAATATCGCTGAATATGAAGCTTGCATTCTCGGCCTCGAGGCAACTATTGACCTCAAAATCAAACTTCTTGAAGTCAGTGGGGATTCAGCTTTGGTTATTTATCAGGTTACTGGAGAATGGGAAACTAGACATGAAAACTTGATTCCTTATAGAGCCTATATTGTCAAAATGATGGAGTATTTTGATGAAATCACTTTCAAGCATGTCCCGAGATCTGAAAATCACATTGCCGATGCCCTAGCCATGCTAGCCTCGATGTGGATGTCGCACCTCGAAAAATCCATTCGAAAATACGACCCTCGCGCGAAAGGCGCGGAAATTGCGGTTCGACAGAGTCGCCACCGAACTTTATTTTTTCCGAATAAACGGGAGAGGAAAATATCGAGAAAACCTCTTAAACTAAAGGATAGGAACAGGGCTGTCGCAACCATGTTCCGGGTTCGGGAGTCGGTTACGTGAGGGGAAGGTATTAGCACCCCTCACGTCCGTCGTACTCGACGGGAACCTCTTAAGGTAATTGTGGGGAGTGTTGTTTAGGTTTACTTGTTTCTTCTCGTTGTTAAAGGTAGAATTGGTAGGGTAAAAGGTTAAAGACGCTAAGGAGAGATGGGTAGTTGGAAGATAGGGTGCTCGCCAAGGATTGGGGCCCTTGTGCCTACGTATGCTCATTCGGACGAGAATGAGAAATCAGAGCGTCATAGTTCGACTACGAGAAATGATGGGGGGAAACGGAAGATGGATAGAAGTGTGCTCGCCAAGATCATCGCAATCTTGTGCCTACGTATCTTGTATTCAAGAATGAATAAAGAATCAGAGCGTCCGTAGTTCGTGGTAACAACCACGAAAATATGAGGTTGAATAGATTGGAAGTTTGAGAAAAAGATGAAAGGGTGACTGACAAGCAACCCAAGAGCGTGCCTCAAGAGCTTGTCACTCAAGAATTCAAAGAATGCGAGATTCCAAGAACTCAGTTCTTTCGGGAATTGACTGAATAAGTTGAAGATAAAGAGTTGAATGTTTTGAAATCGAAAGAATAAATTAATAACAATTCGAGGGCGCGCCTCGAGAGTTACTCATTCAAATATTCAAAGAATGCTAGATTCTAGGAATATCTCTCTTTCGTAAGTTTTAAAAATGTTTGTGAAAGGACCGAATCATGCGAGGCCAAAAGCAAGTTGTTTTGAAGTAGTTCGACGACGTGTCGAGAATTTGATCGAAGATTGAACCGGCTTGACGACGTGTCAAGGGTTAGGATTGCGAGAAACGATATTAGTCCCTGAGGGTGCTCCTAATACCGAGGCCACGAGGAATTGTGAATATGTGTGCGAAGTGTCAAAGGTTGCGAATGCGGACGGGCATTCGACTTAGGAGAATGTTTAGGAATGATTTAAATTTGAAAGAAAGTCGAAAGGTTGAGCGAATAACAACTCAAAGGCGTGCCTTGAGGATTATTCACTCGAAGACACAAGGAATGCTAGATTCCAAGTATCTCCTTCTTTCGAAGTTTGATCGGGAAAGAATATTTTAAAAAAAAGACTTGAAACGAAATGGGGTATGAAAATAAATTGTGAACGTGTGAGAAGTGAGAATGCGAGATTGGATTTGAAAATAAACAATTATTTAATGAATGAGACGTCGGCCTCACAACTAAATAATCGGGGTATTACCGAAATGCTAGATTCCAATAACACCATTTTTATTTGAAAAACAATTGGATGAGCAGCGGAAATATCACACAGAATGCTAGATTCCTATGATATTTTGTTCTAAATCGCGTACTAAACGAATAGCCGAATGACATATTATTTAAGGTGTACACCCCAATAATGTTTGTCCAAAAATTCAAGAAGTGCTAGACTTCAAGAATTTAATTTGCTTTTGAAAAAATATTCAAGGTGAGTCGAGGTTTTAATTTAAATTTTAAGCGTGTGCACTAGCAAAGTGGGCTAGTCTTCTAAGTGACCAATTAGAAATAATTGATCAAATAGGTATCACTGTAAGAAAGCCCAGGATTAAGCTTTAAAATGTTGTGTATGGTGCTCAAAGGTCGATGGTGAGGCCCTGAAAGCGCTCGACTTACATGGGTGAAAAATGACTCGATAAATCGAGAGTTTATTATTTTGAAAAATGATTTTAGAGCAATAAAGCATAAATAATGAAAAAGCTATAAAAACTATTATATTTGAAGGGAAGTGGGATACACTTATTTCGAATGGGGATGAGAATTAAGAAATTAAATTGAGTAAACTACAAATTAGAATTGTCTTTAAAATAAAATATTTGTTAAAATAAAAAGTGAATTTAATTAAAGAACAATTATTTAGAGAAACAAATTGTTCCACGTTAGTTTTATAAACAGTTACTTGATTACTAAAATAAAATTAATTAAATAATAACAGGATAATTAAAAATGACTAAAAGCATTTTGGAGTAAAAACGAAATATACCTACAAGCCAAACACCAACGACCTAAATTAATTGGTACAGTATCTAGGCAAAATGCAATTTTATCAAACCATGTTGTTACACTACTAATTAGCACTCAAGTTTCTAAAAAAAAGGTTATGCTAAATAGCAAAATGAAATCTGTACAATCAGCAACTCCATATACCTCATCAACAAACAATGAACTTAAGAATAAATCACACCATGGAGGCAAGCATATACATCATTTAACGAAATATGAAATGATAGCTTATGAAACCGAAATCACAACACCAATCTACAAGAAAAGGAATCTTGAAACCAAAATTTATTGTGACGCAAAATTATTGATATAAATTCACGAAACAACGTCATGATTTGATTAGTACACACATGATACCGTAAATACATAAACGAAGCAAAACCGAAAAACGGCTTATTCAAAACACGCCCGGTATGAGAAAACAAGATTGCAACAACCTAATAAAATGACCCCCACCCGCTACTCAAATATAACCGAGATCAGAACGGCATGGCTCAGGCATAGTCTTATAATCGAAACAACCTTATGACCGTAAAATTCGATTTGAACAGCTTAAACATAAACTAGTAGCACGCAATGACAGTAATTACAGGCCAGCAGTAAGAAAGTTTTTATTCATGACAGTAGTAAACCAGCAGCATGACATTACTCACATGATTGAAGGAAATCTCATAATTAACTAAACACATACCAACAGCTTAGGTTAACAAACACTCTATCAAAACTTGAAAAGTAATAAAACGACATTCTTGCAAAATGAAACTAAAACATACAAATGGAACACAAAATGCAGAGTACACATGGTTCGAAAATAGGTAATACAAAATCGCAACATACTGAAGTATTTACAACCCTATTATATGATTGAATTGAAAATCAGAACGACCCGAATATTGACGACGTCACGTCGCGTATTCGGCAAAGTTTAGAAAAAAAAAGAGCAAACTCATAATATTGCACTAAGTCTACAACCCAAAAGCTATTTTGTAATGAAAACAAAAGAAGAACATAAAAGCCCCTATCCTCTTAAGTCCAAAAGGCAAACAAAACCCTTGGTAGCAGTAAAGCAATCGCTCAAAATCAGCAAAATGAAAGTCAAGAGATGATGCATCCAAACCTGCACGCAAACCAGTCACTGGAAACAACGCAATCTTCATCCAATACCTGCTGTTTTTGTCGTACTGGTCTGAAGAATTGAAACAAAACCAATACAGCTATTCTGAGTGCAGGTTCAATCACTCTGTCATAATAAGCTCAACCGTTGTGTCTTATGGTTGTGAAGTCTGGATCATAGCAGAAACTCAACTTCCAATGCCCCCTGCAGCAGCTTCCTTATCTCCTAAGGCTAAAAGCTCTGAACAGAGTTGAAATTTGCAACAAAACTAACGCAACACTAGCATCGGCCCAGAAAATGCTTGAAAAATAAAACAACTAACCTCTATGTAACATCGCAAGTAAACTATACCATTATCCAATTGCAGTGAAGATTCAGTGTTTGATTCAAAGTTAGGGGATTACCGACACGCGAACCGCGGCGACCGTTGGTGGTTTGCATATCAACATGTTGTTTGTTGTCTCTGCGGCACCGAGTCGCGGTATTTGCGAAGCTGAGCGAGAAAGTACTGATGTTGTTAACGCTGTTGTCAGTGAATCCACAATGAGCGGAGAGGCCGTGTGGTTGTGGTTGTATGAAGCGCTTGGTGACAGAGAAAGGTGATGAAATATATTGATGACACTTGCAGCGAGGCAAGATGGTGTTCACTGAAATCTGAACAAAGGGAGTATCTACGATGGTGAAGTGGGTTTTAGGGTTGACGGCAGTTGCCGGAAATTATGGTGAAAGAAGGAGAAGGGGATAGTCGAACGGAGGAGGGTTTCGGAGAGGCTCGATGAGGAATAGGGCTTTTTGAGAGGTATCGTTGCGCCGTTTTCTGGGTTCGAATTGGGATATTGAACAGTAAACTCCCTCTCTTCTTAGGGTTTCCATTAAGAGTGACCTCTCTTTTTAAGGACCCCCCTCAGCAGACCTAACGGGCCGTTCATGGGCCTCCCATCCTTCACTCCCCACTTGCTTCTTCCTCTTTTTTTATTTTCTCCTTCTATTCAAATTAATTAATTACCAGCAAAATAATAAACAGCCAATATAAACTAACATGGATATAATTAATTAATATACAAGTATTAATAATAATTACTAAATGGATATTAACAAATATAATAACTAATAAACAAATACACTACTAATTAACATGAATAAATATTGAGTACATATTAACCATAACAAATAAATATTAACAATGTCTAAAAACAACAAAATATAAGAATATTATTAATCCCTATTATTAACACTTAACTAATAATTACTATTAAATAAATAAATATTAAAAATAAATAAAAATAAACTAAAATTTATAAAAAGAAAAGATAATTACTAAAAAAAATATTAGTAATATTTAAAAAGTTTAAGAAAATAATATTCATAAAAAAAGTATTAGGCCACGTGTCACACTTTAATTGGTCAAAAAGATAAATTTTTTGAAAAATCAACCAATTGCGAGATGACACGTGTCTAAATGGCATGGAACGATAAATGCGAAAATATCTACAAAAAGGGTAGGACAAATTTAGGGTATGACAGATGCCCCTATCTAATCGGCTTAAACATAGGAAAATGAACTGCATTAGCACTCATATTCCTGAGGTAGAAGTCAATTAGATATGAAGAAGACCCTGAATTTGTCCGAAAGAAAAAGAGATGTTTGAGAATTGAACATGATGATAAATGTAAACCTCTGAGCAAACTGTGAATGATAAGCAAGAAGATCGTCATCACCAAAAGGATGATGGAAAGAAATGAACGCGGCTACTACCAAAAGGACGGTAGAGAAACACTATCACACAATCTGACATCGATGAAATGCCAGATCCACCGCCAAGAGGATGACGGAGCGAAACACAAACAAACACATCGCACAATCTATCATTAATGACCATGATAGACCCACCACCAAAAGGGTGATGGAGCGAAACACAAAGCAAATCGCACAATACATCATTAATGACCATGATAGACCCCCCACCAAAAGGATGACGGAGCGAAACTCACACCAAAACATCGCACAATCTGATATTGACGAAATACCAGACCTACCACTAAAAGGATGGTAGAGCGAAAGCATAAATAAAAACATCGCACAATCTGATATCGACGAAATACCAGACCCACCACCAAAAGGATGGTAGAGCGAAAACACAAAAGAAATATCGCATAATCTGACATCGACGAAATGCCAGACCTACCACCAAAAGGATGATAGAGCGAAAACAAAAACAAAATATCGCGCAATCTGACATCGACGAAATGCCAGACCTACTACCAAAAGGATGGCAGAGCGAAACAAACAAAATTCGCACAATCTATCACTAATGACCATGATAGACCCCCCACCAAAAGGATGACGGAGCGAGACAAGCAAAATTCGCACAATCTATCACTAATGACCATGATAGACCCCCCACCAAAAGGATGACGGAGCGAAACAAATAAACTATCGCACAATCTATCATTAATGACCATGATAGACCCCCCACCAAAAGGATGACAGAGCGAAACACAAAGCAAATCGCACAATCCATCATTAATGACCATGATAGACCCCCCACCAAAAGGATGACGGAGCGAAACTCACACCAAAACATCTCACAATCTGATATTGACGAAATACCAGACCTACCACCAAAAGGATGGTAGAGCGAAAGCATAAATAAAAACATCGCACAATCTGATATCGACGAAATACCAGATCCACCACCAAAAGGATGGTAAAGCGAAAACACAAAAGAAATATCGCATAATCTGACATCGACGAAATGCCAGACCTACCACCAAAAGGATGGTAGAGCGAAAACATGAACAAAACATCGCACAATCTGATATCGACGAAATACCAGACCCACCACCAAAAGGATGGCAGAGCGAAACACAACACACAGGTCACTATCACCAAAAGGATGATAGGACAACACAGATTTGAAGTTTAACAACATCAAAAGGATGCTGGGGGTGAACTGACGAAGTTCTACTATCACCAAAAGGGTGATAATAAAGCAATTGATAACGGTCACGCTTGCTGGGTACAACTCCATGGGGAACCCCCCAAGAGGAAAATAGAATTGAAATAAATCAACGGGGTACACCCACCATCTTGTTTGGAGATCATAGCTTTGTTGAAATGATTTCATGGTTACGCCCATGAATTCTGAAGAGGATGCCCCTGGCCGGGCTGAATTTGTCTTGAAATGTCTTATTTTGGTCAACAAAAGGTTGAACAGCTTCGCGAGGAACGCTCGCGGTTTTGCTGAAGATGCCCCTGCTCGGGTTGGATCTTGCAGTGAACTTGTTGGATTTGCCCAATAACAGGTTGAACAACTTCGTGGGGAAAGCCCACGGTCTTGAATGGTATGCCCCTGCCTGGGCTGAATGTTGATTTGAAGATCTGATCAACCACGAGGTTGAAATTCGTCACGGGAGACGCCCATGGTCTTGAAAAAGATGCCCCTGACTGGGCTGAATCTTGCTTTGAATAACTTCAAATTTTGTGGGAGAAACCCACAATTGCAGAAGATTGCCCCTGTCTGGGTTGATGACTGCTTTGAAGCTCTTGAAAATCGTGGGATAAACCCACCATCTTGTGGAAGATGCCCCTGACTGGGCTACCGATGGTCTTGAAAATCTTCGGGATTGATCCTGGACCTTGACTTGCATATATGAATGCTGGATGATATTCCATATGGGTGGAAGTACAAATGCAAATGCTGACGCGTGGAGATGTAAGAGTTGGGGAAGTATGATACGACTGGTTATGCAAAATGATGTAAAATGCTTATGACAATGAATGCAATGCGTATGATGCAGACAGGTGTTTGGAAATGCAAGTGGAGACGCCAGCGTAGTGGGATTTGGGTAGTTGCCAGTGCAGATTGGACTTCGGGTGGTGGAAGGGATTGACTTCCTCGACACGCAGTTTGTTGAAGACGTCACTATTGAAGCAGAAGATGATGCTCTAGATGCCCCAAGTCTGGGATATTTGGATGACTGTGAATTTGCACCAGAGAGAATTGCAACTTTGCTTGATGGTCAGGACGACCTGGTCTTGCCCCAGTCTGAACGTGGTAGTGGCCTGCCCCTGCTCGAGCCGTTGAGTGATTTGCCCCAGCCTGCGGGTTCTGAGGTAGTCTTGCTTTGTGACAATCACTGAAAGTCAAGTTCTTCCTCGATTGCCTTTTGTTGAAATGTCTTTGAATACCTAACACTGATTTGCAGATAAAATTGTACATTCACAAATGGCAATAATTAATGCAAAGTTCAATGCAAGTTTTGGAAAAGTGTTATTTATTGAGAGTGTCGTGGTAGTGAGACGAGTGGACTGTTAGTCCAAACATTGTGCTAATTTTGGTTGGTGCGTGAGATATAGCAAGGATAATGACACCAATGCTGATGATTAGAAATCATGTGAGGAGTCAGGTTACGCAACCTTGCGATAATATGCTTTCAGAATAAAACATCGCCTCAATTAGGTCTTTCGAGGGTTGTAACGTGGTCTGGTTCACGGTTATGAAACAAAGGATATTAGGCTCAAAGTGTGATTTGTACCCACCCCTTCTTCTTAATGATCTCCAGTCCTACGCTCAGTTAATCCTACACTTGTCTTGACGGTGTAAGCTTGAAGGTTCAAGATTTGCTCGACGTGGCAGTCACCTTATTTTGGTTTTTTGATGGATGTTAGTGCCCCTTTGATCTGGGTGGCCACTGAATCCTATTTTGTTTTTTTTTGTTGCTGAGGATTTCGGGGTCCTCTTTTGCTTTTGTTTTGATCCCTAACTTTTGCATGGATTGACTTCGTTTGTCCGATCCATCGGGATTGCCTCGATTTTGCCTAAGTCCCCTCTAAGGTGTCTGACTTAGCTGGCTTTTGATTTTTTTGATTTTTTTTTTTGGATTTTGTTGGAAGGTTGTGACTTCCATAGTATGGGTCTTTGATGGACAGCCGTCTTTTAGATATTGATTCGAATACGGGATTGGATTAACTGAACACTACCCTGCCCCAGGTTGAGTGTAAAGGTTTGAATATCCGAAGGAAGCTGCTACTTCTAGGCTCGAAGTGGTTCACTAGGGATTAACTCCTTATATCTCCGGTGTATGGGGGAATTGAAACAATGCCTGTACATCATTGACGAGATTCGGTATGAAAGCATACGATTTGCAATTATGGGTATCTTGTTTTCATCATCCTCCCTCAAATCATGCTAAACAACAGTGAGTAGAGTGGGGTAAATAAATGTGTTGGTGATAAGCGAAAAATGAGTGAATACGACATAACTAATTCCAAACATGCATAAACGATACATTAATGAAAACCAAATACGAATGGCAATTGTTCAAAGCATACAATACTTAAATAAACAAAGACAAAACATAAGAAACTGTGAATAATGAAATGGCAACATGACTGCCTTCTTCGGGGAATGAACTTGACTGGAATTGATTGTTGGCACTAGTTGGCTGATGGCAACGGATCGTTGATGATATTCGGAGACTTTCCATTGAAGTTGATAGCATCTCTGTCGATCATGTCTTGGATTATGTGCTTGAAAGCCCTGAAATCCTCAATGGTGTGACCTGGAGCGCCCTTATGAAACTCACAATGAGCATTTGCATTGTAATCAGCAGGAAGGATAGTTGGAGGAGCCAAATCTCTTGGAACAATAGCCTTTTTCTCCATCAATTGAGCGAAGATTTTGGCATATGACATCGGTAGATGATCAAAGACTCTATCTGGCCTCCATGTTCTCTGCGGACGCTGTGGGCGAGCACCTTGTCGTTGCTGAGTAGCTTGCATTTGTTGTTGCTGAGGAGGATACTGATATCCTTGCTGGTTGTAAGCTTGTTGCTGAGGAGCCTGTTGCCTTGGCATCTGAGCTTGCGCTGCATGAACAGCTGGCTGATAAGGCATTGGAGCATATTGCGCAGCAGCAACATATGGATACTGATAGTAGGGAACTTGATAAGGCATAGGAGGAGCTTGTTGAGAAGCTTGCCCTTTGTGCACAAAGATGGCATTTGTTTCGCCCTCCTTCTTCTTGTATCCATTAAAAGGCCTCTTGGCATTAGCCTGACTGTTAGAACCTCCTGGGATCTTCCCACTCTTCAGCCCTTCTTCAATCCTCTCACCGACGATTACCAAGTCAGAGAATCCAGTGGAGACACTACCGATCAGCTTTTCGTAATACTGGCCCTGCAAGGTGCCCATGAAGATATCAATCAATTCACGGTCAACAAGAGGTGGATGCACCCTTGCGGCTAGCTCTCTCCATCGTTGCGCGTACTCTTTGAAGGATTCGTTGTCCTTCTGAGTCATACTCTGAAGCTGAGTACGATTAGGAGCAAGGTCAGTATTATACTTGTACTGCTTGACAAATGCATCAGCTAGCTCGGCCCAAGTGCGCACACTATTACGCTCCAGCTGCATATACCATTCGAGTGATGCCCCAGACAAGCTGTCCTGGAAGCAATGGATCATGAGCTTTTCATCTCTGGCATAAGCAGCCATCTTACGACAGTACATCTTCAGATGAATGTTTGGGCAGCTGAGACCTTTGTACTTTGAAAATTCGGGCACCTTGAACTTTGGAGGAATGACAACATCAGGCACCAAGCACAATTCCAGAGCACTGAAAGAATTTGAGTTATGCCCCTCCATGGCGCGGAGTTTCTCGGCTAGATCTCGGCACATCTTCATGGCTTCAGAATCCTGAACAGCAACAGGACTGGCGATGGGAATAGCAGCATGATAGTTTTGAACGTCGTCATACTGATCCATCAGAGTATCTTCGATATGGGGAGCTGGGATCTGCACAGCAGTAGGCTGGGCCTGCGGGATAACTCCAACGGTAACTCCAGGCGCTGGGATTGGCTGAGAAGTGTTTCCTTCGACTGCGTTGTTGAAGTTCAACAGCATCCCCTGAGAATTTGGAATTGGAACCAGAGGGATAGCAGTAGACCCTTGTCCATTGACGACAGCGGCGGCTTCACGCTGTTCTTCCTCTCTCCTGGCTGCGAGGATGGCTTCGAGGATCTGGTCAATCTTTCCTTTCATGGAATCCAACTCTTCCCTGAAGGCGACTTGCTCCTGTTGAATCTGCTCCATCATTCGTCTGGTATTGGCTCTAGTTGCGTACTGGTGTCGGGGAATCAGCTTGATTTACTGGAGAAGAAGGAACGGAGACATGAGATTCTGTTGAAGGATTGGAAATGCAAAATATGCACAACATATGAAATGCAATGCAAATGATATGCAAGATGCAATGCAAGATACAAGATCCAGGATCACAGGATCACAAGTTCAAACAGCTCCTGAAGCTGGTAACTGTAACAGATAAGTAACCATAATTCCTTCTCAAAGAAAAAAGACAGGTACAACCTATACGGGAAGATCTAAACATTCTACCCATAAACCCTCTTACGGGATGGTTTCTATGTTTGGTTCCCAGGATCACGGACACTAGTCGTATTAGCGTCACGCAACAGGCTGGCTGTATTACGACGATAGTGACGATAAGGTCTCTCCTGAGCGGGGTCCTCATGCTAGGCGCACAAGGAGCGAGTCCTTGGAGACTAACATTACACGACCACCAATATCGGAACTGGTGCTAACAAAAGGTTCCCAGAATCACGGACCCTTCATTAATCAAGTCGTGCAACAGGCTAGCTGCGTTACCACGAGATCTACGAATAGGTCTCCTCTGGAGGAGCTTTCATGCTAGGCCCACAAGGAGCAAGTCCTCGGAGACTAACTGTCGCTACTGCGAAAATCGGCGCCGGCTGAACAGAAGAGTCGCCACCGCGCGTTATTTATCCCACGGGAGGGAAAGGAAACGCTCAGAGTAAACCTCGCACAACACGGGAAAGGTATGGTCGTCGCAACCAAAACCTGGATTCGGGAGTCGGTTACGCAAGGGGAAGGTATTAGCACCCCTCACGTCCGTCGTACTCGACGGGATCCACGCTTGTTTTCGGGTATGGATTGTTATTCTATCTACGCTAAAGGTCTGGGGTTAAAAGAAAAGAAAATGAAAATAAAAAATGACTCGGCAAAGTATCGCACTTTATGCCTACGTATTCCCGTCTGGAACGAGAAATCAGAGTCAACGTAGTTCGCCTACCTACGGGAAAGGAGGGGAAGGTTGCTCGCTAGGATATCGCATCCTATGCCTACGTACTTTCATACAGCATGAAAGATCAGAGCAAACGTAGTTCGGGCTACGCACGACACAAGCTTGTCTTGGTTGATTTTATTCCTTCTGAAAAAGGTTTTCTTGATTAACAGTCCCGGCGGACAAAAATGACGCTTTGATGAGTTCACATTCTTTTACGGAAGAAGTGTCTTTTATTGTGTTTGAAATCTTTATGTGTTTTTCTGTTTGTTTTGAGAGAGAAGAGACAGAACTCTAACCTACGGTTGCGAAGGGAATCAAACTAACCTAATGTTATCATGCATGGGTTAAGACCTAGTGTCTATCATGTTCCTCTCTTGCACAGAGAGAAACAGAGATCCTACGGGATAGGCAGAAACAGAAACAATAGCAGATATATACAGTAAGACAGTAAAATGCATGGATGCAACAGTACAAGCGAGGCAAGGGAGTCCCACTCAACCTCGAACCTAGAAAACAATAGGCAAAAGTGAACAGGATTCACTTTCAACTCAACAGGGTAAACAGCAAACAATACAGTCCGGAAAACCAATCAATACATCAACAATAAAATACATCAGCAAAAGAAACAGCATCAGCAGCTCTGGATCAACATCTGGCTTCAAGTAATCTCCAATCAGCTACAGGCTTCAACAAGCATCAATCTCCATCTTCATGACCTTCAGGCAAGGGCTTTGATCATCAGTCTTCTACAAGCAATGGCTTTTCTTCAAGTTCAAACCTCCAGGATGAGGAATCAGTCACAAGAGTGAAGTGAATGAATGTTAGACAGTTAATTACCTACCAAGGGTGGTTCATCAACTGTTAACATTAAACAGAAAGTTTCCTCTCAAAAGTTCTATCTTTCAAATATATTCACTGATCCTTCCAAAGGAAGGAGGTGGATATTTGAAAGAGACTTTGAATCCTAGAGAAAGGATGGATGCAGACAAGGCATTCCATGTTTGAGAAACAAGCTTTCTAATCTAGAGTTCTGCCTAGCTCCTAAACCCTAGTCTCCTCAGCAGCTACTAGCAATAACCTCCTCTCCAACTCTGGCAGTTGATCTTCAATCTCTGGATCTCCAATGGTCTTCATCTCCTCAAGTCTTCAGCTCTCCCAAGTTCCCAGACAATCCCAATACCCAAGCAAGCAAGCAATAATCCCCAGAGGGCACACCACACCAGACAATCAGACATACACAGAGTATTAATAGCAGTAGGGGAATCCTGACTTTTCTCTAAGGGATCTGATAACTACCCATAGCCCCTATAGTCCCATAACTAATCTAGTCAAACCCTAAGTCCTAAGGGAAAGAATCAAACTTCCTAAGTCATCACCTAAAAACCCTAATTTGTTCATGTTGTTCAAGCCTACATTAAGCACCCAAAATTAATTTCTAAAAATGGGAACTAAATTGTTTCTACAAGTTCAATATCTCATCTAAACAACCTAAAAAGAATGAACAAAAAATATGAAAGCATCTAATAGAACAAAAATTAATAAAATCATGCATGAAATGAAACTATTTAAAATGTCATTTATTTAGAAAATATGGAAAAAATATCAAATAAAAATAAAAATGCAATTTTATTTAATGACAATTTTCTACACAGAACCAAGAAAATATAGAAAAAACAACCACTAAAAAAGAGTTAATTTCCTATTTTATATGATTTTTTTAAAATTGGTAAAAATTAAAGTGAATTAAAAAAACTAAATTGAATTAAAATGAGAGGGATGGGTAAGAATAGCAATCACGCTCAGTTCATATTCAGGATGGGCCAGCAAACGGGGGTGTGAATAGAATTCTGACTAAGCCCATGGTTCAGTTAAAATTAATCAGAAAAATAAAAACAAAGAAGCCAGCGCAGGGGGTGAGAAAAGCAGGATATCACGTTCAGATCATAATGGGCTTAGCACTGGGGGGTGGGGATATCAAAACACACCTAGGCCCGCCCGTTTCATTAAATGAAACGGTGCGTTTAGGGCACCTACAGCTCTCCCTCCAAATTCTGTTTTAAACTCGAGCCACACGATGGGCTCTTTGGTCAATGGTCCAACACGCGATGGACGCTCAGGATTGCTTCTTCTTCCTTGTGCCATGAAAGCTAGGGTTTAACAGTCCATGGAAGCCATGCACGCACTACTTTCAACCTCTCGGTTCTCCCTCTCCAGGCCACGGTTCAGCTCGATCCAAACATGAAAAACGCTCCAATTTTCTTCCTCTACAAGACTATGGTGGTAGTTTGTTTTGAAACTCAACAAATCACTCAACCCGAGCGCATGACATTCTTGGTTCCATTAAAATACTCTGCAACTCATCCTCAAGATTCTCAACCAAACCTATACTAATCTCTTCTATACTTAATGGTGATCATTCTAAACTAACAAGCTAAGGTTATAATGTACTATGCTATGAGTTCTACATCCTAACAGTTTCAAGCACCTGTCAACAATCATCACTAAACAGCACCAAACTCATCCTAATCGCTCTACTAACAACCTAGATCACATATAAACTAATAAAACCATGTAAATCTATCTATATCAAGCTATGGGAGAGAAATTGAACCTGGTGCAAAAGCTTGGAAATGGATGTTGAACTCGTGGATCTGAGGCTTCTAATGCTTGGATCTTGATCAACTATCTCAGTGCTTGATTCTGTATGCAACACCTTGATGATTCTTGCCTTGGATCTTGCTGTCCACTTGAAATTGCAATTTGGATATTGATGATTATGGTGCTCGAAAATGGATCAATTTCAATCAGATCCTTGTTGATCTTTAGTCCATGATGATGATTGAATATGGTAGAATCAATATTGGTGATGATTGATGAAGATTTTGAGAAATTTGGATGGAATTGCAATGAGAAAGAATAGAGAGAATTTGTGAAATTTTTGGTGAAAAATGAATCCAACCCTTGCTCAATTCTGATTTCATGCATATATAGTGCTCAAATGAACTTTCTAGAACCATCTTGCAACTTCCCTTGCATTCCAAATTGGTTATGTTTCTTCAAATGCAAGTAACCATAAATAACTTTGATTTTTTCCACTAAGCTCAAAAATGTACTTGAACCATTGTTCTTAGAATGTGTTTTGGACCCAAAATCATATATTGGAAGTCTCCATTTGGACTTATAAATCTCTCTAACCATTTTTCACTTTGACTTTATTTAAGTTATAAGCCATTTTAGTTCAAATTTGACCAATCATGCAACTTCATGTTATGAGCTTTTCCAACAATTTGTGACCTTCTTTCTAGACTCAAAATGTCATTTGGAGCAAGTTTTATGTTGTAAGTTTTTCCATTTGAGGCCTCCTTGTATGAGTTTTGGACATAGGTTAAAATGACCTGTAATTCACAAATGACCAAAATACCCTTTTCTTGCCAAGACCATAAGTTGAGTTCCACACATCATATGAAGGCATGCCATACCATTCTAGAAAGCTAAGACAATGAGGAACACTTCCTATGTTGACCAGAAATTCATTTGAAATCTCCTTGAGGGATAAAACTATCTTGGAAGTCAAGTCACTTTCACAGACAAAATTTCAGATACCTCAGATGACCTGTAACTTGCAAGGACCATAACTTGAGTTCTATAAATCTCCTTGATGTCTTCCACCACTCAAATTAAAGGTATTGAGATCCTCTACAAGTTCCATGTTGGCCAAGAAGCCATTTGAAGCTAGCATTTTGACTTATCTTGCTTGGAAGTTTGACCTAAACTAGGGGATTTTACACAGAAACCCTAATTTAGAAACTCCTCTTCTCCTTGATTTCTCTTGAATTCTTCTTAGCATGACAACATATCCTTCTTTATATGTCCAATGATGAACCCCACATCTCTCCACTAGACTTGAATGCCCCTTAAATCAGTCAATTGACCTAGGGTTGACCTAGGGTTGACCCAGATGAAACCCTAGTTGACTGCCTTCAGCTATAGCCCTTGTGCTCTCATCAATGACTTGTCTCCTTCTTTAAATGACTTTCTAAGTCTCTCATAATGTCTAGATACTCTCCATGCCTTCAACTCACAGCTCACAACCCTCTTGTTGACCCTCAGATACCCTCAGCTAGGAGATGGACTCAAGGCTTGATCTGCTGAACTCTTTGCTTTCAAATTCTTTCCTGATGACTTGAATGAGATTGAATTGGGATAATAACCTCTTGATAGGCTTCTAGAGATGAGAATAATGATTGGTCCCCCTGTTGTATGACTTGCTATGCTTATGCTATGCAGATGATTAGACTATGCACATGACTCTATATGCAAATGCTAATGATATTGAAACATAAACCAAGTGAATAAGGTTGAGCAAATTTTAGGGTGCAACAGCTGCCCCTATTCAAGCGGCTTGGACTCGATTGGGTGAAGAGCCCGGAGCCTTCAGACATTCGCGGTACGAGACGGTTGAATACTAGGAACCCAGAAATTTGTCAACCGCAGAAATAAACTGCGCCACTGCTTGGGGAACGACATTCATCAGCTGAACTTAACTGTTACGGCCACCCACTGATCTCGTAACGACCACGCTGGGGATTGTCTTCATCGCTCTGAAGAGGATTCTGTCATAACGGATTGCTTGCTTGTCCACGTTAGGACTCTGTCTGTCATCAATACGAAGAAATCTCAACTAAAACCTGTCCACGTTAGGACTCCACTTGCTATTAACCCAGAAAAATCTCGGCAACTCCGCTGGGGATAGTTCATCTGCATTTCCATAAACTGAATCGTCCACGTTAGGAATAAAACTCTTTCACGCTAGGAGTAACACCGGTCCACGTTAGGAATCATTTCTTCTGTATCTGTCCACGTCAGGACTAACCCTTTCATCTTTCCACGTCAGGAAGCAATCTTCTTTCCACATAAGGAGAACTATATCAATCTGTCCACGTAAGGACTCCAATACCACTTGACATGTCCGCGTCAGGACTCCAATCTTTCCACGTAAGGAATTCAACTTTGGTTCTGAACCTGTCCACGTCAGGACTCAACTTTCCACGTAAGGAGTACATCATTCTTCCACGTCAGGAATCAACTTTTCTTGAATCTGTCCACGTAAGGACCCCAATTTTTCCACGTAAGGAATAAATCTTCTTCATCCACGTTAGGAATATCTTCTTTGATCTGTCCGCGTCAGGACTAAACTCTTCCACGTCAGGAATAATCTCTTTCTTTCCATGTCAGGAATACAAGCCTCTTTCCACGTAAGGAATGCTATCCGTTTTCCACGCAAGGAAACATAACTTTTCCACATAAGGCAACCAATTCCTTCCGATTTGTCCGCGTCAGGACTACATTTTTCCACGTAAGGAATGCCATCTTAATCTGTCCCCGTAAGGACTCCACTCTTTCCACGTTAGGAATCACCTCTTTCCACGTAAGGAATCCTCTTCTGATATGTCCGCGTAAGGACTACATCGTCCACGTTAGGACCCACTTCTCCACGTTAGGAATAATAATTTCTTTGATTTGTCCACGTCAGGACACTGATCTCGTCTTGATTTGTCCATGTTAGGACTCAGGCGTCTTCGACCCGCTGAGGAAATAAGACTTGTCCACGTAAGGACTCACACGCTGGTCTGATCTGACCGCGTCAGGACACCAACACAAAGAGTAATCACTTTTGTCACCGTCATGACCTCCCATTCCACTAATTTCGAGAACCCGAATCTGCCCCCGTTAGGACTAACACACCTCACCAATCCGGGGAAATAAACCTGTCCACGTTAGGACGCCCACTTCTGAAGAAATCCCGTCAATATAGGAATAAATTGTCCACGTCAGGACTTAGTTCTCCAATGATCCTCACCCACAAACTCCTCAGCACCAACGTGACAGCGACTTTGAGGCGGACTCTACTGGGGATGTCTGGAAACCAACTACCGGATGCCTGTTCTGATGCCCGGAGGTGGCTTCTGAAATTCTGATTCATGGAACCCCTGATGACAACTAATTCTGCCTGGGAATAAAGAGAAACTTATCCTGGTAACTCTGTGGGGAATACTGCCGAAACTGACATTATCATTGGATGTCTCATGCCGAGATCTTGAATGTTTGGTAGTTCATTTGAGCAAGAGTTCTCTCCACCTGGACTGCTAGAGTACAGAAACTGCTTCAGCAAAATAAATGCTAAAGATAATGCCGACTCCGCCGGGGATAGCCAGATGCTATAGAATTATTCCAGCAAAATAAATGCTGGAAGGGTGAAGTCAACCCTGCTGGGAAATTAGGAACTTAAACCAAACACCTTGTTGAAGTAGCATCCTGCTGGGGAATATAACTCTGCTGGGAAATAGCAGATGTGGACAGTACGATCGGATTTCTGCTGGAGAGTGAACTGATATTACACAGTATCCCTGACAAAATAAATGCCAGGATCCACAACCAACTCTGCTGGGGAGAGTCTTAATCTTCGAGTTCTACTGGGAGGAAAGAACACTTGCAAAGAGAATTCCGCTGGGGATGGGATGATTCTCTTGGGGTGAACTCCACCGACTCCGCTGGGATAGAGTGCATGACCCTGCAGGGAAAGATGAACCTGTCTGAATACAGCCTTATGATCTTGGAATCGCCAAACTCTGTTGAGGACGAATAACTTTTCTGCTCCCTTTGGGTAAGCTACGGCTAGCTGGGGAATTCTATCCTTCTTCAGGACGAACATGCATGACCTGCGTGGGGATTAAGTCTTTCGTTATCGCAATCTTTTGATCATCTTCCTCGTATGGTTATGAAACCTGCAACAACACAAACAAGGCAAGACAAGCCTATGCAACCAAATCTATTCAGGTTAGTGACATCCTTTTCGGTTAATTCAAAGCTTTAGCAATTGTCGGCAAGGGCCAGTGATGTTATACTCATGCTAGTTTCATCAAACTTAGGCGTTAATCATGCACAAAACAGTAAAGAACAGTGTCAAATACTGAATAACGTGTTTTATTGATCGGGCCCCTGAATGGGCGGAGTTTTATACATGGGATGTAACTCCTGAAATGAGGAAGCTACGCAAAGCAAATACATAAGTATGCACAAGAAGCATGAATATTTTGACAAATTAAATTTTGTACACATGTCGGCAACGGGATGCAGATGAACACCACGAACTGATCCTCCCATGACTCGCCCGACTCTAATGCTTTTCCCGGTATCCTTACTTCTGAAGAGATTGTATCCGATAACTGGCTCCTCAAATATATTCTCCCGCATTGATGCTCATTGAATTCGGACCGCAGTCATTTGCTTTTCAAATCCCTAACTTTTGCGTGAACCGCCCTTTGCGGGTTTTCAGTTCACCGGGATACCCTTTTTTGCCGAAGCCGCCCAGTGTAGGTTTTCAACTTCGCGGGTGTACATTTTTTCAATTTTATCCCTAACTTTTGCCCGAACCTTTCATTCTGTTTTTGGTTCGCCAGGATGCCCCATTTTTGCCTGGACTCTCTTTTTCTGTCCAGCGGGTCTATTTTAGGCAAAGTATTTTTTAACTGCGTCCGAATTCACAGGTGACGCAAAGTCTTCTCCGTCCATGGTGGACAACAACAATGCTCCTCCTGAGAAGACTTTACTAACAACGTATGGCCCTTCGTAGTTGGGGGTCCACTTGCCCCTGTGATCTGCTTGCGGCGGGAGAATCCTTTTCAGCACAAGGTCGCCCGTCTGAAAGCTTCGCGGATGTATCTTCTTGTCGTACGCTTTCTTCATTCGGCTCTGGTACAAACGACCGTATGCTAGAGAAGCTAGCCTCTTCTCATCCATCAAGCTCAGTTGGTTCAATCTATTCGTTACCCATTCTGCCTCGTCCAGCTGAACGTCTCGCAATACCCTCAGAGAAGGGATCTCAACTTCCAATGGTAATACCGCTTCCATTCCGTATACCAACGAGAACGGAGTTGCCCCGGTTGATGTGCGTACCGTCGTACGATAACCGTGCAAAGCAAAAGGTAGCATTTCATGCCAATCCTTATAGGTCACCACCATTTTCTGAACAATTTTCTTGATATTTTTATTGGCCGCCTCAACAGCGCCATTCATCTTGGGTCGGTAAGGGGAGGAGTTGTGATGTTCGATCTTGAAATTCTGACAGAGCTCCTTCATCATTTTGTTGTTCATATTTGAACCATTATCCGTGATTATCCGCTCGGGGATCCCATATCGGCAAATGATATCTCTCTTGATGAATCTGGCCACCACTTGCTTCGTTACATTCGCGTAAGACGCCGCTTCCACCCACTTGGTGAAATAATCGATTGCTACTAGGATGAACCGGTGCCCGTTGGAAGCCGTCGGCTCGATCTTCCCAATCATATCGATTCCCCACATCGAGAATGGCCATGGAGATGACATCACATTTAGAGGACTCGGAGGCACGTGTATCCTGTCGGCATAGATTTGGCACTTGTGGCACTTCCTCGCGAACTTGAAACAATCAGTTTCCATCGTCAGCCAAAAATAACCTGCCCTCAGCAGCTTTCTCGTCATAGCATGCCCACCAGCATGCGTACCAAAGGTACCTTCGTGAATTTCCTCCATGAGAAGTTTTGCCTCTTTCTCGTCTACACAACGCAACAACACCAAATCGTGGTTTCTTCTGTACAAGACGCCATCCGGATTCAAGTAGAAATTGCCCGCTAATCTCCTGAGAGTCTTCTGATCTTGACTGGATGCCCCAGCCGGATACTCTTTATTCTTCAGGAAATTAAGGATATCAAAATACCACGGTTTGTCATCAGATGCTTCATCAATAGCAAATACATAAGCTGGCCTGTCCAACCGAGAGATAGTGATTTGGGGAGCTTCGTTCCAGAAGTTGACCTTGTACATGGAGGACAAAGTGGCAAGGGCGTCAGCCATTTGATTTTCTGCCCGCGGTACGTGATGCAATTCAACTTTGTCAAAGAAAGGCAACAATCTCCTTGCATAATTCATGTAATGTATCAAATTAGGCTGCCGTGTCTCCCATTCCCCTTTTATCTGATTCACTACCAGAGCTGAGTCTCCGTATACATCTAGATGTTTGATTCGCAAATCAATGGCTTCTTCAAGCCCCATTATACAAGCTTCGTATTCGGCCTCATTGTTGGTAACGGCAAAGGTCAATCGGGCAGTAAACGGGATGTGCGACCCGTGTGGCGTGGTGATGATTGCCCCTATCCCGCTACCGTAAGCATTCACGGCTCCGTCAAATATCATCTTCCATTTGGACCCCAACTCTGGTCCTTCGTCTGGCAACGGCTCTTCACAATCTTTCATCTTTAGGTACATGATATCCTCGTCAGGAAAATCAAACCTCATCGATTGGTACTCTTCAATAGGCTGCTCCGCCAGATACTCAGACAGCACACTCCCCTTTATAGCCTTTTGCGAGACGTATTGAATATCGTATTCAGTCAAGACCATCTGCCAACGGGCAATTCTACCTGACAACGCTTGCTTTTCAAATACATACTTGATAGGATCCATCTTCGAGATGAGCATGGTTGTATGATTCAGCATGTACTGCCTCAAACGCTTGGCGGCCCAGGCTAGCGCGCAACAAGTTTTCTCCAGCATTGAATACCGAGATTTGCAGTCTGTAAATTTCTTACTCAGGTAATAGATTGCGTGCTCTTTTCTCCCTGTCTCGTCGTGTTGACCGAGAACACAACCCATGCTTCCCTCAAGAACCGTCAAATACATTATCAAGGGTCTACCTTCCACTGGGGGTATCAAAATAGGAGGCTCCTGCAGATACTTCTTTATTTTATCGAACGCCTTTTGACAATTTTCGTTCCACGTCACAGCTTGATCTTTCTTTAGCAACTTGAATAATGGTTCACACGTGGCCGTTAGGTGAGATATGAACCGGGCAATGTAGTTCAACCTCCCTAAAAACCCGCACACCTCTTTCTCTGTTTTAGGCGTCGGCATTTCTTGAATCGCTTTTATTTTAGCAGGATCGACCTCTATTCCCCTTTCGCTTACGATAAACCCCAGCAGTTTACCCGATCTCACCCCGAAGGTGCACTTATTAGGGTTCAGCCTCAGCCTGAACTTCCTAAGTCTTTTAAACAACTTCAGCAGATTCACCAGATGCTCTTCCTCCGTCTGGGATTTGGCAATCATATCGTCAACATAAACTTCGATCTCTTTATGCATCATGTCATGGAAAAGAGTCGTCATCGCACGCTGATATGTTGCCCCAGCATTTTTCAAACCAAAGGGCATCACTTTGTAGCAAAATGTTCCCCAAGGTGTTATAAAAGTAGTCTTCTCCATATCCTCTGGCGCCATTTTAATTTGATTGTAGCCTGAAAAGCCATCCATGAAGGAGAATACGGAGTACTGAGCAGTATTATCAACTAACACGTCAATGTGAGGAAGTGGAAAATCGTCTTTTGGGCTTGCTTTATTCAAATCTCTATAATCCACGCACATTCGAACCTTGCCATCTTTCTTTGGCACTGGTACGATGTTGGCAACCCAGGAAGGATACTTCGTCACAGCCAGGAAACCAGCGTCCCACTGTTTCTGCACCTCCTCTTTGATCTTCATTGCCATATCTGGTCGCGTTCTGCGAAGCTTTTGTTTGACCGGCGGGCAATCTTCTTTCAGTGGCAGGCGATGCACAACCATGTCTGTATCGAGCCCCGGCATATCTTCATATGACCAAGCGAATACATCACTATACTCTTGGAGCATTTCAACCAGTCTCCGCTTGATATCATCCTGCAGCGCGGCTCCGATACGAATGTTTTTCTCAACCCCTTCCGACCCCAAATTGATAATTTCGATGACCTCATCATGAGGCAGAATGGCTCTTTCCTCTTGCTTCACTAACCAAGACAGTTCTTCAGGAACGTCGCTATCTTCGACAACCTCTTCTTCAGCCTGAAACACTGGGTGCTCAAAGTCGGGACGAGTCATAGGTGGTTCAAGGATGTCATCTGAAAATGTTATCCTGCAAAAGGAATGGTTAAGTGCTTCAAAATGCGTATAAAACGAATAACCCCGTTGCCATTTTATTGAAAAATACAAAACAAGAAAGACAGGGATTGCGGTATTTGCACATGAAAAAACGCCATTTATTTAATGATTAACACGCAATGTTTATAACAACACAGCCCTAAGCAAATCCTGATGCCCCGGGCAAGACATCAGATTATTCAACAATTAATAAAGCAAAGCATTACTGTTTAAAAGTCACAGGAACAAGCTCCTGAATAGACCAGTTGCACAGTCCTTGTCCTGGCGTGCTTGGCTGAATCCAGGCATCCATATCACAGTCGCTGTCTCCTTCATCGGACTCTGAAGCAGCATTGACAGTTTCATGACATACTCCACTGGCAGAGATGATAATCGGCTTTCTGAAACGGGGGGCCCCCACGGAAGGAGTTGATGACGACGGTTGATACCCCAGTCCGAACCGGTCCATTTTCACAGGAATGTCCAGCACTTTGCCCCAGCCCTTGGCTTCTCCTGCTTCCACTAGAGCTTGAGCTTCCTTATACGATGAGACGGCTATTTCTGGCACTTTGCTTGGCCCGGGACCTTTGTCCTTGATGCGCAAACCTTCGAACGCCTGGCAGGGCGTTTCATGGATCTCTCCGTCGACTTCCACATATTTAAACGACGATAGATGGCTGACCAGGATGTCCTCTTCCCCGCACACGGTGACTACGCTGTCTCCGACCATATATTTTAACTTCTGATGCAGGGTAGACGTGACTGCCCCTGCTCCATGAATCCAAGGTCTTCCAAGCAAGCAGCTGTACGCAGGCTGTATATCCATGATATAAAACTCAGTCGCAAACACTTCCGGCCCCACTTGCAGAGGCAAAGTAATCGATCCGAAGACTGTTCTCCGCGTGCCGTCAAATGCTCTGACTACCAAATCACTGGGTGTACACAAAATTCCTCGAACATCCAGCTTCATCATCGCCTTCTTGGGCAGCACATTCAAAGATGATCCGGTGTCAACCAATACGTGCGACATTACTGATCCTCTACACTCAACAGATACGTGTAATGCCATATTATGATCTCTCCCTTTCGGAGTCAAGTCAAAATCGGTAAAGCCCAAGCTGTGGCCTGCATTCACATGTGCCAGCACTCCTTCCAGCTGATTCACGGAGACGTCTTGGGGTACAAAAGAAGTGTCCAGGACTTTCAGCAAAGCATTTCTGTGAGCTTCCGAACACAACAGCAATGATAGGATAGATATTTTGGACGGTGTCTGCTGCAGATGCTCCACAATCTTATAATCACTTTTTCGAATTAAGCGCATGAACTCTTCTACATCCTTCGATGCTGCTTCTTTTTCACTTGCTTGTACCGGAACATTTTCAACCACTTTCCCTTTTCCTTTCGCTAGTCTTTCAGCCTCCACTTCAGGAGATATAAAGATCCTGCCACTCCTCGTCATGCCTCCTGAGCCAACAACATTATCCACAATCTCCACTGGCTGTTTGTTAACATCAATCTTTATCCCATCACAATACACTTCCAACCCATATGACCATGGGACTGCTTTCGTGTTCTCGTACGGGATTGGCCCGGCCTTAGTTATGGTGATCGGTGGTCGTTGAGCTGGTGCTGCAATAGTGATCGTCTTCCGAGGAATTGTCACAGTGGCCACATCACTCCGATTATCCACTACTGCCCCTGCAGGCTCGTCAGTTGCCGCTCGATCAAACTGCAATATGCCCTCATCAATTAAAGCCTGAATGCCTTTCTTCAAATCCTCACACCCCCCAGCTAGGGTCCAACAATCTAAGCAATACTCGTTACATCCCGGGTAAACACCTCCTTGTAACAGTCGGCTCTTTATCTCGCTCAGCGGCGTCTTTAAATCTTCAACATTCATAATAAGATTCAGACCCTCCTCAGTCAGAATGACGTTAGCCCCATGATTGGGCATGGGTTTCTGGACTATATTCGGACCCGCCGTTCCGAAATTGATAGTCTTGTTGTCTAAAAGATCCTGCACAACGTGCTTAAAAGCATGGCAACCTTCTATATCGTGACCCGGGGCTCCAGAATGAAACTCACAGTGCCTGCTTGCATCATAACCAAACGGGGGAGCTCCCGTTATCGGCGCCAGAGTTCTTTTCTCTACCAGGTTTAATCCCAACAATGTCTGCAATAAATCGGCATAGGTTGAGGGAGGCTTCTCAAACACTCTTCTCGGTTTACTACCCTGGAATCTTCGTTGAGCCTGCTGTGCCCCCTGCTGAGGCTGCTGCTGTTGTGGCATTGGTTGCTGCTGAACCGGTTGTTGTTGCTGGAGTGGTTGTTGTTGATATGGGATAGTAACACTCGCCACCTGCTGCGGCTGACGATATTGACCTCGTCCCCTGCCTCGGCCCCGGCCTCGGCCTCCAAATACTGCGCTTGCCTCGCCCTGACGGCGCCCACCATAAGCTTTCCTATTACTGCCAGATGCGGTTGATTCCTCGACTTGGAACTTTCCTTGCTTAATGTTACGTTCAATCTTTTCCCCCATTAGAATCAGGTCTGAAAAACTGGCCAGAGACGTATGAAACAGCATATCATGAAACAGCCCTGTGAATGTGCCGACAAACATGTCATTCATTTCCTTATCTTCCACCGGAGGACGGACCCTGGCAGCCATATCGCGCCACCTTTGCGCGTACTCTTTAAAACTCTCCCCCTTCTTCTGCGAAAGCCCGGCCAACTGGACCCGATTAGGTGCCAAGTCGCTGTTATACTTGTAGTGAGCTACGAACGCCTCCGCCAATTGCTTCCATGTCTTGATATCAGTTGGCTCCAACCCCATGTACCACTCTAGGGAAGGGCCCGATAGACTATCCTGAAAGAAATGCATTAGCATTCTTTCATCAGTGGAGTATGCAGACATCTTTCTGTAATAAGCTCGTACATGCACTTTCGGACATGTGTCTCCTTTATACTTGTCAAACGTAGGAGCTTTGAATTTAATTGGCACCCTCAAACCAGGTACCAAGCCCATTGTTGCCATGTCCAATCCCACAGCACTTTGATTTAAGACTCCCCTCATCTGCTCTTCCAGCATTCTAATCTTTTGGGAATCATCCATCGGCCCCTCAAAACCCCCTCCGGAGAAGGCGTCCTCCTGCTGATCTTCTTGCCACATGCCGTTTCCAGCTCCGTACCCATCATATCCATTATTACGTCCAGCTCTGATCTGATTCATCCCCGGACCTCGGCCTCTGTTGCCGTACCCTTGAACACCTCCAGCAGGACCAAAAGCCATAAATCCAGTACCATTTCCGTTTCCAAAGCCTCCGTAACCCTGATTGACCATACCATAACCATCTTGCCCAAAGCCTTGAGCATTAAAGCCATACTTCCCAGTGTTATCGAATCCCTGATCGTTGAATCCGAACCCAGTATTGACAAAGCCATTGCCTCCTAGATTATCTCCCAAATTGACATCACCCAGCCCAACATTATGGACAGCGGTCTCATTCCCCACTCCGACGTTACCATTCACAGCAGCGGTAGCGTTGTTGACATTAGCAGCAGGTGTATTGATTACAGGCGGCGCCACTGGCGTGGGAGTACCGTCTCCATGAGCAGTATCGACCCGGACAGACTGATGATCTTCATTACCATGACCAGCGCTTCGGGCCAACAGAGGCTGGACCATGGCCTGCAAATTCTCCTGCCCTTTTGCTATAGCTTCCATGGTCTGCATGAAGAGAGCGAGCTTCTCGCGCACATCTTGCATCTCGTTCTGCATTTGGTCCATGATTTTTCGACAGTTGGTGCGGGTAGAATAGCGGTGCGGATGTTGATCTGCAATCCTGTTAAGTACCTGATGCAAGCAGGAAATAAGACACTATCCAAAGATTACCTGTAATGCAATATGAATATGAATGCAATGCAATGTGTCTGTGCATTAGGGAAGTTCATTCCCCCAGTTCTAGTGCGAAGGTGCCGGTGCAGTGACAGTGCTGACAATAGGAATATCGGAGCTGAATCATAGAAAGCCTCATATATTGCAGGGAGAATCAATAAGCCCAGGGTACAATATCACTGAGAGTACAAAGAAGGCATGACCTCAACCAACAATCCTGGTGATGGTCAGCACTATGCAAATAAAGCATACAAGTTACTACATGGAATGATCAAATCCTCCCAAAAGTCTGGTACTCCTCTATCAACTTCCTGGTCTCCGGATGGCTTGGTCGATCAAGCAGCCCTTCAACAAGCTGGTTTCTCCTCTTAAGGACACGGCGTACGTCTTCAGCAGTTTCTTCCCATGTTGCCTCTCCGAAGCAATCTTCTAACTTTCGCTTCTGAGACACTGCTTCATCTCTGGATTTGATTGCCTTGTTCAGTGCATGCTGGACACTATACCGGGTCATCACTTCCTCCTCACACTTCTTGATGCTAGACTTCAACTTCTCTTCGAGGTCGGAAATTTGCTGCTTCAGCTTATCTTCCCTCTTCTTATTGTTGGTGAGTGTGGCATTCCAAGTCTTATTGCAAGAGGAGATTTCTCGGTGTGCTGCGTCGAGCGCCTTCTTTTTGGCTTCCAGCATGTCATGGGAGCTTCTGAACTCTTGCCCCAGACGTTCGCGCTTTTTCTTTTCCTCAGTCAACTCAGCCCCTAACCTGTTTAGCAGCTCGATCTGTTGTTGGAAAGCATATACGGCCTTGTTTTTCTCACTGCGTGCCTGGGCTAACTCTTGCTCTAACCCTTCATTAATCTTCATCAAGGCTTCTTTTTCCTTCACAACTTGCTCGTAGGCCTCCCTAGAAACAGTAGTTGGCTCTTCTGCCAGGACGGGAACAATGACGGGTGCAGCTGGAAATGGCATTAATAACTGACTTGCTCGTTCCTGGATCCAAACCCTGTAAGGTGCATAGGCCTGACAGTCATTCTTTCCTAACAAAGGCTTCCCTCTGCGGTTAATACGCGTCCAGGCATGTTGCAGCTTGGCCAGTAACTCCCCTTTCACGTCACCGGTGAAGTACAGAGATTCCTGTACTTCTTCCTCCTGAGGTGGATTCTTCAGTGCATATCCGAACTGGCGAATGAATAGAGAAGGGTTGTAATTGATGCACCCTTTTCTTCCTATCAGCGGCACATTAGGGTACCCAGAACAACTGAAGATGAGCTCGGATCCCAACAAATCTCGATCAAACCATACAACGTCTTCGGAAGATAGCCTCATCAGGCGCTCTGACCAACTGGCTGAGGTTGCACTGTCCACAAATGGTCCCTTCATGGGAAGGTGACTCTTGAACCACATATTCAACAGAGGAGCACAACAGTACACAGCCTTTCCTCTTCGGTTCTCATTCTTATAGTGCAATGAGTGGTAGAAGTCTCCGATCAACGTTGGCACTGGATTGCCGGCAGCGAATAGATGGAAAGCATCCAGGTCTACGAAGTTGGGTAAGTTAGGGAACAGCACAATTCCATAGATGCATAAAGCCAAAATAGCGTTGAAAACCACCCAACAACCGCTCTTGGCGTACTCTCGAGCTTTGACAACTAAGAAATCAAGAGAGAAACCTGAAACCCCAAGCCAAGAAGTCAATAACAGTTCTGCAGCGTCCATATGTAAGGCTTTGGCTAAGTCCTCCAACTTGGGCTCAGTAGCAGAGTGAATAAAGGGAACCTTGTTCTGCACGGGAAGCTCAGTAAACTCCACATACTCCTCAATAGTAGGTCCTAGAATGAAGTCAGCAAAAGTAAAGCATCTCAATGCGGGGTCATAGAACTGCATCAAGGTGTATAGCCCGTTCATCTCATCAGCAGTGGGCTTGCAGACTAATCTCAGTAATCTCCCATGGCTCATTCTGAAGCTTCTCCTAACCTCCTCATCGGCAAGAGATATCAGACCACGTAAAGAAGTAATATCAGGCGAAGGCAGCTTATACGCAACTGTCTTCCTCAAGCTAGCCATAATCAATACTCAGAAGTCCGGGCACTAGAACTAGGGAAATGCAAATGCACCTGCAGCACAGACACACGTTAGTGAAATGCAAATGGTAATGGATATGCAGGCAATGCAATGCAAGTAACATGCAACAGGGACCAAAGCTGTAGCTGAATAGCCTGAACCCAATCAAGAAAGGTCTCAGATAGACCATCCAGAAGTCCTCAAACCCTGGTCTCAGATAGACCTAAAACAAAGCTCCAATACTGGTCTCTGACAGACCTCACACCATAACTCCCACTGGTCTCTGGTAGACCTCAAATCACATCTCTAATTGGTCTCTGACAGACCTCAGAACACATCTCCAAATGGTCTCTGACAGACCTCATAACTCTCCATAAATAACCAGGATCTCTGATCAAGAAATAACCGGTATCTGGAGGTCTGGTTACCTGCATAACCCCAAATCCCCTCACAGGTGGGTGGCCCTATAACTGGCACAAGGTACGGCATCCTATGCGGTCGTCGGCGTCACAGACTTTCAGGGTTGATGATACGATTCCCAGAAGGAGTGGCATCATCAATTCCTGAAGAGGCCTCACTTAGCCAACTTCCAAATGATCGGTCCCCGGAGTCGACAATTCAGCTGACCAACAACCCCTTCGACCCAAAGGGTAGAAAAAGAAGCCAACCAGAAGAACCTCGTCCGAGTGTAGATTTCATGAGACACTAATGCAAGCAAAGCCGGCACGCGCCCACTACTTTCTACGCTAATTCTAGGTGCACTCAAGCCCAGGTCCGGCTTATCTCTCAATATCAGAACACCCGTCACACCCCAAATACAGCAATAATGATCAATATACAAAGCTGAAAATACAAGGTTAGAAATATACAATAACTCCATACAAAATCCTCGACGGGAAAACAAGCGTTAGGATTGACTCTCTTAAGGGACGTTGGATCCCAAATGCATAAGAACTATCGCAGTCCTTAGCAGCCAGGGGACGTTGGATCCCCAGCAGAGTCGCCAGCTGTCGCTACTGCGAAAATCGGCGCCGGCTGAACAGAAGAGTCGCCACCGCGCGTTATTTATCCCACGGGAGGGAAAGGAAACGCTCAGAGTAAACCTCGCACAACACGGGAAAGGTATGGTCTTCGCAACCAAAACCTGGATTCGGGAGTCGGTTACGCAAGGGGAAGGTATTAGCACCCCTCACGTCCGTCGTACTCGACGGGATCCACGCTTGTTTTCGGGTATGGATTGTTATTCTATCTACGCTAAAGGTCTGGGGTTAAAAGAAAAGAAAATGAAAATAAAAAATGACTCGGCAAAGTATCGCACTTTATGCCTACGTATTCCCGTCTGGAACGAGAAATCAGAGTCAACGTAGTTTGCCTACCTACGGGAAAGGAGGGGAAGGTTGCTCGCTAGGATATCGCATCCTATGCCTACGTACTTTCATACAGCATGAAAGATCAGAGCAAACGTAGTTCGGGCTACGCACGACACAAGCTTGTCTTGGTTGATTTTATTCCTTCTGAAAAAGGTTTTCTTGATTAACAGTCCCGGCGGACAAAAATGACGCTTTGATGAGTTCACATTCTTTTACGGAAGAAGTGTCTTTTATTGTGTTTGAAATCTTTATGTGTTTTTCTGTTTGTTTTGAGAGAGAAGAGACAGAACTCTAACCTACGGTTGCGAAGGGAATCAAACTAACCTAATGTTATCATGCATGGGTTAAGACCTAGTGTCTATCATGTTCCTCTCTTGCACAGAGAGAAACAAAGATCCTACGGGATAGGCAGAAACAGAAACAATAGCAGATATATACAGTAAGACAGTAAAATGCATGGATGCAACAGTACAAGCGAGGCAAGGGAGTCCCACTCAACCTCGAACCTAGAAAACAATAGGCAAAAGTGAACAGGATTCACTTTCAACCCAACAGGGTAAACAGCAAACAATACAGTCCGGAAAACCAATCAATACATCAACAATAAAATACATCAGCAAAAGAAACAGCATCAGCAGCTCTGGATCAACATCTGGCTTCAAGTAATCTCCAATCAGCTACAGGCTTCAACAAGCATCAATCTCCATCTTCATGACCTTCAGGCAAGGGCTTTGATCATCAGTCTTCTACAAGCAATGGCTTTTCTTCAAGTTCAAACCTCCAGGATGAGGAATCAGTCACAAGAGTGAAGTGAATGAATGTTAGACAGTTAATTACCTACCAAGGGTGGTTCATCAACTGTTAACATTAAACAGAAAGTTTCCTCTCAAAAGTTCTATCTTTCAAATATATTCACTGATCCTTCCAAAGGAAGGAGGTGGATATTTGAAAGAGACTTTGAATCCTAGAGAAAGGATGGATGCAGACAAGGCATTCCATGTTTGAGAAACAAGCTTTCTAATCTAGAGTTCTGCCTAGCTCCTAAACCCTAGTCTCCTCAGCAGCTACTAGCAATAACCTCCTCTCCAACTCTGGCAGTTGATCTTCAATCTCTGGATCTCCAATGGTCTTCATCTCCTCAAGTCTTCAGCTCTCCCAAGTTCCCAGACAATCCCAATACCCAAGCAAGCAAGCAATAATCCCCAGAGGGCACACCACACCAGACAATCAGACATACACAGAGTATTAATAGCAGTAGGGGAATCCTGACTTTTCTCTAAGGGATCTGATAACTACCCATAGCCCCTATAGTCCCATAACTAATCTAGTCAAACCCTAAGTCCTAAGGGAAAGAATCAAACTTCCTAAGTCATCACCTAAAAACCCTAATTTGTTCATGTTGTTCAAGCCTACATTAAGCACCCAAAATTAATTTCTAAAAATGGGAACTAAATTGTTTCTACAAGTTCAATATCTCATCTAAACAACCTAAAAAGAATGAACAAAAAATATGAAAGCATCTAATAGAACAAAAATTAATAAAATCATGCATGAAATGAAACTATTTAAAATGTCATTTATTTAGAAAATATGGAAAAAATATCAAATAAAAATAAAAATGCAATTTTATTTAATGACAATTTTCTACACAGAACCAAGAAAATATAGAAAAAACAACCACTAAAAAAGAGTTAATTTCCTATTTTATATGATTTTTTTAAAATTGGTAAAAATTAAAGTGAATTAAAAAAACTAAATTGAATTAAAATGAGAGGGAGGGGTAAGAATAGCAATCACGCTCAGTTCATATTCAGGATGGGCCAGCAAACGGGGGTGTGAATAGAATTCTGACTAAGCCCATGGTTCAGTTAAAATTAATCAGAAAAATAAAAACAAAGAAGCCAGCGCAGGGGGTGAGAAAAGCAGGATATCACGTTCAGATCATAATGGGCTTAGCACTGGGGGGTGGGGATATCAAAACACACCTAGGCCCGCCCGTTTCATTAAATGAAACGGTGCGTTTAGGGCACCTACAGCTCTCCCTCCAAATTCTGTTTTAAACTCGAGCCACACGATGGGCTCTTTGGTCAATGGTCCAACACGCGATGGACGCTCAGGATTGCTTCTTCTTCCTTGTGCCATGAAAGCTAGGGTTTAACAGTCCATGGAAGCCATGCACGCACTACTTTCAACCTCTCGGTTCTCCCTCTCCAGGCCACGGTTCAGCTCGATCCAAACATGAAAAACGCTCCAATTTTCTTCCTCTACAAGACTATGGTGGTAGTTTGTTTTGAAACTCAACAAATCACTCAACCCGAGCGCATGACATTCTTGGTTCCATTAAAATACTCTGCAACTCATCCTCAAGATTCTCAACCAAACCTATACTAATCTCTTCTATACTTAATGGTGATCATTCTAAACTAACAAGCTAAGGTTATAATGTACTATGCTATGAGTTCTACATCCTAACAGTTTCAAGCACCTGTCAACAATCATCACTAAACAGCACCAAACTCATCCTAATCGCTCTACTAACAACCTAGATCACATATAAACTAATAAAACCATGTAAATCTATCTATATCAAGCTATGGGAGAGAAATTGAACCTGGTGCAAAAGCTTGGAAATGGATGTTGAACTCGTGGATCTGAGGCTTCTAATGCTTGGATCTTGATCAACTATCTCAGTGCTTGATTCTGTATGCAACACCTTGATGATTCTTGCCTTGGATCTTGCTGTCCACTTGAAATTGCAATTTGGATATTGATGATTATGGTGCTCGAAAATGGATCAATTTCAATCAGATCCTTGTTGATCTTTAGTCCATGATGATGATTGAATATGGTAGAATCAATATTGGTGATGATTGATGAAGATTTTGAGAAATTTGGATGGAATTGCAATGAGAAAGAATAGAGAGAATTTATGAAATTTTTGGTGAAAAATGAATCCAACCCTTGCTCAATTCTGATTTCATGCATATATAGTGCTCAAATGAACTTTCTAGAACCATCTTGCAACTTCCCTTGCATTCCAAATTGGTTATGTTTCTTCAAATGCAAGTAACCATAAATAACTTTGATTTTTTCCACTAAGCTCAAAAATGTACTTGAACCATTGTTCTTAGAATGTGTTTTGGACCCAAAATCATATATTGGAAGTCTCCATTTGGACTTATAAATCTCTCTAACCATTTTTCACTTTGACTTTATTTAAGTTATAAGCCATTTTAGTTCAAATTTGACCAATCATGCAACTTCATGTTATGAGCTTTTACAACAATTTGTGACCTTCTTTCTAGACTCAAAATGTCATTTGGAGCAAGTTTGATGTTGTAAGTTTTTCCATTTGAGGCCTCCTTGTATGAGTTTTGGACATAGGTTAAAATGACCTGTAATTCACAAATGACCAAAATACCCTTTGCTTGCCAAGACCATAAGTTGAGTTCCACACATCATATGAAGGAATGCCATACCATTCTAGAAATCTAAGACAATGAGGAACACTTCCTATGTTGACCATAAATTCATTTGAAATCTCCTTGAGGGATAAAACTAGCTTGGAAGTCAAGTCACTTTCACAGACAAAATTTCAGATACCTCAGATGACCTGTAACTTGCAAGGACCATAACTTGAGTTCTATAAATCTCCTTGATGTCTTCCACCACTCAAATTAAAGGTATTGAGATCCTCTACAAGTTCCATGTTGGCCAAGAAGCCATTTGAAGCTAGCATTTTGACTTATCTTGCTTGGAAGTTTGACCTAAACTAGGGGATTTTACACAGAAACCCTAATTTAGAAACTCCTCTTCTCCTTGATTTCTCTTGAATTCTTCTTAGCATGACAACATATCCTTCTTTATATGTCCAATGATGAACCCCACATCTCTCCACTAGACTTGAATGCCCCTTAAATCAGTCAATTGACCTAGGGTTGACCTAGGGTTGACCCAGATGAAACCCTAGTTGACTGCCTTCAGCTATAGCCCTTGTGCTCTCATCAATGACTTGTCTCCTTCTTTAAATGACTTTCTAAGTCTCTCATAATGTCTAGATACTCTCCATGCCTTCAACTCACAGCTCACAACCCTCTTGTTGACCCTCAGATACCCTCAGCTAGGAGATGGACTCAAGGCTTGATCTGCTGAACTCTTTGCTTTCAAATTCTTTCCTGATGACTTGAATGAGATTGAATTGGGATAATAACCTCTTGATAGGCTTCTAGAGATGAGAATAATGATTGGTCCCCCTGTTGTATGACTTGCTATGCTTATGCTATGCAGATGATTAGACTATGCACATGACTCTATATGCAAATGCTAATGATATTGAAACATAAACCAAGTGAATAAGGTTGAGCAAATTTTAGGGTGCAACACTAACACTACTCGACTACCAATTCTAAATTATGTGTTCTCTCTGCTTTTACCAAAGCTCGGGTGTAGAGCCTTACTCATGATGTCATCCTAACAGGCAACCGAGATAGCAAGCACAAATAAAATCTACAAGAGAACAAATACAAAAAGAAAACAAATAAAAACAAACACTCCTCACAAACCAAAAGATAGGCTCGACTCTCTCTTTACATGGAGCAAAATGGTCCCCAGCAGAGTTGCCACCTGTCGCACCTCGAAAAATCCATTCGAAAATACGACCCTCACGCGAAAGGCGCGGAAATTGTGGTTCGACAGAGTCGCCACCGAACTTTATTTTTTCCGAATAAACGGGAGAGGAAAATATCGAGAAAACCTCTTAAACGAAAGGATAGGAACAGGGCTGTCGCAACCATGTTCCGGGTTCGGGAGTCGGTTACGTGAGGGGAAGGTATTAGCACCCCTCACGTCCGTCGTACTCGACGGGAACCTCTTAAGGTAATTGTGGGGAGTGTTGTTTAGGTTTACTTGTTTCTTCTCGTTGTTAAAGGTAGAATTGGTAGGGTAAAAGGTTAAAGACGCTAAGGAGAGATGGGTAGTTGGAAGATAGGGTGCTCGCCAAGGATTGGGGCCCTTGTGCCTACGTATGCTCATTCGGACGAGAATGAGAAATCATAGCGTCGTAGTTCGACTACGGGAAATGATGGGGGGAAACGGAAGATGGATAGAAGTGTGCTCGCCAAGATCATCGCAATCTTGTGCCTACGTATCTTGTATTCAAGAATGAATAAAGAATCAGAGCGTCCGTAGTTCGTGGTAACAACCACGAAAATATAAGGTTGAATAGATTGGAAGTTTGAGAAAAAGATGAAAGGGTGACTGACAAGCAACCCAAGAGCGTGCCTCAAGAGCTTGTCACTCAAGAATTCAAAGAATGCGAGATTCCAAGAACTCAGTTCTTTCGGGAATTGACTGAATAAGTTGAAGATAAAGAGTTGAATGTTTTGAAATCGAAAGAATAAATTAATAACAATTCGAGGGCGCGCCTCGAGAGTTACTCATTCAAATATTCAAAGAATGCTAGATTCTAGGAATATCTCTCTTTCGTAAGTTTTAAAAATGTTTGTGAAAGGACCGAATCATGCGAGGCCAAAAGGAAGTTGTTTTGAAGTAGTTCGACGACGTGTCGAGAATTTGATCGAAGATTGAACCGGCTTGACGACGTGTCAAGGGTTAGGATTGCGAGAAACGATATTAGTCCCTGAGGGTGCTCCTAATACCGAGGCCACGAGGAATTGTGAATATGTGTGCGAAGTGTCAAAGG
This sequence comes from Lathyrus sativus, assembly GCA_963859935.3. Taxonomy (NCBI): domain Eukaryota; kingdom Viridiplantae; phylum Streptophyta; class Magnoliopsida; order Fabales; family Fabaceae; genus Lathyrus; species Lathyrus sativus. The sequence goes on along the minus strand of OZ012737.1, from coordinate 260,712,073 downwards.
TTGCGAATGCGGACGGGCATTCGACTTAGGAGAATGTTTAGGAATGATTTGAATTTGAAAGAAAGTCGAAAGGTTGAACGAATAACAACTCAAAGGCGTGCCTTGAGGATTATTCACTCGAAGACACAAGGAATGCTAGATTCCAAGTATCTCCTTCTTTCGAAGTTTGATCGGGAAAGAATATTTTAAAAAAAAGACTTGAAACGAAATGGGGTATGAAAATAAATTGTGAACGTGTGAGAAGTGAGAATGCGAGATTGGATTTGAAAATAAACAATTATTTAATGAATGAGACGTCGGCCTCACAACTAAATAATCGGGGTATTACCGAAATGCTAGATTCCAATAACACCATTTTTATTTGAAAAACAATTGGATGAGCAGCGGAAATATCACACAGAATGCTAGATTCCTATGATATTTTGTTCTAAATCGCGTACTAAACGAATAGCCGAATGACATATTATTTAAGGTGTACACCCCAATAATGTTTGTCCAAAAATTCAAGAAGTGCTAGACTTCAAGAATTTAATTTGCTTTTGAAAAAATATTCAAGGTGAGTCGAGGTTTTAATTTAAATTTTAAGCGTGTGCACTAGCAAAGTGGGCTAGTCTTCTAAGTGACCAATTAGAAATAATTGATCAAATAGGTATCACTGTAAGAAAGCCCAGGATTAAGCTTTAAAATGTTGTGTATGGTGCTCAAAGGTCGATGGCGAGGCCCTGAAAGCGCTCGACTTACATGGGTGAAAAATGACTCGATAAATCGAGAGTTTATTATTTTGAAAAATGATTTTAGAGCAATAAAGCATAAATAATGAAAAAGCTATAAAAACTATTATATTGGAAGGGAAGTGGGATACACTTATTTCGAATGGGGATGAGAATTAAGAAATTAAATTGAGTAAACTACAAATTAGAATTGTCTTTAAAATAAAATATTTGTTAAAATAAAAAGTGAATTTAATTAAAGAACAATTATTTAGAGAAACAAATTGTTCCACGTTAGTTTTATAAACAGTTACTTGATTACTAAAATAAAATTAATTAAATAATAACAGGATAATTAAAAATGACTAAAAGCATTTTGGAGTAAAAACGAAATATACCTACAAGCCAAACACCAACGACCTAAATTAATTGGTACAGTATCTAGGCAAAATGCAATTTTATCAAACCATGTTGTTACACTACTAATTAGCACTCAAGTTTCTAAAAAAAAGGTTATGCTAAATAGCAAAATGAAATCTGTACAATCAGCAACTCCATATACCTCATCAACAAACAATGAACTTAAGAATAAATCACACCATGGAGGCAAGCATATACATCATTTAACGAAATATGAAATGATAGCTTATGAAACCGAAATCACAACACCAATCTACAAGAAAAGGAATCTTGAAACCAAAATTTATTGTGACGCAAAATTATTGATATAAATTCACGAAACAACGTCATGATTTGATTAGTACACACATGATACCGTAAATACATAAACGAAGCAAAACCGAAAAATGGCTTATTCAAAACACGCCCGGTATGAGAAAACAAGATTGCAACAACCTAATAAAATGACCCCCACCCGCTACTCAAATATAACCGAGATCAGAACGGCATGGCTCAGGCATAGTCTTATTATCGAAATAACCTTATGACCGTAAAATTCGATTTGAACAGCTTAAACATAAACTAGTAGCACGCAATGACAGTAATTACAGGCCAGCAGTAAGAAAGTTTTTATTCATGACAGTAGTAAACCAGCAGCATGACATTACTCACATGATTGAAGGAAATCTCATAATTAACTAAACACATACCAACAGCTTAGGTTAACAAACACTCTATCAAAACTTGAAAAGTAATAAAACGACATTCTTGCAAAATGAAACTAAAACATACAAATGGAACACAAAATGCAGAGTACACATGGTTCGAAAATAGGTAATACAAAATCGCAACATACTGAAGTATTTACAACCCTATTATATGATTGAATTGAAAATCAGAACGACCCGAATATTGACGACGTCACGTCGCGTATTCGGCAAAGTTTAGAAAAAAAAGAGCAAACTCATAATATTGCACTAAGTCTACAACCCAAAAGCTATTCTGTAATGAAAACAAAAGAAGAACATAAAAGCCCCTATCCTCTTAAGTCCAAAAGGCAAACAAAACCCTTGGTAGCAGTAAAGCAATCGCTCAAAATCAGCAAAATGAAAGTCAAGAGATGATGCATCCAAACCTGCACGCAAACCAGTCACAGGAAACAACGCAATCTTCATCCAATACCTGTTGTTGTTGTCGTACTGGTCTGAGGAATTGAAACAAAACCAATACAACTATTCTGAGTGCAGGTTCAATCACTCTGTCATAATAAGCTCAACCGTTGTGTCTTATGGTTGTGAAGTCTGGATCATAGCAGAAACTCAACTTCCAATGCCCCCTGCAGCAGCTTCCTTATCTCCTAAGGCTAAAAGCTCTGAACAGAGTTGAAATTTGCAACAAAACTAACGCAACACTAGCATCGGCCCACAAAATGCTTGAAAAATAAAACAACTAACCTCTATGTAACATCGCAAGTAAACTATACCATTATCCAATTGCAGTGAAGATTCAGTGTTTGATTCAAAGTTAGGGGATTACCGACACGCGAACCGCGGCGACCGTTGGTGGTTTGCATATCAACATGTTGTTTGTTGTCTCTGCGGCACCGAGTCGCGGTATTTGCGAAGCTGAGCGAGAAAGTACCGATGTTGTTAACGCTGTTGTCAGTGAATCCACAATGAGCGGAGAGGCCGTGTGGTTGTGGTTGTATGAAGCGCTTGGTGACAGAGAAAGGTGATGAAATATATTGATGACACTTGCAGCGAGGCAAGATGGTGTTCACTGAAATCTGAACAAAGGGAGTATCTACGATGGTGAAGTGGGTTTTAGGGTTGACGGCAGTTGCCGGAAATTATGGTGAAAGAAGGAGAAGGGGATAGTCGAACGGAGGAGGGTTTCGGAGAGGCTCGATGAGGAATAGGGCTTTTTGAGAGGTATCGTTGCGCCATTTTCTGGGTTCGAATTGGGATATTGAACAGTAAACTCCCTCTCTTCTTAGGGTTTCCATTAAGAGTGACCTCTCTTTTTAAGGACCCCCCTCAGCAGACCTAACGGGCCGTTCATGGGCCTCCCATCCTTCACTCCCCACTTGCTTCTTCCTCTTTTTTTATTTTCTCCTTCTATTCAAATTAATTAATTACCAGCAAAATAATAAACAACCAATATAAACTAACATGGATATAACTAATTAATATACAAGTATTAATAATAATTACTAAATGGATATTAACAAATATAATAACTAATAAACAAATACACTACTAATTAACATGGTTAAATATTGAGTACATATTAACCATAACAAATAAATATTAACAATGTCTAAAAACAACAAAATATAAGAATATTATTAATCCCTATTATTAACACTTAACTAATAATTACTATTAAATAAATAAATATTAAAAATAAATAAAAATAAACTAAAATTTATAAAAAGAAAAGATAATTACTAAAAAAATATTAGTAATATTTAAAAAGTTTAAGAAAATAATATTCACAAAAAAAAGTATCAGGCCACGTGTCACACTTTAATTGGTCAAAAAGATAAATTTTTTGAAAAATCAACCAATTGCGAGATGACACGTGTCTAAATGGCATGGAACGATAAATGCGAAAATATCTACAAAAAGGGTAGGACAAATTTAGGGTATGACAGTGGAAAGTCAGGGATGTCAATGATGCCACTCTCATTAGAATTGAACGCAAGACCGAGCCCGCCTACTGTCAAATGATTGAAGAAGAGACTGATGATAAGCCATGGTTCTATGACATAAAGAATTACCTGTTGAAACAAGAGTATCCAGCAGATGCTACGTCACTTGACAAGAAAACTCTGAGACGATTAGCATCCAAGTTCTTTCTCGGCAATGATGTGCTTTACAAAAGGAACCATGATATGGTCCTGCTTAGATGTGTTGACCGACGAGAAGCAGAATTGTTAATGCAAGACGTTCACGAAGGAATGTTCGGTACTCATGTCAATGGATATGCTATGTCTAAAAAGATTTTGAGGGCTGGTTATTACTGGTTGACCTTGGAAACTGACTGTATTCAATATGCCAGAAAGTGTCACAAGTGTCAGATTTATGCGGACAAGATGCATATACCGCCGACGTTGCTAAATGTGTTGTCATCACCATGGCCTTTCTCTATGTGGGGCATCGATATGATAGGGGCAATTGAACCAAAAGCTTCTAACGGACACCGGTTTATTCTGGTTGCTATTGACTATTTCACAAAGTGGGTTGAAGCTGCATCCTACACTAATGTTACTCGGCAAGTGGTGGCCCGTTTTATCAAAAAGGAAATCATCTGTCATTACGGAATTCCGAGCCGAATCATAACGGACAATGGTACAAATTTGAACAAAAAAGTCATGAAAGAGTTGTGCAATGACTTCAAAATTGAACATCACAATTCTTCTCCTTATCGTCCCAAAATGAACGGAGCTGTAGAAGCTGCAAATAAAAACATCAAAAAGATTCTGCAAAAGATGGTGAAAACTTACAAAGATTGGCATGAGATGCTGCCATTCGCCTTGCATGGATATAGAACGTCCGTCCGCACTTCAACAGGGGCAACCCCTTTTTCTTTGGTATACGGAATGGATGCGGTACTTCCCATCGAGGTCGAGATACCTTCTTTGAGAGTCATAATGGAAACTAAGCTTGAAGAAGCAGAATGGGTGAGAGAAAGGTTTGATCAGCTGAATCTTATCGACGAAAAGCGCATGTCTGCGATGTGTCATAGTTAGTTATATCAAAGGAGGATCAAGAGAGCTTTTGACAAAAAAGTTCGTGTCCGAGAATTTCGCGAAAGGGAACTTGTACTCAAAAAGATTTTACCAGTTCATAAAGACGCACGGGGAAAGTGGATGCCCAACTATGACGGGCCGTTTATTGTGAAAACAGTCTTCTCAGGAGGCTCATTAATTCTCACGACCATGGATGGAGAACAGCTTACTCATCCAGTGAATTCTGATGCAGTACGAAAATATTATGCCTAAAAAGAGCCCGATAAGTCGAAAAATCACAAGAACGACTTATGCAAAAGTTAGGGTTGAAGAAAAAGAAAAGAAAAGAGGAAAAAGAAAAAAGAAGCTCGCTAAGTTGAAAACCCGAAAGGGCGGCTTAGGCAAAAAAGAGCGTCCCGGTGGATTGAAAACCCGAAAGGGCGGTCCAGGAAAACGTTAGGGACAAAGGCGTTTCACTGCATCAGAAGAGTTGTCACTACTTCAAAAAGGTTGTTACCATTGCAGAAGATTGTACGGGAGATCCACTTCCAACTGCTCTCATCAGAAGCAAGGATTTGGGGGATTTTAGTCTTTAGGAATGGATGGTCATGGGATTCAGTGTAACCTTATCCATGTTGCCATTTTTCACTTGTAAAATTTCTATGGAATTTTGTCATTTGCAAGATTTCATTCTTGAATAAAATCAGTGTTGAGCCATTCCTTCCTTTGCAAAATTATCATTTCCTTTATTTTCTTGTTATGCAAAATATTGTTCGTTGATCAAACGATAATTTTGAAAGCATTAGGGTCAAATTATTTGAATAAAACTTGAAAAGATTGATAAACGTAAAAACTCCAGCTCATGGAAATTCGAGGAAAATCATACTTCCCCGAAACCTCAGGGTAGCGAAGGCTTTGATATGCGATCCAATTACATTCCCCGATGAAGTGTAAACAGGTCGAGCTGCCAATTCTCCTTTGGTCATGTGTAAGTGTCAAAGCCTGGAAGACTGTTTTCTCAAAGAACCTCTTATGATGATATAAGGACTGGTCCCCAGTAGAAGATTCCTGAGCATTGTGTTTTAAATTTACTTTGTCATTTCTGAATAGCTTGCTTAAAGTTCTGTTCCCCTATTGAGAGTGGATCTATTTGTCAAAGACTGCATACACCTTTTTAGCCAGGGTTCAGTGTGATTCATTCGGTCTCTCAAGTTCAGAATGCTATCTTTTGATCCCCCGTGAGTGTCTAATCACTGCTAGTGAACTTCTGTTTAAGGTCCAGTTGTAACTGGCATTGTCTTAAATTCCACTCGTCGGTATCCTTATTTCGGTCGTCACCACCTTTTTCCTTTAAAGTCTAGTCGTAACTGGTAGTGTTTGAAATCCAATCGTCGTTGGTATTCTTTTGGTCGTCACCATATGTTCCTTTGAAGTTCAGTCGTAACTGACGTTGTCTTAACTTCACTTGTTATTACCCTTTGGTTCGGTTGTTACCAACCTTTCCCTCTGAAGTCTAGTCATCACTAGCAAAGCCCCTGTGAAATCTAGTCGTTACTAAATGACTTCCGTTTAAAACCAGTCGTAACTGGCAGATGTTCGAAACCCAATTGTCATTGGTATCTTGTTGGTCGTTACCAACCTTCCCCATGAAATCCAGTCGTAACTGGCATCACTTGGAATCCAATTGTTATTGGTATTTTCTGGTTTGGTCATTACCAACCTCCCCAGCTAAAGCCTAGCAGCTTGCTAGCATTCTCGTAACCACATGTGTTGATATACCCTGATTTGGTCATCACCACGTATTTCTTCCGAAGGCCAGTCGTAACTGACATTGCGTGAAATCCAATCGTCATTGGTACCCTGACTTGGTCGTTACCAATCTCCTTTAAGTCCAGTAGTTACTGGCATTACTTGAAATTTTGGTTGTCACCAATTTCCCCAGTCGAAGTCCTGCATTACCGATTGGATTTAAAATTTCATTTGTTGTTATCTCAGGTTGGTCGTTACCATTACCTCCAGGAAGTCTAGTAGTTACTAGCACTGCCTGAGCCCCCTGTTAAAACTGGGTGACATCATTATCCCCAGTAAAACCTTTCCCCTAAACAAGTCTCGGAGATCTAGTCGTCACTAGTATCCCCAATATGTGTTTTGTCTTTGTTTCTAGTCCATTCCTGAAGATCCCGTTTGAACACTTCACTATAGGAAGTTCCTCATCTGATCATCCTCAGTGAGGTTCAAGTTTTAATTCCCCAGTAAAAAGTCGCTCGGGTCTCTGGTAGAAATCTACCTTGTTCCCCAGTGAAGTGTTTGCTTTTCCCAGTAAGATTGTCATCTTCGTTAGACTTTGCACACCCTCATTTTTCTCCCCGTTCTCACTAGTCATGTTTGAACTATTGATTTTTATACCTCGGTATTCCCCAGTGTCGGATCCACAATGCCAGGTCCCCGCGAGTAGTTACTCGTTGTTTGGTTTTTCTATCTGCTGCATATATCTTGCATCCAAGCATCATAAAGCATCATTTAGAATTCATGACATATCATGACCTGTCCTTTTGCATATCATCGGATCTAAGGGACAAAACTTTTGGTTTTCTATATTTAAATACCTTTCACTGCGATTCTACGAGGATCATTATCCCTCAAGTTCCATCTAGTGAAGATATTTAAATAGGGGCAACTGTTGCACCCCAAATTTTGACCCCTTAGATTCTCATTATCATTTTAGGAGCATACTCATGAAATTTCTAACCTTAACCCAGTGCAAGTCTGTTTTTGTCAAATTGCAGATGAATTAGGGTTTCGTGCAGTCAAAATCGAAACTTCAAGGTTTGTGATTAGTCAATGTTTTGGGATCATTCAAATAGGAAACAAAGTCAAGGGTATTACATAATGTCAATTGAGAAGCCAATGTGAGGTTGTTACCCCAGAATTCAGAGCAGTACATTTCAGAGCACCCGATTAGGGTTTTGGACCAGTAAAAGTATACTGTAGTTTGACTTTGATGTTGGAAGATGTTTAAATGGTGGGATTGTGATTCATGAAGTTCATATATCCTAATAAAAGTTCACCCAAGAAGTTTCAAAGTCTCAGGAGGCCCAGAATGTCAACAGGCGACTCGGTAATCACTGATCGGTCGTACGGTTGACCGAAAAGTCAACTCTCCAAATTTTATGAATTGGACTTCAAGTTGTGAAAAAAATTTGTTCCTTATGTCATATTGGACTTGCATATCAATTTTCATGACCATTGGATCAAGGATGAAGGAGTAATCGAAAAATCGGGAAATTAGGGTTTTGAAAAGGGCTAAACCATAACTCCTTAACCACACATCCAATTGAGTTGGTTCAAAGCTCATTTGGAAGGTCTTGACAAGTCCTACAAAAGTCCCTAAGTGGTCCATGATCAGAAAATGCATAAATTTTGAGTTATGATCAAATTCATTTTAAGAGGGGAAAAAGACTTAGGAAAATTTCATTTTTAAGCTCATTTTTTAGCAACTTTGGAGGGATTTTTGGCCAAGTTCCTTTGGAAAATTGAAACTCATGAAAACATGAATGTTTTAGAGATATGTGAGGGCTTTCTAAAAAGTACTAGCACATCTCAAAATGATTTGTGAGCTGAAAGTTATGGTCATGGCAAGTTGGTGGTTTCACACTTTAGTCCCACATTGTCCATTTTGCAAAATACCTTCTTTCATCAAATTTGCCAAATTCAGTTGATCAATCATGTGTTATCTGATATGTGAGGAGTTTGTAGCATGAAAAACCAAGGAGTTATGCAGAAAAAATCAGAGAAACAAGCTTCACACATTGCCTTGCAAGTGGATGTGCAACTTGCATCAAAAAGTGAAAAGTGAAGCATGAGGTGTAAAGCCAAGTTCTGAACCAGCCACAAGTCTATGCTCTTATCCTGAAATTAGCCTCAGAAATCCATCAATTTTCTTGACCTTTGAGGCTTAGATCTTCAGCCAAGAGAAAACCCTCCAAGGGAGGTTTCTTCCAAAAATATCCAAACTTTTCTTCAAGGTGAAGAAAGCTCCAAACCAGCCATTCTTTTTCATTTGCCTATAAATAGGACTCTCCCCCACCTCATTTTAATCATCAAAAAAATTCTAAAACCAGAAGAAAACCTCTGTCCTTGCTATTTCCATTTCTTGCTTCAAAATCACAAATCTCACTTTTCACAAAAAATCACCAAAAAGTTGTCTTGCTACCAAGGCTGTCAAAACCATTTCCCTACATTCCACACCCCAACAACCATCCACACACTCTACAAATATGGTATAGAAGGTGTCTAGACCATAAAACCACCCAAAAACTTCACAAATCAAAAAGTCAATTTCATCACTAAACTACTTTGACCAAAAGCTACAAAACTTGCCATATCTTGTTCCATATATTTTCTTGGCATTTCAATCATCCTAACACCTCTCATATGATGTTTCTCAACTATTCAAAGTGCTAGAAATCATTGGTGGCTTGCATTGCTTCATTTGCCATCACACTTGCATTTTGCTTAGAAGTGAAGGAAAGACTCAAGGCAAAAAAGGGAGATTGAAGTTCTCTGGGTTTCTTGGCTATTCTAGTTTGTTCAACAAGGTCTACAAGAGGTATGTAACTTGTACATATTGACGCTTGCACCATTCTCTCATATTTTCTGCATTTTGTGAATTTTGAAGCTATGAACATTTGGTGATTTTCATGATATGTGATTTTTAATAAATGACAAGATTGGTATGAATATTAGCATAAGTGTTGAGCTTGTTCTTTCCAAGTTTCTGATTATGGTGTGTTGAGTTTGTTAATAGTTTTTGAGTGAAATTGCTAGCTCATGTTGTTACCTTCACACAAGGTTTGGTGGATATTTTGATGTTGATAATTTTTGGTGTCTTGTGTTATAGTTTATGCTCAGAAATGTTACCCTTGGTTTGCCTTAATCCAAAATGTTGGCATTAGGTCACTAGCTTTGTGTTGGTCTGTACACTAGTCTTGCTTTGGGGCTGTTGTAATTTCTGTTTGTGGTAACTCTGTTTGAATAAGTTACAAGGCTATTAGTGGATTGATAAGGTTTGGTGATGGGTTCTTTAGTGAGAATGAGATGAATCTTGGCCTGCTTTTGCTCCTAGTGGTTTTGGAGTGTGTAGCCAAAACTGACATACATGTGATTGAAATTTAGTGTATGCTGTCAGAACATATGACATGACTATGTTTAGGCATGTAGAAGGAGCTGTCATGCCTCAGTCTACATTGTCCTGTTTCTTAGGGCCCTAGTCAATAGTGTGACTGTAAGACTATTGTGTCTTTGACAACAAACTAAACTTGTGTTATAGAACAGCTTAATGTATCTTGGATTGGATCATAACCCCAAACTGCACCTCAACTCCCATACCTTACAGCTGTACTCCATGTTTTGGTTCATGCCCCAAAGATTGAGATGCAAATATCTTGATTAAGTAGTGAAGGATGTCTGACTGATGCACATTAGGACTATTTGAATTCATGCTTACTGTCGCTACTGCGAAAATCGGCGCCGGCTGAACAAAAGAGTCGCCGCCGCGCGTTATTTATCCCAAAGAGGGGAAAGGAAACGCTCGAGGCAAACCTACCGCAACACGGGGAAAGGAATGGTCATCGCAACCAAATCCTGGATTCGGGAGTCGGTTACGCAAGGGGAAGGTATTAGCACCCCTCACGTCCGTCGTACTCGACGGGATCCACGCTTGTTTTCTAGTACGGATTGTTATTCTATCTACTCTACAGATCTGGGGTTAAAAGAAAAGAAAATGACTCGGCAAAGTATCACACTTTATGCCTACGTATTCCCGTCTGGAACGAGAAATCGGAGTCAACGTAGTTTGTCTACCTACGGGAAAGGAGGGGAAGGTTGCTCGCTAGGATATCGCATCCTATGCCTACGTACTTTCATACAGCATGAAAGATCAGAGCAAACGTAGTTCGGGCCACGTATGACACAAGTCCGTCTTGATTGTTTTTATCTCCTTCTGAAAAAAGGGTTTTTCTGATTAACAGTCCAAGCGGACAAAAATGACGTTTTGATGACTTCACATTCTTTTACGGAAGAAGTGTCTTTTATTGTGTTTGAAATATTTGTTGTGTTTTTCTGTTTGTTTTGAGAAAGAAGAGACAAAACTCTAACCTATAGTTGAAAAGGGAATCAAACTAACCTAATGTTATCATGCATGGGTTAAGACCTAATGTCTATCATGTTCCTCTCTTGCGCAGAGAGAAACAGAGATCCTAAGGGGATAAACGGAAACAGAAACAACAGATACAATAAAACAGTAAAATATGCATGAATGCAACAATACAAGCGAGGCAAGGGAGTCCCACTCAACCTCGAACCTAGAAAACAACAGGCAAAAGTGAACAAAATTCACTTTCAACCTAATAGGTTAAATGGCAAACAATACAGTCCAGGAAATTCAAACAATACATCAAAAATTATAAACGGCAAATAGCAACCCAGCACATCAAGCTCCATCATCTTCTATCTTCAGGTCATCTTCAAAACATCTACAAACTTCAAGCAAGCATCAATCTTCATCTTCATAGCCTTCAAGCAAGGTCTCTATCTTCAATCTTTCAGGGCTTTTCTTCAAGTCCCACTCTCCAAGATGAGTAGCAGTTAACAGGACGCATTGGATGTTAAGCAATCAGTTGCCTACCAAGGGTGGCCTACTGACTGTTAGCATGATACAGACAGTTTTCTCTCAAAAGTTCTATCTTTTAAATACATTCACTAATCCTTCCAAAGGAAGGAGGTGGGTATTTAAAAGAGACTTTAAATCATAGAGAAAGAATGGAGGCAAACAAGGCCTTCCATGTTTGTGAATCAAGTTCCTATTCTAGAGCTCTACCTAGCTCCTAGATCCTATAACCTTCATCAGCTACAATCAGGCTGCAATCTTCATCAACTCTTGAGATTGATCTTCATTCCTTTTGTCTTCAATGGGCTTCATCAACAAAGTCTTCAGCTCAAACCCAAGCCCCAAACAAGCCCAATACCCCACACAATCAAACAATAACCCTAGAAAGGGCACACCATACAATCAATCAATTACAGAAATATACTAAAAATATTAATACAATGGGAAAAATTCTACTATTTATTCTAAGGGATCAATTATGCTTACCCTCAATACCCCTATAGTCCCAGGTCCTAATTCAGTCTAAAAACCCAAAAGAAAATTATTTTGTTACACCTATGTCATATTCACAACCCTAATTGACTATCCTAATAGTTTCTAACTAAACTACCTAAAATAAAGCCCTAGAAATCATGGTATAAAACCAGGGGACACCTAATATCCATATCTAGTTGTACTAAAAAGAATGGGGTAAAAATCCTAAAGGAAGCCCCTAAACTAAATTCAACAAATGATGGCATCAACTAAAAGAATTAAACAAAGCTATTAAATGTAAAAATATGCAAAAAAAATATGAAAATGAAGTAAAATGACAATTTTATGTTTTCATATTTTTCTTGACAGAAAATAGAAAATGGGAAAAAAGTCTCATTAAAAAATACTCATTTTTCAATTTTATATGAATTTTTAAAGTTAAATGAAATTTGGAGTGAAATTTAATAGGAAAATGATGAGGGGATGCAGTTAGTATGAATATGCAGTTATTATTAGGATGGGCCCAGAACATGGGGGTGCGCATAGCATAGCGCCTGGGCCCATTGGAATTCAGAAAATTAAAATAAAAATGAAAAGATGCGCGGTGTAAATAGCAGGTATCATAGTGTAAAACGATTGGGCCTTGGTATGGGGGGTGGGGAAAACAATTCACGCTAAGCCCATGATGATTCATTAAACAAAACGCAGCGTTTTGCTGCTGCCTCTCCCTCCACAATTCGCGTATGAATCCTGGCCCTCCGATCTGCCTCCAAGTCAAATAGTCCACACGCCACCAATGGTTCAGATTATGTCTTCTTCCTTGGAACACTTAGGGTTTTAGAACCTCCATGAAACACAACTCCATGCATCAATCTTCCTCACCTTCGTTCTCTCTCATTTCTCCATCAAATGCCACGATCCAAGAACCAAACTTGACTAGAATTTTACGTAGAACACAACCATGCCATTGGATTTCATTGAAACCCCCTAAATACTCCAAACCAAATGGTACAACTCCATGGATCCAAACTTTCTTCAGTTTTTGACCATCACAAAACTCAACAATCTTTATATATAATTAATCCCTATGCCATGCTGATTAAAACCAACCAATTATCATGCATTATAACCTCCTAAATTAATCATTCTAACTCCATCAAGAATTAACCACCATGGAAGAAACCTCACCAATTGGTCTTAAACTCATCCAAATGAATCACCTAATGGTCTCTAATGGTTTCACAACAAGAACTAACCCTAGCCATGTCTAAATCAAAGTGTGGGAGAGATTTTGCATACCTTGATCCTTGCAATGGTAGGTGTTGAAAAGCTTCGAATCAGGCCTTGTGGATCTTCAAGAATGATCTCTAGGTGATGAACAATCCTCTGCTTGCACTAGATTTGATGGAGATGGCTTGTATCTTCAGATCCAAGGCCTTTTGCTCTCTTGCAACTTCACTTGGAAAGCTCTCAATTCTTCATCAATGGGGTTGCAAATCAAGATGAATGCACTCAGCAATGATTGTAGAGATGATTTGTGTGAAAAAATGGAAGGGTAATGAAGAGAAAAATGAAGTTTCAATACAATTTGCAAAATGGAGAATTTTGGTTCAATCTCTTTTTTCTACCACCATTAACATCAACAATCACCAACCTTTCACCAATGGAGATTGCAATCAATATATAGACTGCTTTAGAAAGGTCTAGAATCATCTAGATCAATCTAGTAAGAACTTGAATTTTCCATGCCATGATATTTTGCATTTCCATTCTCACCATATGATATATCATGACAAAAACCCTTGTAGCTTGGGTAAATAACTTGATTTTCTCCTTACATGAGAATTAGGCCAAGATACAATGCTTATTTCCCTTATTCATTAAGCTTTTCCTTGTCTTGGTTTGGTATGCCATTATGCAATCAAGCAAATTACAAAGCAACCCCAAGATTTAAGCCTCAAATAAAAATTGTGGATGAACCATTGTTCTTAAAATGTCATTTGGAGTCAAAATGACCTATCATATGGCATGGTTTGGATTTGGAACTTGGATTTTATGATTTTCCATTTCACTTGAATTAACTTATGCCTCATTTTTAGGCCATTTTTATCACTTTTTTCTATGAGACTTTCCAACATCTCATGACCACCCTAATAGCCTTAAAACATCATTCTAAGCAACTTTGATGTTGAAGGTTTTTCCATTTGAAGCTTGGAAGTAGGAGATATGGCCATATGCTTGAAATGACCTATAATTTCCAAATGACCAAAATGCCCTTGGCTTGCTAAAGCCATAAGTAGAGTTCCACAAATCAGATGAAGGCATACCATACTTTTCTAGAAAGCTAAGATCATGAGGAACAACTTTCATGTTAGCCAGAAATCCATTTGACAGCTCTTTGAGGGGTAAACGTTGCTTGGAAGTCAAGTAACTTTCATAGACAAAATTTCAGATGCCTCTGAGACCTGTAACTTGCAAGAACCATAACTTGAGTTCTATAAATCTCCTTGATGCCTTCCACCACTCAAATTAAAGGTCTTGAGATACTATACAAGTTTCATGTTGGCCAAGGATCCATTTGAGACTTGCATTTTGAATTATCTTGCTGGGAAGTTTGCCCTAAATCAGGGGATTTTACACAGAAACCCTAATTCAGAAACTTCTCTTCTTTTTGATTTCTTTTGATTTCTCCTTGGCACAACACCGCATCCATATCCACATGTCAAATGAGGCATCCCACATCTTTCAAACAGGCCTTGATGCCCTTCAATCAAGCATTTGACCTAGGGTTGACCCAGGGTTGACCCAGATGAAACCCTAGTTGACTGTCTTCAACTGCAGCTCTTGTAATCACATCAATGACTTGTCTCACTTTCAAAATGACCCTCTAGGTCTTCCATGATGCCTACATGCACTCCATGCTTTCAATTCATAGCTCCCAACCTCTCTACTGGTCCTCACATACCCTCAAGATAGGAGATAGATCCACTGCTTGGTCCACTAACTTCTCAGATTTCAATTTCTTTCTGATGACTTGGCTAAGATTGAATTTGAATAAGAACCTCTTGATATGCTCATAGAGATAAGAATTGCATTTGGTCCCTTGTTGGATGGCTTGATATGCTATGCTATGCAAATGATCAGACTATGTACATGACTTTTTATGCAAATGACAATGCAATTGAAACATAAACCAAGTGAAGTAGGTTGAGCAAATTTTAGGGTGCAACAGCTGCCCCTATTCAAGCGACTTGGACCCGACTGGGTGAAACGCCCGGAGCCTTCAGACATTCTAGGTACAATACGGTTGAATACTAAGAACCCGGAAATTTGCCAACCGCAGAAATAAACTGCACAACTGTTTGGGGAACCTTATCTACAAATCTGATTTCAGCATTATCTTGTCGATACGGAAACGAACTTATTGACTTCACTGGGAGAAGTACTTTTGTCAACCAAACCTGACCTTGCCACTGATACAGGAAAATAACTCTGCCATTACTACGAGAGATCACTCCGCCACCACTGCGGGAAAATTTTGTCATTATTACGGGAAAATGACTCCGCCCCTACTGCGGGTACATACTCTGCCCAATACAGGAAAATAACTCCGCCTTTGCTACGGGAAATACTCTGCCAAATACAGGAAAATAACACCGCCTCTGCTACGGGTAGATACTCTGTCAAATACAGGAAAATGACTCCGCCTCTGCTACGGGAAATACTCTGTCAAATACAGGAAAATGACTCCGCCTCTGCTACGGGAAATACTCTGTCAAATACAGGAAAATAACTCTGCCATTACTACGAGAGATCACTCCGCCACCACTGCGGGAAAATTTTGTCATTATTACGGGAAAATGACTCCGCCTCTACTGCGAGTACATACTCTGCCCAATACAGGAAAATAACTCCGCCTTTGCTACGGGAAATACTCTGCCAAATACAGGAAAATAACTACGCCTCTGCTACGGGTAGATACTCTGTCAAATACAGGAAAATGACTCCGCCTCTGCTACGGGAAATACTCTGTCAAATACAGGAAAATGACTCCGCCTCTGCTACGGGAAATACTTTGTCAAATACAGGAAAATGACTCCGCCTCTGCTACGGGAAATACTCTGTCAAATACAGGAAAATGACTTCGCCTCTGCTACGGGAAATACTCTATCAAATACAGGTTTTCTGCCTATCTTTGCAGTAGCTAGCTCCATCAATCATATGGATGACACAATATGAGCCTAGTCTTCCAATTTTTTTTAGGGCTGACATGGCAGCGAATCTGAGAAGGACTCTACTGGGGATTTTCTGAATCCACACTGCCAAGCAACTTCAAAAATTGATTCACGAAATCTTTTGATATTGTCATTACAACAATCTTGAAGAAATACTCCGCTGGAGGGGTAAGAGAAACTTAAACAAGCAACTCTGTGGGGAACAATGCCACAATCGACATTATCATTACACATCTCACGTCGAGATCCTGAATGTTTGGTAATTAATTTGAGCAAGAGCTCTCTCCACCTGCATGGGAAACAATACTTGAAAAAAAACGGTTAACCAACCTAGTTTATGTTTCAAAATGCATATGTTTGAAAATGGCGTAATGCTCCATTCGACATGGAAATGCTACGCGTTTTGTTCGGTGGATGCAAATATGACACTATATACCGATGCAAATGCAGACTCGAACTGCGGGGATACAGAAAACCGCTTCAGCAAAATAAATGCTGAGGACAACGCCAACTCCGCTGGGGATAACCAGGTGTCACAGAATTATTCCAGCAAAATAAATGCTGGAAGAATGAAACCCGCTTCGCTGAGGAATAACTGAATGCGCCAATCATGATTGGACTTTTTGCTGGGGAGTGAACGGGTATCACACGGTATTCCGGCAAAATAAATGCCAGGACACATAACCAACTCTGTCGGGAAGAGTTTTAATCTTCGAGTTCCACTGGGAGGAAAGAAAATACTTGCCGAAAGAGAGAGAACTCCGCTGGGGACGAAACGACTCTCTTGGGGAAAATCAACTAACTCCGCTGGGGGAGAGTAAACGACCCTATTGAGAAGGGAATCTCTACTGGGAAGAGTAGACTGTCTGGGTACAGCCCACACAAGTTGGAAATATTAATCTTCTAAGGCTAAACCACTCTGCTCGGGATGGGGGATCCTTCTGGGGGACACCACACTGTCTGAATACAGCCTTCGATCTTGGAATCATCAATTCTGCTGAGGGTAAACGCCCTTGCCGGAGAATGTCCCTCGGATAAGCTATGACTAGTTGGGGAATTAGATCCTTCTTCAGTAAGGAACATTGTCATCTCAGAAGCGCGACCTGCATGAGGGATCGAGTCTTTCCGTTACGAGCTTCTGGTCAGTACTGCAATCTTTTGATCGTCCACTTCATATGGTCAGGAACCCTGCAACACCACAAACGAGACAAGACAAGTCTATGCAACCAAATCTATTCAGGTTAGCGTTCGTGACATTATTTTCAATTAATTCAAAGTTTTAGCAATTATTGGCAAGGGCCAGCGACGTTATATACTTGCTAGTTTTATTAAACCTTGGCGTTTGTCATGTACAAAACAGTAAAGAACCAGCATCAAATACTGAATAACATGTTTTATTGATTGGGCCCCTAAATGGGCAGAGTTTTGTACACGGAATGTAACTCCTGAAAAGAGGAAGCTACACACAACAAATATACAAGTACGCACAAGACTCATAAATATAATGATAAATCAAATTTGCACACATGTCGGCAACGGGATGCAGACGAACATCATGAGCTGATCCTCCTATGACTCACCTGACTCTAGTGCTTTCCCAGTATTCACACTTCCGAAGAGATTGTATCTGATAGTTGACCCCTCAGGTATATTCCCCCGCACCAATGCGCACCGCAGTATCAAATTCGGACCGCAGTCATTTGCTTTTCAAATCCCTAACTTTTGCGTGAACCGCCCTTTACGGGTTTTCAGTTCACCGGGATACCCTTTTTTGCCGAAGCCGCCCAGTGTAGGTTTTCAACTTCGCGGGTGTACATTTTTTTCAATTTTATCCCTAATTTTTTTTCCCGAACCTTTCATTCTGTTTTTGGTTCGCCAGGATGCCCCATTTTTGCCTGGACTCTCTTTTTTTTGTCCAGCGGGTCGATTTCAAGCAAAGTATTTTTTAACCGCATCCGAATTCACAGGTGACGTAAAGTCTTCACCGTCCATGGTGGACAACAACAAAGCCCCTCCTGAAAAGACTTTTCTGACAACGTATGGCCCTTCGTAGTTGGGGGTCCACTTGCCCCTGTGATCTGCCTGTGGCGGGAGAATCCTCTTTAGCACAAGGTCGCCCGTCTGAAAGCTCCGAGGATGTATCTTCTTATCATATGCTTTCTTCATTCGGCTCTGGTACAACCGACCATATGCTAGAGAAGCTAGCCTCTTCTCATCCATTAAACTTAGCTGGTTCAACCTACCTTTCACCCATTCTGCCTCGTCTAGTTGGACATCTCGTAATACCCTCAGGGAAGGAATCTCCACTTCCAATGGTAACACTGCTTCCATTCCATATACCAACGAGAACGGGGTTGCCCCGGTTGATGTGCGTACCGTCGTACGATAACCGTGCAAAGCGAAAGGTAGCATCTCATGCCAATCCTTATAGATCACCACCATCTTCTGAACAATCTTCTTTATGTTCTTATTGGCCGCTTCGACAGCGCCATTCATCTTGGGTCGATAAGGAGAGGAGTTGTGATGCTCGATCTTAAAATTCTGACATAGCTCCTTCATCATTTTGTTATTCAGGTTTGAACCGTTGTCGGTAATTATCCACTCGGGGATTCCATATCTGCAAATGATATATCTCTTGATAAACCTGGCTACCACCTGCTTGGTCACATTTGCATAAGATGCCGCTTCCACCCATTTGGTAAAATAATCGATTGCTACCAGAATGAACCGATGTCCGTTAGAAGCCGTCGGCTCGATCTTTCCAATCATGTCGATTCCCCACATTGAGAATGGCCACGGTGACGACATCACGTTCAGAGGACTCTGAGGCACATGGATCTTATCTGCATAGATCTGGCACTTATGACACCTCTTTGCAAACTTGAAACAATCGGTTTCCATAGTTATCCAATAATAACCTGCCCGCAGCAGCTTCCTCGTCATAGCATGCCCACCAGCATGCGTACCAAATGTACCCTCATGTATTTCCTCCATGAGCAACTTCACCTCTTTCTCGTCTACACAATGCAGTAGCACCAAGTCGTGATTTCTCCTATATAAGACACCGTCTGGATTCATATAGAAATTACCCGCCAATCTTCTGAGAGTCTTCTGATCGTGACTGGATGCCCCAGCCGGATACTCTTTGTTTTTCAAGAAATTAAGGATATCAAAATACCAGGGTTTATCATCAGATGCTTCGTCAATGGCAAATACGAAGGCGGGTCTGTCAAGCCGAGAGATGACAATTCTGGGGGCCTCATTCCAGAAGTTGACTTTATACATGGAAGACAAAGTGGCCAGGGCGTCAGCCATTTGATTCTCTGCTCGCGGTACATGATGCAACTCAACCTTGTCAAAGAAGGGCAACAATCTCCTCGCGTAATTCATGTATGGTATCAAATTAGGCTGACGTGTCTCCCATTATCCTTTTATTTGATTCACCACCAGAGCTGAGTCTCCGTATACGTCCAAATTTTTGATTCGCAAATCAATGGCCTCTTCGAGCCCCATGATACAAGCTTCGTATTCGGCTTCATTATTGGTAACTGGAAAGGTCAATCGAGCAGTAAATGGGGGTCCACAGGTAGTAGTCATGTTAGAGATAAACCGGGAAATATAGTTTAATCATCCTAGGAACCCTCTGACTTGTTTCTCTGTAGTAGGGGACGGAATTTCTTGTATGGCTTTAACTTTGTCGGGATCCACTTCAATACCCTTCTAGCTAATGGTGAAACCCAAAAGTTTCCTTGACCGCACATCGAATGTACATTTGTTAGGATTTAGACGAAGTTGGTATTCTCTTAGTCGACGAAACAACTTTAACATGTGCTCAACATGGTCATCCTCAGTCTTAGATTTGGCTATCATATCATCCACATAAACTTCGATCTCTTTATGTATCATGTCATGAAAAAGAGTGGTCATGTCTCTCTGATATGTTACCCCGACATTCTTTAAACCGAACGGCATGACTCTATAACAAAAGGTGCCCCATGGCGTGATGAATGACGTCTTCTCTCTATCTTCGAGATCCATCCTAATTTGATTGTAACCTAAAAATCCATCCATAAAAGAGAAGATTTCATACCTCGTTGTGCTGTTTACCAGTACATCAATATGAGGCAGCGGAAAATCATCCTTTGGACTAGCTTTGTTCAAATCTCGGTAGTCGACGCACATACAGACTTTCGCGTCTTTCTTCGGAATAGGCACAATATTAGATAACCATTATGGGTATTCAGAGGTGATAAGAAAACCTGCATCGATTTGCTTCTATACGTCCTCCTTGATCTTCAAAGCCATGTTGGGATAATATCTTTTAAGTTTCTGTTTGACCGGCGGGAATTCTGGCTTCAAGGGCAGGTGATGTTCCACTATAGTAGTGTTGAGACTAGGCATATCTTGGTATGACCAAGCAAACAAATCGACGTACTCTTTGAGTAACTCAATCAACTTTTCTTTCATGTCAGACTTGAGCAGTGCTCCAATTTTCACCTCTTTATGGATTTCCTCTGTACCTAGATTAATAACTTCTATAAGCTCTTTGTGAGGCTGAATGGATTTATCTTCATTTTCAAGCAATCTAGAAATTTCTTTAGGGATCTCTTCTTTTTCTTCGGCTTCGAACACAGGAAACTCAAAGTTCGGAGAAGGCAATGGGTCATTATTTCTGATATTTTGTTCGTGCAATAATCTACGCATGTGATATGGCTTTATTTTAAATTTAGGAAGTGAAAGTGTGTATGCAAAGTGATTATTGCTTATTATTACCATTTTCATGAAAAAGCAAAAAAGATAAAAGAAAAAGATATGAATACAAAATAATGCTTTTATTAATGATAGCAAATTTCAAACAACATGCCCAAACAAGCCCACCTTTGTCTTGGGCAGAGCAAAGGGAATTATTTTTAAAATAAGCCCACACAACAACTTTTCGCCTTGGGCAGAGTGAAAAACAAAACAAACAGTTACTTTGATATATGGATAATGACAGGCATATCGATCGCACTCCAATTTCGAGCGACTGCTCTAGGCGTCACGAAGTTGGGTAGGTCTTCATCAGAATCTTCTCCAGTGATAGCATTGACCTCGAAATGGTACTCTTTGCGCCTAGATCTAGGAGAATAGAAAGGCACATATGCATCTTCAGTTTCAGAATCATAGCCAGGATCCTTCAAGTAAAGCTCATAGTCTTGATAAGGAATGGAGAGGCTTTTAGAACCATCTGATATATAACCCTTAGATTCATCTTCAGATACCACATTGACATGAGGAGGGTGAATAATCCCTCTGTTGCGGAAAACTTCTTCGATAGGTGGAACAAAAGAACTTTTAGCGACTTGCTTGTTGGAGTTGGCAGCAAAACCAAGATCTTCCCTATTCTTGTTTTTTGGTAGAGACAACACCTTTCCCCATCCTTCTTGGGAACCACTATTCATGACTCGTTGTGTGTCTTTGAAAGATGACATAGAGACTCTAGGCTTCGGGGCATCATTATCAACAATCAAAAGTGCTTGGAATTGAGTCCCAACTTCTTCCTCTGCATCAACATATGAAAATGAAGAAAGATGGCTTACCACCAAGGCTCTCTCATCACAAACCGTAACTGTCTTTCCTTTAAAGGTATATTTCAGTTTCTGGTGCAGTGTAAAGGTAACTCCCCCAGCCTCATATATCCACGGCCTTCCTAATAAACAGATATAGGCGGCGCGAATGTCCATGACTTGGAATGTAATCAGAAAAACCTGCAATCCGATGGTCATCGGCAGATCCACTTCACCGATTACTGTCTTCTTAGATCCATCAAAAGATTTAACAATGATATTGCTTGGCCACATAGGTGGCCCTTGGTATGATAATTTTGTGAGAGTAGTTCTGGCCATTACATTCAGTGAGGACCCAGTGTTGACCAGCACACTAGATAACACATCATTCATACAGTTCACGGAGATGTGTAATGCCGTGTTATGTTTTCTTCCTTCTTCCAGGAGATCTTCTTCATAGAATCTGATATTATTACATAAAGTAATATTACCCGCAATACTGTCAAACTACTTGATAGCCACATCATGTTCAACATAAGCCTGCTCTAACACTTTCTGCAATGCTTCTCTATGGGCTTCTGAACTCATCAGTAGCTGTAATACAGAAATCTTGGAAGGGGTTTGCAACAATTGATCCACGACTTTGTACTCACTTCTTTTGATTAACTTCAAAAATTCATCAGGTTTAGAAGAATCAGATCCACTAGGCTGTCCAACAGCTGTATCTTTTGCATTTGGTTATTCAAATGAAATCTCTTTGTTTTTTGGAAGCAATGAGGGATAAAATCGACCACTTCTAGTCACTCTGCTAACGTATGCAATATTAACAATTGAGGGTAGAATAGGTAAAGGTATATCTTTTCCGTTTTCCATCATCATGGCATTATACTTGTATAGAACCTCCCTATTGGAAGTATAAGAAATCGGTCCAGGAACATTAATTATCAGGGGAGTTACGGAAGGTCTTCTACTGTCATATATGACTTCAATGCGCTCCACTTCCTTGAAGTGGGGTACTATAACGAATACTTCTTCATCTTCTTCCATAGGAGTGGGATCCCTGTTATACACAACTGTAATAACTCTTCTATCCAGTAGGTTCTGAATGTCTTCTCTTGCAAGGCGACAACCTCGAGAGTTTATAGAAAAAATGGAATAAGCAGCATAGTTATGACGCTCATGATTGAAGAAAACCATTCTTGTCAAACCACCATGCATTCTTACTAAGGACTTCTGAATGTACTTCAAATCAAATACATCATACTTTCCTGGGCAACCTTGAACCATATTCACAGTGGATGAACCATGCTGAGGCAGGGGCTTGTCTTCCACATTAGGATTTGAATCTTTAAAAGATAAGATTATGCACTTAACCAGTCTTTGAACATCTGCTTTCAGTCCATAGTAATTCTCATTATCATGACCCAGAGCACCCTGGTGGTATGGACAAACTTTATCTGCTCTATACTATTATGGGATATTCTTGGGTACCTCTGGTGGGGCCTTGGTCTGAATGTGTCCCTTGTGTAGCAAAGCCTGAAATAATTCTGCATAGGTCATAGGAATAGGATCAAAATCCAGCTTTCTGTGCACACGACCCTGATTATTAAACTATGGCCGATTTTGTTGAGGGGATTATTGATTTTGCTAGCGCTGATTCTGTGGAGCTTGAGGTGGTTGATATGGTTGATTGAACTGTGGCTGGTAGGCCGGAGTATTGATTATCGGTGTCACGGCAGCAACTTGTTGAGGTTGTTGGTACCTCCTTCTTGGTCGTCCCTGATGCACGACACTCACATCTTGTTCTCTCTTCTTGACAAAGCTACTTCCATATTTTTTTTACTGTTAGGAGTACTTCCTTCCTTAGCTACCCTTCTTTCACGGACTCCTTCCTCTAAACGCATACCCATATTCACCATTTCAGTGAAGTCATTAGGCGCGCTAGCTACCATTCTCTCGTAGAAAAACGAACCCAGTGTTTTCAAAAAACTCTTGGTCATTTATTTCTCTTCCAACAGCGGTGTAACTTGAGCGGCTAACTCACACCAGCGCTGGGTGTACTCTTTGAAATTTTCCTTGTCTCTTTGGGTCATGGCTCTTAGTTGATCTTGATCAGGAGTCATGTCGACATTGTATTTATACTGCTTGATAAAGGCTTCACAGAGGTCGTTGAATGTCTGAATCTTCATGACATCCAACCCCATATACCATTTGAGAGTTGCACCAGTCAAACTGTCTTGAAAATAATGGATATACCCCAAATTTTACCCTTAGATTCATTGATTATTCGCATTTTCATTTTTGGTTGATCTTTCGTTTTAGCAAACCGTTTAACCAGTTTGTCCGTTTTGTTTTATGAAGACAGGTTTGTTGTAAGAGATTCAAGGCTTTATGGGTGTTCTAGTCTTTGCAAGATGTGTTGAAATAAGGAGTAGACACACCCTTATGATTGTGATCCTCAGTCAGAACAGGGTCAATGTCCCTCCAAGGTTTTTCTTTGAGATTTCTCCAGAGAGGATTGAGATTAAGGTGTTTTTACCCATGGATTTTGAACTGTGATCATTAGAAGACTATTGAGAATTTTGTGGTGATTGGCATTACATATGGTGTCCTAATTTTCAAAGGATTCTTTAAACAAGACTTGGCCCTTATTCACAAGTTTTGCAAAATCACTAGTTTCTATTCCAATAAAAAGGACTCTTCATCCAAATAGCCAAATTCAAGACATTATTCATGAAATATCCATGTTAGTGCCATTGGAATAAGGTTGGAAGTTCATATTATTCTCAAGGTTGAGTTGATAAATTTGAATTAATTTAAGACAAAGTTGAAATAGAAAAATTCATATTTTACATACATAATCCAAGTCTTTACAAACAATATGCAAGATTACAACATCCTTTACAAATTCAAAATCCTACAACTAGACTATTTTCAAAGCCCTCGTTATCTTCAAGTCTCCATAACTGGCTTCAATGTTCTAGCCCTGCAAACAACAACAAGACAGTAATAAAAGTTTAAGAATGGAAAAAGTAAAGGATGATGAATTTTTGACAACCCTCAGAACTTAGAGTTCATCATTGGACAAGGGGGGAGGGCAACAATGGATTTTCCACCAACTTCCATTGCTAAAAACAGACAGAATATTGCAAACCAACAACAAGTTTTTTCAGGAGGCATTATCACTTCCCAAACAAAACAACAACAACAATGTCGAAGCAAAACGGTTCAGACACGTCATCATCACCATTTTTTCCTTTCACAGCACATTCTAAGAATCTGGCAGCATCTGAACTATTCGTGAAAAAGGAAAAAGAAGAGTAAAGAAAATTAAAAACGAATTGTTGTCCAAAACCGCAAGTCCAAACAAGGCCCACAGACTTTCCAAAAAAAAAATCCTCAAGCAAGTCATCCGAAAATAGAAAAAACCATCGTCATCAATATTAGCAAAGACGAAAATGGAAAATTCCCAAACACAGTTCAGACAAAATCAAACAAATATGGAAAGTATTTAAAAGTTTTTCAATTCATTTTGAGTCTCACAAAATGTTATAAAAAGAAGAAGTTCGCAAGAAAAGAGGGGGGGAAAATCTCAGAGCTCAGAAAGCCATCACAGCAAAACCTCAAAAATCCACAAACCCTAACCTCAAACACAAACACCCACACGAGACTCAGAAAAACCGAGAGAATCTTATTCGGTCCTGGGCTTATTCATCGTAATTGCCATCGTCGCCGCGACATCACCGGAGCTTCACCGATAACCTCTCGATAGCCACCGCGAACCATTGCCAGGACCACCGTCGCTTGTCTTTTTCATTGGGTAACCTTTTTTCATCAAACTGTTGGATCCGTTTGAACTTTTTGTTCGTGTTTGTTTGTTCACAGGAAATAAGAGAAACAAAGGGTCCGAGAGTGAGAAGAAGAAGAGGTTCGTGAGACAGAAGAGTTGAGAAGAACGAAGAAGAGGATTCGGTGTCGCTTGGTTCATTTAGGGATTTAGGGTTTCATTTGAAACCCTTTCTCCTTTCTGTTTAGTTTTTCGGACCGGGTTGGGTCCGGTGGGCTCATAGCCACTGGACCAACCCATTTATTTTTGATTTATTTGTTGTTTTTTTAAGTTTTATGTTTTATTTTTGTAAGATAATATATAATAAAAAAACTAACATATAAACTAACATTAATGAACTAAATAAAAATCAGAAATATCAATAAAAAATAAGAAAAATATAATTAGATTTAATTTATGTTTCAAATTATCTCAAGAACAAAATACAAAAAAATATTAGATTTAGTTTTAATATTTATTTCAAATTAACAAAAACACTTTTAATTTAGTTAGAATTTGATAATCTTATTTTTTTTTTTTTTAAAGTTAGATAATTTGAACTTTTTAATTTAAATTAATTTGGATCATTTTAGCATTAATTTAAAAACTATTTTTATCAAACTAATCTTCTTTCTATTTTTCTCTAATTCAACCTTTACTAAAAAGAAAAAAAAATTATTTAACTTAAAGCTTAACTAATACTCTTTAATTTAACCACTTTCAAAATAACTGAGATTTAATTTCATTTGCTAAACTTTTTTCTTATTTCCACTTAATCATATTTTTCTCAAAACCACAAAAACAATTTAATTTCTCCAATTACAATTTACCAATCTAATTGATCACTTCCTCTAATTTAATATCTAATTATGCTTATTGTACAGTATTTGCATTTCAATATCTCATTCTTATCACCTATATTATATTTTGCTTTACATTTTCGTTATCCACTGTTCGTTTCCGAAGGAAAGGTTTTCCGTTTGACCGCCGTGTCAATGCCTTTACCCTCACCCCATCCTAGCCTTAGGATCCAAGTCGCTGTACTCGTGCTTAGGCGTCATGTCGTGGACATACCATACCTTTTCCTAGCCTTAGGATTTGAGTCGCCGTACTCATGCTTAGGCGTCCCGTCGTGGACATCCACCCCTTTATCCTAGCCTTAGGATTAGGAGTCGCCGCACTCCATGTAAGTCCCCGCCGTGGAATACTTACTTCACCCTTTTCAACTCAACTCTACAACGTAGATTCGGAGTCGCCGCACTCCACGTAAGCGCTTCCATATGAACGTTTACTCCCTCTTGGAACCTTGACCACAGTCAAGAAGTTCCTCTCCCTCTTTGAGGAGAACTACGATTACTCTGATTCTATCCCTTACCTCGGATACATAGGCACAAGATGCGAGTCTTGGCGAGTATACTTAGGAGTAACCCCTTAGGTCCTTCTCTTTACCTTCAACTCTTTAGCATACCTTAAATAGATAGATATACCAAATAGCACATTTTAAACAAGAGGTTCCTGTAGAGTACTACAGAAGTTTAGGATGTTAATACCTTCCCTAAGCTTAACCAACCCCCGAACCCTAGATCTCTCCCTGCATTGTGTTTATGATGCAAAATAGGTTTTTCCTTTCTTTAACCTTTCCTTCGGATAAACTAAAGACCGGTTGTGAACTAAAGATGTGGTTTAAATTAATCAATAATTTGATATCCTATTCTCACAGGAACAGATAAGTAACTGGTCATTTTCTGTTTGTGTCGGCATCTTCCGGGCGTAAATAATGAGATGACTTTGCGGACAGGTGTTACCTTTGTACTTTTCAAAATCCAAAACCTTGAGTTTTGGAGGGACTTTGACATTTGGGACCAAACAGAGGTCAAAAGCACTTTTCCCAAACAATTATTTTCCTCCGAGAGCTTCCAGTTCCTTCTGGATTTCTGAGAGTTCGTCCTGAAATTCGTCCATCCTTTCATCAAATTCTACAGTCTCGCTAGGCACACTATGATACACTGGTTTTTCCAAGACATATGGAGTAGCATTCGCATACGGTGGTGGCATAGACATCACAATAGTGGAGGCAGGAATTGTAGTCACAATAGGAATGGTGGTCACAGCAGGAATTTTAGGGACCGGTGGACGGTATCCAGCTGGTGTCAAAAAGGGAGGCATCCCCCATGGGAAACTTGGTGGCATGTTGTACGAAGGTTTAGTAGTAGCAGACACCACTGGGATCGGTGCTGATATGATTTCATAAATAGCAGTCCTCTGAGGGTTCTCTTGAGAATTATGCGACGACTGATTCGTCAATGCTTCACACAATCCATTAAGCCTTTTCAAAGTCTCTTTCAAAGTAGTGACTTCATCACGGAGCACCCGATTCTCTTGCTCTATTTGATCCATTATTTGATGTTGGTTGGCTCGAGTGTTATATTGGTGATTTAACTTGTCTGTGAAGATGAAGCAAGAGTAAGAACCTGGAATGCAGAGGATGTCATGCTAATGCATATGCACATGCACAAATGCGAATGAAACTTCAAGAAACGTAAAAACCATATTTGCAAATATTGTAATAACATGAATTCAAGATAATTGAAAAACTTACTTTACTACTCAAATTGAAGAATTATTACAAAGCGAAAGGTACTCCTTCAAGAGTAAATACATCAAAAGTACTGAAAATAAAGCAAAGGAAACTAGGAATATAATCCTCTTTATTACAGCCCTTTCTTTCCGTGAAGTTCCTCCATAAGTTGTTTGATCTATTCTAGTATCTTTGCCTTTTCGAGGATGAGCTTGTCCACATACTGTTTCCAAGCCACCGAAGTTGAAGGAAGACCAGAGCTAGTGGTTGACCCTGATGACACACGAGAGGAAAATAAATCCTCTTGCACTTTCCTTTTCTTCGAGGATTCTTCTTCCTTCTTTTGTTGTTGAGGCTTCTGCAGTTTTTTGTTCTCTAGACTGAGGATGTAGTACTTATTCTTCCAATCATTCTTTTCCTTCAAAACCTCATCCAAAGCACTTTTTAGTTTCCCTTCTTCACTTATAATAGTTCAGGCGGAATCCTGAAGAGTTAACATCATGGGTTCGTGAAAAGGAAAAGGTATCTTCAGCTCAAAAGCCCCCTCTTGTACCCATCGCAGATAAGTTTCTGAGACAGTACATCCAGGATACCCTAATGCATTCATCCCTTTTTTTTATGAATGTGACACCACGCCTACACAATCCTAGCTTTGAATTCTGAATTTTCTCCTTCCTTGAGAAAAATTCCTTCTAGAAGAGTCTGGTCCGGCTTCTCTTTCATCGAATGTTCGAGTTGTCTACGTGCCAAAACAGGATTATAACTAATACATCCTTTCGTTCCAAAAGGGGTATATTAGGGAAATCTCCACAGCTATTAATCATTCTAACTCCACCATACATAGGGTCATACCATACAACATCAGAATGTGTAAGGGACATGACTATCTTTAACCAACATGGCGCCTCCTTTAGACCCCAGATGGTTGTAAATCTTGTCAAATGAGAACTGAACCATGTGTAAAGAAGAGTAGTGCAACAGACCATCTGACCCCCTCCTTCATAATTATTTAAATAAATGGAATGATAGGTATCAGCCAACAAGGTGGGAACTGGATTCCTGAGTTTGAAGATTTTGATGGCGTCCATATCGACAATGTCGTTGATGCTCGGAAACAAGAAAATCCCATAGGCTAATAGTATGAAGGTGGCTTCAAGTACTTTAGTATTCTTCTTATCAGCATGGTAATGAACCTTTTCTATCAAGAATTCAGCCGGTAATCCAAGGACTCCTTCCTTAGTGGTCATATGAGTTTGAATGTTAGACAAACTCAGGCGTGTAGCATTTGCAATGTCTTGATCACTAGGTATGCCTTATGTTCTAGAGAATAGAGGTTGATACGTGACAGTCATTCCCATCAAAGTAGAATATTCCTCCAAAGTATGCATCAATTGGTAGTCGGGAAAAGTGAAACAGTGGTAAAGAGTATCATAGAACTGGACGAGCGTGTCTAGTAATCCATCAATCATCTTGAGTCTCAAAAATGGAAAGATTCTTCCATATTCATCCAAGAAGTTCAAACGATTATCGATTAGACTTCCCAGTTCCCTTAGGCTTTCAAGCTTCGGACTCTTGAAGGTGTACTTCAGCGTTTCTCTTCTTCCGAAATCCATTTTACAATATCTGCAAAACAATTTGGGTTTCTTGAAGGGTTAGAGAAAAACAAAATGCAAAGATGCGAATGTGAAAGGTTTCATAGAATTCGAGTATTTACAAACGTCATAGAATACCAAAAGAAACTTATTTATTATTTAATAACGGATTACAAATAAATATTCTTAAAAAGAGTCTTAAGATAACAACTAAATAAAAGCTAATAAAGTCCTAAGGAAGTCTTGTATTATGCTCCTTAATCTGCTCCTCCAACTGGGTCTTCTCGAAGATGAGCTTGTCTACGATTAACTTCCAAGGAGTGGTTTGAGGGCTAGAAGAAAATAAATCCTCCTGCACTTTTCTCTTCTTGCAAGAAAGTACTTCTTCACTCTTCAGTTGTAATTGTCTCTAGAGTTCAACATTCTCTTCGACAAACACCTGATACTTATTTTTCCAAGCCTCGCCTTTTTGTTGTGCTTTGCTCAGAGCAATCTTCAGTTCTTCCACTTCAGACATGAAAATCAGATCATGTTCTCTTTTCAAAGGCATGGGCTCTTGTCGGGGATAAGGCATCTTCAGCTTGATAGCCCTATCTCGGACCCATTGGAGATAAGGTTCCAAAGAAACACAGTTAGGCTTCCCCAAACTTTCTTTTCCTCTTTTGTGTAGATGATGCCATGCAATCACAATCTTTTCCTGAAGTTCCTTGTTATCTTTGAAGAAAATATTTTCCACATGAACACTCTTGGATTGATCTTTCAGAGGATATCCTAACTGACAGCGAGCTACAACAGGATTGTAACTAATTCCTCCGTTAGTGCTAAGGAGAGGCACATTAGTGAAGTATCCCCAACTGTCAATGATTAGTATCCCATTGTCACGGTTGTACCAGTCAATATCCGAGTGGGTAATAGTCGTTATATTCTGTGACCAACAACCTTTATTAAGGTCCCAGAAGAAACCAGACTTGGGCAAGTGCGAAACAAACCACTTGTACAATAAGGGTACACAACACGTAATCATTCCTCCATCATGGAAGTTTCTGAGATGAACCGAATGGTAAGCATCAGCTAGCAAAGTTGGTACTGGATTATTCTTTATAAAAGCTTTGATAGCGTTAAGGTCAACAAATCCTTCAAAGCTTGGGAAAAGAAACACTTCATAGATGAATAAAGCGAGGATAGCCTCAAATGTGTTCATGCTCATATGATCGGCGTAATATTATGCCTTTCCGATTAGAAAGTCCGTGGTTAATCCATAAACTCCACCTTTAGTGGTCATATTAGCTTTGATATCAGATAATTTCATATATGTATATATATATATATATATATATATATATATATATATATATATATATATATATATATATATATATATATATATATATATATATATATATATATATATATATATATATATATATATATATATATATATATATATATATATATATATATATATATATATATATATATATATATATATATATATATATATATATATATATATATATATATATATATATATATATATATATATATATATATATATATATATAGCTTTAGCAATATCCTGTTCTTTAGGGTCCTTCTCCAGAAAAAGGAAAGGAGACTCAATCAAAATGGGCAAACCAACCAACTGAGAATACTCTTCTAAGGTAGGTACTAGGTGATAGTCTGGGAAAGTAAAGCAGTGATAGTCTAGATTATAAAACTATAGTAAAGTAGAAAGAAGTCCATTATCCACCTGAATCTTCAATAATGATAAGAGCTTCCCATACTTGTTTCTGAACTTTTCTTGATCTTCAACCAGAGCCCCTAACTTCCTTAAGTCATCCAATTTAAGACTCTTGAAAGAATATTTCAAAGTGTGTTTCCTTTTGCAATCCATAATGGTCATGTGATGTTCATAAATAAAACTTTGAATTCCATGAAACCAATATAATATGATGCTTATGATTGCAAGGATGCACAAACGCAGGAAACCAAAGATACACAAATATAAGTATACATAAAAACAAATAGAAAAACTAGGTTTAAAAACAATGAGCATGGAGTAAGGGTCTACCCATCCCAAAATGGTGTCGACTAAGGGTTCAATGTACCTGCAAAACAAGGTTCTAAAAAGTTCCCAAGGTCATCAGTCCATCTTTCGGATATTATCAATTACCCAAATACTTTGTAGTTAATAATATTCTTAAGAGAACCTTTTTTTAGTGTAGCCTCACATATCAACTATTTTGGGACTACTCCCTCATAGTCATCGTGCTACGTCCTAAGAAAGGCAAAGTTGAGTTAAGGGTAACTAAAGGTTCCCAGTATAATAGGATCCTAGGTCGAAAATAGTAAGTGTTTTCATGAATACTCATTCAATAGTACCATCCTAAAGAGGGCCTCCACTGAGTGGTGATTCTCAAGTCAGCTTGGTTGGGAATCAACTCTCTATAAGCCTTCTCAAATATATCACCTTCCTATCATAAGTATACTCGAGTTCGGGTGTAGGACCTTTCTCACCACACAAGGATAACAACCCAAAGCATAAACAAATATACAGATAAATGTACATATAGATAAAACAACAGTAAACACAAATAAACAAGTTAGGGGGAACCCTTCATTTCTCCCCAGTGAAGTCTCCATTCCTGTCGCGGTGAGAATTGGATATCAAACTATTGATTAACTTGAATCGCAAATCATTAGTCACCACTGGTCTTTAAATTGTCCAAGGGAAGGGAAAAATATCGGTTTTCTAAAACATTAAAGATTCCTACTTAACTAGACCAAGCGCTTTCGCTTCCTTTGAAGAGTTAAGACTAACCAAACTTATCTAAAGGTTTGACGGCTTTCGATCTTACCCAACAGATTTTAAGTGCAGAAAATAAGTGTTAAAAGTCAGAATAACCCCTAAGTAATTCTATCGACAGTCGTATGGAATACTATTTTAAATAGGATCGTCGCATCCTAGCCTTTAAGATTTAGCCGGACATGGTAAAGTAAATAGACATGGTAAATAAATGCAAGTAAATTAAGTGCGGGGAAATAAATAAAGTGCGACAAAGGGTGCAATAAATAAATAGAAACCTGCTCCAAACGGGAGGCTTCAAATCTTGGCACAACTTGAAGTAAATGACAAAAATAAAATGGCGGCAGGATTAACTTCTACCAAAGTTCTCCAAACCCTATTACAGACTCGATTAGACAATGCGATAACCCCTCGATGTGAGAAGTTTATCACTTTACAATAGGTGAAATTTATGGCTTGAGTTCTGTAACTAAGCTTGGATGATTAGAAATGAGACAGAACTCCTCTATTTATAGTGGTAGGAAAGTACAGGTAAGGGCAAGAACGCCCTCCAACTCCTTTTGGGAGGGAAACGAGATTGCAAAGGTGGCGCCCGCCACCTCCCTATGGCGCCAGCCACATGAACTAGGGTGGAAAAGAGTGGGAGACGTGGCAGTTATCAGCAATTGGTCTTCTATCCAATGTGTGGCATCCCCTATGGCGCCTGCCATGGTGGAAGCCATGTGTACAGTTCCAGAGAATATTGGTCTTTTAGCTCATTTTTCTTCATTTCTTCTCGAGTAGCTTCGAAAATACAAAAATCTGAAAAAGAAACAAAACAAAGGCATAATACAAGAAAACAAAAATAAAATCCTAAATAACATGCGCAAATCGAGTCGAATAAACAATATATTTTAGGTTTATCAAATTCTCCCACACTAAAATCTTTGCTTGTCCTCAAGCAAAACATCATGATAGAAAAGGGTGATATCCATAAATGATCTGGGCAAGAAGGGCTTATAAGTTCAAGCTAGGATGAAGCGATAAGTGATGACTTAGTAAACCACGGGTAACGAAATGACACTTCTCCGTAAATACGGACATAGGCTTCGTTTTTACAAAGATCAATCCGTACTACCCTATTGTATCTAGGCCTACTTTTAAATCTCCTTTTGGGTCCTTTTCATTCAGGCGCAATCACATTAAGCCCGTTATCCATACATATTCATAGTGAAGTGACCGGTTAGTGATTCTGATCTTTAAGCATGGGGGATCAGATCGTAATCCGCCCTACCAAGTTCAGCACCAGACACCTCTGAACCAACTACAATTGGAAGATATTTTTATTTTCTTTCATCATCATTTTTTCTTTTTCGGAATTTTTACAACTTTTTGGGTTAAATGACCTTGTGAGGGTTACCTATACCCGAGTTGCAATTATTTTCAACATACAGATCATTCACTTATATTCATCGGTCCTTCACTTAGATCATGCTTTGGTCGGAGCTTATTACTAGGATAACCTACTAAGGACTTACTATGAACATTTTATTAAGGCCATGGTACATAGGGTATCGAGGTTGATTTCTACATTCGCAAAGCCTAAGGTGTTATGATGGTACTGATGTTTCAAAAAGATTTTTCGAAATCATCCGCATCCTAACTCGAACTTGCCTCAAAGCCTAAAAAATTTCAGGATAATACACTTTTTGTCAAAAGATTTTTTTGGTGGGGCAAAGTAATGAGGGAACAAGGGTATACTGCAAATGACTCGTTAAGCACATGTGTGTTCTAAAAAACGAAAAGAAAATAAGAAGGGAAATAAACTAGAAAGTGATAAAAGAAATGAAAAATGCAAGAAAAAAAACAAGAAAATAAATAAAGTCTCCTCCCACACTTAAATTGAACATTGTCCTCAATGTTTCAAAATAAGAAAGGGACGAGGTACCTGAAGGGCCTAAGGCATGTTGTTGGTGTTGTCGCCAGCATGTGGTGAGTACCTAGGGCGGCGAGATCTGCTGCGACGATGATCACTCTGAAAAGCGTTGAACTCGTCGAATCTGGTGGTCAAATCAGCTTGAGATTACATCATGCTTTGCATGGATTGGCTCATTTGCTGCTGAGACTCTTGCATAAATCTCATGTTCTCGGTTAACTGCTGTTATATGGTGGTGAGAAAGTTATCGCGTCTTTCCTCTCTTGCTAACTGGTCTCGCCACATCTGCTCAGATATATAAAAACCGGGAGCGGTACCTGCAGAATGGTAAAAGGAAGACGGTGCAGTGTGTGTCTGTGGTACATGGTGAGGCGGCATAGGATGATCGGGAGACTGCTCTCGTCGGTCATACTCGTCATCGGTATCATCCCCGTCACCAACAGGAATGTTCAGAGGTACTGAACCTATAATGGGTGGAGCATCTAAATCGTAGGTCCAGTTCCTCGCGATAGTCACATCTGTGTGTCTAGTGCAAGGCAGAACGATAGATGGGATAGCCTTTCCATAGATCATAAGCTCAAATCCCCCTTCCTTCCTGACCTTGCACAGTTTCATATCTTTTAAGAATTTTAAATTAATTATGCGAGGAGGAAGGGGTGCTAAAGTTGCTATCTCTACATCTAGGTTCAGAGCCTTTGCAATAAACGTAATAAGTCCTCCGAAAGCAATGGTCCAAGTGCCCTTGATTGAGGCATTCATATGGGCAATCATGAACGGATCCACATAAAATCTCCTACTTATGAGGCACCCCTGCAAAAATAGTAATTCTTTTGCATTCACCTTATTTGGATTCTCCTGGCCAAAGATAGTACAGGCTAACATCTAGCGAAATACGCGGATGGCCGGCTTATGGATCCGGGAGGCAAGTATTCCTTCAAAAGATGTAATCGTAAAATTTGACAACCCGTGCCAAAAGGAAAATGCCTCCACAGACCAATCAGAATCCAGAGGTGCTTCACAAATAGCACTTTCACCAAACGGCAGTCCTAGCCTCTCTGGGAGTTCGTCGGTACTAAATGTGTATTCCACATTAAACATTCGGAACTGCACCGTGCTGACGGTACTAGCAGTGTCGGGCCTGACAACATAAATTAGGGAACTCAAGAATTCCCTGGTCAGCCTCTCAAAAGTAGGATCACGTCTAGAAAATATTTCGTGCAGTCCTAAAGTGTCTAACAAGTGATAAACGCTGTGGTAAATACCCAAAGAATACAGACAGTTGTCATCTACGTACCGTGTCGAAGCGATGTCCCGACTTTGCAGTTTTTTGAGAATTTTCCGTTGTCTTTCTCCAGGCTTCCCTTAATGCAAAATGTAACCTTTGTGTTCCATAGATGTACTCTTGAGATGGAAGATGAGTGAAAATGGGTATTTTTGGAGTTTTGTAAAAATGGGTTTTTGATGGATTTTGGTGAGGGAAGGTGAAAATGGAACTTGGAATGGTTAATGGGTTGGTGAGTGCATGATGAAATTAGGAACTTTTGGTGCTTTGGGGGAGATTTTTGGATGGCCAAAAATGGAGTTTTGGAGGTTTTAGATGTGAAAATGGTGGTTTTGCAACTTCTGCCCCACATATAGTCCAGACCCCGTGGCGGGCGCCATCCTTACTAAACGTGATTGGGCCGGATTTTTGGTGCTTTGTTTGGGCTTTGGTGCTCCTTCTTGATTTTTGGGGTGTGCTGGCAGTAAAAGTCACCTGTCTTGGCACACTTATTTTTTTTCTCCTATATATATTTTTTCTTTTTCCTTATTTTGACATAAAAAATCAGGAAACATAATTAAGTAAATAAAATAAAATAAACTACATGAAATAGGGAAATAGAAATCATCATAAACATGTATATATATAAACCGTAAAATTAATGTCATAAAATAAAAACGTAAGCAAATGAAATAAGTCTATAAATGAAGGTGGAAATAAAGCAAACGATAAAAAGTAATGAAATAGTGTCGTCACGGAGCTGGCTGCTCGTCTGTCTGGTGAGGATGACGGAGGGTGTGTAGGTCTGAGATCTCTTGTACAGTGTGTCAGCTTCCGTTGCACGAGTCATGTCTGATATCTGCACCTGCAAAGTGAGGTCAGCGACTGTCTGCTGGAGTCTAACTATCTCTATACGTAGCTCTGCTATCTGAGTATACAAGTCAGTCCTTCGCAGTGAGTGATTATTGGATAATATTGCCATCCTCGGAGAGGGCGGTGAAGGATGGTGCTTTGCTAAAGGCAGTGTGCGTGGCTCATCAATCGTCTCTCCATAACCTTCCAAGGTGTAACTCTAGTTGGAAGGATCATGGACACTAGTCATAGCAGGATCAGGCAATGTAAAAAAGTGGATGGTCTGGTAGTCGATCAGGAGTCTGAAATTATCAGGCTGGAATGATGCTCTCATCATCAACCCTCTGTCCAAACAGAAATCAATATCCAAAAAGGTGTATCCATAATATGGAGTCAAGTGCAGTAGCTGGCTGGTAAGTCCTAATGTTGTGGCTATCTGAGTGACGGTGCCTCCTACGTGAATAATCCCTTCGGAGGATCTAGATGCGCCCTCGAGATTATTCAGCAAAAAGTTCCCACATGCCACTAGGCGTAGTCGGTTTGCACAGAATAGGAAGAAGATCTCTTCCTTACTAACACGCATGTCAGAGTCAGCCTTCCGAGGAAAGTGTGAGCCAGGATCATTTGAAAGTACCTCATAGTTGGGTTGTGGATGACTGGAGATAGCTGAGTGGATGGGTTGAGGCTCCCTCCTCTTGTAATGTCTCTCCAAAATTGGTCGATGTCTCGACTCATAAAATAACCCATCGGTAGGTCAGGTATAGCATCAGGGGTGGTCTGAAATCCGAGCAGGTCACCAAACTCCTTCGTGGTAAAGGCATACTTTGTGCCAAATAGTCTAAATATGGCAGTGCCGTCCTTACCAACGTATTGTTCGTGGCGGAAAGATCTAAGGAACTCTAGAGTAAGGTGCTTGTAGGTCTGGTGTAACTGATCAGCATATTTGTCCCAATGGAGCTGATGACAAGGAAACCGTATGCTGGGCTTAATGCCTAAAGCTTCCATTCAGGCTTGATCTGGGTACCGGGTCGATGCCATAGGACGCTGCTGAAGAACATAGTACCTCTGCCACTGGTTGTCGTCCCTAAAGATGACGTGCATGTCGTCAAGAGGTTGCATCCTGCAAGTAAAATTTTAGAGAACAAGACCT
Source organism: Lathyrus sativus (assembly GCA_963859935.3). Taxonomy (NCBI): domain Eukaryota; kingdom Viridiplantae; phylum Streptophyta; class Magnoliopsida; order Fabales; family Fabaceae; genus Lathyrus; species Lathyrus sativus. Next base: position 260,674,329 of record OZ012737.1, on the reverse strand, counting down.
GAAAGCATAAGCATCATAAACCGTTAGTTGACATATAAAATAATAATTACTAAAAAAGGAAAATAAAATAAAAGATAAGTAAATAAAAGTAAAGAAAATCGTGGGTTGCCTCCCAAGCAGCGTTTTTTTAATGTCGTTAGCTTGACAAGTAGAACCTATATCATTGAAGTAGGCAGTGATGGATCAATAAAGGTGTGGCTGGAGTAATCTTCAGGAATGTCCCCTCCTTCGTAAAATTTTAATCTCTGCCCGTTTACAATGAATGGGCTACATGATTGGTTCTGGATCTCGATTGCTCCTGATTGTAGAACTTTGGTAACTATAAAGGGACCTGTCCACCTTGAAGAAGCTTGCCAGGAAAGAGTTGCAATCTGGAGTTAAATAGGAGAACAGGATCTCCTATATGGAAATCTTTCTTCACGATCTTCTTGTCATGCCAGGCCTTGGTTCTTTCTTTATAAATAGCGTTTTCGTAGGCGGGTTGGCAGAGTTCTTCTAGTTTATGTATATCAAGGACGCGGTTTTCTCCAACAGTCAAATAGTCAAAGTTTAGGGTTTTTATGGCCCAATAGGCCTTGTGTTCTAATTCAAAGGGTAGATGACAGGATTTTCCATAGACCAGTTGGTAAGGAGTTGTTCCAATAAGGGTTTTGAATGCGGTTCTATAGGCCCATAACGCATCTTGCAACTTCTGAGACCAATCTTTTCTTGACATAGAAACCGTTTTTTCTAAGATTTGTTTAATTTCTCTATTGGATACTTCTACTTGGCCACTAGTCTGTGGGTGATAAGGTGTCTTTATCCTAGGCTTAACTCCATATTTTCTTAAAAGCTTTTCGAAGATTCTTGATATGAAATGTGATCCACTATCGGTGATAACAAGACGGGGTGTTCTGAATCTAGGGAATATATAATTCTTAAACAGCTTTATGACTACACATGTGTCGTTGGTGGGAGAGGCTATGGCTTCAATCATTTTAGACACGTAGTTAACTGCTACTAAGATGTATTTGTTTCCTAAGAAAGACGGAAATGGTCCCATAAAGTCTATGCCCCAAACATCAAAAAGTTCAACCTATTGAATATTTCATAAGGGCATTTCGTCACGCCTTGAGATGTTCCCAGTGTGTTGGCATCGATCACATTTAACTATATAGGTGTGTATATCATGCCATATTGTCGGCCAAAACAGGCTTGCTCTAAGAATCTTGGCGTGAGTTTTGGAGGTTCCAGAGTCTCCTCCATAAGGTGCAGAGTGACAGTGTTCTATTATCTTTCTTACTTCTTCTTTTGGGACGCAACGACGGAAAATACCGTCCATGCCTCTTTTAAAAAGGAGCGATTTGTCCCAATAGAAGTGTATTACGTCGTTAAATAACTTATTTCTCTGCTGGTAGTTAAAATCGGGGGGTATGATATCGGCAGCTAGGTAATTTACAAAATCCGTGTACCAAGGTACGCTGCTTACTACCAGAGATCTCTCAGGGTTCTTAGAAAGATCTAGGTTGCTCTCTTCTATGGCTTCTATCCTAGCGATTAACCTGTCGTAGGTAAAATCATCGTTTATAGGGAGTGGATCTGGTTTTAGGTACTCAAGCCTAGAAAGGTGATCAGCAGCTACATTTTCTGTGCCTTCCTTGTCTCTAATATCCAGATCAAACTCTTGTAATAGGAGGATCCACCGAAGTAACCTAGGTTTGGCATCCTTCTTGTTTAATAAGTAACGGATGGCAGCGTGATCTGTATAAACTATAATTTTGGCTCCTACCAAATAGGATCGAAATTTTTCATAGAAAAAACTACAGCAAGTTATTTCTCAGGGGTAGCGTAGTTAAGTTGTGCAGCATTTAGGGTTCTACTAACATAGTATATAACATGTAATTTCTTATCCTTTATTTTCCCTAGGACAGCTCCAACAGCGTAATCGCTAGCATCGCACATGATTTCAAAAGGTTCGACCCAATTTGGAGGTTGGATAATGGGTGCCGAGATCAACGCTTGTTTTAGAAAGTTGAATGCTTCAAGGCATTTTTCGTCAAAGTTAAACTCGATATCTTTCATTAGGAGGACGGTTAAAGGTTTGGTTATCTTAGAGAAGTCTTTAATAAAGCGCCGGTAGAAACCAGCGTGTCCAAGAAAACTTTGGAATTCTCTGACAGTGTTAGGGGGTTTAAGATTTTCTATCACTTCTATCTTAGCTCTATCTACTTCGATACCTCTTTCAGAGACTATATATCCTAAGACTATGCCTTCGGTGACCATAAAGTGACATTTCTCCCAGTTCAACACCAGGTTGACATCAACACATCTTTTTAGGATTTTCTTAAGGTTAGCGAGACAGTTATTGAAATTAAATCTGCATACCGAGAAATCATCCATGAATACTTCCATAATTCCATCTAGGTAATCAGTGAAGATTGCCATCATGCAACGCTGGAAGGTTGCTGGTGCATTACAGAGATCGAAAGACATTCGTCTGTATGCAAAAGTTCCATAAGGGCATGTAATGGTAGTTTTCTCTTGATCTTCTGGATGTATAGGGATTTGGAAAAATTCGGAATATCCATCCAGATAGCAAAAATAGGAGTGTCTGGCCAAATGTTCCAGCATTTGGTCTATAAATGGTAAGGGAAAGTGGTCTTTTCTAGTGGCTTTGTTTAACTTCCTATAATAGATACACATACACCATCCTCCTTCTACCCGTTTTGCTAAATGTTCTCCTTTCTCGTTCTGCACGACTGTGATGCCTCCCTTTTTAGGTACTACATGCACAAGGCTCACCCACTTACTATCTGAGATTTGATAAATTATACCTGCCTCTGGTAACTTGAGAACTTCCTTTTGTACAACATCACTCATTATAGGGTTTATCCTTCTCTGATGTTCTCTAGAAGGTTTTGAGTCTTCCTCAAGCGAGATCTGGTGTATGCACACGGATGGACTTATACCTTTCAGATCAAAGATGTTATACCCTAGGGCTGAGGGATATTTGCGTAGGACAAACAAGAGTTGGTCTGTTTCTACCTGGTTTAAGGTAGCACTGACTATAACTAGACAGTTTATTTCTTCATCCAAGAACTCGTATCTTATATTCTTGGGTAGTTCCTTAAGTTTTAGAGCTGGTTTTTTAGGGCATGGTATTGGATCGGGGGTAAGGGATAAACATTCATACAGGTTATCATCAATGTAGGGTTCCATAAATCCATTATTTTCCTTAATGAGGGTTGAAGGCAATTTGATGGTTTCTTCTAATTCTAGCTCCCTAATGCATTCATCGATAATGTCTATGGCATAACATGCATCTCCTAGTATTGGTGCCATAAGAAACTTCAATAGAATGAATTCTATCGTTTCATCACCTACCTCAAAAGTCAACTTCCCTCTCTTGACATCTATTATAGCTCCTGCGGTTGATAAGAATGGCCTGCCTAGGAGGATTGGGATGTCATCGTCTTCTTTAATGTCCATGACAACGAAATCAGTCGGGATGAATAATTGACCGATCCTAACGGGGACGTCTTCCAATATGCCGACCAAGTACTTGACGGATCTATCGGCTAACTGAAGAGACATCTTTGTAGGTTGTAATTCTCCTAGTTTTAACCTTTCAAAAACTGCCAGAGGCATTAGCCTTACACTAGCTCCTAAGTCTAGAAAATCTTTATTGATAACATGACTCCCCAAAATACAAGGTATGGAGAAAATTCCAGACTCTTTCTCCTTTTTGGCAAGTTTATTTTCGGAAATGGAATTTCATTCCAAAGGTTTTGGATCGTCAATCTACGTTTATTGGTAAGGATGTCTTTGAGGAATTTTGCATATGATGGTATCTGGGTGATGGCTTCTGTGAAAGGGATCTCCACATGAAGTTTCTCTATGACTTTAATAAATTTCTGGTATTGGTTATTGATCTTGGTTTGTTTTAGTCTTTGTGGATAGGGTATGAGAGGTTTGTATGGAGGAGGTGGTTCGTTAGTTTTTTTTGTCTTGGTTTTTCTGGTTTTCGGATCCTACGGGTTCCTCTGCTTCGTCCGTGGGTGCCAGACTTTCGTTAGAAGTCTTGGGTTTGCTCAATGTCGGGTTAACTGGTTCATCGTAAGTTGTCCCACTATGTAAGGTAATTGCATTGGCTTGCTCTCAGGGGTTTTGTTGAGGTTGTCCGGGGAATTGCCCTCCCGGTGTAGTTTTGGGGGCTTGTTTTAAAGCTATTTGAGAGATCTGGGTTTCAAGCATCTTATTGTGGGTGACTATTTGGTCTACTTTAGCTCCTAACTGGGTAATTAGTTTATTTACATGAATGTTCTGGTTTAGGAATTCTTTGTTTTGCTGGGTTTGAGCCGTAATGAAATTTTCCATGATTTTCTCAAGGTTCGGCTTAGGTTGCATAGCTTGCATAGGCGGGTTTTGTCTTTGAGCTTGAAAATCGGATGGTCTCGGAGGTGCAGGGTTTTGGATATGGTTATTGTTTTTGTAGGAAAAGTTTGGGTGATTCTTCCATCCAGGGTTGTAAGTGTTTGAAAATGGGTTTGCTTGGGTATAGTTGATCTCTCCTGGATGAGTTTCATTCAACAGATTGCACTCTGCTGATTGATGGCATTTGGCTCTACATAATTCACATTTCGTTGAGACTGCTGCTGTAGTAACTGGGTTTGCGTACATATGTTCGACCTTAAGGGCCAAAGCATCCATTTTTGCTTGCATAATGTCTATAGAACTTATCTCAGGTATTCCTCCTTGGGCTTCCTTCTTCTTCACTGTTGCTCGCTCTATCCCCCATTGACAATGGTTTTGAGCCATAACTTTGATGAGAGCACTAACTTTATGGTAAGGTTTATTCATCAGAGCGCCACCTGCGGCGGTGTCGATGGTTATTTTAGTGTTATAGTGAAGTCTATTATATAAGGTGTGGATGATTAGCCATGATTCCAAGCCATGGTGTGGACATATTCTCAACAGGTCTTTATATCTTACCCAAGCCTCGAAGAGCGATTCACCTTGGTTTGTGTGAATCTGGTTATTTGGTTTCTAAGAACAACTGTTTTGCTCAGGGGGAAATATATAGCAAGGAAAACTCTCCTAAGGTCTTCCCAAGTTGTTATAGAATTGGCTGGAAGGGAATCTTACCAAGTAAGGGCTTTGTCTCTGAGGGAAAAGGGAAATAATCTTAAACAAATCGCCTCAGGAGTAGCACCATTGGTTATAAAAGTGTTAGCTAGTTGAATAAAGGTTTTTAAATGTTGATTCGGGTTCTCGGTAGGGAGACCCGCGAATTGGTTTTGTTGCACTAATTGTAATAGGGAAGGTTTTAGTTCGAAATTGTGAGCTGGGATATTGGGGTTCACAATACTAGAACTAGGTCCGACATTAGATGGTTGGGTGAAATACTTAAGGGGTCTTTGGATACGGTCTTCGTCCATAGCTTTCTTAATTCTACAAAATAAGATACGTGCGCGAGCGTAACATTCAGGTTCCTTTAAAGGATCTATAAGAGTACCGATGCTGCGAGTTCTTTGCATTGACCGGTGGGTAAAACCTTAGTCTAGACAATGTAACAATAGGGTACGAAATTTTGACGTAATTGGTCCCTGGAAACGGCGCCAAAAGCTTGATGATGTGTTTCACAAGTGCACGAATAGCGTCAGAGTAATATAAAAGATTATCGATCCCATAGAGACCAAACGTCAATTTATTGGTTACTATTGTTACGATGTTTATCTAAGGCAAGTCAATAAAGGCTTAAGTTGTGCGAAATAAATAGTAAAGTGTGAAAATAAGTTCAATATTAAAAACAATAGGCTTAGATGCAATTCACATAGCTAGGTAGTATTCCAAATGCGTATAAATAGGATGCCTTATGGGGTAATGTTTTCTACTCGTGAAAATAACTAATTTAACGGGAACTGTCGCTTTCGCATATTTCAGAACCGGGTTTATCCCTTAATCGTTCCCTCTTATTGTCACTTATAAAAATGTGCACATTGCGTTATAGTGATTAAACCTATTTTTAAGAAATATAGTTTCTTAACTTAGTTGAAAAATATTTTGACCTGGAATTTCTAACAAAAGAGGTTCGTGTGAACCGAACTTTAAATCCATAAACGCGTCCGAAAACAGTTTTAAAATCGGTTTTCTAAAACATTAAAGATTCCTACTTAACTAGACCAAGCGCTTTCGCTTCCTTTAAACAGTTAAGACTAACCAAATTTATCTAAAGTTTGGATGGCTTTCGATCTTATCCAACAGATTTTAAGTGCAGAAAATAAGTGTTAAAAGTCAGAATAACACCTAAGTAATTCTATCGACAACCGTATGGAATACTATCTTAACTATGATCGTCGCATCCTAGCCTTTAAGATTTAGTCGGACATGGTAAAGTAAATAGACATGGTAAATAAATGCAAGTAAATAAAGTGTGGGGAAATAAATAAAGCGCGATAAAGGGTGCGATAAATAAATAGTGTGATAAATAAACAATGCGGGAAATAAAAGCGGATAAATAAAAAGGGTGATAAATAAACAGAAACCTGCTCCAAACGGGAGACTTCAAATCTTGGTACAACTTGAAGTAAATTACGAAAATAAAATGGCGGTAGGATTAACTTCTACCAAAGTGCTCCAAACCCTATTACATACTCGATTAGACAATGCGATAACCCCTCGATATGAGAAGTTTATCACTTTACAATAGGTGAAATTTATGGCTTGAGCGCACTTACAGAACCGGAGCTCTGATTCCAACTGAAGGTAGGAAAAACACTTAGAAGGGGGGTTGAATAAGGGTTTTAAAACAATTAAGATGATAGAAAAAATAACAATGTATTTTTATCCTGGTTCGTTTGAACTCAAACTAATCCAGTCCACCCTACCAAGGTGATTTACCTTTCTCAACAAGGACTTAATCCACTAAATCAAACAGATTACAGTGTTAACCACTAAGACAACTGTCTTAGTCTTCTCAAGAAATCTGATCACACTTGGTCTCTTAAGGAATCTTTTACAAAAGATAAACTAATAATGTGTTTAAGATGTGCTTCTAAAAAGCTATATCACAACAGTTATTTTTACACAAGTTAAAAAATGAAATAAAAACTATTCAGCTTGAAGAAAGTTTGTATGAGTTGCTTGTTGAATAATTTGTCAATTGATTTGTCAATAATTCGTTAACCTTTGAAGTGATGCTGAGACTTGCTTTTATAGTACTTTGAAATCCATTTCTCAAAGACTGTGCAGTAAACTGTGCATTCTGTTCTTTTTGTCTTCTATTGACTTTTCCTTTCTCAGAAGAGGAATGTTCTGACAAATCCTTTTTGTCTGAATTCTTGTGTCATGCATGAATGAGGAAAGAGCCGTTTGGATAATGACAAAGAATATGCCAACGGATCTTTATTTGAACAACATCTTCTTCAACAACTTTGGAACATCTTGCATCAGAACTTCTGATGATGTTCCTAGTTTTTCATATCAGAGTTAACTCAATCAGAGTTTCTCTATCAGAGTTTGCAGCAAAGTGCTTTAAGGGTGAAATTCTTTATCAGAGCATACTTGCTTATTAGAGTTTCTGTACTTGCAGCGTTAAGTATTTCCAGAGTCTTCTGAAGCTTTACGTATGTTCTTTACTCAAGTTCTTCTCAGCTTCGCTCAGAGCCACTGTAGCAGATCAGAGTCTTCTGATGTGTTGCTTCTGACGTTCAGAGCTTTTTCGTTCTGTAGTGTTCAGAGGCGTTCTTGCTTCCAGAATAATATTAATTTTGATATCTGAAACAAATAAACACTTGAACAAAATTAGAGTATATATTTCTTTTATACAAAATTTCATTAATGTTATCATCAAAACAATGAGATATATTAAACACCAATTTGTGTTCTAACAATCTCCCCCTTTTTGATGATGACAAAAACTATGGGAAATTTTGTTTAAATAGAAAAGAAATATTTCTCCCCCTGAGAATATTAATTTCCCCCTGAAATGAATACTTCTGAAAAGATTAAATACTTCCCTTTCAGCTTCTGTGTTCTTTTCAGCGTCAGAGGAAACTTGTAGATTCTCAAACTTTAGTTCAGAGTTAATTCTTAGAATTTTATCAGATGAGAATTATTAGCTCTGAAACACTCAAAAAATATGATAAGATAAGATATACCATGTATGAGTTGCCTTTGGTAACTGTTTATGTGAATTATGAAAATTAGCATTTTCTCCCCCTTTTTGTCATATCAAAAAGAATCTTGATTAAGAAAAACTTTAAGACAGAAAAAAAATAACAGAGGAAAAACACTAGATCATATGATAGATTCAGTCAGAAAAAACATAACATTCAGATGCATTGATAAAGATAATCCAAAATAGAAACAAACAGTTAACACATAAGTGCACAAACAACAAAGAAATTAAGAAGGACGGGAAGCCAAAATCCTCAGAAGATTTGTTATCTCAGATGTTGACTCGTCTTGTTTCGCCATCCAAGTCTTGATTTCTTCAGTGGTCTTTTCCTGCTTTACCATCCAAGATCTTATCTCAGTGTTGCTAGCATTGAGCTCAGCAAACTTGCATGCAGATCTTCGTCTTCTTTCTTCACTTCAGATGACTCAGGAGCAGAAGCAGAGGCGTCGTGAATAACCAAAGAAGCAAAAGCATTTTGTACAATCATGTCAGAAGGTTGAGCAGAGTCAAGAATTTCTTCAGGAGCAGGAGCAGAAACTTCTGGAACTACTTCTTTAGGTCTAGACAGATCAGCAGTCTCAGAAGCAACAAAGTCTTCAGAAGGAAGACACACATCCTTTGCATGTGTGTTTTCCAGAAGCAAGGTTGGATTTCTGCTAACACTCAGAAGAGTCAGTCTGACAGCGTCAGCAAATCTGATCTTTGCATCATCAGAACAAATCTCTTGAAGATTTGAAGCAACGGAACTGAATCTATTTTTGAATCTCTTCCAGATAGCCTCAGAATCATCAGGATTCATACTTGAAAGACATTCCTTCTTGACAAAAGATAACCACATGTTTATTTCTTTTTCAAAACCAGCAAACAGAGTACCAACATCCAGCCTAGGTTTGGGTTTTAGGTAGGCTTCTAATGAAGGTGTTTTGATGGGTGCAGAAGTTGAAGGTATGGAAAAGGAAGGAATAATGATAATAGGTGGGTATGAAGAAGATGGAGTGAGGATAAATGAAGTATTAACAGTCTTAGGTTCAGATGGGGTTGTTTCAGAAGAAAAAGTACCATTATCAGGGTCAGATGGGATGGAAACAAAGGGTTTGAGAAGATATGAGATGACATCTGATCTATCAGAATCAGTGGAATCAGATGAATCAGAAGATTCAGATGATCCAGATGGAACTAGATAGACAGTCGTGAGAGGTTGAAGATCAAGAATGACTGGTTCAGGATCAGATGGAATGGTTTCTGGTTGTTGTGGTTCAGATGTATGATTTACAGATGGGGGATGTTCAGAAGATTGGTTTACAGAGGGTTGTGGTTCAGATGTTTGTGGAACAAAAGTTGGGGTTTTCTCAGGGGTAGTTTTCTGATGGATGTTGAAGGAAGGTGTGGATGGTACAGATGTTGTGTGCTCATATGGTTGTGGTTGTTGGGGTTCAGAAGTTTTATGTTGTTGAGGTGTAGAAGGGGGTGGTTGAGATTTTTGTGGTTCAGATGGAATGGGTTCACAGTTGTGTTGAGGAGAAGGTGAGGGAATTGGGTCGTAAGGAGGAGGAGGTTCAGATGTTAGTACTTCTCTTACTATTTCTAAAATAGAAGATAAACTGGCAGAAGGGTTACCTTTCTGCTTCTTGATGTGTTTTGGCTTTACAGAAGATGCTTCGCCAGAAGCTTTCCTCTTGGGCTTAGAAGATCCTTCTTCTGAGACCTTTCTTTTCTTCCTCTGTTTCTCCCCATAGAAATCTAGTCTAGGTTCATCTTATATTTGGATCAGATGTTCTGGCAAGGGGGTTCCATCTGCTAAGCATTCAGCTATGTAAGCCAGAATGATTTCCTTTGGTTCGTTAGCATAGAAGAGAGGAAAATCATCTAAAGGAATTCTTCTCTTGCTTACTTCTTCAGTGTTGATCTGACCTGGTGCAGAAGTAAGTTCATCCACTATCCTCATCCTCTGCAGACTTTTGCCATTCAGAGGTTTTCCAACAATTGAAACTAACTCTTCTTTCATACCAGCCTCTGTCAAATGACCAACTAGTCCATTTTCAGTCAGAATATCTGAGATTAGTCTTCCCATAGGGATCCAGTTTCTCACCTTCTGATGCTTTGTCTTGACAGATTCTCTGGACATTTTTACATGTCCCTACAGATGAGTGAAAAGTAAGTAAGGCAGATCCACCTTGATGCCTTTACCTAGACAATACATAAAATACATCTGATCTGAGTTGATGTAGTCAGGAGAATTTGTAGATTTCCTGTGATGTATGCAGCCTAAGAAGATCTTAGCCCAGATCTTGTATTGAACCTTAAATCCTTTATCTTGCTTGAAGCTTCCCCAAAAGTGAAGACTTCACTGTACACCTCATTCATATCAAGACGACTTGCTGGCAGATGAGTAACACTATTTGTTTCTTGATATCCTATCAACTTGCGAATCAGATCTTCAGTCATAATGATCTCTTTACCCAGAACTGAAGAGACAATGAATTTGGGGAAAACGTTTGCATGAATCCAAAACTCTTTGACCAAGCAAGGATAAACTGGACCTATCAGTCTATCAAAATACTTTTTCCATCCTTGTGATGACACAGCTGGATGCAAATCATAACCATTCACATCAATGCTTTCAAAATCAACCAAGAACTCACATAAAACTTCCAGTTGATCAAAAGGTGTGAGGTGAGTTCTTACTGGTTCTTTGAATGGAGTAGGACCCATTGCAGAAGATGAAACCGCAACCATTGTAGATTCAAACTGTTGAGAGGTTGAAGATGAAGTTTCCATTTCTGATCTTGAGAGATAACGAGTTCTTCTTTGGGATTTAGGTTTGGAGGAGAGGAAGAAACAATGAAGCAAATAGAAATGCATAAAAGGTGTGAAAGAGAGTGAAAATGTGAGAGGTGTTGTGTTGTGGAATTTATAGGGGGGAAAATTAGGGCACACATTCACACGTTCAGCATTTAATTCAATTAATTTAATTCAAAAAAATCACATCAAAAAGAATAATAATTTAAAAGCATTAAATGATACTGACAAGCGTGGGAAGGAAAACGAGAAATTGAGAATTCAAACAGTACCTCAAAACGGCGTCTCATTGAGTACACTCCACCTTTTCAGATATCATGTGACACGTGTTTGATGTTGATGTGCCTCTGAACCTCTTTAGAATAAGAAACGTTAAACAACGCTCAGATCTTCTGAGACTTGTTAGATCAGAGTTTCACAAAAAAAAAATAACGTACCAAAAGAAATAATCAGAAAGAATACTTCAGAATATAGATATTAATCATATTTCATTTGAATAAATTTGACTATGAATAATAATTTTATTCTGGACAAAAATCCATACTAATATTCTTCAAAATAAATTAAACCTATCTTCAGCAAGGGGTTTTGTGAAGATATCAGCCCATTGATGGTCTGTATCAACAAAATTCAAACTTATAATACCCTTCTGAACATAGTCTCTGTTGAAATGATGCTTAATTTCTATATGCTTTTCCTTAGAATGTAAAATGGGATTCTTAGAAAGGTAAATAGCAGAAGTATTATCATAGAAAATAGAAATGTTACTCTCATGTATCGGATAATATTCTAGTTGACTTTTCATCCAGAGCATCTGTGTGCTACAACCAACAACAGCAGTATATTCTGCTTCTGTTGTTGATAGCGCTATTGTGGGTTACTTCTTGCTAAACCATGAGATTAGATGACTTCTCAGAAACTAACAGCTTCCAGAAGTACTCTTACGTTCTATTTTGTCTCCAACATAGTCAGCATCATAGAATCCAACTAATCTGTATTCATCAGATCTTCTGTAACACAAACCCACGTTAGTAGTACCTTTCAGATACTTCAGAATCCTCTTAATAGCTGTTAAGTGAGATTCTCTAGGATCTGATTAGAATCTAGCACATAGACAAACACTAAAGAGGATATCAGGTCTAGAAGCAGTCAAGTACAGAAGAGAAGCAATCATACCTCTGTAGAGCTTCTGATCTACCTTTTTACTTACCTCTTCTTTACCCAGAGTGCTTGTCGGGTGCATTGGAGTCTTTGCTAGCTTGCTTTCTGTCATGTTAAATTTCTTCAGAAGCTCCTTTACATACTTTGTCTGATGTATGTAGGTGCCTTCTGGAGTCTGATTCACTTGAATTTCCAGAAATAATCTGAGTTCTCCCATCATGCTCATTTCAAATTCTACCTGCATAGATTGAGCAAACTCCTTGCCACAAGAGCATATGTCTCTATGTAATCTATACCTTCATACTGACTGTATCCTTGAGCAACCAGCCTAGCCTTGTTTCTGATAACTTCTCCTTGCTCGTTCAGCTTGTTTCTGAAGACCCATTTAGTTCCAATGATGTTGAATCCATTTGGTCTTGGAACCAGATCCCAGACGTCATTCCTTGTGAATTGGTTAAGCTCTTCTTGCATAGCAAGTATCCAGTCATTATCATTCAGAGCCTCATCCACAGAAGTAGGTTCAATGTTAGATACCAAGCCAAACAATGACGTTCCAGAAGATTTGAGAAATGATTTTATTCTGATAAGGTCATTCTTCTTTCCAATTATTATTTCCTTTGGATGAGAGGCTTTCATTTTGGATGATCCTTTAACATTTGGTTCTTCAGAAATTGTCAAGCTGTCCATCTGAGCAGTCAAAGGAGTAGCATCTGACGTTGCTTCTGGTGCTTTTTCTTGAGCTTTGTCTGCCTCTGATTCTTCAGAGTCTGTGAGAAGGACTTCTCTATCTGCAAAACTTTCAAGTTGCTTTAGATTTTGATTGCCAAGCTTATCATCAAATCTAACATGAATTGATTCCTCTACAATCTGTGTCTCAGTATTGTATACTCTGTAGCCTTTAGAGCGTTCAGAATATCCAAGCATGAAACACTTCTAAGCTTTAGAATCAAACTTGTTCAGATTTTCCTTAGTATTCAAAATAAAACAAACACATCCAAAAGGATGGAAATAAGAAATGTTGGGCTTTCTATTCATCCACAATTCATAGGGAGTCTTCTCTAGAAGAGGTCTTACAGACACTTTGTTCTGAATATAACAAGCTGTATTCACTGCTTCTGCCCAAAAATGTTTTTCCATGTTAGTCTCGTTGATCATGGTTCTGGCCATTTCTTGCAATGTTCTATTTTTCCTTTCTACAACTCCACTCTGTTGAGGAGTTCTAGGACAAGAAAAATCATGTGCAATTCCATTTTCTTTAAAAAAAAATTCAAAGTATTTATTTTCAAACTCTCCACCATGATCACTTCTGACTTTAACAATTTTAAATTCTTTTTCGTTTTGGACTTGTTTGCAGAAGTCAGTGATTTCAGAATGTGACTCATCCTTGTGTTTCAGGAATTTTACCCATGTCCATCTGCTGTAGTCATCAACTATGACTAATCCATACTTCTTGCCTCTGATGGATGCAGTTTTCACTAGTCCAAACAGATCAATATGAAGCAGCTCTAATGGTCTAGAGGTAGAAACAACATTTTTAACTTTGAAAGAAGATTTTGAAAATTTTCCTTTCTGACATGCTTCACAAAAAGCATCTGAGTTGAACTTCAACTGAGGAAGTCCTCTGACCAGATTGAGCTTATTAATCTGAGATATATGTTTCATACTAATATGACTCAATCTTCTATGCCAGACCCATTGCTCATCGTTAATAGACAGAAGGCATTTTACATTCTGAACTTTAAGTTCTGAAAGATTGATTTTATAAATGTTGTTCTTCCTTTTCCCATTAAAGAGGATTGAACCATCTTTTTGACTCACAGCTTTACAACATTTTTGATTGAAGATTATATCATAACCATTATCACTTAATTGACTTATGGACAATAGATTATGTGTTAATCCTTCAACAAGTAAGACATTAGATAAGGAAGGAAGGTTACCATTGCCAATAGTTCCAGAGCCAATGATTTTGCCCTTCTGGTTCCCTCCAAACTTCACGTCACCTCTAGATCTAAGTTCCAGGCTTTGGAACATAGACCTTCTTCCCGTCATGTGTCGTGGGCAGCCAGAGTCTAGGTACCATGATTGGTGTCAAAACTTTGCTGCTAAGGACATCTGCAACAAAAATTATTTTATCCTTAGGTACCCATATTTTCTTGGGTCGTCTGGGGTTAGTAGGTTTGAAATTCTTTCTGAATTTCTTTCCCTTAAAAGCATCTTTGTTCTGCTGAGGTTTTGGTTTATTAAACACAGGTTTGTTCTGATCAGAACGTGTGTGCTTAATATCATTTAAATGACCATATTTGAAGTGAGTATACATAGGAGAATACTTAATGATCAGTTTATCAACAGGTTTTGGATTTAAATCCTTCCTAGAGGGTGATTCATATCCAATTCCCTTTCTGTTGTTTTTGCTTACGCCATAGATCATGGAAGCCATTTTGCTTCTATCTAGGCCTCTGGACAGAAACTTCTGAAAGCTATAATCATACTCTTCTAAAATATTTTTAGAGCATGATATAGGATCTGAGTCAGATTTTTGAGATTTTTCTAAATCATTTTTCATTTTAAGATTGTTTGCTTTAAGCTCAGCAACTTCTGATCTCAGCTGATCATTCTCAGATGCAAGACAGCTTTGATGCCTCTTGTATTTGAGTTTGATCTTGCTATAGCTTTCAAGAATTTCATATAAACTCTCAGTAAGTTTAGCTCTAGAAAGTTCAGAAAATACCTCTTCTGAATCTGATTCTGATCTAGATTCAGCAGTTTCTTCGTGGTCCTCCATGTCAGCCATCAGTGCCACATTAGCACATTCATCTTCTGACTCTGATGAAGATTCATAAGCATCTGAATCATCCCACGTTGCCATTAGAACTTTCTTCTTCTTTTCAACTTCTGTCTGGGTTTCTCCTTCAGAAGTTTAGGACATTCATTTTTATAGTGGCCTGACTCTTTGCACTCGTAGCAAACTACATCTTTCTTTCCAAATTTCTTATGTCCAAAAGATTCACCACGCTGATCAGATCTCTTGAAGTTTTTGAACTTCTTTTGTTTGTGCTTCCAGAGTTGGTTTATCCTTCTGGACAGCAAAGACAATTCATCTTCTTCAGAGGAAGATTCTTCAGAGCTTTCTTCAATTATCTGCAAAGCTTTAGCAGATTGTTATATTTTAGCACAATAGACTTACCTTTCTTCTAAGGTTCGTCTTCTTCCAGCTCAATCTCGTGACTCCTTAAGGAACTGATCAGTTCCTCCATAGTGATCTTATTCATATCCATTGCAAGCTTCAGTGTCGTCACCATTGGTCTCCACCTTGTTGGTAAGCTTCTGATTATCTTCTTGACATGATCAGCAGTAGAGTAACCTTTGTCCAGAACCTTCAGACCAGCAGTTAGAATCTGAAACCTTGAGAACATAACTTCTATAGATTCATATTCCTCCATCTTGAAGGCTTCATATTTCTGAATGAGCGCTAAGGTCTGTCTCCTTAACTTGGGAGTTTCCTTCATGCGTCATTTTTAAAGATTCAAACATATCAAATGTTGTTTCTCTATTTGTTATCTTCCCATACTATGTATGAGATATAGCAATTAATAGAATGGTTCTCGCCTTGTGATGGTTTCTAAACTCCTTCTTCTGTTGATCAGACATAGACTTTTTGTCAACCTTTTTGCCTTCATCATTAGTAGGATGAATATAACCATCAGTAACCAAATCCCATAAGTCAGCGTCATAGCCTAGAAAGAAACTTTTTATTCTATCTTTCCAGTAATCAAACTTCTCACCATCAAACATGGGAGGTTTGGTGCTGATTCTGTCTCTATCATCATATTTATTGTTGTATAAAGTTGAAGCTTCAGCAGCCATGATAAATCAAGAATAATGGATTAAGAGTTTTTCCCAACAAGATCTTTTTCTTTCACGGTTAAGTGAGCGCACATACAGAACCGGAGCTCTGATTCCAACTGAAGGTAGGAAAAACACTTAGAAGGGGGGTTGAATAAGGGTTTTAAAACAATTAAGATGATAGATAAAATAACAAGGTATTTTTATCCTGGTTCGTTTGAACTCAAACTAATCCAGTCCACCCTACCAAGGTCATTTGCCTTTCTCAACAAGGACTTAATCCACTAAATCAAACAGATTACAGTGTTAACCACTAAGACAACTGTCTTAGTCTTCTCAAGAAATCTGACCACACTTGGTCTCTTAAGGAATCTTTTACAAAAGATAAACTAACAATGTGTTTAAGATGTGCTTCTAAAAAGCTATATCACAACAGTGATTTTTACACAAGTTAAAAAATGAAATAAAAACTATTCAGCTTGAAGAAAGTTTGTATGAGTTGCTTGTTGAATAATTTGTCAATTGATTTGTCAATAATTCGTTAACCTTTGAAGTGATGCTGAGACTTGCTTTTATAGTACTTTGAAATCCATTTCTCAAAGACTGTGCAGCGCTGTGCATTCTGTTCTTTTTGTCTTCTATTGACTTTTCCTTTCTCAGAAGAGGAATGTTCTGACAAATCCTTTTTGTCTGAATTCCTGTGTCATGCACGAATGAGGAAAGATCCATTTGGATAAGGATAAAGAATATGCCAACGGATCTTTATTTGAACAACATCTTCTTCAACAACTTTGGAACGTATTGCATCAGAACTTCTAATGATGTTCCTAGTTCTTCAGATCAGAGTTAACTCAATCAGAGTTTTTCTATCAGAGTTTGCAGCAAAGTGCTTTAAGCGTGAAATTCTTTATCAAAGCATACTTGCTTATCAGAGTTTTTGTACTTGCAGCGTTAAGTATTTCCAGAGTCTTCTGAAGCTTTACGTATGTTCTTTACTCAAGTTCTTCTCAGCTTTGCTCAGAGTCACTGTAGCAGATCAGAGTCTTCTGATGTGTTGCTTCTGACGTTCAGAGCTTTTTTGTTCTGTAGTGTTCAGAGGCGTTCTTGCTTCCAGAATAATATTAATTTTGATATCTGAAACAAATAAATACTTGAACAAAATTAGAGTATATATTTCTTTTATACAAAATTTCATTAATGTTATCATCAAAACAATGAGATATATTAAACACCAATCTGTGTTCTAACACTATCCAATGTGTGGCATCCCCTATGGCGCCCACCATGGTGGAAGCCATGTGTACAATTCCAGAGAATATTGGTATTTTAGCCCGTTTTGCTTCATTTCTTCTCGAGTAGCTTTGAAAATACAAAAACCTGAAAAAGAAATAAAACAGAGGCATAATATAAGAAAACGGAAATACAATCCTAAATAACATGCGCAAATCGAGTCGAATAAATAATATATTTTAGGTCTATCAATCCTAAGCATATGTAGTACTTTACAGGAACCTCTTGTTGAATTGTGTTATTATTGTTTGCTAGGGGTAAGAGACCTAGGGGTTTATTTCTAAGTATGCTCGCCAAGAAGTCGCATCTTATGCCTACGTATCCTGACGGGAATGGAATTAGAGCATTCATAGTTCCCCTAAAGGGATGACGAACTTTTGACTGTGGTCAAGGTTCCAGGGGGAGAAGGTTTGTTGATTAATTCTAGGAAAAGAGACAAGTCGTCATCTTAGGAAGAATACTCGACTTAACAACCACAAACATGCGGACGACGATCTTTGCTTCACATTGAGAGAATGGCTCTAACTCGGATCTATAATTGACGAGTATGCCACATACATCTCTCAAGCGGAAATGATTATACATCTTTCTCGATTATGTTATGGGGTAGGAGAGTTATCTCGACTACATGGATGAATCATGTCTAATTCTCTTTCTAGAGAATATGGGATTTAGTTTGAGTTGTCTAGAATGAAATATTGAGGGAATCTATATTAAGATATAAGGATATAACTATGTTAATCAACCTGAATGGAATCCGAGATCAAGCGGAGGGGAAATAATGTAGATGCTTAATGCAGTGCGTGTAACTTAAACAAGTCACACACAGATTCGATCAGAAGCTCCAATGTGGTAACTTGACGGCATATATTTCGCAAGTACCTCGTTTCCCCTCTTTTTCTCTGCTTCTCCTATTTCAATTGTTCACTGTTGTGTGTATTTTTTCAATTATGTGTATGTCTCAATGTATCGTGTGTGTTGCCCTGAGATTTTCGTGTGAATATTTCTCTAAATTTTGTATGTATTTCTAACTGGTGCCCCCCCATCTCTGCAATGTGTGTGAGCTTTTTATAATATCAGTTCTTTAAAGTTCTGATTTCTTGAATTAAATGTTATGGTCTTGAATTCCCTTCTTGATTCTACTTGTCTTGATCCTGTCTGATGTTGTTTAGAGAATTTCGTTTTGCAACTTATTATGTTTGACACTACTTTGGAAAGTATCTGAATTTGTCTTTATTATGTCGGTAACTTGCTATGAATACTTTCCAATTTGGTGCGAGCATGTTTATGAATTGTTTTGGAAATTGAAAAATGCTCCTTAACTTTTAGGTCATAAACTTTGATCTTGTGTGGTTGCGTTTTAGAAAGAAATGTCTTGATGAATTTTCCTTATTTTCTTGATTGTATTGGGGTGTTGTATCCCAAAATTTGACCAACCTCTTTGGCTTATGTTTTATTGCATCATTAGCATTAGCATTGCATAACATTTTGCATTCCAGAGGGGATCGAGGTATTTGTGTCTGACAAGAAGAATTATCAAGGTTTTTTTTTAACCTGATCAAGGAGGTTATGTTCAAGTCGTCAAGCAAAGTGATCAGGTCAAGATGAAAATATGAATCAATTCAGTGCTCTATTTAAGTGAAAATCCACAAGAATGATGTTTGTGAGAATCATAGATTATGTTTTGGAATTCTAATCATGAATTAAGGTTATCTATGATCATGTTTGAATATAGCTCAAAAGTACAAACGGAGGATGGATTCATTTTTCTGGTTTTTATCCGCAATGCTTATGTCTGATTCAGTTTGGATTGAATATAGATAACAGAGAAACAAAGATCTATTTCAAGTGTCTCAATTTGTTTTATGGTGCAAATAGCAAGTTATGGTGCAAAAGGCCCAACGAGGTTCATTCACCCCAAAATAAATTGATATACTACAAGTACCATCCACATTCATTATCAAGTCCATCCAGAATTTCAAAAAAAAAACTCACTGCTAATAGCAGAGTATAATTTATTTACAATTTACAACAAACAGAAAATTAAAAAAAAGGGGGGGACATGCCCAATTTCAACCCAACAGCAACCTTTCATAAGCGGAGTTTCTAGAGTTTGCAAATCAATCCCGCTGTCACCTTCAGTTAGTCGTGAAGAGAGACACGGATCTTCTCTCAAAGACATCCATGTGGATGTGGTGTGTATACTCAACGGGAGGCCTGTGTGGATTATAGTATCTGATAGGAATCCAAAGTACATTTCATGGAATAGTTGTCATAAAAGTAAGGGTTTGAAGCTGCGCATTGAACAAGTACTTGCTGCTGCCAAATCTAACTTAACTTTAAGACCTTCATCAGTTATGATTTTCTTTGCCAACGGGATTACAACCCATGTTTATGACAAGCTACGCGATGAATTCGGGGCATCTGAAATCCATTTGGAGTTTTCGGTTTTCAGTTCTAACATGTTGGAAGAAACTGAAGGTGACTGGATAAATGTTATCTCTAGATCATATAGAGATGCACTTGCCCTTGAAGTCAACCTTACCGATGACAAAGATGCTGTTCCAAATTTGGGATGTAATGTTGAGAATTCGACCATGGATTCTTCTCAAGTAGAGGTTTCATTAGGAAAGGCTGAAACACAACCGCATCTTTCGGAAGAAAATGCCATTAATGGGGCTTCTTCTCAACTTGAGTGTTCAATAGATAAAGCTTCCACTAGCACCAGCGCTGCATCAACAACCTGGAGATGCACAAATCACAAGCAAACACAGCAACAGAATCATGCTTGCCTCGTTCAGCTTGTCATCACCAGGTTAGCAGATATGCTGACAAAGTCGATGTCGTCACGAATACAGCCACTGAGCACATATCATCCTACATCCAATTTTCAAACAACATCTAGAGAGAGACTGAGAGAAGCTTTCAACATGGGTTGGAGAGGAATATTAGGTTTCGAATATGGCATAGTTCAGGCACCATTAGGTACTGATATCTCTGGCCCCCAACTTGTTGCTGCTGCTGCCAATGTTGGTGTTCTTGGCCTTCTCAGAGCTCCTGATTGGGAATCCCCGGATTACTTGAGGGAGCGCATAAAGAAAAACAGAACATTAACTGATAAACCCTTTGGGGTTGGTGTTGTTCTTTATTTTCCTCACGAAGAGAATTTGAAGGTAATTCTTCGCAGTCTTGCAAACTTATTGGGGTGATTGTACACCTGAATTGGTTGCCAAGGTTCATTCAGCTGGAGTCAAAATTGTTCCACAAGTTGGGAGCGTTGAAAGTGCAAGACTGGCAATTGATGCTGGTGTGGATGGAATCATCGTACAAGGACGTGAAGCTGGTGGTCATGTTATTGGTCATGATAGTTTAATTTCGTTGGTGCCGAGGGTGGTTGATCTTGTTGGAGACCGTGATATACTTGTTATCGCAGCTGGAGCTATTGTAGATGCTCGCGGTTATGTCGCTGTCCTAGCACTGGGTGCTCAAGGCGTCTGTCTAGGCACTAGGTTTCTCGCAACTGAGGAAAGCTATGCTCATATACAAAAGAAAGTTAGTTGAACTCAATGAAACTGAGTACACCGACGTATTTGGCAGGGCAAATTCTTGCTTCCACATGAGCAGCCATTTGCAAAGTAATCACAAAATAAAACCAAGCTCTTCACTCACAACCATAGTGCAAACGTCTCGCATCCAACGTCACCATGTAGTACCTGCGCAAAACCACAATACTTGCAGCCATGACTATGTCAACACATGATTCATAAACACACACTACTCAATGACAGACTCACACACATAATACCAGCCATGGTTCACACCTTCATCAATTCCAGACAGTGCACAACATTGAGTACACAAAAGTTTTTCCAAATGATTTCATAACTTACCATCACGAGTGCTAACAATAGCCAAATTGTTACACAACATTTCCTACAAACTTGACCACATACCACAATATGTATCATCCTTTCCACACTACGCAGCACCACACATTAACCAAAACAAACTTTCCATGATTCACACATACACCATGCACGACCTGCAACCATAAGCAATCACAACAACCTTGCCAAACCACAACTTATAACCTACGCACCATATCTTGCACAACAACCACAAACCTTCAATCCCTCACAACTGAAACTCTTAATTAAACCTTCACACAATCACCAAAAATCATCAAACCTGAATTCCAAACACACAGAACTAGAAAGTTGAGAAGAAGAGAGAGTTTGAGACGAAGTTAGAAATTCAAACAAACCTAGAAACTCAGAATCAGGAACCATCCTGAATTGTTGGACAAACCTGTAGCAGTCTGCCATTCGGATAATTCTAAGGGAACTTCTGAGATTTCCTCTGCAAACTATCCAGCTCGTAGTTATGGTATTAAGGCTGGTTGTGAGCTGTGATGAAGCATATTTAGATGTCGCCCATTCAAAGGTTGAAGATCATTTACGTTAACTCCCAATTAATGCACTTCCAGGAGTGGGTCATGTTTTACAGGAAAAATTGAAGAAGCAGAATGTTCAAATGTGCGGCCAATTGATGATGATTTCCAAGGCCTCACTGCAGAAGGACTATGGAATGAAAACAGGAGAAATGCTGATGAACCTGCAAAGAAATTGAATGTATCAGTAAAAATTGTTGTGTTACCACAGTGAAAAGCATGAGTAAAAACAGACAAATTCAAAAGCTACAAACAGACAAAGAACATGCTGTTTTCAATCCCACAACTTCAGCCCTTGCTCCCACTGCAAAAAGTATCTCATTTTCTTTCCCAAAGAGGAAGAGACCCAAAGTTCCCACAACTTCTCTAATTTAAACCCTAATCTCACATCATATATATACTGGCTACTGCTCATTCAGAAAACCCTAACAGAAAAACAGCTGCTTTTTTTCACAACTCATCTCTATCACAAAGAACTGGAAAAAAAAGGAGATTGAAGAAGGAGCTCACCTGTGCTCTGTATCAGCAATCTGGTGGTATTGCTCCTACACTGTAAGTATTTTGTTACTCTTCCTGTCTTCATAGTTTTGGTCTGCATTGTTTGGACTGTCCTGTTTCCTGTCTTCATAGTCTTCACAATCTTGCTAGAAAACCCACAATCATTCATCTGCAATATCATCACAACAATAACAAGAAATTCAAAAACTTTCTCACGAACATCTGGTGTGCACATATTCACAAACCAATACACCACTCCAATCCCTCCATGCCACCACCTAAAAACAACCCGAGGTCTTCTCCAAACTCTATAATCCATTTTTCGAAACTTACGCAGAAACGCTAACCTTCGCAGACTTCACCGAAAATCCCAACTTCACCTTCTCTTCTTCCGTTTTCAGATTCGCTCACCACCAAAAACCAGCCAAAAAGACGCCAAACCCGCGCACCTCCGAACCAAACCTAACCCTCCAAACAATCTTCTCAACACAACCCTTGAATCCAAACTCAGAACTCATAAAACTGGAAAAAGAGATTGAAAGAGAACATAGATAAACAGATTGATTCCAAACGCGATTTGCAAGTCGCAAACCTCAACGAAAACCCACCGTTAACCCTGTTCTTCTTCTAAATCGCCTCCGTTTCCGCAAACTCTCAACCTCTGAAAAAACCTTCAACCATCCACCATCGTTGAAACTTCAAGCCACCCCAACCATTTTCGATACCCAGAAATCACTCTTTCCTGCGAAACCGATCGAAACTCAACCACACAAACCCTCACACTAAAATCCCTAAATTTCTCTTCAACCTTTCCTTCAATCTATCAACCTTGACCCTTTGAAATCAATCAAACAGCCCAGAAAGAAACACTAACTAAGAGAGAATAGAGAGGAGATAATGAAGTAAGATTTGAATGTGATTACAAGACGGTGGCGGAAGAAATCAAACGAGTAAGCCGTGTGAGTTGCAAAACGAGTTGATTCATTTGGATTTTGTGTTGGGTTTCGGGTCATGTTGCTGATTAACCGTGTATTGGGCTTTGATCTTCAGTTTGTTTGTCTTTTGCTTATTCCCACCAATTTTGTACACCCCCTTTCGTTTCTTTTTTTTTTTTATCTATTAATTTGTATCTTTATTAATTTAAATTTAAGATTTGTTAATAATGTTTTTTTCTGTTTATATATAAGTTTATATGCTAGTTTTGTTAATAACATTTTATAAATAAGTTATATTTTTCATGTATTTTATAGAATTTTGTAAGTATATATTAACTTTAGTTATTATTTTTTTAATGTACATTATATATTATAGAGTTTTGTGTATATACGTTTTATCTAGAAGTTATTTTCTATTTAGAGTTTAGATTTCTTTTCTCTTTTATTATTGGGCATTTTGTCCCATTTTCATCTGTTTTGAGTCGATGACGAGACCTCCGTAATTCATTACCAGTCAAATTATTGATGAGTAATGTTGGATCTGAGACCACCTCTTTTCTCTCTTCGTCACCTGTCTCGACTCGATTCAAAAACATTTTCAAACCAACTTCAAAATCAAATTATCTTTGTATTGAATTAAAAAGAGGGGATTAAGTGTAGACTTTCTTCCTCTCCGAGTGTTGGGATACCCACTGTAGTGAGGGTGGTTCCGACACTCGTCTTTCAATACAAAGACGCTTCCCGTCCATTTTCAAATCTCATCTCCTTAAAATCATTTCTTTGTGTTGAGCTAAAGAGAGGATTGGGTGTAGACCTCTTCTTCTTCGAGCATAGGGATGCCCACTGTAGTGAGGGTGGTCTCGATGCTCGTCTGTCAATACAAAGACGCTTCCAACGTTTCCTCATAAAACCTCGGTCTCGTACTGAGTATACTTCCCATAATAAATCAAATTCTCTTTGTATTGAATTAAAAAGAGAGGATTAGGTGTAGACCTCTTCTTCTCCGAGTGATGGGATGCCCACTGTAGTGAGGGTGGTCTCGACACTCGTCTTTCGATACGAAGACGCGCTTTTATCCACCATCTCGCTTTCACAACTTCCTTCCACAACTTTCACACCTAAAACCTCGGTCCTGTACCGAGTGCATTTTCAAATCATTTTCGCAACAAAAACTTGAATGGTCGTGGAGTGGTTAGGCGTAGGCCTTCTCCTATCCCGAGTGCTGACGTTTACCGTAGGGTTCTCTGTCGCAAAGCACTTACCATTCAAAACCAAAAACATATTTAATAAGAGAATGAAGTTCCCTTTGTATTGAATTAAAGAGAGAGGATTGGGTGTAGACCTCTTCTTCTCCGAGCGTTGGGATGCCCACTGTAGTGAGGGTGGTTTCGACGCTCGTCTTTCAATACGAAGACGCCTCGTTCGCCACACCTTTTTATAACAAAAACTTTGAGATAACGAATTGGGTACTACCCGTAGGGGTTACTATCCGAAGACCTATCTCGCCCCTAAAAAACAATCCAATCAATCAAACGTGACTTCTTGCCTCGCGTGGCGAAAACTAATCAATCTTTCAAAAAGGATATGATACGTCCGTTCTACCGCAAACAGGTAACGCCTAAGTCTCCAACGAGCGAGCAGCAAAACACCTAACTGCTAGAATGCGCACGAAAGCATCATCCATAAAAAACATCAACACACCGTAGGCCGAACTACGGCTGCTCTGATTTCTCATACCAGATGAGAATACGTAGGCACAAGACGGCGATGTCTTGGCGAGCACAATCCCCCTATCACCCGTAGTTTCCCGAACTACGTCGACTCTGATTTTCTCATATCTGTTGAGAATACGTAGGCCTAGGACCGCGAAGTCCTATCGAGTCCTTTCTTTCCCTCGTCACCCCTTGTTTCCCGTTTCTAAACCTTTCCCTTTACCCCTTTTGGAACACTCTTTTTATAGCATAATATTTTAGCAAATAAATTCACACATCGACAAACAAAAGGTTCCCATCGAGTACGATGGATGCGAGGGGTGCTAATACCTTCCCCTCGCATAACCGGCTTCCGAACCCGTTCATGGTTGCGAGACCATCTTATCCGTTCGTTTCTTAAGGTTTTCTCGATATTTTCCTTTCCCCCCATGGGATAAATAAAGTTCGGTGGCGACTCTTCTGTCCTTTCTTTTCGCCTCCCCGTCGTTGCGCGACGCATTTTTTCGAGTAGCGACAGCTGGCGACTCTGCTGGGGATGTCTCCTAGCGAGCCAGACCTAATTTGTTTGTCGTGTTTGTGTTTTATTTGCTTTTATTTTTTTATTATGTTATGTTCACTAACTGTTGGGTTTATTTGGATGGTTTGTGAGATAAGGCTTTCTACCCGAGCTTTCAAGTACACACTAAGATAGGAGGTGGTTTCTTTCTAATTTGCGAGACTTAGGACTCGTTGAGTTGGATCGAATTCCACCACTCAGATGAGACCCCGTTGGAATGATTATGTCTTACGTGTAGTCGTAATGACGTCTTTATTTCCGACGTGGGAGTCCGCGACTCTGAGGACCTTTGTAGAACCTTATTCCAAAGGTCGCTAAGACATGACTCTGTGTTCATCCTTTGAAGGGATTACCGTCTTACGAGTAGTCGTTATGATGGAAAACTTTCGAGGGCTAGTGCATGGGACTTTGTTTAAAAGCCTTTGGGATACCCTCTTACAAACCAATAGATAACCCACCCGATGGGAGAAATATTTTGTGTTGTTTTTGCAGGACCAGTGATCTTGATCTCGTTTTGTGTTCTTTATCATGTGCATTCATAAAACATTGCATTGCATATCATTTCTCGCATATCAAGGGACTTAAGAGACTGTGATTATCTCAGGTATTGGTGAATACAATGACTGACCAAAGAAAGCGAAGCACAAATTCCATCAAGTTTAGAGAACCAAAGCTGGAACTAATTCAAGACATTCTGATTGACGTACCAAAGGCTATCAAGATCAACTTTCAGGGGAAGTATGGGAAATTGCTTGATCTCCTCCATTCTAGGGTCGATACTTGGGCTTTGTTCGCTATGGCTCAGTTCTATGATGCACCTCTCAGATGTTTCACTTTTCAAAACTATCAGTTGGCCCCTACTCTTGAGGAATATTCTCACATTTTGAACATCAAGATTAAGGATCAACCTATATACACAGGCTTGGAAGAAGAACCAAAACCTCCTGCCATTGCTCTTACTCTACATATGACCAAAGAGGAAGTCAAAGAGGGTCTAACCAGTAGAGGGGGTGTTCAGGGTTTTCCATTGAAATTTCTGCTAGAAAAGGCTGCTCAATACAAGGTGGATGAATATTGGGAAAAGTTCGGAATAAGCGTTGCTCTAATGATTTATGGGATTGTCCTCTTTCCAAATATGGACAATTTCATAGACATCACTGCCATCGTTCTCTTCATGCAGAAGAATCCCATCCCTACACTCCTTGCCGATGTTTATCACTCTATTCATTGGAGGAGTGAAAAGAAGGCGAGAATGATCCAATGCTGCTCTCACCTACTATACAAGTGGTATGCTTCTCATTTGCCCAAGAAAGGGCCGTTCGTGGAAAACAAGAAGAAATTAAAATGGTCTCAACGCATCATGTCTCTGGAAGCTAGTGATATTGCTTGGTACTCTCCTGAGTACTATGATGTTGAAATCATTTTTAGTTGTGGAGAATTCAGTAATGTACCTTTGATCGGTAGGGCCGGTTGTATTAACTATAACCCAATCATGGCATTACGTCAGTTGGGCTATGCTATGGAGGGCGAGCCCGAAGCAGAGAAGGTTCAGAGTTTCTTTTTGCTAGCCACATCAGAGGACCCTGCGTTTGTCAGGAAGATTGCTAAGGCCTGGGGTAAGATTCATACAAAGGGGAGGAAGGAGTTAAAAGCGAAGAATTGCGTGGCAAAGGAGCCATACAACCGGTGGTTACTAGCTAGAGTAGCTGAAAGGTCGTTACCATTTCCCTTAGAGCCCTCTATGCAAGAAGCACCTCCTGCTCCCACTCATGTGTTCATAGAAGAATATGAAAAACTGAAGCTAATAGTGGAGAGATTGACTAAGGAGAACCAGGACCTTCAGAATGAAGTCCACCAAGCAAAGGTGGAGAGCGGTCAGTATAAAAGAAAGGTGGAGTTTGAACAGGATCAAGCAGCTGAAAGTAGCAAGAAGCTAAAATTAGAAACAGATCTGAGAGTCAGGTACCAGCAGGGTTACGAAGGGGCTGATGCATCATTAACAACTCTCCGGCAGCGCCTAAAGGACACCAAAGCTTCTTGTGATAGGGCATGGCACTTCTTTGAGATTGCCTCTGCCGAGAAAAAGGAAATACGAGAGAATCTTGAAGCTGATATTGGGAATCTTGAGGAACAACTAAGAAGTGCCTTGACCCTAGCGGAAAGTGAACGAAGACTCAAAGAGGAGGCCTTGAGGGGTTCATATGTCACATCTGACATGTGGAATAACAAGTGTCAAGAATTGGAGACCGCCCAAGAGACAGCCCTTCTGTGGAGGAATCGTTTTGAGGCTTTGCAAAGAGATGGTGCGCAGTGGCTCGAGAAAGAGGCTCAGCTCAATGAGTTGCTGGACACCCATGTGGATTCTATTTGTTATTACCAGTCGACTCTAGATACGTATCGTGCTAGGTACAACAATTTGGTGGAGCACTGCAACCTCATGATCCGAGATATCCCATGGAGGTTGGAAAGCGCCATTCAAGATTCGGAAGGAAATGATATCCCCCCTTCTGTTCACCACTTTATCCAGCTCTGCGACCAAATGGTTAGGAGGTTCATGTTCGAGACGAGGAAGCTTGAAGAGCGTCTCCAAAAGGAGAAATTCTAGTTTTCAGTACTCTTGATTTTCAGTCATTTAGTGTTTCCTTGTAATGAGAATTGTTATTCGGCATAGTCAGCAAATGTTTGTTTTGAATCTTCCCAGATTAATGAGAATTTGCTTTTGGTCTAATTGTATTTTCTTTATTTGTTCATTCGCAATTCTATAATACCGGTTATAATCATAGGTTTCGAAATTCTCTTGAGCATTCGCATGAACTTGCACATCATTTTGCATTCCCTGAAACTCGACCTCACACCTCTTGCCATTTCAGAGAGAGAAAGAGAGGGAAAGAGGAAGAGCAAGCTGACTTCTCAACACTCCTACAACACGCGGGGAAATCAGCAGAGAATTATGGATCAGGTTCAAGCCGAGCTTCTGGAGTTTCGTGAGAAGATGGCACAATTCATGGAGATGATGCAGGGGGTGGCCAATGGACAGGACCAGTTAAGGACATTGGTTCAACCTTTGATAGCTCAAGTGGATGGAAGTGGCGTTGCACGGTGGGGCTGCTGCTGTTCCCCCTCCTGCTAATGGTGGAACCTCGCAAGTCAACGGTGGCCCAACTGTAGTCAACCTTCCGGGCGGAAGAGAACAAAATGGAATCCCCATCCCGGTTGTGGCAGGCGCCATACCTACTAGCGTGAATCCTCAATGGGACCAAGATGAACAGGATGACATCTTCTCCATGAGAGACCTTGGGGGAGGGTTACGATCCGACACTAATAAAAGGTTTGACGAAATAGAAGAAAAGATGAAGAGCATTCTGGAAAGCCAGAACACTATGGGACTTGACATGTCCAATCTGGGACTAATTCCGGGACTTAGGATTCCTCCAAAGTTCAAGGTACCAGATTTCGATAAATACAAAGGAACGACATGTCCAAAGGTGCATATCCGCTCCTACTTCCGAAGGATGTCGGCATACTCTGATGACGAGAAGTTGCTTATGCACTTCTTCCAAGATAGTCTGTCAGGGCCTTCTCTGGAGTGGTACATGGGTTTGGAACCTGCCAATATTCGGAGCTGGAAGAATTTAGCAGAGGCCTTTGTCCAGCATTACCAGTACAATAGTGACTTGGCACTAAATCGAGTGCAGTTGCAGAATCTATCCCAAAGAAGCAATGAGTGTTTTAAAGAATACGCCCAAAGGTTGCGAGAGCTTGCCGCTAGGGTTCAACCTCCCATGGTGGAAAGAGAACTAATCGATCTATTCGTGGCCACGTTGCCCGAAATCTACTACGAGAAGTTGGTGAGTAACATGTCAGGAAGCTTCTCGGACTTAATTATCACGGGCGAAAGAGTTGAAAACGGTATAAAATTGGGGAAAATTCAAGCAGCGGAAGGGACCTCATCTGGAGGTGGAAGGAAGTTTTTTGGTGCGAAGAAAAAGGATAATGAAACAAATGCAGTGTACGGCTTTAACAACCGAAAGAGATACTTAGATCAGCGTCAGCAGCGACCGTATTACCAGCAACCGTCACAAGTAGCGAGTATTGCCATCCCGGCGACACAGCCTCCACAGCAACAGCCACGTCAACAACAGGAGCAGCGACCTCAACAACAGAATTATGCACCGAGACAGTTCCAGGACAGGAGAAGGGTGGCGGATAGACACTTTGACACACCGCCAATGCCATATGTAACGCCCCGATTTCGATTTTCACTTTTATTGGGCCCCAATTTAATTAAATTGGGTGAATAATATTTGGATGTAGAATTTGTGTGGAAATATGTTATATTTACATATTATCATATTTTTAACCGGTATTGGGAGGTTTCGGAGGAAATAGTTTGGAAGGGTATTTTGGACATTTCCTATTTAATATTAAGTGAGATATTTGTGAGATATTGAATTAATAGATGTTTTGGAAAAATAATGGAAAAGATATTAAAGAGGAAATAGAAGGGAAAGAAAGGATAGTAAGAAGAAGAGAAAGAAAGGAGAAAGAAAGAAGAGGAGGAGAAAGAGAAGAGAAAGAGGAAAACCTAGAATCATCAAGAATCGATCAAAGCTTGCGATTAATCAGGTAAGGGTGAGAAGTTTTATCATCTTAATAATGTATAGCATCATATATGTATTAGTTTGGGCTTGTTGGTAGTTTTTCTACACTATCCATTTCTAGGGCAAAAGTTGGAATAATCGGTAGATTGAAGATTTAATCGGTTGAAACTGAGTAATAACGCCGTAGAATAGTCGGGTAACATGTATTGATGCTATTTGTACTGATTTAGATGTTTAAGAGATGGTTGATGATGGATTGGTGAAGGAGAGACAGAACAGAATGCTGTTCTGCGCAGGTTCGCTGGCTCTCGCCAGGCGAGCGAAGGCGAAGCTTCGCCAGGCGAAGCCCGGCGAATGCTGGCGAGTAATTATGTTTAAGTCCCAGTGGACTTCGCTGGTGAGTTCGCCAGGCGAAGGTGGATAGCGAAGGTTCGCCCAGCGAAGGTGCTGGCGAATGGTGGCGAATAAAGTCAGTAGCTACTGACTTGGGCTCGCTGGCGAGTTCGCCAGGCGAAGCCTAGCGAAGGTTCGCTGCGGGGGTTCGCCAGGCGAATAAAGGCGAACGTGACAGCATTTTTCTTGTGCTGTGTTGCTCATGTGGTGATTGTTTGGTTGATTCACATAGGTTAATACCTCTATGATATGAATAAGTATGTGATCTATTGTGATAACATGTGCTGTGGGTAGCCTTCGTGCGTAAATCCTCGATTGTGAATTGTGGTCGTTTGGGCAAATATGTGCATTGTTTAAATTGATTTAAAATGCATGATAATGAGGTGAATGACTAATGTGTCGTGTAATATACATTGCGATGTATGATGATTGTATGAAATTGAATGAGGTGAAGATGCATGAACATATTATGTGTATGTGTGTGCATTTCAAGAATTGTATAGAAGACATTCTTGTGTTGTTGATTCCTAGGAGAATCTGATGAGTGATAGGACTCTTAGGAGAGCCTGAGGAGAGACATGACTCTTAGGAGAGTCTGATGAGAGGTGTGATTCCTTGGAGAGTCTGCTGTATGACCTGATTCCTTGGAGAATCTGATGGATGGTGTGATTCCTCGGAGAATCTGCTGAATGAATTGATTCCTCGGAGAATCTGACGAGATATGTGATTCCTTGGAGAGTCTGCTGATTAACCTGATTCCTTGGAGAATCTGATGAACAGTGTGATTCCTCGGAGAATCTGACGAGTGGCGTGATTCCTCGGAGAATCTGATGAATGGTGTGATTCCTAGGAGAGTCTGATGAGTGTTGTGATTCCTAGGAGAATCTGACAAGTGATAGAATACCCATGAGGGGTGAGAGTAGATTGATCCTTAGGAGGATCTGACGATCGACTAGATCGATGTTGTGTTGCATTTACATAGAGTAGCGAGTTGTCCTCTATGACTTGCATTTGTCATCTGTATATGATGTATAGTGAAATAAACATGTTGTGTATGTTTATTGAATTAACGTGAAATGTATGTTTTGGCATAATGTAGATACTGGAGGATATATATATATAGATATATATATATATGTGGTTGCATGTTTATGAAAAGATATAAACATTGATGATGCATATTGAGTATGCTTGGTGTTATAGTTGTATATAGATATATTATATTGTACAAGGTGAGTTGTGGTGAGAATGCGTAGAATGCATAATTGTTGATATGAGATATTTATATATGTCTTTATGCATTATTTATTATGATATTGTTTCTCACCCTTCTGCTGTTTGATAATGCTCTATGAGGCATTGCAGATTAGATGGCTGGAGACATTTTTGTGAAGCGTGACTTCATTCTTTTTGGTCGGTCGGCTCTGATATGTAGCACCGGGTAGATAGGAGTTATTTTGATTCTTTTGTGATACATCTGTGTATGTATCTGCTGATGTTATGTTTTGTTAACATGTTGGATGACAATTGTATATGTGAATACATGTCTTGGAAATATGGAATAT
This sequence comes from Lathyrus sativus, assembly GCA_963859935.3. Lineage (NCBI taxonomy): Eukaryota > Viridiplantae > Streptophyta > Magnoliopsida > Fabales > Fabaceae > Lathyrus > Lathyrus sativus. The sequence goes on along the minus strand of OZ012737.1, from coordinate 260,642,365 downwards.
TTAGATGTTTCCGCCTTGTTCTAAATATTTTCTTGTGGGTGTTGACCCGTTGTTGCATATCTGTAGAGCAGGTGTTGTATTGCATTGGAATTTTTATGATAATGTGACATACCCCTTTTGTGCTATGACTTACATGTACTCTGATAAAATTTTGACTTATGCCTAAATGATTAATTGAATTATTTTGGGGAAGGAATAAGGGGGGTGTTACAAGTGGTATCAGAGCCTGGTTGAGTCAGTTGTGTTTGTCTTATTGTTTTGTTGGTTGAGCGGTTGTTTAACCTTGTTGCTGTTTTTGCGATTAAGAAGATTATGGCAGGTCGTAATGACAGTGCTATGGCTGCGGCATTGGAGGCGATGGCTAGAGCGGTGCAGGGTGCGCCGAATGTGAACGCAAATGATGAGTTTAGAAAGAATAAGCCACCGGTGTTCAAAGGAAGGTTTAATCCGGACGGTGCCCAAAATTGGTTGAAAGAGATCGAGAGGATCTTCAGAGTTATGAACTGTGCTGAGGGCAATAAGGTGAGGCTTGGATCTCACATGTTGCGGGAAGAAGCCGATGACTGGTGGATCGGCATGAGGCAAGTGCTTGAAGTAGATGACGAGGAAATAACTTGGGATTTATTTCGTGCTGAATTCTTGAGGAAGTATTATCCTGAGAGTGTGAAAGGAAGGAAGGAAATGGAATTTCTTGATTTGAAACAAGGCAATATGTCTGTGGTGGATTACACGGCTAAGTTTATGGAGTTAGTAAAATTTCATCCTCACTATGATGCGGTGACGGCAGAATTCTCTAAGTGTGTTAAGTATGAGAACGGCTTGCGTCCCGAGATCAAGCAAGCGGTGGGCTATCAGAGGATAAGGAGATTTTCGGACTTGACCGAATGTTGTCGAATTTTTGAAGAAGATCACAAAGCTCGTTCTACTCACTACAAGAGTTTGAAGAAGGAGAAAGAAAAGCGACAAGTAAGGAGTGAACCTTATGAGACGCCAGCTGATAAGGGCAAGCATAAGGGAAACTTTGTTAAGGGATCTGGAGGAGGGAGTTCTGGATCCATTAAATGCTACAAGTGTGGCGAGATGGGTCATAAGTCTTTTATGTGTGGAAAGCCCAAGATCAAATGCTCTAATTGTGGAGTTCTTGGACATGATGTTAAGGATTGTAGAATGGGTGCAGTGAAGTGCTACAATTGTGGAGACGTGGGTCACATCAGTGCGAAGTGTCCTAAACCGAAGCAAGCTTCAGTAAGTGGGAAAGTGTTTGCATTGGCAGGGTCAGACACTACCAATGCGGATCGTTTGATTTGAGGTATGTGCTTTAATTATGTTGCACCTTTAGTTGTTATGTTTGATATCGGAGCGACTCATTTGTTCGTTTCTTTTGAGTACGCTTAGTGTTTGGTTTTGATTTTCCGTTGATGCGATGGTAATTGAGAGTGAAGACTTTAAGATGGTGACGTTGGACAACGTACGTGTTTGAGATTTGAGCTCATTGGGGTAGAATGACTAGTATGTTATTCCTGATGAGGTATAAGTATCATGGTTGTATTCGCTAGGGTAGAATGGCTATGTGTCGTTCCTAGTGGAAAGAATCACCGGGGTAGAATGACCTAGATGTTGTTCCTAGTAAAGTACGAGTGGTGTACCCGTAATCTCCAATGGGAGTTGATGAGGGTGACAGTCTTTTATGAGCCACGTGGCATGGCTGTGATTGTGATAAGGAAGTATGCATGTGGACGATTGTGTGTAACTTGGGAATTCAGGAAAGGACGCAGAAATCGTGTCCGGTGTGTTTTGAATCAAGTGATATTTTCGAGGACGAAAATTTCTAAAGTGGGGGAGAGTTGTAACGCCCCGATTTCGATTTTCACTTTTATTGGGCCCCAATTTAATTAAATTGGGTGAATAATATTTGGATGTAGAATTTGTGTGGAAATATGTTATATTTACATATTATCATATTTTTAACCGGTATTGGGAGGTTTCGGAGGAAATAGTTTGGAAGGGTATTTTGGACATTTCCTATTTAATATTAAGTGAGATATTTGTGAGATATTGAATTAATAGATGTTTTGGAAAAATAATGGAAAAGATATTAAAGAGGAAATAGAAGGGAAAGAAAGGATAGTAAGAAGAAGAGAAAGAAAGGAGAAAGAAAGAAGAGGAGGAGAAAGAGAAGAGAAAGAGGAAAACCTAGAATCATCAAGAATCGATCAAAGCTTGCGATTAATCAGGTAAGGGTGAGAAGTTTTATCATCTTAATAATGTATAGCATCATATATGTATTAGTTTGGGCTTGTTGGTAGTTTTTCTACACTATCCATTTCTAGGGCAAAAGTTGGAATAATCGGTAGATTGAAGATTTAATCGGTTGAAACTGAGTAATAACGCCGTAGAATAGTCGGGTAACATGTATTGATGCTATTTGTACTGATTTAGATGTTTAAGAGATGGTTGATGATGGATTGGTGAAGGAGAGACAGAACAGAATGCTGTTCTGCGCAGGTTCGCTGGCTCTCGCCAGGCGAGCGAAGGCGAAGCTTCGCCAGGCGAAGCCCGGCGAATGCTGGCGAGTAATTATGTTTAAGTCCCAGTGGACTTCGCTGGTGAGTTCGCCAGGCGAAGGTGGATAGCGAAGGTTCGCCCAGCGAAGGTGCTGGCGAATGGTGGCGAATAAAGTCAGTAGCTACTGACTTGGGCTCGCTGGCGAGTTCGCCAGGCGAAGCCTAACGAAGGTTCGCTGCGGGGGTTCGCCAGGCGAATAAAGGCGAACGTGACAGCATTTTTCTTGTGCTGTGTTGCTCATGTGGTGATTGTTTGGTTGATTCACATAGGTTAATACCTCTATGATATGAATAAGTATGTGATCTATTGTGATAACATGTGCTGTGGGTAGCCTTCGTGCGTAAATCCTCGATTGTGAATTGTGGTCGTTTGGGCAAATATGTTCATTGTTTAAATTGATTTAAAATGCATGATAATGAGGTGAATGACTAATGTGTCGTGTAATATACATTGCGATGTATGATGATTGTATGAAATTGAATGAGGTGAAGATGCATGAACATATTATGTGTATGTGTGTGCATTTCAAGAATTGTATAGAAGACATTCTTGTGTTGTTGATTCCTAGGAGAATCTGATGAGTGATAGGACTCTTAGGAGAGCCTGAGGAGAGACATGACTCTTAGGAGAGTCTGATGAGAGGTGTGATTCCTTGGAGAGTCTGCTGTATGACCTGATTCCTTGGAGAATCTGATGGATGGTGTGATTCCTCGGAGAATCTGCTGAATGAATTGATTCCTCGGAGAATCTGACGAGATATGTGATTCCTTGGAGAGTCTGCTGATTAACCTGATTCCTTGGAGAATCTGATGAACAGTGTGATTCCTCGGAGAATCTGACGAGTGGCGTGATTCCTCGGAGAATCTGATGAATGGTGTGATTCCTAGGAGAGTCTGATGAGTGTTGTGATTCCTAGGAGAATCTGACAAGTGATAGAATACCCATGAGGGGTGAGAGTAGATTGATCCTTAGGAGGATCTGACGATCGACTAGATCGATGTTGTGTTGCATTTACATAGAGTAGCGAGTTGTCCTCTATGACTTGCATTTGTCATCTGTATATGATGTATAGTGAAATAAACATGTTGTGTATGTTTATTGAATTAACGTGAAATGTATGTTTTGGCATAATGTAGATACTGGAGGATATATATATATATAGATATATATATATATATATATGTGGTTGCATGTTTATGAAAAGATATAAACATTGATGATGCATATTGAGTATGCTTGGTGTTATAGTTGTATATAGATATATTATATTGTACAAGGTGAGTTGTGGTGAGAATGCGTAGAATGCATAATTGTTGATATGAGATATTTATATATGTCTTTATGCATTATTTATTATGATATTGTTTCTCACCCTTCTGCTGTTTGATAATGCTCTATGAGGCATTGCAGATTAGATGGCTGGAGACATTTTTGTGAAGCGTGACTTCATTCTTTTTGGTCGGTCGGCTCTGATATGTAGCACCGGGTAGATAGGAGTTATTTTGATTCTTTTGTGATACATCTGTGTATGTATCTGCTGATGTTATGTTTTGTTAACATGTTGGATGACAATTGTATATGTGAATACATGTCTTGGAAATATGGAATATTTAGATGTTTCCGCCTTGTTCTAAATATTTTCTTGTGGGTGTTGACCCGTTGTTGCATATCTGTAGAGCAGGTGTTGTATTGCATTGGAATTTTTATGATAATGTGACATACCCCTTTTGTGCTATGACTTACATGTACTCTGATAAAATTTTGACTTATGCCTAAATGATTAATTGAATTATTTTGGGGAAGGAATAAGGGGGGTGTTACACCATACGCTCAGTTGCTACAACACTTAATTCAACTGCAGTTGGTCCAGAAAAGGACAATGGCACCTCTAACTGGCCAACCACCTCCTGGATATGACGCCAACGCTAGGTGTGAATTCCACTATGGCGCCCCCGGCCACAGTATTGACAACTGTAAAGCCTTCAAACATAAGGTACAAGACCTTATTGACAGTAAAGCTATCAACTTCAATCAGGATGCGCCAAGCGTGGATCGGAATCCCATGCCTAACCATGGTAGGGGTGGTGGCGTGAATGCTATTGACAGTGAGGAAGGCCTGAACTTGGTGTCCAGAGTAGAGGATTTGAAGACGCCGTTAAGTTTCGTGAAGAGCAGGTTGTTAGAAGGAGGGGTATTCCCAGGCTGCGGAAAGGATTGCGAAGACTGTATGATTTGTCCGATAGGATGTCGGAACCTAAGGAACCATATACAGCACATGATGGATGACGGTTTGTTACAATTTGATAGAATCTGTGAGAAAAATGCTGAAGAGGAAGTCATCGAAGATAAGGATGAGGTGGCCACCATATCCATCCCATACAAAACAATTACAATTTCTGCGCCTCCGGCAAGGCCCACTATTATATTCACAAAGGCAGGACCCATACCCTATGAAAGTTCTAAAGCAATTCCTTGGAACTACGGGGCCGAGGTCTACTGCAATGGTCAAAAGCAGGAACTGAGAGGCTCACTGTTGGATTCTGTTGATAATTTGGTAGGAACTGGAGGAATGACTCGGAGCGGGAGAGTATTTGCACCTCCCGAAGTAAGCACAGAAAGGGCTGATAAAGGTAAGGTCATAGCGGAAGAGAATTCTCAGGCTAGAGAAAAGGAAGCGTTGCTGAAGGATGCGGAGGAATTCATGCGCTTGATAAGAAAAAGTGACTACAAAATTGTGGATCATTTACAACAAACTCCTTCAAAGATTTCTATCTTGTCATTGTTGTTATGTTCTGAGGCTCACAGGAATGCTTTGCTCAGAGTTTTGAATAATGCTTATGTACCTCAAGAGATATCCGTTAATCAGTTGGAAGGCGTGGTGGCCCATGTCAATGCAGGTAACGGGTTGGGGTTCACAGACCGTGACTTGACACCAAAAGGGAGGAACCACAACTTGGCTCTGCACATTTCGCTTGAATGCCGAGGAACAATGATGTCACATGTACTTGTTGATACAGGGTCATCTTTGAATGTGTTGCCAAAAAAGGCATTGATGAAGATCGATCATCAGGGTCTATATTGTACGCCCAGTGATTTGGTTGTGCGGGCTTTCGATGGAACCCGAAGATCTGTCTTTGGGGAGATAACTTTGCCTATCCAAGTAGGCCCAGAGGTGTTTGAAACAGTTTTCTACATCATGGATATCCAGCCTGCTTATAGCTGTCTTTTGGGTCGGCCTTGGATACACTTAGCAGGCGCTGTAACATCAACTTTGCACCAGAAATTGAAATATATGGTGGATGAAAATATTGTGACCGTTTGTGGGGAAGAAGACATCATGGTGAGCCATCTGTCTTCATTCAAATATGTGGAAGTCGACGGCGAAATTCAAGAAACGCTGTGCCAGGCTTTTGAGACTGTCCAGATCAAGGAGAAGGCACCGGTCGAGGTCAAAGCTCCAGAAGTTGCCATGTCGTCATACAAGGAAGCACGGGCCGTGGTGGAATCCGGGTCAACACAAGGATGGGGACAAGTGGTAAGCGTCCCAAACAAGCAAGATAAGTTCGGATTGGGATATAGCCCACATGGATCATCTTCACAAAGCACTCCACGTTACAAAGGTCCTGTCCAATTTACTAGCGGTGGAGTCATTTTCGATCAAATTAATGCCATATCAGACGAAGAAGGAGACAGCGACTGTGATATGGATGCGTGGATCCAGCCATGCATCCCCGGCCAGGGCTTGAAGAATTGGAGCATGGAGGAAGTTATCACAGTGACTTATGAAGAGTAATTGATTTGTCTTGATTAATGTATTTCCATATGCTCTGCCCAAGGCATAATGGACTTTATTTGTAGGGCCCTATCTTTATGCGTGTGAACAATCTTTTATCATCAATTAAAAAGGCGTCTTTTCATTCAGAATTTTGTGATCCTTGTTGTTCTTGTTTTTATCTTTAACAATAAAATGGCAATGAGGTTTGTGTTTTTGTTTGCATATCATTTAAAAGCATAAAATCATCATCATCGCAGGTTACACATTTCGGATGCCACCGACTCAGACTCGTCTATGACTCAGTATGACTTCGACAATCCGATCTTTCAAGCCGAAGAAGAGATCGAGGAAGACGAAGACCTGCCTGAGGAGCTTGCCAGATTGCTAAGACAAGAGGAGAAGGTCATCCTGCCTCATCAGGAGGAGGTTGAAGTTATCAACCTGGGGACAGAAGAAGATAAGAAGGAGGTCAGAATAGGGGCTACGTTGCAGGATGAGGTCAAGCAACGATTGATTGAGTTACTCCAGGAGTACAAAGACATGTTTGCTTGGTCGTATGAGGATATACCAGGACTTGACACAGATATCGTGGTTCATCGTCTGCCTCTTCGTGAGGAATGTCCTCCTGTCAAACAGAAATTGAGAAGAACAAGGCCAGATATGGCAGTGAAGATCAAGGAAGAAGTTCAGAAACAGTTAGATGCCGGATTTCTTGCTGTGGCCAACTACCCTCCTTGGGTCGCTAACATCGTGCCCGTACCTAAAAAGGACGGCAAAGTTAGGATGTGTGTTGATTATAGGGACTTGAATAGAGCAAGCCCAAAGGATGATTTCCCGCTTCCCCATATTGACGTGCTTGTTGATAACACCGCGCAATTCTCGGTGTTTTCCTTCATGGACGGTTTTTCCGGATACAATCAAATTAAGATGGCGCCGGAGGATATGGAGAAAACGACTTTTATCACACCTTGGGGGACCTTTTGCTATAAAGTGATGCCTTTCGGGTTAAAGAACGCAGGGGCAACTTACCAACGAGCAATGGTCACACTCTTTCACGACATGATGCATCACGAAATCGAAGTTTACGTCGACGATATGATTGCAAAGTCCCAAACGGAAGAGGGGCACTTGATAAACCTTCTAAAGTTGTTTGAGAGGTTGAGGAAGTTCAAATTAAGGTTGAATCCAAGTAAATGTACCTTCGGTGTACGGTCAGGAAAGTTGTTGGGGTTCGTCGTTAGTGAGAAAGGTATTGAGGTTGATCCCGCGAAGATCAAAGCAATTCAAGAAATGCCAGCGCCAAAGACTGAGAAGCAGGTTCGTGGCTTCTTAGGTAGGTTGAACTATATTGCGAGGTTCATATCTCACCTCACCGCCACTTGTGAGCCATTGTTTAAACTTCTAAAGAAGGATCAGGCGGTCGTTTGGAACGAGAATTGCCAGAAGGCGTTTGAGAAAATAAAAGAATACCTACAAGAACCCCCAATACTGATGCCCCCGGTGGCTGGGAGACCGTTGATAATGTACTTAACAGTTCTTGAAAATTCTATGGGTTGTGTTCTCGGTCAGCACGACGAGACTGGAAGAAAGGAGCACGCAATTTACTACTTGAGTAAAAAGTTCATAGACTGTGAATCCAGATATTCAATGTTAGAAAAGACTTGTTGCGCACTTGCTTGGGCCGCCAAACGCCTAAGACAGTATATGCTAAACCACACAACCATGTTAATTTCAAAGATGGACCCAATTAAGTACGTATTCGAAAAGCAGGCGCTATCAGGAAGGATCGCTAGGTGGCAGATGATTCTGACAGAATATGATATTCAATATGTATCTCAAAAAGCTATTAAAGGTAGTGTTCTGTCAGAATACCTTGCAGAGCAGTCAGTCGATGATTATCAGCCAATGAAGTTTGATTTTCCTGACGAAGACATTATGTACTTGAAAATGAAAGATTGCGACGAGCCGTTGCCGGGCGAGGGACCGGAATTGGGTTCCCAGTGGAAATTAATCTTTGACGGCGCTGTTAACTCATACGGTAGTGGGATTGGGGCAATCATTACAACTCCCCATGGGTCCCATATACCATTCATCGCAAGGTTAACATTCCCATGCACCAATAACGAGGCCGAGTACGAAGCGTGTATCATGGGTATTGAAGAAGCAATCGACTTAAGAATCAAGAACCTTGATATCTATGGAGATTCAGCCTTAGTGGTCAACCAAATCAAGGGGGAGTGGGAAACGCGCCAGCCAAATCTGATCCCATACATGAACTACGCAAGGAGGTTGCTACCTTTTTTCGATCGAGTAGAGCTTCACCATGTGCCAAGAGCAGAGAATCAGATGGCCGATGCTTTGGCTACTCTATCCTCGATGTACAAAGTTAACTTCTGGAACGATGCTCCAATAATTGTCATTTCACGGCTCGACAGACCAGCATTTGTGTTCGCAATAGCTGAAGCTCCTGATGGTAAACCGTGGTTTTATGACATCCGAAACTTTCTTAAGAACCAAGAGTATCCGCCTGGGGCATCTACCCAAGATAAGAGGACTTTGAGGAGATTGTCCGGCAATTTCTATCTGAATCCAGACGGTGCGCTCTATCGGAGAAACCATGACTTAGTGCTACTAAGATGCGTGGACGAAAAAGAGGCAAATTTGCTTATGGAAGAAGTCCACGAAGGTGCTTTCGGAACACATGCAGGTGGGCATGCCATGTCTCGGAAATTGTTGAGGGCAGGATATTATTGGTTAACTATGGAGTCAGATTGCTTCAAGTACGCCAAGAAATGCCACAAATGTCAAATTTATGCCGACAAGATTCATGTACCGCCGTGTCCTTTGAATGTCATGTCGTCGCCGTGGCCTTTTTCCATGTGGGGCATCGATATGATTGGAAAAATCGAGCCGACCGCGTCCAATGGACACCGTTTTATCTTAGTGGCTATTGATTATTTCACCAAATGGGTCGAAGCGGCCTCTTATGCCAATGTCACCAAGCAAGTAGTGGCCCGATTCATCAAAAGAGATATCATCTGTCGATATGGGATACCCGAGAGGATCATTACTGACAATGGTTCTAATTTGAATAATACGATGATGAAGGAACTGTGCCAGAGTTTCAAAATCGAGCATCACAACTCTTCTCCCTATCGCCCGAAAATGAATGGCGCCGTGGAAGCAGCCAACAAGAACATTAAGAAGATAGTACAGAAGATGGTGATAACTTATAAGGATTGGCACGAGATGTTGCCCTTTGCCTTACATGGATATCGCACTTCGGTGCGTACTTCAACTGGGGCAACTCCCTTCTCGTTGGTGTATGGCATGGAAGCTGTTCTGCCATTAGAGGTCGAGATCCCTTCTCTAAGAGTACTGGCAGATGTCAAACTAGATGAAGCAGAATGGGTAAAGAACAGGTTGAATCAACTCAGTTTGATGGATGAGAAAAGATTGGCGTCTCTCGCGTATGGTCGTTTGTATCAGAAGAGGATGAAGAGCGCCTATGATAAAAAGATACGTCCTCGGAACTTTCAGGCAGGCGACTTGGTGTTGAAGCGAATTCTCCCACCGCAGAACGATCACAGAGGCAAATGGACTCCCAACTACGAGGGTCCTTATGTTGTAAGAAAGGTTTTCTCAGGAGGAGCCTTGCTGCTTTCAACTATGGATGGTGAAGATTTTACATCCCCGGTGAACGCAGACGCGGTCAAAAAATATTTTGCTTAAGAAAGCTCGCTGGAAAGAAAAAGAGTATCCAGGCAAGAATGAGGCATCCCGGTGAACCATAAAAAGATAGGTTCGGGCAAAAATTAGGGATGTAAGAAGAATGTGAGCCCGCAAAGTTGAAAACCTGAAAGGGCAACTTTGGCAAAAATGGGTATCCTGGTGAATCGAAAACCCGCAAGGGCGATTCAGGCAAAAATTAGGGATTTTAAAGCAAATGACTGCGGCCTGCGCATTGATTATCACAAGCATAGTGGATCCTAGGGAGAACTCGAAGATCGACCATTCAAATCAATCTCTTCGGAAGTTAAAGCATCGGAAAGCGTCAAAGTCGCGCGAGTCATGGATGAGTCGTCACATGGTGTTTGTCTGTACCACGTTGCCGACATTTTTGTATATTTTCCTTGTGATTGTCTTTTTGCGCGACTTTCTCTTTTAAGGAGTTGCATCCAATGTAAAGTTGCCTATTTTCAGGCCTTTTATCAATAAAATATACTATTCAGAAAAAGCTTTTGTTCTGGTTTTAAATTTTTACCGTTTTGTTTGCAAAAGACGCTTGATTTTTATTGATGGAAAAACTTTGCATACATGAACTTGTGGGCTTTGCTAACTGTTAATCAGGACATTTGTTTTAAATAAAGTCATAATTGATAACTTGGTGCCAGTTGTACAACACACTTATCTAGTTGTTGTTACTTTCCCTAAGCAGAGGTTGATGATGATTCCCTCCTTATCTAATCCACAGCCAAGTTAGCGGAGTTAATTTTTTCTTCCTCACAGAATGGAACTAACTCAGAAATCGTTCATCTCCATCCCTAGCAGAGAGAGTGTGGGATAGTCCTCCCAGTAAATCTTATACAACATCCCTAGCAGATAGTGGATTCAATCTCCGGCAGAAGAGAGTTATTTCACAACGCTCAGCTATGTTTACCCAGTGGAGTTATTCTGGCTAAACATTCACGGTTGATTTCCCCGCCAGAGTGGAGTGGTTTGTCTCCAGCCAAGTTGCTTGATCCCCAGAAGAGTTGTAGGCTGATAGGCCATCCGGGACGTTCTCCGCAGCAGAGTTTGGTTAGGATCCCCAGCGGGTTAGTTTTGGTCTTAGCAGAGCAGTTTTTACCCAGAAGTTTTCTCGGAGGCCATCCAGGGCTTGTATTCCTCAGCACGAGTTTGTTTGCACTAAGCGTATTTAGCTCTGACCCAACGGAGTTAGCTCTTTCTCTTTAGCATTTATTTTGCTAAAGTGGTTCATTTGCATTTACATACATGCATAGCATCCACCCAAACGCGAAGCATTTCCATTTCGCATGGAGCATTTCGTCATATTCAAACATATGCATTTGAGACACAAGCCAGGTCGTTACCCTTTTGTTTCAAGTGAACCTCGCAGATGATTAGTATCTTTGCCCGTGTGTTGGCTAGACCCCAGCTCATGGTGTTTCCCCAACGGAGTTATTTTGTGATTATCACCAATGGATGGTCTTGATTTCGTTCGAATCTTGTTGCTCGCTTATATGTAGCGAAGGCTTGACGGCGAGGTCAAGTGATCTGGTTCTTCAACGGCGATGTTGAGAAGTTTGTTTCTGGCGGCGATGTCAGAGTGTTTTGTTTGTTCAACGGCGATGTTGAGAAGTTTGTTTTGACGGCGAGGTCAAGTGATCTGGTTCTTCAACGGCGATGTTGAGAAGTTTGTTTCTGGCGGCGATGTCAGAGTGTTTTGTTTGTTCAACGGCGATGTTGAGAAGTTTGTTTTGACGGCGAGGTCAAGTGATCTGGTTCTTCAACGGCGATGTTGAGAAGTTTGTTTCTGGCGGCGATGTCAGAGTGTTTTGTTTGATCAACGGCGATGTTGAGAAGTTTGTTTTGACGGCGAGGTCAAGTGATCTGGTTCTTCAACGGCGATGTTGAGAAGTTTGTTTCTGGCGGCGATGTCAGAGTGATTTGTTTGTTCAACGGCGATGTTGAGAAGTTTGTTTTGACGGCGATGTCAGATGATTTTAATTCTTCAACGGCGATGTTGAGAAGTTTGTTTTGACGGCGATGTCAGATGATTTTAATTCTTCAACGGCGATGTGGAGAAGTTTGTTTTGACGGCGATGTCAGATGATTTTAATTCTTCAACGGCGATGTTGAGAAGTTTGTTTTGACGGCGATGTCAGATGATTTAATTCTTCAATGGCGATATCGGAGTAATTTGTTTATTCAGCGGCGAGGTTGGGTGTTTATTTTCGGCGGCGAATTCGAGCGGTTTGATTCTTTAGCAGCAATGCTAGATGTTTGTTCTTGGCGGCGATGTCAGGTAACTTGGTTCTTCCAACGGCGATGTTGGATTTTGTCTTGACGGCAATGTCGGAGGATTGTATCTTTGGATTCAATATCTGTTTGTATTTAACAGAGGACTGACGGCGAGGTTAGATCTTTTTACCAACTTAATGTTGAGGCCTGACCGTGAGGTCAGATGCTTTTACCGATTACTTTAAGAGTTGACGGCGAAGTCAAAACTGTTGGAGATGACGGCAAAGTCAGAAGATTGTTTTGAGAATTGACGGCGAAGTCAGAAAATATTGAAGACCGACGATAAAGTCAGTTGATTTATAATTTTGACATTGAGATCTGACGGCGAGGTTAGATGCTATTAAAAGAGCTGACGGCGAGGTCAGACGTTCTACTTAATATGGGTTCCTGGCGGCGATGTCAGAGGTTCGTTTCGCGGTTGTCAAATTTCCGGGTTCTTGAATATTCAACCGTCTTTTACCTTGATTGTATGAAAGTTGTTCACCTTTCATCCCTTCAGGTCCAAGCCGTTTGAATAGGGGCAACTGTTGTATCCCAAAATTTGACCAACCTCTTTGGCTTATGTTTTATTGCATCATTAGCATTAGCATTGCATAACATTTTGCATTCCAGAGGGGATCGAGGTATTTGTGTCTGACAAGAAGAATTATCAAGGTTTTTTTTTAACCTAATCAAGGAGGTTATGTTCAAGTCGTCAAGCAAAGTGATCAGGTCAAGATGAAAATATGAATCAATTCAGTGCTCTATTTAAGTGAAAATCCACAAGAATGATGTTTGTGAGAATCATAGATTATGTTTTGGAATTCTAATCATGAATTAAGGTTATCTATGATCATGTTTGAATATAGCTCAAAAGTACAAACGGAGGATGGATTCATTTTTCTGGTTTTTATCCGCAATGCTTATGTCTGATTCAGTTTGGATTGAATATAGATAACAGAGAAACAAAGATCTATTTCAAGTGTCTCAATTTGTTTTATGGTGCAAATAGCAAGTTATGGTGCAAAAGGCCCAACGAGGTTCATTCACCCCAAAATAAATTGATATACTACAAGTACCATCCACATTCATTATCAAGTCCATCCAAAATTTCAAAAAAAAACTCACTGCTAATAGCAGAGTATAATTTGTTTACAATTTACAACAAACAGAAAATTAAAAAAAGGGGGGGACATGCCCAATTTCAACCCAACAGCAACCTTTCATAAGCGGAGTTTCTAGAGTTTGCAAATCAATCCCGCTGTCACCTTCAGTTAGTCGTGAAGAGAGACACGGATCTTCTCTCAAAGACATCCATGTGGATGTGGTGTGTATCCTCAACGGGAGGCCTGTGTGGATTATAGTATCTGATAGGAATCCAAAGTACATTTCATGGAATAGTTGTCATAAAAGTAAGGGTTTGAAGCTGCGCATTGAACAAGTACTTGCTGCTGCCAAATCTAACTTAACTTTAAGACCTTCATCAGTTATGATTTTCTTTGCCAACGGGATTACAACCCATGTTTATGACAAGCTACGCGATGAATTCGGGGCATCTGAAATCCATTTGGAGTTTTCGGTTTTCAGTTCTAACATGCTGGAAGAAACTGAAGGTGACTGGATAAATGTTATCTCTAGATCATATAGAGATGCACTTGCCCTTGAAGTCAACCTTACCGATGACAAAGATGTTGTTCCAAATTTGGGATGTAATGTTGAGAATTCGACCATGGATTCTTCTCAAGTAGAGGTTTCATTAGGAAAGGCTGAAACACAACCGCATCTTTCGGAAGAAAATGCCATTAATGGGGCTTCTTCTCAACTTGAGTGTTCAATAGATAAAGCTTCCACTAGCACCAGCGCTGCATCAACAACCTGGAGATGCACAAATCACAAGCAAACACAGCAACAGAATCATGCTTGCCTCGTTCAGCTTGTCATCACCAGGTTAGCAGATATGCTGACAAAGTCGATGTCGTCACGAATACAGCCACTGAGCACATATCATCCTACATCCAATTTTCAAACAACACCTAGAGAGAGACTGAGAGAAGCTTTCAACATGGGTTGGAGAGGAATATTAGGTTTCGAATATGGCATAGTTCAGGCACCATTAGGTACTGATATCTCTGGCCCCCAACTTGTTGCTGCTGCTGCCAATGTTGGTGTTCTTGGCCTTCTCAGAGCTCCTGATTGGGAATCCCCGGATTACTTGAGGGAGCGCATAAAGAAAAATAGAACATTAACTGATAAACCCTTTGGGGTTGGTGTTGTTCTTGATTTTCCTCACGAAGAGAATTTGAAGGTAATTCTTCGCAGTCTTGCAAACTTATTGGGGTGATTGTACACCTGAATTGGTTGCCAAGGTTCATTCAGCTGGAGTCAAAATTGTTCCACAAGTTGGGAGCGTTGAAAGTGCAAGACTGGCAATTGATGCTGGTGTGGATGGAATCATCGTACAAGGACGTGAAGCTGGTGGTCATGTTATTGGTCATGATAGTTTAATTTCGTTGGTGCCGAGGGTGGTTGATCTTGTTGGAGACCGTGATATACTTGTTATCGCAGCTGGAGCTATTGTAGATGCTCGCGGTTATGTCGCTGTCCTAGCACTGGGTGCTCAAGGCGTCTGTCTAGGCACTAGGTTTCTCGCAACTGAGGAAAGCTATGCTCATATACAAAAGAAAGTTAGTTGAACTCAATGAAACTGAGTACACCGACGTATTTGGCAGGGCAAATTCTTGCTTCCACATGAGCAGCCATTTGCAAAGTAATCACAAAATAAAACCAAGCTCTTCACTCACAACCATAGTGCAAACGTCTCGCATCCAACGTCACCATGTAGTACCTGCGCAAAACCACAATACTTGCAGCCATGACTATGTCAACACATGATTCATAAACACACACTACTCAATGACAGACTCACACACATAATACCAGCCATGGTTCACACCTTCATCAATTCCAGACAGTGCACAACATTGAGTACACAAAAGTTTTTCCAAATGATTTCATAACTTACCATCACGAGTGCTAACAATAGCCAAATTGTTACACAACATTTCCTACAAACTTGACCACATACCACAATATGTATCATCCTTTCCACACTACGCAGCACCACACATTAACCAAAACAAACTTTCCATGATTCACACATACACCATGCACGACCTGCAACCATAAGCAATCACAACAACCTTGCCAAACCACAACTTATAACCTACGCACCATATCTTGCACAACAACCACAAACCTTCAATCCCTCACAACTGAAACTCTCAATTAAACCTTCACACAATCACCAAAAATCATCAAACCTGAATTCCAAACACACAGAACTAGAAAGTTGAGAAGAAGAGAGAGTTTGAGACGAAGTTAGAAATTCAAACAAACCTAGAAACTCAGAATCAGGAACCATCCTGAATTGTTGGACAAACCTGTAGCAGTCTGCCATTCGGATAATTCTAAGGGAACTTCTGAGATTTCCTCTGCAAACTATCCAGCTCGTAGTTATGGTATTAAGGCTGGTTGTGAGCTGTGATGAAGCATATTTAGATGTCGCCCATTCAAAGGTTGAAGATCATTTACGTTAACTCCCAATTAATGCACTTCCAGGAGTGGGTCATGTTTTACAGGAAAAATTGAAGAAGCAGAATGTTCAAATGTGCGGCCAATTGATGATGATTTCCAAGGCCTCACTGCAGAAGGACTATGGAATGAAAACAGGAGAAATGCTGATGAACCTGCAAAGAAATTGAATGTATCAGTAAAAATTGTTGTGTTACCACAGTGAAAAGCATGAGTAAAAACAGACAAATTCAAAAGCTACAAACAGACAAAGAACATGCTGTTTTCAATCCCACAACTTCAGCCCTTGCTCCCACTGCAAAAAGTATCTCATTTTCTTTCCCAAAGAGGAAGAGACCCAAAGTTCCCACAACTTCTCTAATTTAAACCCTAATCTCACATCATATATATACTGGCTACTGCTCATTCAGAAAACCCTAACAGAAAAACAGCTGCTTTTTTTCACAACTCATCTCTATCACAAAGAACTGGAAAAAAAAGGAGATTGAAGAAGGAGCTCACCTGTGCTCTGTATCAGCAATCTGGTGGTATTGCTCCTACACTGTAAGTATTCTGTTACTCTTCCTGTCTTCATAGTTTTGGTCTGCATTGTTTGGACTGTCCTGTTTCCTGTCTTCATAGTCTTCACAATCTTGCTAGAAAACCCACAATCATTCATCTGCAATATCATCACAACAATAACAAGAAATTCAAAAACTTTCTCACGAACATCTGGTGTGCACATATTCACAAACCAATACACCACTCCAATCCCTCCATGCCACCACCTAAAAACAACCCGAGGTCTTCTCCAAACTCTATAATCCATTTTTCGAAACTTACGCAGAAACGCTAACCTTCGGAGACTTCACCGAAAATCCCAACTTCACCTTCTCTTCTTCCGTTTTCAGATTCGCTCACCACCAAAAACCAGCCAAAAAGACGCCAAACCCGCGCACCTCCGAACCAAACCTAACCCTCCAAACAATCTTCTCAACACAACCCTTGAATCCAAACTCAGAACTCATAAAACTGGAAAAAGAGATTGAAAGAGAACATAGATAAACAGATTGATTCCAAACGCGATTTGCAAGTCGCGAACCTCAACGAAAACCCACCGTTAACCCTGTTCTTCTTCTAAATCGCCTCCGTTTCCGCAAACTCTCAACCTCTGAAAAAACCTTCAACCATCCACCATCGTTGAAACTTCAAGCCACCCCAACCATTTTCGATACCCAGAAATCACTCTTTCCTGCGAAACCGATCGAAACTCAACCACACAAACCCTCACACTAAAATCCCTAAATTTCTCTTCAACCTTTCCTTCAATCTATCAACCTTGACCCTTTGAAATCAATCAAACAGCCCAGAAAGAAACACTAACTAAGAGAGAATAGAGAGGAGATAATGAAGTAAGATTTGAATGTGATTACAAGACGGTGGCGGAAGAAATCAAACGAGTAAGCCGTGTGAGTTGCAAAACGAGTTGATTCATTTGGATTTTGTGTTGCGTTTCGGGTCATGTTGCTGATTAACCGTGTATTGGGCTTTGATCTTCAGTTTGTTTGTCTTTTGCTTATTCCCACCAATTTTGTACACCCCCTTTCGTTTCTTTTTTTTTTTTATCTATTAATTTGTATCTTTATTAATTTAAATTTAAGATTTGTTAATAATGTTTTTTTCTGTTTATATATAAGTTTATATGCTAGTTTTGTTAATAACATTTTATAAATAAGTTATATTTTTCATGTATTTTATAGAATTTTGTAAGTATATATTAGCTTTAGTTATTATTTTTTTAATGTACATTATATATTATAGAGTTTTGTGTATATACGTTTTATCTAGAAGTTATTTTCTATTTAGAGTTTAGATTTCTTTTCTCTTTTATTATTGGGCATTTTGTCCCATTTTCATCTGTTTTGGGTCGATGACGAGACCTCCGTAATTTATTACCAGTCAAATTATTGATGAGTAATGTTGGATCTGAGACCACCTCTTTTCTCTCTTCGTCACCTGTCTCGACTCGATTCAAAAACATTTTCAAACCAACTTCAAAATCAAATTATCTTTGTATTGAATTAAAAAGAGGGGATTAACTGTAGACTTTCTTCCTCTCCGAGTGTTGGGATACCCACTGTAGTGAGGGTGGTTCCGACACTCGTCTTTCAATACAAAGACGCTTCCCGTCCATTTTCAAATCTCATCTCCTTAAAATCATTTCTTTGTGTTGAGCTAAAGAGAGGATTGGGTGTAGACCTCTTCTTCTTCGAGCATAGGGATGCCCACTGTAGTGAGGGTGGTCTCGATGCTCGTCTGTCAATACAAAGACGCTTCCAACGTTTCCTCATAAAACCTCGGTCTCGTACTGAGTATACTTCCCATAATAAATCAAATTCTCTTTGTATTGAATTAAAAAGAGAGGATTAGGTGTAGACCTCTTCTTCTCCGAGTGATGGGATGCCCACTGTAGTGAGGGTGGTCTCGACACTCGTCTTTCGATACGAAGACGCGCTTTTATCCACCATCTCGCTTTCACAACTTCCTTCCACAACTTTCACACCTAAAACCTCGGTCCTGTACCGAGTGCATTTTCAAATCATTTTCGCAACAAAAACTTGAATGGTCGTGGAGTGGTTAGGCGTAGGCCTTCTCCTATCCCGAGTGCTGACGTTTACCGTAGGGTTCTCTGTCGCAAAGCACTTACCATTCAAAACCAAAAACATATTTAATAAGAGAATGAAGTTCCCTTTGTATTGAATTAAAGAGAGAGGATTGGGTGTAGACCTCTTCTTCTCCGAGCGTTGGGATGCCCACTGTAGTGAGGGTGGTTTCGACGCTCGTCTTTCAATACGAAGACGCCTCGTTCGCCACACCTTTTTATAACAAAAACTTTGAGATAACGAATTGGGTACTACCCGTAGGGGTTACTATCCGAAGACCTATCTCGCCCCTAAAAAACAGTCCAATCAATCAAACGTGACTTCTTGCCTCGCGTGGCGAAAACTAATCAATCTTTCAAAAAGGATATGATACGTCCGTTCTACCGCAAACAGGTAACGCCTAAGTCTCCAACGAGCGAGCAGCAAAACACCTAACTGCTAGAATGCGCACGAAAGCATCATCCATAAAAAACATCAACACACCGTAGGCCGAACTACGGCTGCTCTGATTTCTCATACCAGATGAGAATACGTAGGCACAAGACGGCGATGTCTTGGCGAGCACAATCCCCCTATCACCCGTAGTTTCCCGAACTACGTCGACTCTGATTTTCTCATATCTGTTGAGAATACGTAGGCCTAGGACCGCGAAGTCCTATCGAGTCCTTTCTTTCCCTCGTCACCCCTTGTTTCCCGTTTCTAAACCTTTCCCTTTACCCCTTTTGGAACACTCTTTTTATAGCATAATATTTTAGCAAATAAATTCACACATCGACAAACAAAAGGTTCCCATCGAGTACGATGGATGCGAGGGGTGCTAATACCTTCCCCTCGCATAACCGGCTTCCGAACCCGTTCATGGTTGCGAGACCATCTTATCCGTTCGTTTCTTAAGGTTTTCTCAATATTTTCCTTTCCCCCCATGGGATAAATAAAGTTCGGTGGCGACTCTTCTGTCCTTTCTTTTCGCCTCCCCGTCGTTGCGCGACGCATTTTTTCGAGTAGCGACATGGGGGCATGTCTTTGCATAATAGGAAAGAAATTCAATATGTGTTCTCTTGTTCTTACAACATCATTGCTACATAGCATAATCACGTACTGTATGGATTTTTATATCAATGAATCAATGGATGTCCTTCTCATGACCCCCTTCTTTTTTTCCTTTCAAGTGTACTTTGTGGTCCCCTTTTGTTGTGCTACTGCTACCACATAATGAGTTTTGAATGACTTATTTTGTAGGATTGATTTATGAACGCGATAGGATTTTTATGAACATGATTAATGGCATGGTATCTGGATTGTGAATTTAGAATGTTATGTCATGATGTTGAATAATTTTGATGGGTTTTAGATTGAAATTGAAGTTGAAAAATTTGAACATTATGAATGTGAATGTTAATATTTTTTTTAATGCTTGAAGGATTATGGCATGATGTGAGAATTCTTGATGAAATCGACTTGGACAACTTAGTGCTAACTTGAGGACTAGGTCGTGACATCTTGAGGAGATGGTGAGGATAACACGAAGCTTGGCGTGGGGAATTGTTTGCATGAATTGGTTGTCTTAGACTTAGGACTTTGGTAGGCTTGCAAACACATTGTAAATTTGGAAGAGGTGTTATAACTTGATATTGATACGAACTTGTAAAAAACTACTTTGTGCTTTGAAATGAGTTATTGTAGCATATGAGCTTCTCATGAATCTTGTGAACTATAATTCTTGAGCTTGTGAGTTTTTATTTTAAATCTTCTTGAATCTTATTTGAGCCTTGTATGAATAAAACTCTTGCATCTTATGAATCCAACCTTAAACTTTAATTTTGGAGCCTTGACATCAACTTGAATCCATAAAATTCCAAATTTTGAATCTTCATGAACTTAAATAATTGATTCATATGAGGACTTGGATTTATGTTTCAACTTGAACTTTGTAGAGAAAATAAATCTTGAAATCTTATAATACAATTTGATAAAATTTGGATACTTGGATTGAATGTTCTCGCACCCATAACTTATATTCTACATGAACATAAATTTCAAGGAATCCTTATAAATGGATATCCCCGTTTTAGCATGCTTATCAATTTTAATCCAAATGAATTGCATCAATTGAACTCAACATTGTAAATAAAATTTGTATGCCAAATGGAATCATAAACCAAATCACACCACTTGATCACTTTGTAGATATTGAATTCAACGCACAATTGAATGAACCTCAATCTCAAACCCAAGCTACCTTGCGTTTAGGGAAACAAATGCTTGAAGAAGGAATAACCTTAATCACAATGACTCCAGAACCTCATCCTTTGCACCATGACTTGTGACTAAAACCCAATATTGATTTTGAGGATATATAGTCGCTAAATCCGTGATAAAAAGATCTAAATGTCGGGCCTCCAAATCAAATAGAAACGCTATGATCACATTAAATTCGAATGCATTGGTCACGTCTCTATGATGCTTGACTGTAAGAATCTATAATTTGAAAATACTGCATCTGCACAAACTGGTTAGTCATGATAAACACGTACAAAAGAATAAGCCTTAAATATGTTATGCGTAAAGGGGTGAGATCTTAGGTTCAAAAAATTAGGGTATGACAAACGTCATGTTCAACAAAATAGCCAGCAAACCCATAATCAGAAGAAGAGTGATGACATCCTAGTGTACTATGCTAAGTTGTTTCCTATCCTCATTTAGAAAAGGTTGATCAAGACAGAATCACCACTCGTTGTTTCTAAGGCTCATGAAAGTTATATCAAGGCTGATTCTTTCTGTGCATTCCATCAAGGTGCACCACGGCATGACATTGAAGATTGTTTTTTCCTCAAGCAAAAGGTGTGAAAGCTAATGCAAGAGGGTGTCTTGTCCTTCAAGTTTTAGATCCCGAGGTCCAAATTACTTTATTGCTAGATCATGTAGCAAATGCCTCAGTGTTCATGGTCGATTGAGGTTCCAAGGTCTACATCATGTTTGTTTTAATTCCCTAAAGCTGACAACTCTTTGATTTTTTCAGCACTTCTTGTTGTAATTTCTTTGTATTTTGTAGTTGCTTATAAGAATTGTTGACTTTTTGATTTGTAATATTAGTGAATTTAGTTTTCTGTTGAAATTACTTTTGATGTTTGCAATTATCCTTAAAGCTCTTTGATACTATTAAAAATTGCATTTTTCATCCATGCGCACGTTGTCAGATTTTCATTTCTCAGACATAAAACTCATCCATCATCATCCAATAATTCTGCAAGGTGATTCCTAGAACTTGCTTGGAATGTATGGCAATGGTGAATGAACTAATGAAGGGTCAAGAAGCATTGAAGGAGGAAATCAGGATTCTGAAGAACCAGATGAGTTGGGGCTTAGAAATCCTGCAAGCCTTTATGACGAGGGAAGGGCGCCCTGTGACAACCAAGGAAGTCATCACTCCATATTCAACCAATGTTCCCCACACCAAGGGAATTTTCATGTGGAAACTCATCATTTACCAGCGTTTGGTTCTCCCTCAAGATGTCATCCTCATCATTTGGCTGCAAGATAGCATATCAACATCCTTTGGCAGTTTCTCCTCAAAGTCATCAAAATCAGAACCGAAACAAGAGGAAGAATCATAACAAGAGGAACAAAGGTCTCGATAAGCCAAATCTCATGCCACTTAGTAAGATTTATCGGCTGCTAATTCAAAATTCAATGGTGACTCCTCAATCTCTCACTACTGTGTTAGGGCTGTTGCACCCCAAAATTTTCCCTCTCGTTTTTAACCTTAACTGGCTTATGCTTCATTCATTTGCATCTTCATTTCATACCATGACATTGGTTCTTGAGACATGGGATAAAGTTGTTTTTATGGCTCAGGAATGCTTTTTATTTCAAGTTTTTAAGCAGCAAGCATCAGAGGCTCCAACATTTATTTTGCTCAGTGGTTTGGTACCAGACCATATTATTTTCCAGTAGGGTATTTTGAGTGCAAGAAGCAATTCACAGCTTATTTCAGGCATTATTCAGGTCCAATATCAAATGACAAGTTTCAGAGGCAGAACAGTGCTCAAAACAAGTGGCAACAGTGGATTCACTAAGCCTTCCCTCCAAAAGGCGCCAAAATTTAAATTTTGGATGTGTTAATCAATTAACACATCAAATGGTTAATTGATTAACCTATGTGATTTTCTCCTAGAGACTTCAATTTTCAGCACTGCAGCAGTTGCACATTCACTACATTTACTTGGGGTTCATATTTGCATCAGTAGAAGGATCTAGAATGCTTCTAATTTTGGTTCATTTCCAAATTAATTTCACTTTCCCTCCAAAACTCAAACAGTTCCGCTCCTAATTCTAAACCAAAAATCCAAACCCACACTCCAAACCTAGAGCTTATTTAAGTAAATTTTCTCCAAACCTCACATAACTTCACTCATTTTTTAAATTTCTCTACACCTCACATTCCAATTCTCTCAATTCTCTCTCACTTTTTCACTCTCCATTTTCATCTTCAACCTTCACTAAAGCTCCATAACCAAAAATTCTTAAGCTAAACCTCTATCACATCGTCATCCATTGTTCAATTCTGAAGTTGGAGCTTATTTGGATCTTGGTCAAGTTTTATAATCACTTCTTGAAGAGCTTTTGGACTATTTTTGGATAATTACTTTGATTTTCAACTTTTCTTGCTAGGAATTCATTAGATCTTGGATTTTTTGTGCTTGATTTGTCAAATTCTGGTTGCAACACTTACCAAAGCAATTCTCCACTTTGTAGATTGGTAATTCTTAGATCCAACCTTATTCTAGCTTATTTTTCAACTTATATAATCTAGATCCATGAGATTTTGATGTTAATTAGTCCATTGATTTGATTTGATTGTTGATCTTGTTGTTTGGTGGATTCAATTGGTGTTTGGTTGCTGTTATTTGATGTAATTTTCGTGTACAACTGCATGCCTTAACATGTGGATGATTGGAGAAGTGATTTGTTGCTAAAATTGCTTTTGAAATAATGATTTTTAGCTTTTGTTACAGGGTTAATCGATTAACCATTTGCAAGACAAATCTGGTTAATCGATTAACAATTCATTTTTGCCTGTTTTGCTGATTTTTCAAAGGGTTAATCGATTAACCATTTGCAAGGCAAAAGTGGTTAATCGATTAACATTGATGTTGATTGTGTATTTTGTGCTTTTCAAGCTTGTTTTGATTTCGTTCCACTTTTTTATTGATTGATATTATGCAAATTTATGGACTGTTATTGAGCTATTTCACTTCACTTTGCAGTATGTATGTGATTCTTCGACATGTGACGCATTGATTTTCATGATGCATGTTCATGACTAATTGTTGCATTCTTGATGCATTCTTCATGTTGCTTGTTTGTTCATGCTTGTTTTCCTTGGGTGTTCACTCTTGCTTGATGTATGATTCATGTACATGTTTATTTTCGATTCTACTAATGTGTGTTCGTTTGAGATGATTAAATGTTGATGAATATGCATGTTGTTCTTGTCAAATGCTTAAGTGTGCAATTTTGTTAAAATTTGTTCATGCTTAATTTTCTATACATGTTCATTAATTGATCTTAATTGATACATGTTCATATTTGATTCTCACAATTTCATATGCATTTCTTGAAGTGTTAATGCATAATCATGTGTATTCTTAAATGTCTTGATTACATGTCAATTGTTGCTCAATCTTTGTCGTTTGCAATCTTGATGCTTGGTTTGATTTTGTGATACATGTTTATGATCATCTATGTTTGATGCCTATTTGATGCATTGCACACTGTTGTATAACTACTGATGTGTTAAATATGTGTTGTAAAATATATCCATTATGTTCTACTGCATTTTACACATGTTCTATTCTGAGGGTGTCGTGCGTCAATTAATAACTTTGACATTCTCCCTGCCCAAGAAGATTCTTATCCCATGATTCCCAAGTAAGCGTGATAGGAGACAACGGGGGCAAGGTGATACCTCCCTTTAGCCGACATTCTATTATTTCCTCCTCTAAGGTGGCCTAACAACATTTCCTTAGGCAGGACCTTTTTACAAATTGTTTACCGTGAAAATTGGTAAACAAATGTTGGTCTTCCAAAAATTTGGTTTACTTGCAAGATCAACCAGTGAATCCTAAGGACATAGCTATTGTTTAAATATATTTTTGGAAAGTTGAAGAGCACTTCGACTGTAGTCATGTTGTAAAGATTTATATTAAAGTTTTAGAAAAAGGATAAACTTTTATAAATTGGTAAAGAAAATGCAATGAAGAAAAAATTCAAAGTAAAAGTGAAGTAAAAGAAACAATTGATAAATGAAAATAACTTTTTATTGAAATGAGCTAATTTGGTGTTTCATACGTACATTCTCAATGATAACTCTTTTCTCACTTGACTTAGATACTTTGAGTGATTTTTGTAGTATTATACAACAATTGAACAAACAAAAATCCTAACACTACGACTCATATTCATAACAAGTCGAAATAACTGTCTTCAACGAACATTTCTACAAAAATTGGAACGTTTTGTTACGCATGCCTTCATTTCGCCACGACTCTCCACGCGTCTTTCCTAAGAAACAGATAAGGATAAAAGACAGTTATTTATCCGCATTTTGAATTTCAAAACTTCTGTCGAAGGAAGGCTTCAAACATCCTTCGCTGAAGATGCTTTCCATACTTAGAAAATATTTCTAAGTATTTTCCAGCAAGTCCTCCTCATGAAGGTCATTTCGAATAGGACTCTTTACACAAACTCTTGTCGAATTCAGACAAAACTCAAAGAACACTTGATATTACTTAGCGTCTTTAAACAAAAGCCTGACATCAAAATTTCCATCCAAGAAATTGCCCCCAAAAAATGTCATTTTTTACTGAATGGAGAGAAGGGCATTTTTTTGAAGTCTTACATTTGATGCCAAAAACCATTGATCTGCTATGACGTCATCATTATCATGATAAGTTTTCCAAAACATCTCCTCAAACCCATGCGTGAATCTTTTCCAATCATCACGCATCTAGTCCCTAGGAGATCGTGGGTCAGACTTAACTGCTACCGTCTCATCACACAACCCTTGAATGACACGTGTCCCACGATTTATGTTACCATTGATGTGTACAGTAACTGTTTCCACTTGATCCATCTATAAAATAGTGGAAACCACCATTTTCACACATTTCACTCTCTGAACTCTTTTCAACACACTTTTCCAATTTTTCATCTCTTTCAAATCTTTTTCTCCAAACTCACTCCATCAATGGCTTCTTCAACCAAGATCTCTAAAGATACCAGCAAGGAGCCCAAGATATTTGGAGAGCTTTCTCCAGTCCACAAAGTTCTGGGTCCTAATGTGGTAGGCAACCAGCAATGCATCCCTGAGCTACCTCTTGAAGAAGAGAAACACATGATTTACCAATCCCAAATAATTATTCCCGTTTCTGTTTCTGGTAAGACACACGCCATGTTAGGTCCTCTTCCTAACCTTGCTGCTGATCCTACTAAGGTTAAGGAATTCTTTCCTGCTTACCATCATTATAAGCCCATAGCCAATGGTCAAAAACCTAGGACTAGTAAGGAAATTAAAACTGATGAGAGATTGAAACTTCACGATCAAGGTTCTCCTTCGACTGGGGATTCTAGAGACCCAATTAACTTGTAGTACATGTATAATAGTTTTAGGGTATTTAGGTCATGCCCATTGTTTAAAGACCCCTCTGATTATCTTGCTTGGTTAGAGAAAGTAGATAAAGTAAAATCCCAAATCTGGAAAGACATGGGCATCTTCGACATGATTCAGTTGTCGAAGGTGGGGTCTGGTTATTGCTAATCCAAGTTGATTGCTTCCCTATACTTTTGGGATAATACTCACAATAACTTCCAACTCCCTTGTGGAATGGTGACTCCCACGTTGTTCGATGTTGCTTCCTTCGCAGGCCTCAAATCTACTAGAGAAGTTTATGATCCTAACCTCTTAGTTGATGACTCCATAGGCATCGACACAACCAAGGCAGCCTTCATCATTTATATAGCTTACTGCCATAATAAAGAAATTGAGAAAGTTTCTGATCAAGAGCATGTTGCATTTCTGGCTCTTTGGCTTTCCCGCTGCGTTTTTTGTTCAAGGTCCCTTAAGGTGGCGAAGAGATACTTAACAATGGCCAATCAATTACATGTTGGATATGATACTTGTCTTAGCGAAATGATTCTAGCTAACCTTTATGAATCCCTTGGGGAAGGTGTTACATCACTGGAAAAAATCAAGTCGGGAGGAAACCTACTTCTTTCTGGACCCTTTTGGCTATTACAACTATGGCTAAATGCCACATTTGAAGCATCTCTTCCTGCTCGTAATCCAATCAACACAGAATTCATCAAAGTGAAGAATATGATGGTCGAAGGTACGAGACATGTTTTGTTAACTCCCATTGACGAAGGATTAAACCTTCAGAAAACCTTCACCAGCTATGTGATGATGTTTGAAAAATGCTAAAATTTCTCGCCCAGTATGGCCCCTTTTGCAGATAGGAAGGTATCCCCAGAATGGTTCACCATAAGATTTCCTGCTCAGTCAAAAGAACAAGAAGCAAAATCTCTTGATATCTGGGAATCTTTTCTTACACCAAGATTGTTGGCCACAAGACTCAATCCCTCAAAACTTCGATTTACTCTTGTTAGTTACCAACCAAACCTTGTTGCTCGACAATTTAGCCATATCCAAATTAAACCAAAACCACTCTTCCCTAAAAAAGGTTCCTTGGTTCACTACAACATGATCCAAAATGAGGCAGAGTGTGCCAAATTAATGGCTAAATACAC
The DNA here is from genome assembly GCA_963859935.3 of Lathyrus sativus. Classification (NCBI taxonomy): domain Eukaryota; kingdom Viridiplantae; phylum Streptophyta; class Magnoliopsida; order Fabales; family Fabaceae; genus Lathyrus; species Lathyrus sativus. The sequence continues at coordinate 260,614,981 of OZ012737.1, read as the reverse complement.
AGGCCTTACAAAATCCACTCCTATGGCTTTCAAACCTTTTTTCTTTTGCACCAGAGAGTTCGACACTTAGTGGAAGGAATATTACAATGCAGAATTTTTTTGATGTAGTTACTTTCAACCAACATCTGACTCATGTTTCTGCCCTTGTGCAGGAAAAAGTAAAGAAAGGTACTTCGACGCATATCAAATAGATCTAAGTATTCTAGAAGTACTTTGAAATTGCTTAAAGACCTGATGGTCTTAGTCAGATCATTCATGAAGCAGCAGTCACTTAAAAAAAAAGTTTATAAAGAAATTAGAGGACTTAAAACTTCCTTCGTATGTTCGACTTGATCAACGTTACGAGCTAGCTTTTAATTTATATCCTCTAAAATTCCCTTGACTGCCAAGTGCTGATTTAGGTGTGGCTTTTAGCCCTCCATTTCCAAACTGGTTCGTCTGTGGGGATTTTGTGAAAATCCTTCGACAAGAATCATAAAAGCGTACTAAGTGAGTGGTTTTGACTAAGTATACTCTGGACAATTTCAAAGGCCACCTTCATATTGGCATAAAACACGTTCGCATGGAGTCTCCAATATATGAAGGTGTGGAATAAGGGGTTATTCGACACCACCTGTCTTATCAATTTTTGTTCATTTATGCTTTGTACTTGACTTATACCAACTGCATTAATTTTCCTTGCAACTGTAAGAATTCCAGCTAAGAAACCTGCCCTTATTGAGAAGGATGTCGTCAAAGAAGAAGGCATAGACAATACCCATAAAACAACAAAAAGGGTAAACTTTGTGATTTTTTTTCCACATATTGCCTTCCCATTCTAACATCTAAAGTGTATTATTTTTGTAGGAAAGTCGAAGATCACCTCTGACACCAAAAAAAAGAGAGCAAAAGGAACCTAAGGTTCAAATAGTTGAATCAAATTATGGGAATATTTCTCTAGAGCACTCCAAACAACCCAAGAAAAAGAAGAAACGGACAAAAATCACTGATGCTAGTTTTCGACCCCAACCAAAAACAACTAAAGCTCCTGTGAAGAAACCTTCCACTCTAAAAGTGGTTGAGACTGATGCCACCCCTAGTACTAAAAAACCAATTACCAAGACAAACCCAGATCAAGTGGAAAGTGACAACTCCAGCCCTGAGGCTGAGATCCCTGAGGTACATAAATATCTATTTTTTCTTTGGATTTTATAATTATCTTCGACTAACTTGCTTCTGATCTTTCTCTTGATTTCTTCTTCTTAGGGTGCTAAAGATGACAAAGGGCAACCCTTGTTCAACAAATCCTTCCTACCACCAACATTGATCCTTCTTACCATTCAACAAGTACTCCCTCCTAGCACCAAACCTCTCCCAAGGATTCCATTAAGGAATCTGTAGACAAAGTGAGTCAGCTGACTGTAACACCCCAAATTTAATCGGAATATGTTAATTAATTGTTTAATTGAAAATATTCGTGTTTCGGTGAATTTCTGGTGGTTTTGTGAATATTGGAAAAGTGTGCATTTTCGGATATTTATTTGATTAATAGCATATAATATTAATTTATTAGTATTATTATTAATTAAATGGAATATAATTGAAATAAGGGTAATTTGGGCATTTGAGGAAGTTAGTAAGGGTAATGAGGGAAAAGCCCAATGTGTGAGGCCCATGACTAAGTTAGACAAAATAGAGTTCTGAGAGGAAATTGGAATTCATTTTGTGTTTAACGTGAAAGTTTGGTGTGGCCAGAGCTCTGAAGGAAAGGTTGAAGGCAGAAGGTCCCAAAGAGAAATCGTGAAAGCTGCGAATCGACTAAGGTATGGGGAGTATTTCTGTTCATGATTTTCCATGTATGCCTTTAGATGTATTCATGGTGGATTTAGGATTTGAGGGTTTCTGAGTTGAATTGGGAAGGCTAAGAGATTCGATTATAGAACTCTGATATTGTGGGTTATGGTATGAATCATTGAATATTAATGTGAGGAAGGAAACCTTAGGCCTTTGTGGCCAAAAACCTTGGATAGTTGTATGTGTAACCCTGTAGGAATAGGAATATTCAAATGTGAGTAACTCTGATGTACTCAGAGCAATTGCAGGAAAATAGTGTTTTAGGCAGAGCAAATGTTGTCGGATTAGCCTAATGAAACATAGAGTTTGTACCGTTATTGTCGTATAACTTTAGGGATGGTTTAGGAATACTTTGGGGGCATTGGGTGAATGATTCGTATGAGTTTTTGGGTGGAAATCAGTTCTGTTGCGTAGCAGAAGTTATTGTCATCACACTGTTCGCCTAGCGAGCAAGCCAGCGAAGGTTCACTACAAGACTCGCCTAACGAGCAAGCCAGCAAGGATTCGCTAGAGGCACACCTAGCGAGCAAGCCAGTGAGGGGTTCGCTACGAGACTCGCCTAGCGAGCGAGCCAACGAACGTAGCAGAGTTCGCGAAATTAATTATTATGCAGCGATGCCGTGATGTGTGATTCTGGGATTTCTGGGATGAGTTGCCACGAGTATGACAGTAGGTTTTAGGTGATGTGTACAGGATGTTATGATAGTTTTCCATGATGTATCGATTGGGTTAATATGATGAAACTACCATGATTTGATGAACTATGTGATAACATGAGATATGATGCTTTATGTGATTTATGTGATGATGATGAATATGATGAATGATGATGCACCATATGACGTATTGTGAGGATTAATATTGTGACGTGTGCGTCATGCATTCATGCGCATTTGATTGCTTTGGCTTCAATCCCACTGTGTGGATATGAAGTATTTTGACGTGCTCCGATCCTATTGATGGGGATCTATGGAGGGTTGATGGCCCAGTGTCCATCGAGCTGTGATGATTGGTACCATATGCATTGAGTTGTGTTGCATTGCATTTATGAGTATTTGTGTATAAATTATGATGTTGTGACCTTTGAGGCATATGTGAGTAATATGAATGTGTTGAATATGAATATGTTGTCGTTTATGCAATAATTGTCATACATTGATTATTATGAATTGTTTTACTCACCCTGCCTGTTTGAATGTTACCTCCATGTGGGTAACATGTAGATGATCCAGTTTAGCCGTGGATGCCGGCGAGGAGTTAGTTTTGAAGTTTTTGAGCGTTTTAGTCTTTTGGTCAGCTTAGAGGGTCTTGCTCTGATATGTAACATCGGGTTGGGTTCCTTGAGTTGATTTTATACTATTGATGTTATTTTGATTAATTTCCCTCTTTGAGGAAGACTTTGAAGTATGTTTTGAATTTCGCTGTTTATGATGCTTTGATGTATTTTTGGGAAAAACCCGTAGTTACGGAGTATGGATCCTATTTTAATGAATTTGAGAAATGTACGCCCTTTTAGTGGCATTTTAATGAGATTTATTTATTCACTCTGATTTATGTGTTATTTTGCCTTAATATTTTTGGGGTAGAAAAAGGGTGTTACATTAGTGGTATCAAAGCAGGTCGGTCCATCCGGCCAAGTGTTTATGTTGTTAATCCCCTGTCATTCGATAGTGTGAGAACACTATCGATGAGTTGTTTCCTTCTAACCTTGTTGGTGGTTGTAGATGGCAGGAAGGAATGATCGTGCTATTGCTGATGCGCTGGAGTCATTTGCCCAAGTGATGGCTCAGAATGGTGGACCTCCAGATGAGTTCCGTGCTTTAGGAAAGTTTCAGAGGAACAATCCGCCGACTTTTGTGGGTACTCATGATCCTGACGGTGCGCAAAAGTGGCTGAAGGTGATTGAGAAGATTTTCTGAGTTATGGCATGCACTGATGTGCAGCAGGTACAGTTTGGTACGCATATGCTGGCAGGGGAGGCTGAGGACTGGTGGGATAACACTCGCTAGATATTAGGAGATGCGGGCATTGCAATAACTTGGACTGTGTTTAAAGAAGAGTTTCTGAGAAAGTATTTTCCTGAAGATGTTCGGGGGAAGAAAGAGGTGGAGTTCCTTGAGGTGAAACAAGGTGATATGATTGTGGCTGAGTATGCGGCAAAGTTTGAGTCTTTGGTCAAGTTTTGTCCGCATTACAACCGTGCTGATGCAGAGATGTCGAAGTGTCTCAAGTTTGAGAATGGTTTGAGACCAGAGATTAAGCAGGGAATTGGGTATCAACAGATTCGTCGGTTTTCGGAACTAGTGAACAAGAGCAGAATTTATGATGAAGATAGCCGAGCTCGATCTACTCACTACAAGTAGCTGAGTGAGAAGAAAGAGAAAGGTCAGTTCATGGGAAAACCGTATATGACTTCTGGTGATAAAGGGAAGCAGAAGGCTTCTAATGGGAAAAAGCCAAGTGGGTAGCGGCTACTGCTCCAGGTAAGTGTTATAAGTGTGGCGAGCAAGGCCACCGTGCTGAGAATTATAAGGCGTTGAGGTTTCATCGTTGTGGCAAGAGAGGTCATAAGGCTAATGACTGCAAAGACGAAGCTCCGACTTGCTTCACCTGTGGAGAGAAGGGGCATATCAGTACCTAGTGTCAACAGCCGAAGAATACTGCTACTGCTGCTCAGACAAGTGGCAGAGTGTTTGCGTTGAGCGGTGCAAAAGAAGCTAAGACGGATAACTTGATCAGAGGTACGTGTTTTATTAATGATGTTGAATTTATTGATATAATTGATACTGGTGCTACACATTCGTTTATTTCGCTTGAATGTGCTAAGAGGTTGAATTTGAATGTGTCTGCTATGAGCGGGAGTATGGTTATTGATACCCCGGCTAATGGTTCGGTGACTACTGCGTTAGTCTGTTTGAGCTGCCCTTTGACTATTTATGATAGGAGTTTTGTGATGGACTTGGTCTGTCTACCTTTGAATCAAATTGATGTTATCCTTGGGATGAACTGGTTGGAGTACAACTATGTTCACATTGATTGTTATAGTAAGACGGTAAGATTTCCTGAGTCGGGCGATGTTGGGGAGCTAATGTTTGTATCTGCCAAGCAAGTGGAAGAACTCTTAGAAGATAAGGCTAAGATGTTTGATGTGTTTGCTTTGCTTCAAGTGGATGGTGAAGCAGTGGGCGTGGAGCTACCGGTTGTTCGGGAATTTCCCGAGGTGTTTCCAAACGACATGAATGACTTACCTCATGAGCGTGAGGTAGAGTTTACAATTGAGGTGATACCGGGAACTAGTCATGTATCGATGGCTCCTTATCGGATGTCTGCATCTGAGCTAGGGGAATTGAAGAAACAGTTGGAAGATTTGCTTGAGAAGAAGTTTGTTCGACCGAGTGTTTCTCCGTGGGGTGCTCCTGTGTTGTTGGTGAAGAAGAAAGATGGTAGTATGAGATTGTGTATGGATTATCGGCAGTTGAATAAAGTGAAGATCAAGAATAAATATCCACTTTCGAGGATTGATGATTTAATGGATCAATTGGTGGGTGCTTGTGTGTTTAGCAAGATTGATTTGAGGTCTGGTTATCATCAGATTCGTGTTAAGCCTGATGATATTCCAAAGACAGCTTTCATGACGAGATATGGACACTATGAGTATACTGTGATGCCGTTTGGAGTTTCGAATGCACCTGGAGTATTCATGGAGTATATGAATAGGATTTTCCATCCTTATTTGGATCAGTTCGTAGTGGTGTTTATTGATGATATTTTGATATATTCTAAGTCTGAAGAAAAGCATGTGCAACATCTAAGAGTTGTATTGCAGGTTTTGAAAGACAAGAAGCTTTATGCCAAGTTGTCTAAGTGTGAGTTTTGGTTGAAGGAAGTGAGTTTCCTTGGCCATGTGATTTCTAGTGGAGGGATTGTTGTTGATTCGTCGAAGATTAATGTTGTGTTGCAGTGGGAGGCTCTAAAGTCTGTTACTGAGATTCGAAGTTTCCTTGGGTTGGCTGGTTATTGTCGCAGGTTTATTGAAGGTTTTTCTCAGTTAGCATTGCCATTGACTCAGTTGACTAGAAAGGGTCAGGCTTATATGTGGGATGTTGCTTGTGAGAAGAGTTTTGTAGAACTCAAGAAGAAGTTAACGACTGCTCCAGTGTTGATTTTGCCAAATCCGAGCGAGTCCTTTGTGGTGTATTGTGATGTGTCGAAGATGGGCCTTGGAGGCGTATTGATGCAGAACGATCAGGTTGTTGCTTACGCTTCCAGACAATTGAAGGTTCATGAAAGGAATTATCCCACGCATGATTTAGAGTTGGCCGCTGTGGTGTTTGTGTTGAAGATGTGGAGACATTACCTATTTGGGTCCAGATTCGAAGTGTTCAGTGATCACAAGAGTCTGAAGTATTTGTTTGATCAGAAAGAGTTGAACATGAGGCAACGAAGATGGCTTGAACTTCTAAAGGATTATGATTTTCAATTGAGTTACCATCTGGGTAAGGTTAATGTTGTGGCTGATGCGTTGAGTAGGAAGTCCTTGCATATGTCAATGCTTATGGTTCGAGAGTTGGAACTGATTGAGCAATTCAGAGATATGAGTTTGGTTTGCGAAGAGACTCCTAACAATGTGAAATTGGGTATGTTGAAGATGACTAGTAGTATTCTCCAAGAGATCAGAGAAGGTCAGAGATCTGATTTGAGTTTGGTGGATCGTATTGCGTTGATTAATCAAGGTAACGGAGGTGATTTTCGGATTGATGAGAATGGTGTGATGAGGTTCTGAGATAGAGTATATGTTCCCGATGTGCTAGAAATCAGGAAGAGCATTCTTGAAGAAGGTCACAGAAGCGGGTTGAGTATTCATCCTGGTGCCATAAAGATGTATCAAGACTTGAAGAAGTTGTTTTGGTGGCCTAGTATGAAGAAGGAAATTGTTGAATTCGTTTATGCTTGTTTGACTTGTCAGAAGTTGAAGATTGAACATCAGAGATCGTCAGGTCTGATGCAACCATTGAGCATTCCAGAATGGAAATAGGATAGCATTTCTATGGATTTTGTGACAAGTTTTCCGAAGACAGTGAAGGGATATGATTCGATTTGGGTAATTGTTGATAGATTGACTAAATCGGCTCATTTTGTACCGACGAGGATCAATTATTCGTTGCAGAAGCTTGCTGAATTATATATTGAGCAGATTGTGAAGTTGCATGGTGTTTCATCGAGTATTGTGTCTGATAGAGATCAGAGGTTTACATCGAGGTTTTGGGAGAGTTTGCAGGCAGCTTTAGGTACCAAGTTGAGGTTGAGTTCTGCCTATCATCCGCAGACGGATGGACAGACAGAAAGAACTATCCAGTATTTAGAGGATTTGTTGAGAGCTTATGTTTTGGATCAAGGTGGATCATGGGATAGATATTTCCAGTTGGTTGAGTTTACCTACAATAACAGTTACCGTTCTAGTATCAGAATGGCACCGTATGAGGCTTTGTATGGTAGGAGGTGTAGGACTCCGTTGTGTTGGTATGAATCAGGAGAGAGTGTTGTGCTTGGACCTGAAATTGTGCAAGAGACGACTGAAAAGATCAAGATGATCCGTGAGAAGATGAAAGCATCGCAGAGTCGTCAGAAAAGTTACCACGATAAGAGGAGGAAAGCACTTGAATTCCAAGAGGGAGATCATGTGTTTTTGAGAGTTACGCCAGTAACTGGTGTTGGTCGAGGTTTGAAGTCTCGAAAGCTCACATCGCATTTTTTTGGTCTGTATCAAATTTCGCAAAGGGTGGGGGAAGTAACCTATCAGATTGCTTTACCGCCGTCGCTCGCGAATTTGCATGATGTGTTTCATGTGTCCCAGTTGAGGAAGTACATTCCAGATCCATCGCATGTGATTCAGATGGATGATGTACAAGTGCGAGATGATTTGACTGTTGAGGTGTTTCCTGTTCGAATTGACGAACGAGAAGTGAAACAGCTACGAGGTAAAGAGATCGCCTTGGTGAAAGTATTGTGGGGAGGACCAGCTGGAGAAAGTTGGACTTGGGAACGTGAAGATCAGATGAGGGAATCGTATCCGACTCTGTTTTCTGTAGGTAATTTTCGAGGACGAAAATTCTTTTAAGTGGGGGAGGGTTGTAACATCCCAAATTTAATTGAAATATGTTAATTAATTGTTTAATTGAAAATATTCATGTTTCAGTGAATTTCCGGTGGTTTTGTGAATATTGGAAAAGTGTGCATTTTCGGATATTTATTTGATTAATAGCATATAATATTAATTTATTAGTATTATTATTAATTAAATGGAATATAAGTGAAATAAGGGCAATTTGGGCATTTGAGGAAGTTAGTAAGGGTAATGAGGGAAAAGCCCAATGTGCGAGGCTCATGACTAAGTTAGACAAAATAGAGTTCTGAGAGGAAATTGGAATTCATTTTGTGTTTAACGTGAAAGTTTGGTGTGGCTAGAGCTCTGAAGGAAAGGTTGAAGGCAGAAGGTCCCAAAGAGAAATCGTGAAAGCTGCGAATCGACTAAGGTATGGGGAGTATTTCTGTTCATGATTTTCCATGTATGTCTTTAGATGTATTCATGGTGGATTTAGGATTTGAGGGTTTCTGAGTTGAATTGGGAAGGCTAAGAGATTCGATTATAGAACTCTGAGATTGTGGGTTATGGTATGAATCACTGAATATTAATTTGAGGAAGGAAACCTTAGGCCTTTGTGGCCAAAAACCTTGGATAGTTGTATGTGTAACCCTGTAGGAATAGGAATATTCAAATGTGAGTAACTCTGATGTACTCAGAGCAATTGCAGGAAAATAGTGTTTTAGGCAGAGCAAATGTTGTCGGATTAGCCTAATGAACCATAGAGTTTGTACCGTTATTGTCGTATAACCTTAGGGATGGTTTAGGGATACTTTGGGGGCATTGGGTGAATGATTCGTATGAGTTTTTGGGTGGAAATCAGTTCTGGTGCGTAGCAGAAGTTGTTGTCATCGCATTGTTCGCCTAGCGAGCAAGCCAGCGAAGGTTCACTACAAGACTCGCCTAGCGAGAAAGCCATGGAGGATTCGCTAGAGGCTCGCCTAGCGAGCAAGCCAGCGAGGGGTTCGCTACGAGAATCGCCTAGCGAGCGAGCCAACGAACATAGCAGAGTTCGCGAAATTAATTGTTGTGCAGCGATGCCGTGATGTGTGATTCTGGGATTTCTGAGATGAGTTGCCACGAGTATGACAGTAGGTTTTAGGTGATGTGTACAGGATGTTATGATAGTTTTCCATGATGTATCGATTTGGTTAATATGATGAAACTACCATGATTTGATGAACTATGTGATAACATGAGATATGATGCTTTATGTGATTTATGTGATGATGATGAATATGATGAATGATGATGCACCATATGCTTTATTGTGAGGATTATTATTGTGATGTGTGCATCATGCATTCATGCGCATTCGATTGCTTTGGCTTCAATCCCACTGTGTGGATGTGAAGTATTTTGACGTGCTCCGATCCTATTGATGGGGATCTATGGAGGGTTGATGGCCTAGTGTCCATCGAGCTGTGATGATTGGTACCACATGCATTGAGTTGTGTTTCATTGCATTTTTGAATCTTTGTGTATAAATTATGATGTTGTGACCTTTGAGGCATATGTGAGTAATATGAATGTGTTGAATATGAATATGTTGTCGTTTATGCATTAATTGTCATACATTGATTATTATGAATTGTTTTACTCACCCTGCCCCGTTTGAATGTTACCTCCACGTGGGTAACGTGCAGATGATCCAGTTTAGTCGTGGACGCCGGCGAGGAGTTAGTTTTGAAGTTTTTGAGCGATTTAGTCTTTTGGTCCGCTTAGAGGGTCTTGCTCTGATATGTAATATCGGGTTGGGTTCCTTGAGTTGATTTTATACTATTGATGTTATTTTGATTAATTTCCCTCTTTGAGTAAGACTTTGAAGTATATTTTGAATTCCGCTGTTTATGATGCTTTGATGTATTTTTGGGAAAAACCCGTAGTTACGGAGTATGGATCCTATTTTGATGAATTTGAGAAATGTACGCCCTTTTAGTGGCATTTTAATGAGATTTATTTATTCACTTTTATTTATGTTTTATTTTTCCTTAATATTTTTGGGGTAGAAAAAGGGTGTTACACTGACCAGTAAACATCAAAAGAAATTACCACCTAAAGTCACAACTGAGCTTTCCCAAACCAACGACTCTGATAATGACAAAAGCCCACCAAGGGAAGACGCCTTTGTTGATGTCGAAGGAGACACAGAGATGCCATCTACAAAAAAAAATTGTCAAAGATAAGTTTGGAAATGAATCCTAATCAACGTACAACAAGGAAGTGGTGGCAAAAAAGGTGAAAAAGAAAAGGATGAAGAAGAAGAATGCTCCATGTTCGACTATGAAACGAAGATTGTTGTGGAAGATGAAGAAGAAGAAAAGGATGTCAATGAGGAAGAGAAAAGGCATCACGATGACCAACCTAAGACTGACCCAAAACTTAATGCTTTAACTGGTATAACCACTACCAGCCCTCTCATGAGGAGCTAGAGTCCCTAAAGGTTCAAAGACCATTTGAATATCTCAAGGCTATGATTAGCACCAGATATAGTTGGACTGACAAAAGCACTAGCACTTCGACTGCATCAGGTGATCAATCTTCCAATAAACCTGAGGATGACTTGCTCCCCCAAATTAAAGAGAATGTCTTCAATGCTGATTTGTTCCAACTTTTAGAGAAAGACACTTCAGCTTGTTTTGGGATCAAAAATATCTTAAAACAAGTCAATGTCTTGGAGGTTTCCCCAGAATTTGCAGATGCCATAATGGAATTGGGCTCGCTGATTGACCTTGTTGTTGCTGATCTCAACTACCTCAAAGATTTTTCGAATAAAATTCAGAACAAATCAGAGACCCAACTAACTGAATGGGATGCGGCCACTGAATCCACTGCAAAGGTTTCAGCGTTGGAAAAGGGTTTTGAACAAAACAAGAATGAAATGAACCCTGCAACAAGAATGTCGAAGCCTGGGAGCAGCAGATCAAAGAATTGCAAACCAAAATTTCTCAGACCAAGGAGTGCAAAGTCGAACTTCTGAAGTTTGATCATGAAGAAGCGGCCAAAGAACTTCAAGTTGGGATGCATCACGATGAACGAGCTTAAAAACTTGGAGAGGAAATTGAAGACCTCTCGACCAATAAAACTATCAAGTTGGGATACTTTAAAGGTCGAAATATCAGAAGATGAAGAACTCTCTCCCATTTTAATTTGATTGTTGATGAACGTGTTTTCCTGGTTGTAATTTTAAGCCCTTCGTGACATTTGATGTAATGACTTAGCCATTTTGGCAACTTTTATTTTGACCCCCATTTTGGGTTCGGCTATCTTTGCATGAATTATTCCTTACTTATTTTTACTTCTTGAAGTACAGACTTATATTTATTTAAATATTTACCATTCACTTTCAAGATTCTTCTATCCTCATTTAACTCTTTGACTTCATATGCCCCATTGGAAAAACACTTTAATAATTTGAAAAGGACCTTCCCACTTAGGAGACCACTTACCCAAAGTTCTAAATTTCTGATCCATGGGCAAGGTCACTTTCCAAACTAAATATCCAGTCGAAAATAACTTAACTTTCACCTTTTTATTATATGCCTTTTCTACTCTTTTCTTTTGCCTTTTTAATAGCTTTAATGCTTTCAGTCTTTCTTCATCCAAGTCAAGTAATTCGTCCAACTTCATGTTCCAATAGGACTCAGATGGGATCTCATATTGTCTCTGAATTATAGTTTACTGTAAGTAGATTTCGACTGGTAACACTGTGTCAATACCATATTTTAGTCGAAAAGGTGTAGTGTTTGAAGCATTTTTAGAGGAGGTTCAACAAGCCCATAAAACTTAGTCTAATATCTTATGCCAATTTCTTGGCTTCTTTCCCACATGCTTCTTAATTAACCCACTCACTACCTTACTTGCTGCTTCGACTTGGCCATTATTCCGAGCATAATAAGGTGTGTACGTCAAAAGTTTGAACCCCATTTCTTTAGCAAATTCTTGAATCTTTTGACCAGTAAAAAATGATCTTTGATCCGTTGTAATAGTTTTTGGGATTCCAAACCTGTAAATAATATGTTTTTGGATGAATTCGATCACTGCATTCATATCAACATTTACCAATGGTATAGCCTCAATCCACTTAGTGAAATAATATATTCCCACTAGAATGTATCTTTGAATCTTGAATGATGCTGGTCGAATTTCCCCAACTAAATACAAAGCCAAACCTCTGAAGGGCCAAGGCTTCACAATGGAATGTAGTTCACTTGCAGAAACATGTTGAATGCCTGCATGTATTTGGCATTCTTGATATCCTTTGGCGAATTCAATACAATCTTTAAGCATGGTAGACTAATACATCCCTTGTTGAAATAATAATCATTTCATCTTATGGCCAACTTGATGCACTCCATATGCCCCACTATGGACACTAGACAGAGCCAAGTATGCCTCAGACTCACTAAGGCATTTGGGTAACAGGCCTTCAGGCGTCTTTTTGAATAGTCCATTCCTTATCAAAACATAAATTAAGGCACGACATTTAACCTTTCGTTCGACGGAAGCTGTTGGGTTTTGCTAGTAGTCTACTATTAGCTTTCTCCAATCTTTGCCTGTCAAACTATCTATAGCCAATATTTTAAAGCTCTCTTCGTTAGCATATCCTAGCTTCATTGTTTCCAGGTCTGTTGGGGATAGTCTAGTTGATGCAACTCTTCCTCCGACTTCGATTACATCTTGTAATTTTTCCTTTGAAATTTTGTATCCAAAAGCAATATGGGCCAAGTCATTGGACTCTTGATTCTCAAATCGAGGTATGTGTCGAATACTTACCATTTCAAATCTTCGTAACAACCTATTGGCTATCACAGAGTACATGATAAGATTTTCCTTAAAACATTTATATTCTTTTGTAATTTGCTTTATCACCAACTCTGAGTCACCCATTATTTTGACTCGAGTTTCCCCCAATTCCAACAAGATTTCAATTCCAACAATTAAAGCTTCATACTCAGCTTTGTTATTTGAACAAAGGCTTTCGACCTTGTACTTGAATTTTGTTGGAATTTTGTTAGGAGAAATAATTAAAACTCCCACTCTCGTTCCATCCTTATGAATAGAAACGTCGAAGTATAACTTCCAAGGTTCAAGCTCCACATAGTTTAGGGAGTTTTAGACAATAGAATGGTCGACTATAAAGTCTGCTACCACTTGTCTTTTAACAGCCTTTAAAGGCATATAAGTTAAAGAATATTCAGTTAAATCCAGTGCCCATTTTCCAATTCGACTGTGTAAAATAGGTTTAGAAAGCATATGTTTAATAACGTATAAATGAGATGAAACATAAACTTCAACTGGCTTTATATAATGCTTTAATTTTGTACAAGAGAAGTATAGACAAAGACAAAAAAATTTCGACTATACTATATCTAGTTTCTGCATTATTCATGACTCTACTAAGGTAATTAAGGGCTCTTTCGACGCCATTTTCATCCTCTTGAGCTAACATGCTCCCTAAAGTCTTGTCAGATGCAGATATGTACAACCTCATACTCCTGTCTCTACAAGGAGGCGCCAGAATTGAAGGGTGAGCAAGGTAGTCTTTAATATTGTCGCTTCTTGCTGTGCTTGTCCCCATTCAAATCCTTCTTGCTTGAGTCGAAGTAGAGGTGAGAAGGCTTTATTCTTACCGCTTAAATTGGAGATGAACCTCCTTAAAAGTTGATTTTCCCTAGCAATAATTGTAATTCCTTCTTTGTCGAAGGCGTTTTCGCCTCCATGATGGCCTTGGTCTTGTTCTGATTAATCTTTATTCCTTTTTTATGGACTATGAAGCCTAGAAAATCCCTCGCTTGCACACAAAAAACACATTTAAGAGGATTCATCTTGAGACCATGCTTCCTCATTCTTTCAAAAGATTGTCGAAGATAATCTATATGACTTTTTCCTGAAACTGACTTAACCATAATGTCATCAATATAAATCTGCATAAACGTTTCAATAAATTCATGAAAAATAGAATTCATTGCTCTTTGATAAGTTTCCCTAGTATTCTTTAGACCAAAGGGCATTACTACCTATTCGAAAGTGCCTAAGGCTCCAGGGCATCGAAATGGTGTCTTCCTCAGCAGTGAAAATCTAATTGTATCCAGAATACTCGTTGAGCATACTTAGATACTCATGGCCTGCAGCAGAGTCGACTAGAATTTCTGCCATGTGTATTAGATACTCATCTTTTGGGGTTGCAGCATTTAAGTCTCTAAAATCTATGCAAACCCTCAAAGTTCTATTCTTCTTAATATCTAGAACAATGTTGGCAATCCATTTGACATACCTAGTCTTACGGAAGAATTTGCATCTTATAAGTCTTTCAACCCCCTCTTTGATCTTTGAGAGAACTTCGGGTGCAAATCGCCTTGGAGTATGCTTGATGGGCTTCTTCCCAAGCTTTATTGGCAGCTTCAGTTCGACCAGATCTCTGCTCAAACCAGGCATTTCATTATAATCTCATGTGAAGCAGTCTTTGAACTCCTTAAGCAGTTGAATCACTTTGACTCTGAGCTGGGAGTCAATGTTGGTACTGATGTAGGTTGGCCTTTTTGTTGTCCCTTATCCCAGGTCGATTTCTTCGAAAGGGTTTTGTGTTAGCATCTTGATGTTGTTTGCTAGCAGATCCTTTTTCAAAACCCAAAGGCTTATCATCATAGATGGCATCTAGCCTTTGGCTTTGCACTTTGACTTGATATTTGTCTGGTGGCTCCAGATCAAAATCCTTCTCAGGACCTTCAAAGTGCTTTTCTTCATTTTTAGCTTCGACAACCATGTATTTTGCCTCAGCCTCTAAGGCATCTTTTAATTTATTTTCAGCTATGTAAGCTGAAATCTTTCTATGTGCCAATGACTCAATCATCGTCACTGAACTCCCTACCCTAACCAGTTAGTTGGATTCCAGTTGTTCCAAACACGTAGCCTTCTTTGCCTACTACCTCCATATCCCATTGAAAGTCGTGGGTTGGATGTAGGTACAAGGAAAAATGCATTATCTGCAGGTGTAAGGTCGAAACCTGCAGGTTTATAAGGCGTTATGTGGGCTAAGTTTTTGTCAAAGTGTCACCCATTTACTTGATTGACCTCAGCCATATAGTAGCTTCGGACCGCCTCTATGTTTTCCACAATCCCATCACTTTTCCAAATGGAGATTCGTTGGTGAAGTGATGATGGCACTACGTCTACTCTATGAATCCACTCTCGACCAAGGAGCAGATTATAATTCGCCTTCGACGCAATTAACATTGTTGGCCTGGTGATTGTGCCAACTGTCAGATATACTTAAATGGCTCCCATTATGGTACCCAATTTCCCTTCATAGTTTGAGAGGACCATGTTGTGGGGCTTCGTGTCGGAGTCATTTTTCCCAATCTTCTTCAGCATGTAATACAACATCAAATTTACAGCCGCTCCGTCGTCAACTAGTATCTTGTTGATACCAATATTCTCTATTTTTCTCTAATAAATAAAGGCTTTAGGTGATTCTTCATGACTTCGTTAGGCCTTTCAAAGAAGGCATTTTTCTCTTCAACGCAACCACTATTCAGAATATAATAATAGACTAGCCCATGGCTAGCCACTTCTAATTTGACTTCATCCTCTGGTTCATCCATCTTCGTCACCCTATCATATTTTTTGGGTAGTACAGATAATATGTTGTAGATAATGTCTAACGACAGTTCTAATCCTGAATTGAAGTCGTCTATCATCATATCTTCATCTGCAGCAATCTGATTAGATTTTATTTTACTTCTTCCTTCTGGTCAGCAAACAACTTTCTCTAGACTAGCCTCTTTTCGATAAGTTTCTTATCTTTGTTTTTATCCTTTTTTATTGGCATGTTTCTATTTGACTTAGATTTTTCTTTCTCAATAGCCTCCCTCTCAGCTTTGCGCCTTCTTTGTTGTCGTCTCCACTAAGACCTTGTCATTGGGTTTTTCCCCTTATAATTCTCTGAGCGCCATGTTGAATGTTTAGAGGCTTGAAATTCTCTCTGGTACGCTATTGACGAACCTCTTTCAACTTCAAAATTCTTCCATGTAGAAGCAAGCTTTAACCACATTTAAATGTTTTGATGAGGACAATAATAACAAGCTTTCTACGCAACTTATACTATGCAAAAAAGTAAGAGAATCAAGTAAACATTAAAGACATCAAGCATCAAGATAGTGCTCTCGCATATGTCTTCTATGGATCAAAGCTTCTCTCACAAGTTTAAAGTAATGAAGATTGAGTCTTGAACATCAAGCCAAAGGTATAACAAATATTACTTGAAAATATCTATACAAATTGCTATCAAATTTCAAATTCCAATTCACCTTCAAGAAACAAAATCATTCAAATTACTCATTTTCTTCATCCTTCAAATTTTCATTTTTAAGTGTTCAAAAACATTTTTGAAAGAAGCCTTTGAATAAACTTTCACACTATCACAACTTCATTTCAAATCCTCTCACAAGAACACTAGTATACTTATTTGAGTAATATTTGGCTCAAGAAGAAGATCGATCATGAAGATTGATAATATCATTCTCTCAAAGATTTCAACTTATTTCAAAGATAATTATGTATTACCTTGTTATCCAGGATTGTTGGAAACAAATGAAGTGTTTGAAGAGGATTGTTCTTCTACACTTGGGATACCTATAGATTAGATAGTAGGCATCACCTTTGGTGTGATTAGGTTGTGCAATAAATCTAAACTATAGTGAAATCTCTTTCGAGTCGAAAGGGGAGTGGAGTACTCTCGGAGTGTGAGGGGAACCACTATATATTTCTTTGTCTCTTTTTCTTTCCTACACTTTACTTTCAAGTCACTATCATCATAACCAGAAAAAGAACCAAGAACCTAAAAGATTGCAAATATTTTTCAGAACCTAATTCACCCCTCCTCTTAGGCGCATTTACAAGTTACAATTGGCATCAGAGCAGGTTATAGGTAACCTGTTCCTATTTGATCCAGATGGCTTCTGCAAATAACAATCTTGTATTCAAAGACGGTGGTAGTAGCAACAAGCCTCCTTTGTTCTGTGGCGAATATTTCGACTTCTGGAAGATCCGCATAAAGGCACGTCTAGAAGCACAAGGAAGTGAAATATGGGAGGCTGTTCAAAATGGTCCTTTTGTTCCTACAACGGTGGTCAACGAAGTTGGTTCATCAAAACCGCAAGGATCATAGGATGATGATGATAAGAAGAAAGTTCTCTACGACAAAATGGCAATAAATATTTTACAAAATGCACTTGGAATGGATGAATTCTTCTGTATCTTAACATGTACAACAGCTAAGCAAATACGGGACACTCTTGTTGAAACTCACGAAGGAACCGCCAAAGTCAAACGATCCAGATTAAATACATTAAGTCAGGAGTACGAACTATTCATAATGAAACCAAGAGAATCTATCCTAGACTTGCAAAAAAGATTCGTGCATTTGACAAATCACTTGAATGTACTTGGTAAGACACTAACAAATGATGAACTTAATCTTAAAGTGCTTAGGTCCTTATCAAGAGAATGGCAACCCAAAGTGACGGTGATTTCCGAAAAGAAAAGTCTATCAATAATAAGGTCTGCTACGTTATTTGGAAAGCTCCAAGAATATGAAACGGAACTTGGACGATTGGAGAAACATGAAACTCAAGAGAAGAAATCCAAGAGCATTGCCTTGAATGTTGAATCCAAAGAAGTGGAGAAAGAAGACAATCCCGAAGAGGATGAAAACTTTACGCTTCTTGTAAAAAGACTAGGTAAATATTTTGGTGCAAAAAATAATATTAGAAACTCTAGTTATACAAGAAAGAAAGAAGTTCTCAAAGAATAAAGAAAAAGAAACATCAACACCCAATGGAGACATTACATGCTATGAATGTGGAAAGCAAGGTCACATCAAACCGGAATGTCCTAAACTCACAAAGAATCATGACCACAAAGGAAAGAAGGATTACAAAAAGAAGGCCTATGTTGCTTGGGATGACAACGAAATAAGTTCTTCATCGGAATTCGATAGTGATCAAAGCGCAAATCTAACATTGATGGCATCATATCATTCTGACGATGTTAGTAGTGATTTCTCTATTTTTGATAATGATGCTCAATGAGCAATTGATGAGCTTTTAAGTGAGTGCAAAATTCTATATAAAACCATTTCATCTCAAAAGAAACAAATAACAACTTTAGAAGAAAATCTTGAGAAAATGGAAAATAATTTTAAATATGAAAAGGAAAAATAAATTAAGAATTTTGTATGCACTAAATGTGAGTCACTCTCTTTTCAAATAATCCAATTAAAAAGGGTTCTAGAAAGATATGGAAAAGGACAAATTGGATTGGAATGTGTTCTTAGTAATCAAAGATACTCAAATGATAAAAGTGGTCTTGGTTACAAAAAATTTTCTAAACAAACTTCTAACAAGACCATCTTTGTCAAAGCTAAAGAACAAATTCTTATGGAAAAAGGTGACAATCATAAAAAGGTTCATCAATATGTCAAAAAAAAAAGAAACAATAAAAAGAAATCTTATCCCCTTAGATATAAAAGCAATTTTGAGCCTACATGTTTTTATTGTGGTACAAAAGGACATACTCCAAATGCATGTTATATTAGAAATTTTAGTGTTGCTTAAGGCCATTATGTATGGGTAAAGAAAGGAACTAACTTTGAAGGACCCAAGGAAATTTGGGTACCTAATAAAACTTAACTCTTTTTTGTAGGTATGCTTGAAGACCTCTTTAAATGAATGGTATCTTGATAGTGGAGAGGCACATGACCAGTGTCCTAAGCAAATTTTCACATCTAACGCTTAAGGCCAAAGGATTTGTTACTTATGGTGACAAAAACAAAGGAAGAATCCTTGGCGTATGCATCGTTGGTTCACCACCTTCAACAACCATAAAGGATGTCCTATATGTGGAAGGTCTAAAGCATAGTCTCCTTAGCATTAGCCAATTGTGTGACCGAGGTTTCAAAATCAACTTCACTAAAAATGAATGCTTGACTAAAAAAGAAGTTACTCATAAAGTTATGCTAAAAGGTAAAAGAGTTAATAATATTTTCTTAATTTCCTTAGATAACTTGTCTTTGAATGTTAGGTGTCTCTTGGCAAGCAACAAGGAATCATGGTTTTGGCATACGAGGTTTGCTCACATCCATATGGAGCACTTGAATAAATTGATCAAACATGACTTGGTTATTGGATTGTCGAAGATAAAATTCATCAAAGATAGGTTATGTAACGCTTGTCAAAAAGGAAAAAAAAACTAAATCAACTTTCACATCCAAGAATGTGGTATCCACAACTAGGCCATTACAATTATTGCACATGGATCTCTTTGGTCCATCAAGAACAAAAAGCTTCGGAGGTAATGTTTATGCATTAGTAATTGTAGATGATTTTTCTAGATACACTTGGACTTTCTTCTTAATGCAGAAAAGTGGAGCATTCAAAGCATTCAAGAGGTATGCAAAGCAAATTCAAAATGAGAAATCTCTTACAATTGCCTCCATTAGAAGCGACCACGGTGGAGAATTCCAAAATGCCTCATTTGAAGAATTTTGTGAAGAACATGGAATTTTTCACACAACTTCTTCACACCAAGAACTCCATAATAAAACGGTGTCGTAGAAAGAAAGAATAGATCATTGGTGGAACTTGCAAGGATTATGCTAAGCGACTCAAGTCTTCCAAAATATTTTTGGGCGGATGCGGTAAGCACGGCATGCTTTGTAAGTAATCGTGTTAATATAAGACCTATTATTAAGAAAACTCCCTATGAACTCTTCAAATGGAGAAAACCAAATATTTCATTCTTTCATATTTTTGGTTGTAAGTGTTTTGTCCTAAACAACGACAAAGACAACCTTAGTAAGTTTGACGAAAAATCAGATGAAGAAATTCCCAAAGAAGATACTTCAAAAGATATCATTAAAGAACAAGATAGACCGGTTCAAAAAGATTCCAATATCAATGATCTACCAAAAGAATGAAGGATTCATAGAGATCATCCTATCGACAAAGTGATCAGAGACATAAGTCAAGGTGTTGCTACAAGATTAAATCTCAAAGATGCATGCTTGAACATGACGTTTGTATCTCAAATAGAACCATCGAAAGTTGATGAAGCTCTTGAAGATGATCAATGGATTATTGCTATGAAAGAAGAATTAAACCAATTCGAGAGAAATCGAGTTTGGGAACTTATTTCTAGACCAAAAGATAAACATAATATTGGAACAAGATGGGTGTTTAAGAACAAACTTGATGAGAATGGAATAATTCTTCTAAACAAAGCAAGATTGATGGCTCAAGGGTACAATCAAGAGGAAGTAATTCACTTTGAAGAAACATTTGCTCAGGTGGTAAGGTTAGAAGCTATTCGTTTATTACTTGCTTATGCTTGTTCAATGAACTTTCAGTTTTTTCAAATGGACGTCAAAAGCGCCTTCTTGAACAGATACATCAACAAAGAAGTTTATGTCAAACAACCCCCGGGTTTTGAAGACTTCAGGCATCCTTCACATGTATACAAATTGAAGAAAGTGTTAGAACACAGATTGATTCTTAATAATATCTCTATGTTTTGATGATAACTATTATGAAATTTTGTATTTAAGAATTATATACTCTAAAATTTGCTTGAGAATGTTTGCTGCAGATGTTAAAGTAAATATCACTCCAGAAGCAAATTAGATCTGAACATAAGAAATATGCAACGCTCTGAAGTGTCAAAAGCATCTCTTAGAAGATTCTGAACGCTGCCTCCAGAAGATTCTGAGCGCTGCCTCCAGAAGAATCTGAAGCAGAAGCTACAAAAGCATCTGAAGCAAAAGCCAGAAGCATCTGAAGAGATGAAGAATTTTGTATGAAGAGTTTTCAAGCACAGTTACTTCAGAAGACTCTGATAGTACTAACGCTGCCAGTACTGAGTATCTGACCCAAAACTCTACTCTGAACTTATACACGCTAAAAGCACACTTGCTGCAAAGACTCTGATTCAGCAAACTCTGATGAACATCAGAAGGCTCTGATCAATTTAGACTCTGATGATTCTTGTTGAAAATTGTTGAAGAAGAATTCAAAGATTATGTCCGTTGGAATAACCAAATGACTCTTTCCTTATTTATGCTAGACACAAGAACACAGACAAAAAGGATTTCTCTGTGCATTCTTCTTCTAGGAAAGGTCACATGATGTGAAGACAAAAAGGCTCAGACCTTTTGGTACACTATTCTCAACTTGAAAAGCTCTTGGATCACTGTGCCTATAAAAGCAAGTCTCCACTCATCTTCTTCAGTTGACGAAAACACTTGAAAAGAATTCATTACAAAGCTCTCATAAAATTCATACATTCTTGCTAGAATTATTTCATTGTTCTTCATCTTAAGTGAAAAATCACAGTTGTGATAAAGCTTTATTAGAAGCATTTTAACACTTGTATTTATTATTACATTTGATTGTAAGAGAACCTTAAGAAGATCTAGTTAGGATCAGTAGTTCTTGAGAAGACTTTGAACAGTTGTTTTTAGTGCTTACTATTGTAATCAGTTGATTAAATAGTAGATTAAGTCCTTGTTTGAGAAAGGCAAATCACTATAGATAGGGTGGACTGGAGTAGTTGAGTTCAACGAACCAGGATAAAAAATCCTTGAGTTTTTATTTCTAAGTTTTATCTTCATACTTATTCAACCCCCCTTCTAAGTATTTTCTCACCTTCAGTTGGCATCAGAGCTCCGGTTCTGTGTGTGCTACCACTTCACAGTGACAGAAAAGATCCAGTGAGAAAAAATTTGATATATATTTGGTTGTTACTATGGCTGATGTTTCAACATCCAACAAATATGAAGAAAGAGACAGAATCAGTACAAAACCCCCTATGTTTGATGGGGAGAAATTTGATTATTGGAAAGACAGGATTGAAAGTTTTTTCCTTGGTTATGATGTTGATTTATGGGATTTGGTCATAGATGGATATGTTCATCCCATTGATCGGAATGGCAAGAAAGTAGATAGATAGTCTATGACAGAAGCCCAAAAGAAGGAGTTTAGAAATCACCACAAGGCTAGAACAATATTGTTAAATGCAATATCTCACACTGAGTATGAAAAGATCACAAATAGAGAAACTGCATTTGACATGTTTGAGTCCTTGAAAATGACTCATGAAGGAAACCTTCAAGTAAAAGAGACCAAGGCTCTGGCGTTAATACAGAAGTATGAAGCGTTCAAGATGGAAGAATCTGAGTCCATAGAAACTATGTTCTCTAGATTCCAGATTCTTACAGCTGGTCTAAAAGTTCTGGACAAGGGCTACTCAACTGCTGATCATGTGAAGAAAATCATTAGAAGCTTGCCTGTCAGATGGAGACCTATGGTCACTGCTCTGAAGCTTGCCAAGGATCTGAACAAGATCACTCTGGAGGAGCTAATCAACTCTCTAAGGTGTCATGAAATTGAACTTGAGGAAGATGAGCCTCAAAAGAAAGGTAAGTCTATTGCCTTAAAATCTAACAAATCTGTAAAAGCTTTGCAGGTGTTAGAGGAAAGCTCTGAAGAATCTTCTTCTGAAGAAGAAGATGAACTATCTTTGCTGTCCAGAAGAATCAACAGACTCTGGAAGCACAAGCAAAGGAAGTTCAAGAACTTCAAAAGACCAGATCAGCACAAGGAGTCCTCTGGACCAAAAAGATCTGGAAAGAAGGAAGTTGTCTGCTTTGAATGCAAAGAACCTGGCCATTACAAGAGTGAATGTCCAAAGCTTCTTAAAGAAAAGCCAAAAAGGAAGTTTGACAAAAAGAATAAGGTTCTAATGGCAACTTGGGATGACTATGATGAATCTGGATCCTCATCAGAATCTGAAGATGAATGCGCCAACATGGCTCTGATGGCTGGCATAGAAGATCAGAATGAAGAATCATCTAGATTTGAGTCTGATTCTGAATCTAACTCAGAAGAGGTACTGCCTGATCTCACTAGGGAAGAGCTTATTAAAGTCTTATCTGAAGTCCTGAAAAATTACAATCAGATTAAGCTCAAATGCAAGAAGCTTAAGTGCAATCTTGGCTCTGAGAATAATCTGTTAAAATCAGAAATTGCTGAGTTAAAAGAAAACAATTTAAAAATAAAAGCTGATTTGGAAATAGCTCAACAAAATTCTGAATCTGAAAGTAAGTCTAAATGCAAAAATATTTTAGAAGAATATGATTTTAGCTTTCAGAAATTTCTTGCTAAAAGCATAGACAGAAGCAAGATGGCTTCTATGATCTACGGGGTTAGCAGAAATAACAGGAAAGAAATTGGATATGAATCCTCTTCTGGAAAGGATTTAAATCCAATTCCTATTGATAAACTTGTTATCAAGAAAACTCCCTTGTACTCTCATTTCAAGTTTGGTCATCTGAATGACATTAAACACACAAGTTCTGATCAGAATGTTCCTGTGTTTAATCCAAAAGTAAGTCAGAACAATACTGTTGTAAAAAGACAGAAGTTCATACCAACTTTCAAGGAAACTAACCAAAAAGGACCCAAAAAGATCTGGGTACCTAAGAATAAGATTATCCCTGTTGCAGATGTTTTTAGCAGAAAAGTCAAGACGCCAGTCATGGTACCTGGACTCTGGCTGCTCACGTCACATGACGGGAGAAAGGTTTATGTTCCAAAGCCTGGAACTTAAATCTGGAGGAGAAGTGAAGTTTGGAGGGAATCAGAAGGGCAAGATCATTGGCTCTGGTACTATTGGTAATGGTAACCTTCCCTCTATATCTAATGTTCTTCTTGTAGAAGGATTAAAGCATAATCTATTGTCCAAAAGGCAATTAAGTGACAATGGTTATGATATAATCTTTAATCAAAAATGTTGTAAAGCTGTTAGTCAGAAGGATGGCTCAATCCTATTCAACGGAAAGAGGAAGAACAACATTTACAAAATAAATCTTTTAGAACTTAAAAGTTCAAAATGTTAAATGCCTCTTGTCTGTTAATGATGAGTAGTGGGTCTGGCACAGAAGATTGGGGCATATTAATATGAGACGTATATCTCAGATTAATAAACTCAATCTGGTCAGAGGACTTCCTAAGTTGAAGTTCAACTCAGATGCTCTTTGTGAAGCATGTCAAAAGGGAAAGTTTTCAAAATCTTCCTTTAAATCTAAAAATGTTGTTTCAACCTCAAGACCATTAGAATTACTTCACATTGATCTGTTTGGACCAGTGAAAATTGCATCCATCAGAGGCAAGAAGTATGGATTAGTCATTGTTGATGACTACAGTAGATGGACATGGGTAAAGTTCCTAAAACACAAGGATGAGTCACATTCTGTGTTCTTTGACTTCTGCAAACAAGTCCAGAATGAAAAAGATTTCAAAATTATAAAAGTCAGAAGTGATCATGGTGGTGAATTTGAAAACAAATATTTTGAAAAATATTTTAATGAAAATGGCATTGCTCATGATTTTTCCTGTCCTAGAACTCCACAATAGAATGGGGTTGTAGAGAGGAAAAATAGAACTCTACAAGAAATGGCCAGAACCATGATCAATGAGACTAATCTGGCAAAGCACTTTTGGGCAGAAGCAATCAGCACAGCCTATTACATTCAGAACAGAGTGTCTGTAAGACCTCTTCTGGAAAAGACTCCCTATGAATTGTGGAGGAACAAAAAACCCAACATTTCATATTTCCATCCTTTTGGATGTATTTGCTATATGTTGAATACTAAAGAGAATCTGAACAAGTTTGATTCTAAAGCACATAAGTGTTTCATGCTTGGGTATTTTGAACGCTCTAAAGGCTACAGAGTATACAATACTGAAACACAGATTGTGGAAGAATCTATTCATGTTAGATTTGATGATAAGCTTGGCATTGAAAAGCCAAAGCAGTTTGAAAGTTCTGCAGATAGAGAAGTAATTCTCACATACTTTGAAGACTCAGAGGCAGACAAAGCTCAAGTGAAGGAACCAGAAGCAACGCCAGATGCAATTCCTTTGACTTCTCAGATGAACAACTTAAACATTTCTGAAGAATCAACTGTTAGAGGATCATCTTCCAGAATCAAAGCTTCTCATCCAGAGAATGTGATCATTGGAAAGAAGGATGACCCTATCAGAACAAGATCCTTCCTCAGATCATCTGAAGCGTCATTATTTGGATTGGTGTCAGTAATTGAACCAACCTTTGTGGATGAAGCTCTGCAAGACAATGACTGAATTATTGCCATGCAAGAAGAGCTAAATTAATTCACAAGAAATGATGTGTGGGATTTAATTCCAAGACCAAAAGGATTCAACATAATTGGAACTAAATGGGTCTTCAGAAACAAGCTTAATGAGAAAGGAGAAGTTGAAAGAAATAAGGCAAGGCTAGTTGCTCAAGGTTACAGCCAGCAAGAAGGAATTGATTATACAGAGACTTATGCTTCTGTTGCAAGGTTAGAGTCTATTTGTTTACTCATTTCCTTTGATGCATAATATAACATCACCCTATATCAGATGGATGTTAAAAGTGCTTTTCTAAATGGTATTATAGAAGAAGAAGTTTATGTTCACCAACCTTCTGGTTTTGAGAGTGAAAAATTTCCAGAACATGTTTTCAAACTAAAGAAATCTCTGTATGGTTTAAAACAAGCTCCCAGAGCTTTGGTATGAGAGATTAAGCAATTTTCTTCTGGAGAAAAATTTCATCAAAGGCAAAGTGGACACAACATTCTTTTGTAAAACATTTAAGAAAGATCTTCTAATTTGTCAAATATATGTGGATGATATTATATTTGGATCTACCAATACTATGCTGGGAAAGGAGTTTGCTAAATGTATGCAGGCAGAATTTGAAATGAGCATGATGGGAGAACTGAGATTCTTTCTGGGAATTCAAGTCAACCAAACTCCAGAGTGAACTTACATTCATCAGACCAAATATGTTAAAGAACTTTTGAATAAATTTAACATGACTGATAGTAAGATGGCAAAGACTCCCATGCATCCAACTAGTACACTAGGCAAGGAAGAGGTAAGTAAGAAAGTAGATCAGAAACTCTACAGAGGTATGATAGGATCTCTTCTCTACTTAACTGCTTCTAGACCTGACATTTTGTTCAGTGTATGCTTGTGTGCAAGATTCCAATCAGATCCTAGAGAATCACACTTAACAGCTGTTAAGAGGATTCTAAGGTATCTGAAAGGTACTTCTAATGTGGTTTTATGTTACAGAAAATCTGATGATTTCAAATTAGTTGGATTCTGTGATGCTGATTACGCTGGAGACAGAGTGGAAAGAAAAAGTACTTCTGGAAGTTGTCAATTTCTAGGAAGAAATCTAATCTCTTGGTACAGCAAGAAGCAACCCACAATTGCACTATCAACTACAGAGGCAGAATATATTGCTGCTGCTGGATGTAGCACGAAGATGCTCTGGATGAAAAGTCAGCTAGAAGACTATCATATATTTGAAAGTAACATTTCTATATTCTGTGGTAATACTTCTGATATATGTTTGTCTAAAAACCCCATTTTACACTCTAAGGCAAAACATATAGAGATCAAACATCATTTCATCAGAGACTATGTTCAGAAGGGAATTATAAACTTAGCCTTTGTTGATACAAATCATCAATGGGCATATATTTTCACAAAACCCCTTGCTGAAGATAGGTTCAAATTTATTCTGAAAAATATTGGTATGGATTTTTGTCCAGAATAATATTTGTCAGAAGCAAATTTTTCAGATGTAAAATGTTTATAACTCTGAAGTATTTCATTTGTTGCTTATTAGATTTATGTTTATTTGTGTGTATCTGAACTAACCAATCTTAGAGGATCTGAACGTTGGCTAACATTTCATTTCTCAAGAGAATTCAGAAGCACATGCAAGCAAATACGTGTCACTCTGAATCTGAAAAGATAGCGTGTACACTACTGAAGAGACATTTGAGGTATGGTTTGAATAGTGAAAATCTTGACTTTCCCCCTAATTTGTCAGAATCAATTAATGCTTGAAATGATTTTTATTCTCTTTCATTAATTGTCATTAAATGCTATGTGAAAACGTGCCTTGTATGTCTGTTTGAGTGCCTTAAGTGTTTTCTATAAATACCACATCTCACACCAATTTCACACTTTTCACATCACAAGCAAGTTTATGCATTTCTGTCTTCTATTCTCTCTTCACAAAAACCCTAAACCCTCGTGCAAATCATCTTCATCATCTTCAATGGCAACCTCATCTTCTACAGCAGCTCAGTTTCAATCAACCATGGCTGCAGTTACTTCTGCAAATATGGGTGTGACTCCATTCACTGTTCCTAAAAGGACTTTGTTAACTCCTGTTGACAAACTTGAAGTTCTCTGTGAATCAATGGTGGAATTTGATTCGTTAGCTGAAAATGGATTTGAATTTCATTCAATAATTGATGCATAAGGCTGGGTAAAATACTTTGACAAATTATTTGGACCATTTTACCCTCATCTGGTGAAAGAATTCTGGATACATGCATCTGTTTATCCAAAATTCATCTTGTCTTCTGTTCTGGGTAAGGAGATTATAATTACTGAAGATCTGATCAGGAAACTCATAGGGTATGAGGAGACTGATGGAGTATGTCATCTGCCAGCTGGGCGTGTGGACATGGAGGAAGTTTATGAGGAAGTCATCACTTCTGGACAGGCCTCTAACAAATTTAAAGATCTGAAGCCTGACTACAAAATCTGGGCAAAGATTTTTCTGGGATGCATTCATCACAGAAAATCTACCAATTCTCCAGATTATGTGAACAATGAACAGCTCTACTTCATGTATTGTTTAAGTCAGAGCACTAAGGTAGATCTTCCTTACATTCTGTTTATGCATTTATGGAACCATATCAATGCTTCAAGAGAATCTGTAAAGGATAAGGGTCAGAAGATCAGAACATGGATCGCCTTTGGAAGGTTGATTTCAGACATTCTGACAGAGAATGGTCTGGTGACTGCTCTGTATGAAGCTGGAGTAAAGGATGAACTTGAATCTATTGTTGGAAAACCTCAGAATGCAAAAAGTCTTCAGAGACTAAACATTGTAGAGGAACTCACATCTGCACCCAAGAAGCTGAATATTTCTGAAATCAGTCAGAAGCGAATTCCAGTTGAAAACTTTCCACTGTTTGATGCTGAAGAACCAAGGGATATAATTGTGAGATATATTGATTCATGCAAAGTAGATGGGACTCCCATTCCTGCAGACATTCTGAAAAGAGAAAGAGAACCAATGCCTGATGTATACAATGAGAACACAAGGAAAAGAGGTCAATCAGAGGCAAAAGAAGTTGCTACTCAGAAGAAGGCAAAAGTTGCTGACAAGCCACAGAAGCAGATCAAAAGAAAAGCTTCTGGTGACGTTCCTTCTGTTCCCACAAAGCGTATCAAAATTAAAGGTACTAAAACATTTGTATCTTCTTTTTCTAAAATTGTTATGAATGACTCAACATTTAGTTCTATTCCTAAACCACCTCCTACTCAAAAACAATTTATTCCTGCTCCATCCCAAAAATCTGAACCATCAAAAATTCCTTCCCCACAAAAATCATCTGATCCTATTTCCACTACTCCACTAAAAACTTATGTTACTCCACCATCTGAACCAACAACAACAACAACACCAGCAAACAAAATTCCCACTCCTATAACAAAACCAACAGAACAATTTGCACCACAACAACAACCAGAAAAACAATAATCAAACACATCTGAACCTATAAAATCTGATCCAGTTGCATCTGATCCAATTGCATCTGAACAAGTTATTTCTGAACCACCTATATCAGAACCACCTACATCTGAACCACCTGCATCTGAACCTCCTTCAAAACCTTCTGAGAATCAAGCAGAACCAACCAACCCTCCTGAAACAACTTTACCTGAGACAGAGGTTCTAAACGTTACACATCTCAAAACTGTTTTTGAAGTGTCCTCTACGTCGTGTACTCCAACCACATCCTCAAACTCATCAGAATATGATATACACCCAGATATTCTTTCACCTCCCTCTCTCAGAACTTTTGCAGTTAATCAACCAAAACCACCTGTTTCATCAGACTCTCTCATTCCAATAGCCATTCCAAAACCTAAGACAAGGAGATCTGAATTTGTATCCTTTGCTTCTTTTAAACCACTCCCCTCTGATCCACTTTCTTATGTTTTTAAGTTTAAAAATTTCTGACAGAATTGAACCATCTGACACTATCACCCCTCTTAAACCCAAGCTTTCCATTATTCTACCATCTGTTCTCCAAACATATATAAAAGAACTGCCAAAAATGATTTCATCAGAATCTCTTTTATCTGATAAATTTGCTTTCATTCCTTACACTTCCACCTCATTTGATGTTGTTTCCTATGCATCAAATGCAAAACCATCTCTGTTGAATGCTTTAATCAGATCAAAAACTGTCATTTCATCTGATTCTTCATCCATACCCTTCTACCCTCGCCCTCTGATCATCATTCCAAAATTCACCATTCCACCTTCACCTCAACCCAAGCCACTCACATTGGAAACTCTTCTAAAACCAAAACTTAGGCTGAATGTTGATCATTTATTTACAAGTTTTATGAAATAAATAGAGATGCATTTAGGCTCTGTACAAAGGAAGTGCTTATCAATAATGGATGCAAATGAATCTGATGCTATTTGGAATAGCTTCATCAACAGATTCAATAATGTAGCATCAAATCTGAAGAATATATGTTCTGATGATGCGAAGCTCAGATTTGCTGAAACTGCTAGAAGTTTGATCTGGACTGTTAAACGATATGCACCATTGCTTCTTAAAGATGCTCCTTCATCCTCTGTAGTATGTGATACAGAAGTGACTGCTGAGTCTGCATCTGGAAAAAAAAACCTCTGGCTATGACTCTTGTGGAACATCCCACTGAATCTGTAGCTCCTGACTCTGCATCTCCCATGGAAATTGACTCTGTTCCTGCTTCAAAATCTGCCCCACCTTCTTCATTTGAGATCAAGAAAGAGTATCCAGATCTTGAAGATAAGATTGCACTTCTGGAAGTTGGTCAATCTGAGATTAAGTCATGGATGGCCAAGCAAGATAAGAAGTCTGAAGACATGGCTCAATGGATGTCCAAACAAGATCAGAAGAATGAAACCATGGCTAAGTGGATGTCAAAACAAGAACAGTCCTCCTCTGAGATCACTGACCTGTTGAAGATGATTTTGTTCAAACTAACTTAGTTTATTTTTTTATCTGATGTTTGCACATGTATTTGAATCTTATCTGATGTTTTGTATCTTTTGATCTATCTGAATGAATGACTAAGTGTTTTTCTCTACATAATTTATCTTTTCTGTATTTCCTTTTATTTGTCCTTTAAAGTTTTTTTTACTTTTTGATTAGACAAAAAAGGGGGAGAAAATGGATCTGACTAGTCAAATAAACTCTACCTAAATGAAACTTCAGACATGACAATTCTAACTAACGTAAACTCTTAGTGTTTCAGAACATTTGATAAATCTGACATATTTCTTTAAAAGAAACTCTGAGACTCCCAGATCATATTTAACTTATCAGACTCTGACTCTGAAACATACAAGATCTAATGTTTAGAACATTCAAGCTCTAATTCTCAAAAGAATACTCAAGACAAAAAGGGAAGTTTCTATTCCTTATTAATATTCAATTCAGGGGGAGATTCATCACCTCAGGGGGAGTTATAATTATTTTCTTTACTATTAAACAAAATTTCTGATGTTTTTGTCATCATAAAAAAGGGGGAGATTGTTAGAACACAGATTGGTTCTTAATAATATCACTATGTTTTGATGATAACTATTATGAAATTTTGTATTTAAGAATTATATACTCTAAAATTTGCTTGAGAATGTTTGCTGCAGATGTTAAAGTAAATATCACTCCAGAAGCAAATTAGATCTGAATATAAGAAATATGCAAGGCTCTGAAGCATTAGAAGCATCTCTTAGAAGATTCTGAACGCTGCCTCCAGAAGATTCTAAGCGCTGCCTCCAGAAGATTCTGAAGCAGAAGCTACAGAAGCATCTGAAGCAAAAGCCAAAAGCATCTGAAGAGATGAAGAATTCTGTATGAAGAGTTTTCAAGCACAGTTACTTCAGAAGACTCTGATAGTACTAACGCTGCCAGTACTGAGTATCTGACCCAAAACTCTGCTCTGAACTTATACACGCTAAAAGCACACTTGCTGCAAAGACTCTGATTCAGCAAACTCTGATGAACATCAGAAGGCTCTGATCAATTTAGACTCTGATGATTCTTGCTGAAAATTATTGAAGAAGAATTCAAAGATTATGTCTGTTGGAATAACCAAACGAATCTTTCCTTATTTATGCTAGACACAAGAACACCGACAAAAAGGATTTCTCTGTGCATTCTTCTTCTAGGAAAGGTCACATGATGTGAAGACAAAAAGGCTCAGACCTTTTGGTACACTATTCTCAACGTGAAAAGCTCTTGGATCACTGTGCCTATAAAAGCAAGTCTCCATTCATCTTCTTCAGTTGACGAAAACACTTGAAAAGAATTCATTACAAAGCTCTCATAAAATTCATACATTCTTGCTAGAATTATTTCATTGTTCTTCATCTTAAGTGAAAAATCATTGTTGTGATAAAGCTTTATTAGAAGCATTTTAACACTTGTATTTATTATTACATTTGATTGTAAGAGAACCTTAAGAAGATCTAGTTAGGATCAGTAGTTCTTGAGAAGA
Source organism: Lathyrus sativus (assembly GCA_963859935.3). Lineage (NCBI taxonomy): Eukaryota > Viridiplantae > Streptophyta > Magnoliopsida > Fabales > Fabaceae > Lathyrus > Lathyrus sativus. Next base: position 260,583,286 of record OZ012737.1, on the reverse strand, counting down.
CTTTGAACAGTTTTTCTTAATGCTTACTATTGTAATCAGTTGATTAAATAGTGGATTAAGTCCTTGTTTGAGAAAGGAAAATCACTCTAGATAGGGTGGAATAGAGTAGTTGAGTTCAACGAACCAGGATAAAAATCCTTGAGTTTTTATTTCTAAGTTTTATCTTCATACTTATTCAACCCCCCTTCTAAGTATTTTCTCACCTTCAGAAAGCTTTATATGGTCTAAAGCAAGCACCAAGGGCATGGTATGATCGTCTGAGTAATTTCTTATGCAAAAAAGGATTTGAAAAAGGCAAGGTAGACAAGACTTTATTCATTAAAAAGATAAAGAATAATATCTTACTAGTTCAAGTCTATATGGATGACATCATCTTCGGTTCAACAAATAAGGAACTATGTGAAGAATTTGTGTCAATGATGCAAGGCGAGTTTGAAATTTCTATGATGGGAAAGATGAATTACTTCCTTGGATTGCAAATCAAGCAACTAAAAGACAGAATATTTATCAACCAATCAAAGTATTGCAAAGAATTTCTAAAGAGATTTGATATGGATGAGTGTAAAGCTATGTCAACACCAATGGGATCTGGAACCTACATCGATCAAGACGAATCGGGAACATCGGTTGATATTACAAAGTATCGAGGTATGATTGGTTCTTTATTATATTTGACGGCAAGTCATCCTGACATAATGTTTAGTGTATGTTTATGTGCTCATTTTCAAGCAAATCCAAAGGAGTCACATCTCACGGCAGTCAAAAGAATCATGAAATATCTCAAGGGAACGATGAACGTTGGCTTATGGTATCCTAAAGGTAGTGTTTGTACTTTAATTGGTTATTCTGACGCGGATTATGCAGGATATAAAACTGATAGAAAAAGCACGAGTGGAACCTGTTATATCCTTGGAAATGCATTAGTTTCGTGGTCATGTAAGAAACAAGCATGCGTTGCTCTTAGTACAACTGAAGCAGAATACATAGCGGCAGGAAGCTGTTGTGCACAAAATCTTTGGCTAAAGCAACAATTAAGCGACTACGGAATTGATCTTGGATGCATTCCTCTCTGATGCGACAACACAAGTGCAATCAACATTACAAAAAATCCGGTCATGCACTCAAGAACCAAACACATCGACATTCGACATCATTCTCTCTGTGATCACGTGCTTAAAGGAGATGTCGAAGTCACTTTTGTAGATACACATAACCAACTTGCCGACATATTCACAAAGCCACTCGCGAAAGAACCATTTTTTAAGATTCGGCGAGAGCTCGGAATCCTCGATGAAGGTGATATCTAATTCTTCATAAGTTAATCTTTATAGCATATATGTATACCAAGCTTTTTCACTTACTGTTTTTTGTTTTTGCAATCCCCCGTGGTTAACCGATTAACACTGTTAGTTTTTGTTTTCCAAATTATTTTTTAAATGCATTAATCGATTAACCCCCATGGTTAACCGATTAACATTGTTCGTATGTTTAAAAACTAAAATGAAAAATTAGTCAAAATCTATTTTCAATGTGGTCTTTAAGTGCTTTTTGGTGCATGTGCTTTATGTTATTATCATCTACTGTCCTTGGGACTCAGCTTCTTCTTTTTGACTCCAAGTTAAAACCCCCTTCCAACTTCTTCCCACTCACATCATAATAACTCTCACTTAAATTTCCCACTAAATCGTATCTCTATATATATACCTCCTCTATTTCACCATCTCTATCAGCATAAACCCTAAATCCAGAGAAACATACCAAACCCTAAGAACTTCATATCTTCATCAATGGCTCCAACCAAGAAGGGAAAGGGAAAAATGCCAGAAAGTAGCTCCGCGGTTAATGAAGATGCTGCTCCAATGGAATCAACCAAAAAGAGAAGAATGGACTTCAAGGTTAGGGTTCGACAGTTGTTTACGGTAAAGTATGTTAACCTCAAAGCTTTTCCAGCTTCCTCATTCGATTTTCCAGCACTTTTAAAGTATCAGAGGATAAATAATTTTGTTTCTGATAATGGTCGTTGTTACCCGGATTTGGTTAAATCATTTATGAACAACTTATCTATCAATTTAAATGAGGTTGGACAACATATGCTTGTCACTACTATTCGAGACTGTGAGTTGAACGAGGATCTGTCAAATATTGCTGCAACGCTCAAGATTCCATACACGGGATTTTTTCTCCGGAAAGGTGTCAACCACAGAGAAGGACCTTGGTCTAATTATGAGAAGATGGAATACTACTATAGTATTTTCAAATTTCCCAGAGAGGTTGTAATTGCTGGACAACGGACTGCTCGCACTTTATGCTATGTTAAAAATCAGTCGGTAAATGACCATATGCTACACTACATCATCTGCTATGTTCTGCTCCCAAAAGATTCCAATCACTCTCAGATCAATGACCTTGAGATGCAAGTGCTATATTCCATCAAGAACAAAATCAAAGTTAATTGGATATTAACTATGATGTATCATCTCCAACAGCAGCTCACTTTTTCTACCCGACTCCCATATGGGCAACTCATCTCTAGCATCTTGGAACTAACAGATTTGGATCTAAACAGAGAACCATCCATTACCTTGAAACCAACCGCAAATGAGATTAATGAAATTACCATCATCAAGAATACCGGCATTGTGAAAAATAATGATGGAACTTACAAATATGAAGACGATACATCTTCCTCCAACCATTGATTCCCAATCTCGGAAGGTGGCATAACAAACGAGTTTATCTATATCACAATGATGACTCAACATAGAGAAATGACCCAGGCAATTAACTCACTTCGAAGACTTGTCATCAATTCTCAAAATCCCAATGCTGAAACCGACGAAGATGAGGACAGAAGTGAAGAAGAAGAAGATGCAAGCGAGGATATGTCAGATGATGATAATTAAAGCACCTGTTTATGTTCTTATTCTTGTTGTAGAGTTTGTTTAAGTTTATGTTTTCTATTTGTAACTGTACTGTGCTTTGTGCGTGTGTTTCGTATCGTAAAAACAAAGTTTTTGTTTGTGATGTTTGGATATGTGTTGTGTTTATTCTATGTGTGTGTGTTTACTTTCATTACCGTTGCTCCTCTTCCTTTTTGCTAATGCCAAAGGGGGAGAAGGATTGGTCTCTCTAATGTTTCCTTGTGCAGAAAATCTTATACCTCTTATATTAAGGTGGAGCCTTAACTTAGGGGGATAAACAGTATAGAGAAACCAAGTATCAAAGCAAACTTTCAAGAGTCGGTTGTCATCATAAAAAAGGGGGAGATTGTAGAAGCAAGCTTCAAGCACATTTAAATGTTTTGACGAAGACAACAAGAACAAGCTTTCTACACAACTTATATTACGCAAAAAAGTAAGAGAATCAAGTAAACAACAAAGACATCAAGCATCAAGATAGTGCTCTCGCATATGTCTTCTATGGATCAAAGCTTCACTCACAAGTTTCAAGTAATGAAGATTTAGTCTTGAACATCAAGCCAAAGGTATAACAAATATTACTTGAAAATATCTATACAAGTGTTCATAAATTCACATTTCACTTCACATATACCACAAACTCTTTTAAAATCATTTTAAGTTACTCACTCTTGTTAAAAACAATTATTTTCTGAAAATCTTTCAATGTTAACCGATTAACCCTTTTGGTTAATCGGTTAACGGCCCTTAAAATTAACTCATTTGTGATTTTGTTACAGTCTTAACCGATTAACATGTGTAAATTTTGAATATTTTTTAAACGTTGTAAGGTGTTAACCGATTAACCCATTTGGTTAACCGATTAACACTAAAACAACAAGCAAAAATGACAGCTTTTCATGAAAATATGCATTGGTTTCCATTTTAATTTCTAACTGTTTTTGCTGCACAAAATCACACCCTTTTGAAAAGGTTTTTGATCAATATAAATTGCTATCAAATTCCAATTCACCTTCAAGAAACAAAATCATTCAAATTACTCATTTTCTTCATCCTTCAAATTTTCATTTTTAAGTGTTCAAAAACATTTTTGAAAGAAGCCTTTGAATAAACTTTCACACTATCACAACTTCATTTCAAATCCTCTCACAAGAACACTAGTATACTTATTTGAGTAATATTTGTTTCAAGAAGAAAATCGATCGTGAAGATTGATAATGTCATTCTCTCAAAGATTTCAACTTATTTCAAAGATAATTGTGTATTACCTTGTTATCCAGGATTGTTGGAAACAAGTGAAGTGTTTGAAGAGGATTGTTCTTCTACACTTGGATTACCTATAGATTAGATAGTAGGCATCACCTTTGGTGTGATTAGGCTGTGCAATAATTCTAAACTATAGTGAAATCTCTTTCGAGTTGAAAGAGGAGTGGAGTATTCTCGGAGTGTGAGGGGAACCACTATAAATTTCTTGTGTCTCTTTTTCTTTCCTGCACTTTACTTTCAAGTCACTATCATCATAACCGGAAAAAGAACCAAGAACCGAAAAGATTGCAAATATTTTTCAGAACCTAATTCACCCCCCCCCCCCCCCCCCCCCCGCCCCTCTTAGGCACATGTACAAGTTACATTCCATTTATTTTGGCCATGCTCCCTCTTCTCGACTGGCTTTACCCACTTGCCCTTAGGGGCGTCAATAATGGGATTGAATGTTGAAGGCCTATTTCCACGTAACCTTAGTCCACCTTGATCATGTCTCTTTGGTGCTCCCTTCCTGTCGAAAGCCCCACGGCTATTAAAATCTCTTCAGTTGTTCTTGTTCCTTGCCTGTCGAACTCCTTGTACGTTTTCCGCAACTTTTCTTTCAAAGACTTCGCTGCACATGGGGCACAACATTACTTAGGAGTTCTTTCGTTGGCATCTATGGAGGAACTCGACCAGATTCTCTTCATGTTTTGGATATTCCACCTTGACATATTTTTCTTGTTTAGACTATGTTCGTCCACCTCCATCGTGGACTCCTTGGTTGTTTCGGCCATGTTGACCCCAAGGTTGGCACCTCTAGTAATGTCGGTCGTAACCCGAAATTTGACCTCCCCTTTTGTATTTTTCATAAGCAGGAGCATGAGCATCGCTGGCATACGCATTAGCATTTTTTCTTTGTGGTTTTTGTTGTAGGAGTATTCAGGTTTTCCAAGCCCGATTAATTATATCCTCACGAAGACTTCATATCATCAACACAAGCAAAAAAGAAGGGTTTTTATGCCTATTCATCAAAGCAAAAGGTTGAAAATCAGAATTGTAGCCATAACACCTTTTTTTCAAGCAAATTGGGCAAATTTTGGCTTGGTTAATCAATTAACCATTTGCTAGTGCAAAATGGTTAATCGATTAATCCTTGTATTTTGGCAGATTCTGCTGCATTTTCATGACAAAACTTTTCCTCTACTCTTTTGGGGTCTAATTGGTTCTAGCATTGTGTGGAATATTCTAGACATTTCAAGACACTTCAAGGCATTTATTCCAATACATCATTTCCAATCAAGACCCCCATGTAACTTCATTTTCAAGTATGTGAATCATTAGATTTGGACTTACATTAGGATTGCTCCACCAAGATAACAAACTAACTAATTGAGTCAACTTCTGACTCAGTGAGTTAAGTGCAACTAACTCCAAAGCTAGTTCCAAAACAAGCTCCAAAGCACATACCAAACCTAGCCACTCCTAAGATAACTTTTACATAAAGAAACCTTCACTTTGTTGCAAGGGGGCTTGAACCATTTTCACAATTCTCTCTCAATTTTTACTCTTCTCTCTTACTTTCTCTCTAAAGTTTATGCAAATTTTTCTCACATTCATCTTCATCTTCTTCCCAAACTACACTAGAGCTTAATTTCCACCATTTAAGAGTAGCAATTTTCACATTGAAAGTGCTTTTCTCTTGAGCTTAACCTCCATTATCTTGCATTAATACTTGGATTTCTGGAGTTTCAATAGCTTTTACTTCAAATTAAGTGATTATCTCAAGTTTCTTCGGTGCAAATTCGTATTTGGAGATTTCATCGTATTTTACTCGGTTTCGCTATAATTCGATTGCAAGTTCAGATTTCTCTGGTTTTCTTTGATTATTATCATCAAAATTCACTTGCAACAATCACCAAGGCAATCCTTCGCCTTGTAGGTTATAATTTCTTACTCAATTTACAATTTTTGATCATTTCCATATTGTTCGCGATGTAGATTCGATAATTTTCTTGTGTGCGAATTGATTATGCAATTGCTTGATTCTTGTTCTTGTTGAGTTAATTAATTCAATTAATGCTTAATTGTTGATTTTGAACTTGGTTTTCGTGCACAATTATTTTCCCTAACATTTGAGTGATTGCATAATTGATAAGTGGCTAAAAGTTCTTTTGAAAAATCAATTTTCTGTCACTACTACAGGGTTAATCGATTAATCATTTGCTAGTGCAAAATGGTTAATCGATTAACCATTTGCTAGTGCAAAATGGTTAATCGATTAACACCTCTATTTTTAGCAAAAATATGTTGTTTTTCAAAGGTTAATCGATTAACACTGAACCAAAATGTCATTTTTGTGCTTTTTCAAGCTTGTTTGATATTCTTTCCTCATTTAACTTCCATGGCTTGATATGCTTGATACTTGTGGATGTTTTATGAGTTGTTTAAGTTTTGTTTGAAGCATGTAGGCAAACGTTTGATGCATGATTTGTCGATTCTTGGATTTATTTGCATTCTTGACATTGTATGATCATGTTGATTCTTGCACATTTTGTTTACATAATAACATGATTTGTGATGCATGCTAATTGACATTTGGTACTGCCTTGCAATTTATTCTTGATTGCATTAAGTTCGTTCTTCTTTAAATGAACTTAATCTTGTATAATCAATAATCTGCACGTTTGCTTTGATGATCTTTTAACTCGCTTGAAAGATTGTTGGCTTGTTCACTCCCTTTTGATTAATTGATCGAAACCTTGTTTCAATTAGTTGATCTTCCCTCTTTCTTCTCTTTAGGATCTTTTAGAGTCTTGCTCTCTCGATCCCCGTGGAGTCGAAGATTTACAATGCATTGGAGCATTGTACAACTTGCGTCATTTCTCTATTAGTTTCATCTTCTGCACTATACTTTGGGTACTAGAGAAGGAATGAGGATGGAGTCTATCTAATCCTCATTAAGACTGTTTCTAGGAAATGACACCTGGTCCTTACACCTGAGATAACTCACCACTATTCCCGAGTTGTGGTGTTTCTTGAGTTTGATCCTTAATCACTTGCACCCTAATCATTTGTCCCTGGATTTAACTTCCTCCTTTCGATCCAACATTCCGCTTTCTTGTGGCTAATCAATATTCTTTGATTTCCTAGAAGATTTATAATCATCCCTTTCTTTGGTTAATCAACCATTCTTTGGTTAAAACTAATTCTTTTCTTCCCCAGCAAAGTTGCATATCCTTCTTTTGGGTTAATCACCTTCTCTTGGTTAATCACTCGTCCCTTGGTTAATCAAAGTCCGCCTGTTTGAACCAATCTCCCTTAGGTTAATAATCTTCTCTTGGTTAATCACCATTTTCTGAGTTAACCATAGCCCATCTATTAACATACTGATTTCTTTTGAGTTAATCACCTTCTATTGGTTAATCACTCATTCTTTTTTGTTAATCACAGTTCGTCTGTTAAATACCGAATCTCCTGCAGTTAGCAACCTTTCTTTAGTTCAAGCACTCGCACCTTTGGGTTAGTAACTTTTTTTTGTTCAAATACCATTTCCTTCGGTCAAGTACTGCTCGTTCAGTCAGTTTACCATCCTTTGGGGCACAACCTTTGCTTGGTTCCACACCCGTCCTTTGAGGGACAACCTGTTAGAATAAGATTTGGTTCTTCCAGATATCTCTAAGTTTTGATAATAACAAAGTAGTATTTATGTGAGAATAATTTTGGTACTCTAACGTTTGATTTTTTTAAGAATTAACAAGCAGGTTATGACTCTGATAAAGGAAGCTATGACTTTGATAGAGACCATGTGCAACGTCACTCTTATCTGACCAAAGTCGCTTCTGCGCTATAAGAAGCAAGTCTGCTTCTGATCTACTCACATTCAAAAATTTTCTAAGAAGACAATTTGTTACTGCTGCAATGCTCTCTTGGATTCTGGTTCTGAGCGTGACTCTAATGTTTTACTTCTGAAGGCTTTCTAGCTTCTAAAGTCATTATCTTCTGAAGACTGAGTGCTAAAGACTCTGAAAATAAGGTTCAGCTGAACAAAGTTCTGAAGACTTTGAAGACTTGAGTTTCTGAAGATTAAGTGCTGAAGACTCTGAAGACAAAGTTCTGTTGAACGATGTTCTGAAGACTTAAGTTACTAAAGACCAAGGGTTCTAAATACTGAGTGCTTAAGACTCTAAAGACGAGGTTCTGGTGAACAAGTTCTGAAGACCCAGTGATCAACTCTTTTACTCGTCCTTCAATCATCTCTATTTAGAAGCCTCTGATGTACATAAGATAAGCTCAAACATTTACAAGGGAAAATAGTACATAATACGTTTTAACGTTCCATTCCACTACCATTCTACTACCCTGATTTGGTGGTACAAAGGATAACTTTTGTGTACGATTTTCATCCATGTGTAACGATATTATTTCAAGTCATCAACTATCTAAAGGATATTCTTGATCTTCCCTCCAACGGATCTTTTTCTGGCTATATAAGGACTTGATGACTTGAAGAAAAACAAGAGACTAAAAACGACTATCAACGATTGAGAAAAAGAATGAATGACAAGATTTGAACGATCTATGAAGAACTAAAGCAATAATATTGAAGCACCACAATACAAAGAAAGAACATTGTTCATACTGTGAAAGTTTCTTTAAGTCATCTGAGCTATTAATAATGTTTATATCTGCTTGCGTAGAAGCAATTCATTATAAACACTTTTGTTCAAACTGTTGTTTGTAATTCCTTAAGGGACTAGTTGGGTCAGAATCCTTAAGAAGAGACAGTTAGTCTTTGTTGTTAGTCACCAGCGGTTGTAAGTGTAGATTGTGATTCCTTAAGGGACTAGTTGGGTCAGAATCCTTAAGAAGAGACAATTAGTATGTGTTGTTAGTCGCTAGCGGTTGCTAGTGCAGTGTATAAGGTGAAATCACATTGGCGAGTGGACTGGATTAACTTGATAGTTTTCAAGTGAACTAGGATATATCGTATGTCTTTCTCTCTTGTTAGTCTATTTGTGATCTTTGTTTGAGTTTCACAAAAAGCTTTCATTTTTGAAAACCCAATTCAAACCCCCATTTATTGTGTTTTATATTTTCCATGTTCTTTGGGACTAAATAAAGTTTGGTAGCGACTCTGTTGTATCTTTGAGTGTGTGATTCACTCAGGAACAATCCCGCTAGCCTCAATGTCCAACTCTTGTAGTTTGATTCTAAGGCCTTTAGTAGCCTTAGTTTCACTGTTAACTTGTATGAAACCATCAACAGTCTCATATGTTATAATTATTTGGTTGGAACCTTCAGTAGTCCCTTTGTCGAAGCCTTTAACAGCTTCCTTGACAAAACCCTCGGTGGTTTTCTATTTTGAAGTCATAAGTGACTTTCTTAGCGAAGCCTTCAGTAGCTTCCTCATCAAAGTCATCAGTGACTTCTTGGTTAAAACTCCCAACAATCTGGATGAAACCCTCAGTGGTTTCTTTGTTACATTCCTCAGCAACTCCTCTAGTGAAGCCATCAACATCTTCGACCATTACAACATTATTGGCAAAGTCATCAGCAACTTCTACTATGTTGACCATAGATGGTTCTGAGTAATGTGCATCCGCTACAGGGAGAGGGCCAGAGTATATCTTCATTTGACTCTTTAACTTGTCAGCTTGAGTCTTCCCTCCTTGATGGCATTTTGAACAAGATCCCTGAAAAGAAAGCATTGAGAAGTTTTATGGCCTAAAAAATTATGACACTTACAAAAACCTCTCTTTTTTCTTTGTTATAAATGAGGCATTTTAGCGCTAGAAGGCACTATCATCTGACCATCTTTAACTTATAAATCAAATATTTCGTCACACTTGGTGACGTCGAAGGTATAAGTTCTCTTAGGGAACCTATCATTCTTCTCTGATTCAGATGGATTCTTCCCATTCGACGATGTTAAAACTTTACAAGAATAAGGTGGGCATTGCTTTAGTTTAGCAAGGTCGATTTCGCTTTCGTCGAAAATAGGATCAATACTAGTTTCTTATTCATCTTCGTCAAATTTGATGTAGGCTACCATTTCCTTTCTATTCTTGTTTGCCCTACCTTTCTCAGCCTTCAGTCGTTCTACTTGTCTAACCTTGTCAGCCAACTAGGCAATGTCTCTAAGGTATTGAGTATCTAATTTCTTCCTAGTTGAGTAGTCAAGGCCATCAGCGGCCATTTCGACCAACTTATGCTTAGGCACTTGTGTAAAATACCTAGCCTTAAGCAGTCAAAACCTATTCAAGTAATCGTCTATTGGCTCATAGAATTTCCTATTAATGCTGGCCAATTCTTTCAAGCTTATCTTCGACTGTCCCATGTAGAATTATTCATGGAACAATCTCTTCAATTGAGTCCAATTATGGATCGAATTTGCTGGCAGTGTGGTAAACCAAGTAAAGGCATTTTTGGTAAGTGAACTTGGGAAATATTTCATCTTTAGGTTCTCATTATTAGCAATCTCGCCTGTCTCTATTAAGTATCTTGTCACATGTTTGATTGTGGACTCACTAGTATCCCCATAAAACTTTGTGAACTTAGGGACTTTTCATCTAGGGGCTATTTTTGTTTGCAGAATATACTCAGATAATGGCGATGTATAATTTGGCCTATGAAGGCCAATATTCACCTCATTCCTAGCCATAATTCTTTCGATCATGGCTACTAGATTACTATCTACTGCCACATCCTTGCGTCAAACCTGATTTATGAACTCATCAGCATTCTGGTTCCTATTCACCATTACTACTCTTGGTTTCCATTAGATTGGTTGTTCAACTCTAGGAGGTTTGACCCTAGGTGGTTCGACTTCTGCCCCCTTGGTTGATTGTGGGATCTTCTTCTAAGACTACCCCTGGGTTTTCTACCATTCATTCCCTCTGGGGTTGTCGAGGGGGTTGTAGAACACCAAAGAATTCAGCAATGCACGTCATTTATGTTGCCAATTGTTGGTTTGTTTGGGTAGTACTTTCGATTAAAGGATTGAATATGACACCTATTTGTTGGGCAAGCATCTGGACCATCTCATGATTAATTTAGTCCATATATTGCCTTATCATTGCTGCAAAATTATTGGTGATATTTGGCATCTAGGTAGGAAATCCTGTCCCTAAGGGTTTGCTAATTCGATCCATATTATTGACACCTGAACCAGATACTTGCAATGGCGAAGTTACATTCACCATTGGGTCTGAGAATATTGATGACGCATTATGTAAACTTGCCATCACTGATGTTGGCATGCCATAAGGTTGTTCACGTCCTATTAGAGGCATTGAGAATCCAAGCATATAAGGCCTGGATAAATTATTTCCCACTGGAGGGGGGGGGGGGGTCACTGGTGGACCATGTGTTCCCACATAGGATAAAATGGGACCACTCTGGGCAATCGACTGCACAGGCATCGAACTTGTCGTGGAAGGTATGGCTTTAGACATTGACGCTAGAACCGTACTGCCCCCTGTCGAAGAAGAAGGGGGTGGTTCTTCATTATTTGACGAATTTTGATTGTTTGGTGGATTTTGATTCACCATTCTTCTTATGTATCTTCTCCTTGGCCCCTCTTTGTTGTTTGTGGCTATTCTACCACTCCTAAGTCTCATGCAACGAAGTATAGAGAGATAAAAATGAAGAACTTAATGCAAAAACTTTTCCAAAAACAAGAAAGTATTTTGACACAATAGCACTGTTCCACTGGACGTGCTAATTTGTTTACCATGAAAATTGGTAAACAAGCATTGGTCTTCCAAAAATTTGGTTTACTTGCAGGATCAACCAGTGAATCCTAAGGAAATAACTATTGTTTCAATATATTTTTCAAAAGTTGAAGAACACTTCGACAATATTCATATTGTAAAGATTTATATTAAAGTTTCAGAAAAAAAGATAAACTCTGTATAAATTGGTAAAGAAAATGCAATGAAGAAATTTTTTAAAGTAAAAGTGCAGTAAAAGAAACAATTGATAAATGAAAATAACTTTCTATTGAAATGAAACAATTTGGTGTTTAATACGTACATTCTCAATGATAACTCTTTTCTCACTTGACTTAGATACTTTGAGAGATTTTTTTAGTATTGTACAACAATTGAGCACACATAAATCCTAACACTAAGACTCATATTTATAACAAGTCGAAATAACTGTCTTCAACTGGCATTTCTCCACAAATTGACACATTTCGCTCTGCATGTCTTCATTTTGCCACGACTCTCCACGTGTCTTTTTTGAGAAACGAATAAGGACAAAAGACAATTATTTAACCGTATTTTGAATTTCAAAACTTCTGTCGAAGGAAGGTTTCAAACATCTTCTGTCGAAGTTGCTTTCCATACTTAGAAAATATTTCTAAGTATTTTCCAACATGTCCTACTCATGAAGATCATTTCGACCAGGACTTTTTACACAAACTCTTGTCAAATTTAGACGAAACTCAAAGAACACTTGATTTTACTTCGTGTCTTTAAACAAAAGTCTAGCGTCGAAATTTTCAGTCAACACAAATATAACCCTACAAAATCACATTAATATGATGATTTATTGGAACCTGATCTCCAATTAATGCCGAGGCATCCATAGTTTTTGAATTCGGAGGAGATATACTCTTACCTTCACACTTGTAAGCTTGTTCGCGCAAAGTTCAAAACGAAGATGTCATGCTTTCACACATGTATATTTCTTAAAATAGGTAAAAGAAATTGTCCTACAATCATGCATGTAAGAGAAACTAAAACATGAGACAATATTTTGTAACCATAATTGGAGTAGTCGATCACGAGATCTTCACAAAAGATACACAAGATTCATCAATATGTTGTTGTTATCCGCATCGTTAAGGTATTTCACCAGAGTTTTTGAACATACAAAAATTTAATGAGATTATGTGCATTGATATATAAATAAAAAAGAATTAAAATAAATAAAAAAGAGATTCAAGAATTAAAATAAATAAAAAAGCTTGTTGGCGGCATAGTTGAAAATTATTTTTAGTGAATGAGTTTCTCTAAAATCTTTCATAAGAATTAAAATAAATAAAAAAGAGATTCAAGAACAAAATTAAAATTCATCTAATGCAATCGAGAACAAACTAACTTGCTTATATCATATTAGACTGATAAAGTAGATTTTAATTTAGATAAAGTAGATTTTAATTTAGAATTATGTTACATTGTTTTACCTTACTCTAAAATCAGTTACATTAAATAAAAGATCTGGTATCAACTAATGTATATTATATCTTAATATTTAATTGGATGAAGTGTAAAATCATTTTTGCTGTGTAAAGGTATGAAACAACCAGACACAACCAATAAATGAAAACTTTCAATGAAATTTCACAAAAACAAAAAACAAAATTTGAATTTGAAATGACGAGTCGAATACAGCGTACAGCGTGTTATTTACGTAAATAATCAATAAACACAATGGCCCTTTAATAACATTCACCTTTTCTTCCATTTCACGCTTGCTTCGCATCTAAGCCAGCACAAAACACATTGGCACACACTTCATTTCATTTATTTCTCCTTTCTCTTTTTCTCAAACGCTTTCTGTTACTACAAACAGAAAAACGAACCCTCCTCATTCATTCCTCTTCACCACTTTCTCTCTCTAAAACCGTATCATCTATAACTCTTTCTCTCTCTACAACCGACATTGCCATTGCATCTTCTCTGAATTGATCTCGTGTTCTTGCTTTAATCCACGGTTGTAGTTCCGACGATGGGACAGCAATCGTTGATCTACAGCTTCGTCGCACGCAGCAGTGTTATCATCGCGGAATATACTGAGTTCACCGGTAACTTCACCGGCGTGGCGGCGCAGTGTCTCCAGAAGCTTCCTTCGTCCAACAACAAGTTCACTTACAACTGCGATGGACATACGTTTAACTACCTCGTTGATAATGGACTCAGTAACTCTTTAAACTCTTCGTTGATCTGTATTCGTTTTGTGATTTTGATGTTTCTATTTTTTATTTTATTTTAATATGCGTTTGTTTTTACTCCTTGATCTGCGAAGAGTGAAATGTTGAGAAAAAGGTTAAAGGAAATGGAATTTTGCATTCTGTTTGCCTTGCTTGATTTGATTTTGTTATGTTAACTCTCGAGATCGATTGTATTTGATTCTCATTGTTGAAATTTTCGAATGGTTTTGTTGATCACATTGTTGATCTAATATGCTTATCACCTTAAGACACAACACCGACATTAATCTAAAATAATAGAAGCGAAAGTGATTGAACATAACTATATGCCATGGTTGAGCTTTACATACGTCTTCAATTCGTAGTGTTGCGCTACATAAGTTGTATTTGGTGTAGCTCAAGATTTTAAATAACGGCCATGGTCGCGCAAGGTTTTTGCGATTTTGGTCGCGGTCGGGTAAAGGTTTTCGCAATTTCGGTCGGCACAAGTGTTGTGACGCCGATTAACGGCAATTTGTTCTTTATCACAAAAAACAGTGAATAACGGTTTTGGTATTCCGATATTGTTTTGTCGTGACCGTGTTTGCGGTAACGGCCAGTTTTTTAAGACCTTGGTGTAGCTATTCCATTACTTGTTAATTTAAAGACCAACATTTAAAATTGTGTTGATAAATGAAGTTTAAGGGGAGGTTTCTTTTTATAGCTATTTAGAATGAAAGCTGAGGGATAAAGAAACCATTTGGTTATGCAGAAATTTTACAATACCGAATGTAAATGGTAAATTAAATCTGGTTTTATTGTTACAAACTTGATTGTCTTTAGAGTTTTGTTTTCTCTTGGTGATGTTTTGGTTTCCTTTTTCTATTGAAATTTAAATAATTATGAGTTTGGAACTGACTTTAAGCCTGTTGAATGTTGTAGCTTACTGTGTCGTTGCTGTTGAGTCTGCTGGACGGCAGATTCCAATTGCTTTCCTTGAACGCATCAAGGAGGAATTTACCAAGAAATATGCTGGAGGAAAAGCTGAAAATGCAGCTGCCAAGAGTCTGAATAGAGAGTTTGGGTATTCATATATATCCTGCAATTTGTTACAACTAATTTATTATAATTACATCCATTTATTGTGATATATTTGTTGTTTGTGGTGTAGACCTAAGTTAAAGGAACAAATGCAGTACTGTGTTGATCACCCAGAGGAGATTAACAAGCTTTCTAAAGTGAAAGCTCAGGTTTCGGAAGTTAAAGGAGTTATGATGGAAAATATTGAGAAGGTCAAACACTTAAGTCCTTATCATTTTCACTCCTCTGTTTTTAGGAGAATATGCAAACACATTTTGTCTTTTTGCTGTGGGTGGGATGAAAATGTTTCTAGAAGCTAAACTTTCTCATAATTATTACAGTTGTTGTTTTTTCCATTATTTTTATCAAGTGGTCATATTTAAAGCAGTTTAAGCTGTTGATGTTTGACATATGGAATTCTTCATAACATTTATCCATTTTGGCAGGTTCTGGACCGTGGGGAGAAAATTGAGCTTTTAGTTGACAAGACAGAGAACCTTCGCTCTCAGGTGTGTTGGTTGCTATAGTTTCATTTTGTATATTAATAAACTATTAAGTAACAATCTTATAAAACTGCAAGATAATAGATTGCTATGGATGGTCCAAAGTTGCCCCTGCCACCTTCCTTAAAACTCAAAGTTTTAGTGTTTTTAGCTGTCAAAAAGTATTTAAGTAATATGCATATACAATCTGAGATTTGAATATGAATATGTTGATATTCACTCTATATGATAAGTAATCTTCAATCATGAAAGATTGTTTTGGAGAGATGCTACGAAGACCCAGATATATACCTGTGTAGTTAATAGGCAACAAGATTTTCCTAATCAAATATTATATTTAATGATGAATGTCTTTAGCTACATGGAATACTGTAATTGGTATGCGCTGTTATTTTTTAGTTTTACCTTATCATAACAAGGTATAAAAGTAAATCTGATATGTGGTAAACTATTGTTGTTTGTTGAGTATTAGTAACATAGGTAAAACCGTAAAGCAAATTTGCTGAAGTTCCCTTTGACATGCATATATATGTGTAAATACAACTCATTAGTAAGGCAAGCCTGTCTATATCTAATAGTTATGATATCGTAGTATCATTAAATTTAGTAAGATTGTGTAAACTAGTATATTTCAGACATGGTATTGTTTTTGTTTTTTCACCTCCAAACAACGAATTTGGTTCGCATTGTGCTTGCAGTGATCTATCGTAATAGAGAGTGCACATAAGTCTTGAGAGCTTGTTGTCTCAGCTTAATTTTACTTTCTCTTGTGTAAACAGAAAAAAAATTGTTCATTTTTTTTGTGACTTACAAATATGATTTTGCAGGCACAAGATTTCAGGCAACAAGGAACCAAGATAAGGAGAAAGATGTGGTTCCAAAATATGAAGATAAAGCTAATAGTTCTTGGTATCATAATTGCCATAATTCTCATTATTGTTCTTTCAGTCTGTGGTGGATTCAACTGTTCTAAATGAGTCTTTCCATTATGACTCCAACTGTGTCAAAGCGTCTCCTCGCTCGATAAGAGTTTTTCTAGCTGATTATCATTGCCTCTACTATCCACTCAGTGCTTTTGGCTTTTGGCTTTTGGGATTTAAATTCTTCCTACATATATTATAGTCATCAGTGACATTGCTTGTATAGTGTGCAATGTTTTATTAGTATTCACTTCACCATTTTGTCTCCCATAGTGTAGTGCTAATCTGTTCTTCTCTATATAATATAATTTAGGTGGGAGTTTGTTTCAGCATTGTGTGAGGATTATGATGTTTTCTCTATTAGAAACCAGCCATTTCTTAGTTAAGTTTCATATTCTCTATTATGTGTGTTTACACTGTCCATCTTCGGCCAGCCCTGCATTTTGATTTGTGATATTCTTAAAACTGACAGTTTGGGTTTTAACTTTTGTTATTGAAAAAGTTGGACTGGCACCGTTCTGACATTTGAATTGGAAACTAGTTAAATTTTACTTTTTTAAATATAATAAAAAAAAAACTTATCTCAGAATCTGTATGGATTAAAATTTAAGTATTGATAGTTGGTGTTTATTTTAATTATCAGGCCACTTTATTTTAGTTATATCTGTCTCTATTTATAAGAAATATGATGCAATTTAATGCATATGTGTGACGGGTTCCATCTAAGTCAAAACACTTTTGCCCTTAGGGATCGGTATGCCTATACCTACCTATGTCTGTCGGGTTCATTCTAGGTCAATATCTACACGCCTTGTGCTTAGGAGACAGTGCATCGATATATTTCGGCCCACTTGACATCACCCAACTTTTGTCCACTGCACATGGAGCTCTGAGAGTATTCAGGAGAAGGGCAAGTCTACACTCTAATCACAAGAGCTTGTCATCAGGAAGGAGCTGGCGATCTCGCTCGGCCTCGTGGCTTATGTAAATTACGAACGGGATACTAGCTAAGAACACACTCAAACAAAAGAGCGCGTGATAATGCACATAATTATAAAGTCAAGAGAGAATGGATGACTCATGTATAAAAACTAAGAATAGAAAAATATGTGGACAACTTACATAATATTGAGGCTCTACTGATTCTACAATTGGTAGGATTACATATGGTGTACTTTTACAATGTAACTTAATTAATTGTTCACTTTTTGATGTCATTTTTTACAAGTTGATTGTGTTGATAAGAAATATATTTGAAAAATAGATGTATTAAGAAATTTGAAGAGCATCTAATATTAAAAATTAAGGGTATTGCACTGCCAATGTAAGACAATATTGCATCATCATTCAATAAAAATTCATCATTCAATGTCATACCACTAATTTAAAACTATCAAATATGATTTGATAGAAAATTCAATAGTAATTGATTAACATCTAATAAAAATTCATCATTCAATCATGTCATACCACTAACTACCACTAACTTAAAACTATCAATATGATTTGATAGAATATTTAATGGGAATTGATAAACAGTATAAAATTATTTTATCGATAGTAAATCTTTTATTTAATGTACAAATAAATTTAGTAGAGTTTTATAATTAAAGGGGTGGAGGGAGTACAATGTATTGCCCCCATTTAGCTTGTCAAGTTTAAAAGCAAACAATTTTGTATCTACAAGTTCAAAATGTTTCAAGATCACTAAAATGTGAATTTGACACTAAAAAAGTACTCAAATAAGAATTTGAATATAAACATCCATGCATTTTAATATCATGAAAAATGCTTGATGGAAGAATATTAGCCAAAGTTATCTGTTTAGATCGATTAATGGTTTTGTCCAAATGATGACTCTAAGAATCCTTGATTGATGAATGTTAGTGAGAAATATTTATTGTGATTGAAGTGTTTCCTTTTAACTAGAGTTGGGAGTTTATACCAACCTGGCGAGTAGCATTTATTCTCGAAGTCAATCTTAAGATAGGTGTCTAGCATTAAAAGAGAAGTGCTTATAATCATTATTTTAGTGAAGATTCTAAAAACAAATGTTTTTTTAAAAATTGAATCCTAGACTAATCATCGCGTTCATTTTTTAGTAAAATCGTATTTTCCAATCAACAATATTCTAAAAAGACAAAAACATTGGTTGTTTAGAAGTATATTTCAAACAGAAAAAATACTGTTTAACACTACACTTCAAAAATACGTGATATTTCAATTGTACAACAAACCACATGGCTTGTAGCTTATGCTATCCTTTGTGCTTTGCATGCCAAAATATTGAAATAGAATAAATATTTAGGAAACAAAGAGCGGTCTAAATTATTCAATCCCAAGTTTTGCAGTCACTAAACTTCAATCCACTCCTCTACTGTCATGAAGTTGTTATTCAGCATTTAGTCTAATTCTGTATAGCAACTCTCATAGAACTTCGCGAGGCGGTTAAATGCATCTCATTCATAGATTGTAGAAAAATATCCCTTATATTTTGTACTCTATGAATTGCTAGAACTACTAACCAATAGCTATGTGCTCCATGTATATATATATATATGATGACAAAGAAGGTTAGATTAAATTATAAGTTGATTTCCATGTTGTCTATAAGCCCGACCTTCCCAAACAATGCAGCAACACAGAACACAACAGGACTTTTGATCAACTCCACTTTCTCTAGACTCTGATGACTAAGTTCCTCAATTTCTCACATTGTATCTAACCGTCTTCTGCAGCTGACTTGGCTTTTGATAATGATTTGTTTATAGATAGTGCCTGCAAAAGGACTTAAAAGTGTTACCTAGTTGTAGAGAGAACGGAAAATAATACAAACAATGAATTAAAGCTTAGTAAAGCTGAAAATAAACCTTTTCCCTCTCTTCAGATGAAAGATGTACATTGCGCGAACTCATTGCTAGCCCATCGTTTTCCCTTGTTATTTCACAACCTATCACTTTTATGGAAAAATCAAGATTGCGAACCTGCGAAAAAGAATCAGTCAATCTATTAAAACCAACATCCCACAACAATAATAGGTGTAGAATTTAAGGAAGATCTTTGGTTACAATTTACCCTTATATTCATCATTTTCCCTCTAACTTCCTAGTTCTAGAATCCTCTCTCCCTCTCCCAATTTTTCTCCTGAAGATTCTATTATTTGTTTCGCTTAGGCCCATTTTCATTTCCCAACCCATTAGAGAAGCTGAAGGTACAACGCAGCGACAGAGGTGTTGTTATCCAGTGATAACAGAATCAGAAGAATTGGAGATAACATCCACTGATAACTAAGATAGCTGACCAGTCATAATATCCAAATAGAACGACCGAAGGAGAAGGATGAATCCATCTTCTCAAGAGACAATGGCTACAAGTGAGTTAAACATGTGGAATACTATTTTTCAGTCATACCATGGGAGGTGGTGAACAGGTGCAAGGGAACAAAGCGGAATGGAGATTTCACATCATCGTTTGGATATTTGAAGACAAATAAGTCCTTCTAAGTGCATCATAAATAAAGTAAACTTTAATGGTTCTATCTATGTTTGAATATCCTAAAATGAAGGGAGTAGAATGCAACACAACAGAATGAAGGGGGAATGGAGATTTCACTCCATCGTTTTGATATTTTAAAATATAACTTGGAAAGTTCTTCATCTCAAATTAGAGGGGAAGAAATAATGGTGGTAAGTGATGCAATAGAATGAAATTGATACCTCTCGATTCTGCTTTTCTCCATCCGATTTTAACTAATTCAAATAGTAGAGTTTAACTACATTTCATTACATATCACTCTATACCATCTTATTCCATCAATCCAAACATGAAAAAATCTAAAAAGTATTAAAAACAATTACCATCCTCTGAATAACTCTCCATTGCTGATAATCCTTTTTCCCAAAGACAGCAAAATCAGGCTCAATAATATTAAACAACTTAGCAACAATAGTAGCAACACCTCTAAAGAAAACAGGCCTACTCTTCCCACAAAGACCCTTTTCAAGTTTCTCAACTCTAACCCAACTCTCATGTCCCGAACCACTCTCCTTAACACAAGACACCACCTCACCACCACCACCACCGACACCACCATCACCACCCTCGCTCTCCCCATAATCATACAAATTCTTTTGATTAAAAACAACTTCAACGCCATCAGAAACAGACAAAAGCTTCTGAACATCAACTTCAAAATCAGAAGGGTAAGTGAAAAGATCTTCATTAGGTGAGAACTGATCCGGGTTGACGTAGATTGATACTGCAACAACATTGGCGTGTTTGTGAGCTTCGGTGATGAGAGAAAGATGGCCTTGGTGAAGGGAACCCATGGCGGGAATGAAAGCAATGAGTTTGGATTGGGATCTCATTGATCTTGACCAGTTTCTCATCTGGTTTTTGTCTCTGATTATTAGAGGTTGTTTTTGTTCCATTGGGATCAAAAGGGTTTGGTGGGTTTTGTTGTTGGAAATTGAAAATAGGTAAAATTCGTTTTTTGTTTGTTTGTTTGATAGGTACAACGTTGCTGACGGTGAGAAGAACTCAGAAGGAACAATCGGAGAGTACGCATGTTCTGTTCGTGAATGGAATGTATCCATTTTATAGTTTGATTTAAAAATAAAAATAAAAATATTTAAATATTAGTAATATGTATAATTTTCATTTTTCATTTATAAAAATGAACTAGTAGTATTGATAAAGATGTAAAAATAAATGTACAGTATGACTTTATATTATTTATTTTTTTCCATTTAGTTTGTCTTGGATTGGAACCATAATTATGGTTAGTATAGAATTTTTTTTAGGCATAATTAATTATTGGGTCTCTTAACTATGAGTGAAGTTTTGTTTTGGTCCCTAAATTAAAAAACGTTACATAATGATCCTTTAACTTAAATTCCGTTAAACTATTTGATCCCTTCCGTTAGTTTGTGTTAAAAAACGTTAGTTTGTGTGAGCTGACATGCCAAGTAAGGATTCCACATCAGCATATATATATATATATATATATATATATATATATATATATATATATATATATATATATATATATATATATATATATATATATATATATATATATATATATATATATATATATATATATATATATATATATATATATATATATATATATATATATATATATATATATATATATATATATATATATATATATATATATATATATATATATATATATATATATATATATATATATATATATATATATATATATATATATATATATATATATATATATATATATATATATATATATATATATATATATATATATATATATATATATATATATATATATATATATATGCTGATGTGGAACCCTTACTTGGCATGTCAGCTCACACAAACTAACGTTTTTTAACACAAACTAACGGAAGGGATCAAATAGTTTAACGAAATTTAAGTTAAAGGATCATTATGTAACATTTTTTAATTTAGGGACCAAAACAAAACTTCACTCATAGTTAAGAGACCCAATAATTAATTATGCCTAAAAAAAATTCTATACTAACCATAATTATGGTTCCAATCCAAGACAAACTAAATGGCAAAAAATATATATATGTTACGTTACATAGGGTTCCATTTGGTTGCAACTTCATTCTTCTTCCACCATTCTTCAGTCGTTTTTCATATTTTCAACTTCTTCCATCTTCTTCTTCAAATCAGGGTTAAATCCCTTTCTTTCATCTTCCTTTTACCATCTTCCATTTTCCTACTATTATTTTTTTTACATAACTAAAACAACTACTATTAAATCGCAAACCACACCCTGAAAAAAACCAAAGCCAAACCGAAATCAAATATCAATGACATGAACAATCTAAAACACACAAAATAACCAAATAATAAAATACTAAAAAAATTGCTATCTTAGTTGACTTTACTATATTACACAATGAGGGCTTCACAAAAAAAGAGGAAGTTTTTTAAAGAATCAAAGTTACCTCTCTTTTGAAAGAATGTTGAAAATCATCAAATTATGAACTATTACTACTACCAATTCAGATTATTGATGAAATTTTGTCTCTATCACTATTAATCTTGCAACACATTCGTTTAAGGATCCACACCAACAACAACCACGCCAAGAAGAAAGCCAAAGATGATGAAAACATAAACCATAACCATTTCACAAACCTTCAATTGTTGGAATTTGTTGAAATCTGATGTTAGACCTAGCCATAAGAGGGAAAATAATAAAGATTGAATTTTTGAAGATGGGTTACCCATAAGTTGAAAATGGAATCAGATGCTAAGAAACAATAATAGTGCTGAAGAATCAGTTTCTTTCTTTGTTGTTTCTTCTAAAAGTTGTTGAATTGAATATTTGTTAAAAGGAAAGAGGGGGAGAGAAATAGGGGTTTGCGTTTGTTTGGATTGATGGGAACATGGAAAATATTGAGATCAATTTTGTGGGTACCACTAAATTATTATTATTATTATTATTATTATTATTATTATTATTATTATTATTATTATTATTATTATTATTATTATTATTATTATTATTATTATTATTAAGTGTAATATAAATTTTACCTTATCCATTAAAATAAATACAGAATATTCACCCAAGCCATTTAAAGTCCAGCAATGCATATTCTAACGTTTTTCCAACCAAAACTAACAAAAAAGGCTAATATATGTAACAAAGTATAAGTTAGTGGACCATAATGTAACCTTTTTTTCTTAAGGGACCAAAGCGAAATAATGACTAAAGTTAAGGGACTAAAAGAGGTATTAAGCCTTTTTTTATAAGCAAAATGGAATTAAAGAGGCATAAGGGGATGCACAACCCACTTACAACTGCCATATGAAAGTGTAATAAAAGAAAAACAAGAAACTACTCCAAAATCAAAGTCGGAGTAACACACCAATCCGACCAAGATAATAAACAAAATGAAACTTGCCCCATCAAAATTCAATCCTATGATAACTACTTAATCAAATCCAACCAATCAAAATCAATCAAAGAACCACCCTCAAAGATGATGGAGTTTCTACAAACCCAAATAGTTTGCCAAATCGCCAAACCAAAGGTCCAACCGAAATCCACCTTTAACTTCGCTTTGACCGTCACCTCAAGCGCTAACAAACAATCGATAAGAGACATCGAATCAAAAGAGAACACGGTTTCAAGTCAATCCAAAGTTTGACTCCACAAACCTTTGAAACCAGAAAATTAACAAATAAATGATCTGAATCCTCACTATCCCCTCCATATAAAGGACATCACAAGTTGGCGATGTTGTTCAAAATCCCATGTTGCTCTAAACTTAGTCTAGTAGGAAGACGGTTCAACACCAATATCCAACCAAAAATCAAGATTTTTCTCGGAGCCTTTGTCCGCCATAAACACCTAAGAGACTCCAGCATATTCCCATCCATAACAGGCCCCCTAATTACAACAAGCAATCACTCTATCATAGCAGTGAGATACCGAGAAACCTGAAGAGTTATGCCACCACACAATCCAGTCCGACTGTGTTTCCCTTGAAAATCGGAAAACAACTGCTGATCTTCCAAATCTAACTTTGGTGACTCACATGATCAATCAGATTGATCCTAGGACATGTGCTAAAAGGTTTCGTTTTCTAGAATCTGCTTAAGTTACACACTTCGACAATATTAGGTGAAAAGTCTTAAGGGTAGAATTGTTTATTAGACTGAAGAGAGGAAGGATATAGAAATTCGGATAGAAAGAAATAGAAATCTTTAAAGGAAGAAAAGGGGTTAAAGGTAAAGTAAGAATGCATAAAAACTGGAAACTATGGCGAAAAGGTAAAGAAACTTAATAAAAGTAAAAGGACAAAGTAAACTTCATTGAAAAGTAAAACACAGTGTGTTTAGATCACGTACATTCTCCTTGGTACTCTCTTTCTCTACACATGGATACTTGGAGTAATTACAGGAGTGACTTGTATAAAAGTAAATTACAACACCCTAATTCAATCTCTAAAAATCCTATTTATAAATGAAGAAATAACTAACAGTAACTTCCCAAACCATCATCTTCCGACACATGCCGTGATGCATGGAGTCCTTCGCTCACCGGGTGCCACATGTCCTCTTAGTCATTAGTGAATGAAACTACTCCCTCCAATTTATTTGAATTTCAAATCTTTAAGATAGTTATCAAGCAATGTCTCGGTCGAAGCATGACCCTTCGAAGTTTCATGATTTTTCCCAAAGCCGTCCAAATGTTTTGACACTTCTTCTTCATAGACCTTGGACTCTTTGATTAGCTTTTATCTCCAGCGAGATTCTGATGCCATTTTATTAAATATCCCAACTTGCCAGAGGTGTCGAATTTAGGAGCTAACAAATTTCCCCCCAAAAAATGTCTTTTTCGACCCTTATGTAGAAAAAGCGCATTTTTTTGACAACATCTAATTCGACGCTGCTATTTCGACTCACACATGTCAATCCATGTGCTTTAGCCTGACTAATGCATGGGAAGATGAAAAGGGAAAGAGAAAGAAAAGGAAAATAAACGAAACACGCAAGTAACTGCTCCGCCACCTTTGCACACGTTCCTGACGTCATGGGTCATCATGGCAAATTTCTGGGAACTCACAAAAAATCATAAATCATCATCATTCTTTTAGAGCCTAGGGGATGGAGGTTACAACTGCCACCCCTATTTCTCCACCTCAGGACACACACGTGGCCAAGTATCTCTAGCCACTTATGATGAAAAACTCTTGATTTTCCAATACTTCATATAAATAACTTCCTTAGGCATCATTTTTAATCTTTTCAATTCCCAGAAAAAATCTTGCGTTTTTTTTCTCTCCAAATATCCCTTTCTTCCTAAGAACACTTCCTTTCCCTAACTTCAACAATGGCTGAACACCAGAATCAGAAGAAAAAGACACAACCCAAAGGGAAATCCTCTACATCAGTCCTCCCTCCTTTCACCACCTTGAGTGGCCCCAAAGTCGTGAAGAACCAACAATTCATTCACGAACCATTGTTGGAGGAAAAACGCCACATACGAATCCCAGGTAATCATCCCTATCACTGTTGCAGGTAAACCCTTAGCAATGTATGACCCACTATCTCCCTTAGGTCTTGATTATTCTAGTTTAAGTGCCTTCTTCCCTTCTTACAGAACAACCAAACCCTTAGGGCAAAAGGATTCTAGCAAGATTCCCGCTGATGGTCCTGATGGTCTAGCTTCCTACAACATAGACCTTAAGTACCTCCATGACGGAGCTAGGTTGTTTAGAGCCACCCCTTATTTTAAGGACTCTGAACTTTACCTTAACTGGTTAGCAAAAGTGGAGAAGGTAAAAGCCCAGGACTGGAAAGAGACTGACATCTATGACCTTATAATGATGTCGAAGGTCGGCCCCAGTTATTGTCCCCTCATGCTGGCTTCTTCTTTGTTTTTCTGGGACAACACCCATTACACTTTCCACCTTCCGTGTGGGATGATGACACCTGCACTTTTTGATATAGCTGCCATCATAGGACTGAAACCCCATGGATTAGTTTATGACTCTAAAATTGACTGTCAAGATACCATAGGGTTTTCGAATACAAAGCATACCTACACCCACTTTGTTAACCATTATCACAATAAGGACACTACTATTGTCGAAGATGAAGAACATATAGCCTTTTTGGCCATGTGGCTGTCTCGCTGTGTCTTCTGTACTAAATCTTTGCAGGTGGCACGTAAATACCTCATTTTGGCAAATCAACTACACCTAAAAAGAGGCATTTGCCTTAGCGAAATGATCCTTGCTAGTCTGTACGAGGCCTTGAGCGAAGGTCCTGGTAAGCTGAAGGACCCTGAAATTCATGGCAACCTACTAATGTCAGGTCCTTTCTGGCTACTCCAGTTGTGGCTCAATGCCACTTTCGAAGGCAGCCTTCCCATTTTGGGGACCATTTGCCTAGGGACCTAACCTTTCGATCCATAGGTAGGATTACCCTCCACACCAAATCTCCAACCAGAAAGGCCTTCGCTTTAACCTTCTTGTTATATGACTTCTCCACTCTTTTCTTTTGCCTTCTCAAAAGTTCCAGAGCTTTAAGTCTTTCCTCGCCCAAGTCCACTAACTCGTCGAGCATCATATCCTAATAGATCTCCCGAGGGATTTCGTGATGTCTCTGAATCCTAACTGAATGTATATAGATCTCGACCGGCAGCACTGAATCGTGGCCAAAGGTCAAACGATATGGAGTACTATTGGTTTCTTCCTTAGGGGACGTTCGACATGCCCATAGGACTTGGTCCAATGTTTTATGCCAATTTTTTGGCTTACTCCCAATCTGTTTTTTTATCATACCAATCACTACTTTATTTGCTGCCTCGACCTAGCCATTGGCCTGAGTGTAATAAGGCGTCGAGGTTAGAAGCTTGAATCCCATTTCTTTGGCGAACTCCTGCATTTTCCGACCTGTAAACACTGACCCTTGATCCGTTGTTATTGTCTCTAGCAGCCCAAATCTATAAATGATATACTTCTGGATGACCTCGATGGCATCCTTTTGATCTACTTTTGGTAAAGGTATCGCTTCGATCCATTTGGTGAAGTAGTTTATCCCCACTAGGATATACTTTTGGTTTTTGGAAGACGCGGGTCGAATCTCTCCTATTAGGTCCAAAGCCCATCCTCTAAATGGACACGGCTTGACTATGGAGTGTAACTCGCTTGCTGGGACATGATGTATGCCAACGTGGACTTGGCATTCCTGGCCACCTTTGGCGAGCTCAATGCAATCTTTCAGCATCGTGGGCCAAGACATACCTTGGCAAAACAGTAGCCATTTCATCTTATGGCCTACCTAGTGTGCCCCACATGCCCCACTGTGGACTGATGACAATGCCAGGTATGCCTCAGATTCACTAAGGCACTTAAGCAAAACCCCCTCAGAGGTTTTCTTGAATAACTCGTTTCCTAGAAGAACGTAGCTTAGTGCTTGATACTTCACTTTTCGTTCTGTGGCTGCTGAAGGGGTCTGAAGGTACTCGATCAAAGGTTTCCTCCAATCTTTGTCTGTCAAACCTTCGACTGTAAAAATTTCAAAAGTTTCTTCATCAGCGTAGCCAAATTTTGTCACTTCCAGGTCTGACAGTCGTAGACCTACAGACACTACCTTACCTCTGGCTTCGATTACTTCTTGCAAGTCTTCTTTCGAAACCCTATATCCTGATGTGATTTGTGCCAAATCATTGGCCACCTGATTGTGTAGTCGTGGTATATGTCGAATAGTAGACACTTCGAATTTTCTGAGTAACCTATTGGCTATTACGGAGTACATGATGAGATTTTCTTTGACACATTTGTACTCCTTTATTAACTGTTTTACAACCAACTCTGAGTCTCCCATTATTTCGACTCGAGTTGCCCCCAATTCTAACAAAATTTCAAGTCCGGCTATTAAGGCTTCATACTCCGCCTCATTATTAGAGCAGGGCCCTTCGACTTTGTACTTGAATTTTGTTGGAATTTTGTCAGGCGAAATAATCAACAGACCTATGCCTGTTCCATTCTTATGGCTGGAACCATCGAAGTACAACTTCCAAGGCTCTAGCTCGACAATGTTTAGGGCATTTTCATTTATGGAGTGATCGACAATAAAGTCTTCCACTATTTGCCCTTTAACCGCTTTTAACGGTCTATAAGTTAAAGAATACTTAGTTAACGCTAATGCCCACTTACCAATTCGACTATGCAAAATGGGCTTGGATAACATATGTTTAATAATATCGAAATGCAAAGAGACATACACATCAGCTGGTTTTATATATTGCTTCAACTTTGTACACGAGAAATACAAACATAGGCATAGTTTTTCTATCTCACTATACCTAGTTTCTGCATCATTCAAAACCCTACTGAGGTAGTAAATAGCCCTTTCGATGCCATTCTCATCCTCTTGAGCCAACATGCTCCCTAGAGTCTTGTCTGATGTTGCTATGTACAATCTCATGCTCTTGCTTCTACAAGGTGGCGAAAGAACTGGAGGACGAGTCAAATAGTCCTTGATCTTGTCAAAAGCCTCCTGCTGATTTTTTCCCCATTCGAACCTTTCTTTAGTGACTCAAAGCAATTGTGAGAAGACCTGCGTTTTGCCACTTAGGTTTGATATAAATCTTCTCAAGAAGTTTATTTTATCTAGAAACGATTACAGTTCCTTCTTGTTCGACGGCGCTTTTGCTTCCATAATGGCTTTCATCTTGTTCTGGTTAATTTTGATCCCCTTTTTATGGACCACACAACCTAAGAAATCTCCCTCCTGCATACAAAATGCGCACTTTAGAGGGTTCATCTTGAGACCATACTTCCTCATCCTTATGAAGGATTGTCAAAGATGATCTATGTGATCTTTTCCTGACACGAATCTCACCACAATGTCATCAATATATATCTGCATGAAGAACTCAATATAATCATGAAAAATTGAATTCATCGCTCGCTGATATGTTGCCCCAGCGTTCTTCAGGCCAAAAGGCATCATCACCCATTCGTAAGTGCCTAAAGCCCCTAGACAATGAAACGTTGTTTTGGGAACATCATCTTCTGCGATGAAAATCTAGTTATAGCCAGAGTATCCATCCAGCATGCTAAGATACTCATGCCCGACGACAGAATCGACTAACATCTCTGCCACCGACATCGAATACTCATCTTTAGGGGTTGCTGAATTCAGATCCCTAAAGTTTATGCATACTCTTAAAGATCCATTTTTCTTAATGATTGGTACAATATTGGCTAGCCATTCGACATACCTGGTCGTGCGGATGAATCTGCATCGAAGGAGTGTCGCTACTGCGAAAATCGGCGCCGGCTGAACAGAAGAGTCGCCACCGTGCGTTATTTATCCCACGGGAGGGAAAGGAAACGCTCAGAGTAAACCTCGCACAACACGGGAAAGGTGTGGTCGTCGCAACCAAAACCTGGATTCGGGAGTCGGTTACGCAAGGGGAAGGTATTAGCACCCCTCACGTCCGTCGTACTCGACGGGATCCACGCTTGTTTTCGGGTATGGATTGTTATTCTGTCTATTCTAAAGGTCAGGGGTTAAAAAGAAAAGAGAATGAAAATAAAAATGACTCGGCAAAGTATCGCACTTTATGCCTACGTATTCTCGCCTGGAACGAGAAATCAGAGTCAACGTAGTTCGCCTACCTACGGGAAAGGAGGGGAAGGTTGCTCGCTAGGATATCGCATCCTATGCCTACGTACTTCCACACAGCATGGAAGATCAGAGCAAACGTAGTTCGGGCCACGTACGACACAAGCCTGTCTTGATTGATTTTATTCCTTCTGAAAAAGGTTTCCTTGATTAACAGTCCCGGCGGACAAAAATGACGTCTTGATGAGTTTACATTCTTTTACGGAAGAAGTGTCTTTTATTGTGTTTGAGATCTTTATGGTGTTTCTCTGTTTGTTTTGAGGAAGAAGAGACAGAACTCTAACCTACGGTTGCGAAGGGAAACAAACTAACCTAATGTTATCATGCATGGGTTAAAACCTAATGTCTATCATGCTCCTCTCTTGCACAGAGAGAAACAGAGATCCTAAGGGATAGGCAGAAACAGAAACAATATCAGATATATACAGTAAAACAGTAAAATGCATGGATGCAACAGTACAAGCGAGGCAAGGGAGTCCTACTCAACCTCGAACCTAGAAAACAATAGGCGAAAGTGAACAGGATTCACTTTCAACCTAACAGGGTAAACAGCAAACAATACAGTCAGGAAAACCAATCAATACATCAAGAAATGAAATACAGCAAAATAAACAGCCACAGCAGCTCTGCATCAATATCCATCTTCAAGTCATCTCCAATCAGCTACAAGCTTCAGTCAGCAGCAGTCTCTATCTTCATGGCCTTCAGGTAAGGGCTTTGATCATCAGTCTTCTATCTGCAATGGCTTTTCTTCAAGTTCAAAACTCCGGGATGAGGGATCAGTCACAAGAGTGAATTGGGTGTTAAGCAATCAGTTGACTACCAAAGGTGGTGAACAGACTGCTTCTAACACAAAAGACATTTTCTCTCAAGAGTTCTATCTCTTAGACACTATCACCAAGCCTTCCAAAGGAAGGGGGTGAGTGTCTTAGAGAGACTCTGAATCACAGAGAAGAATGGATGCAGACAAGGCAATCCATGTTTGAGAAACAAGCTTTCTAATCTAGAGCTCTGCCTAGCTCCTAAACCCTAGTCTCCTCAGCATCTGCTAGCAAGAATCTTCTCTTCAACTCTGGAAGTTGAACTTCAATCTCTGGATCTCCAATGGCTTCACCTTCTCAAGTCTTCATCTCTCCCAAATCCCCAGACAATCCCAATACCCGCACATACAAGCAATAATCCCCTGAGGGCACACCACACCAGTCAATCAGATATACAGTAGAGTAATAGCAGTAGGGGAATCCTGACTTTTTCTAAGGGATCTAATAACTACCCATAGCCCCTATAGTCCCATAACTAAACTAATCAAACCCTAAGTCCTAAGGGAAAAGAATTAAGTCTCCTAAGTCATCACCTAAAACCCCAGTTTGTTCATGTTGTTCACACCTACACTAAGCACCTAAATTTAATTTCTAAAAAGGGAACTAAATTGTATCTACAAGTTTGATGTCTAAACTAAACAACCTAAAAAGAATGGTCAAAAAAATATTAAAGCATCTAATAGAACAAAAATTAACAAAATCATGTATGAAATGAAACTTATTTAAAATGCTATTTATTTGGAAAATATGGGAAAAATATCAAATAAAAAATAAAATGCAATTTTTATTTTTTATAATTTTCTAGACATCCTAAAGAAAAATATGCAAAAAGAATGAATTAAAAATATTGATTTTCCAATT
Organism: Lathyrus sativus; assembly: GCA_963859935.3. Classification (NCBI taxonomy): domain Eukaryota; kingdom Viridiplantae; phylum Streptophyta; class Magnoliopsida; order Fabales; family Fabaceae; genus Lathyrus; species Lathyrus sativus. Next base: position 260,551,840 of record OZ012737.1, on the reverse strand, counting down.
TTATATGATTTTTCAAAAGTTGTAAAATAAAATGAACAAGTGAATTAAAATAAAATGATCAGGTGGTGCAGATAGCAAGTATTTATAGTTCAGAAACCTGTGGGCCATCAACCAGGGGGTGCGCGTAGTAATTGGGATCTAGGCCCAAGATCCAATCAGAAGATAATAAGAAAAATCCAAAGAAAAGGGGAAACACGCGGTACGAATAGCAAAGAAAATCAGTGTAAATCCTAGTTGGGCCCGTGAGTGGGGTGTTGGCATCAAAATCTGACTTAAGCCCAAGCTGATGTTTTAATGAAACACAACGTATGGTTGTCTCAGACTCCCTTCACATTTGAAAACGAATCCTGGCCTCACGATCTCACTCTCAGTCAAAGTCTCCCTTCTGATCTAAGGGCTCTCAAGTCGTCTTCTTCCTTGGTTCAAATTTTGGAGGGAGTTCCATGGATGAACAGACTTCATGAGCTCATCTTCTCCTCCTTCGAACTCCATCAAATCTTGATCAATTCCCATCAAATAAAACCCTAACTCCCTCTAAATTCACCCCTAAATTCAACCATGGTCTCGAATTCCATTGAATCTTGCTCAATCTTGGAACCCGATAGCAACCTCTAATTATGGTCCAGAATCACTTCTAACCAATCTTGAAATTAACTGCACTAACATGCTTCTCTCCTATCACTGGTCAATTCTAACTAAAGAACTAAGATTATCATTCAATATTGAGGGAGTTCTTGGTCCACAAAGAAATGGTGCCTCTAACAAAATCATCACTAAATCACCTCTAACTTTCCAGAAAGCTTCCCCTAATGATTTCTAACCATTCTAACCTACTAATTCTAATCAATTCTACTTAAATTAAAGTGCACGAAGAAATTTACAAACCTGGTGAAATGAGATGAACAGATGGTAGAATTCTTCAAATCAATGCCTGAGTCTCTCCAAAATCATTCAGTGATCCATCTTCTAGCTTCTGTATGCAAAAAGAAAGGTTGAAAAGCTCTGAATCTTGGAAACCGATTTCAAGTGGAAGGTGTGAAATTTGAAGATCAAGAACACGATTCCTCAATGATCTTGCTCTCTGACTGATCTACACACACTCAGTGATCCATATGGAATGTGTTCCAATAAAGAAAATTGATTGAAATGGGATGGAATTCAGAAATGGATCTTGACTTGTAATGGAAGAAAGTGGAAATTCAATCTCTCTTCTCTGCACCAATCCTCTCTAACCCTGCATCTGAGCACACTCCAATCCATATATAGATGATGTTAGAATCATCTAGAACCAGCTGGAACCTTCCTATGAGAAATTGAGTTTCTCATGTCATGACTTTTTCATTTCATGCTATGCATAGTTCAGTCTAAGTTCTCCTTGTTACAGCCCATGATTATCAATTGAAAATCTCCCCAAATGGTATTTTGAACATGTTGAAAGGCCTTGCAAGCTTGTGTATTAATCCCTTATGTGAGTTGGATGTGTAACTTGAATTATAAGCAATCTATGACAAGTCCCAAATTATGACCTCAAATCCAAAATCTAACAATGCCAATGATCACAAAATATGTTTTCTAGTCAAAATGATATGTCACTTGCCTCATTTTGATCATGTAGCATAAAACTCCCAAAAATGGACATTTCATGTATTAAATTTATGCCTTTTTTAGGTCATTTTTACAAGCATGAGCTACAAGCATTTCCAAACTTACATGGCCTCTTATTTGGACTTAAAACATCATTTTGAGCAAGTTTGATGTTGGAAGTTTTTTCATTTGAAGCTCCCTTGTATGAGTTTTAGGTATAGGCTAAGAATGACCTATAATCACCAGATGACCAAAATACCCTTTGCTTGCCAAGACCATAAGTAGAGTTACACAAATCATATGAAGGCATACCATACCATTATAGAAATCTAAGACAATGAGGAACAATTCTTATGTTGACCAGAAATTCATTTGAAATCTCCTTGAGGGGTAAAAATTGCTTGGAAGTAAAGTCACTTTCACAGACAAAACTTTAGATACCTCAGATGACCTGTAACTTGCAATGACTATAACTTGAGTTCCACAAATCTTCTTAATGTCTTTCACCACTCAAATTAAAGGTATTGAGATCCTCTACAAGTTTCATGTTGGCCAAGGATCCATTTGAAGCTTGCATTTTGACTTATCTTGCTTGGAAATTTGACCTAAACTAGGGGATTTTACATAGAAACCCTAATTTAGAAACTCCTCCTCTCCTTGATTTCCCTTGAATTCTTCTTAGCATAACACCATATCCTTATTCTCCATGTCAAATGATGAACCCCACATCTCTCCAATAGCCCTTAATGCCTTTAAATCAATCAATTGACCTAGGGTTGACTTAGGGTTGACCCAGATGAAACCCTAGTTGACTGTCTTCAACTGCAATTCTTGTGATCACCTCAACAACTTGTTTTCTTCTCCAAATGACTTTCTAAGCCTCCAATGATGTCTAGATGCTCTCCATGCCTTCCATTCACAGCTCACAACCCCCTTTATGATCCCCAGATACCCTCAGATGGGAGATAGACTCAAGGCTTGATTTGCTGAACTCTCTGCTCCCAAATTCTTTTCTGGTGACTTGAATGAGATGGAATTGGGATAATAACCTCTTGATAGGCCCCTAGAGATGAGAATAATGACTGGTCCCCTGTTGAATGACTTGCTATGCTTATGCTATGCAGATGGTTAGACTATGTACATGCTAATGATATTGAAACATAAACCAAGTGAATAAGGTTGAGCAAATTTTAGGGTGCAACAGCTGCCCCTATTCAAGCGACTTGGACCCGATTGGGTGAAGAGCCCGGAGCCTTCAGACATTCGCGGTACGAGACGGTTGAATACCAGTGAAACCGGAAATTTGCCAACCGCAGAAATAAACTGCACTCCTGCTTGGAGAACGACATTCATCAGCTGAATCTGACTGTTACGGCAACCCGCTCACTGATCTCGTAACGACCATGCTGGGGATAACATATTGCTTGCTTGTCCACATTAGGACTCTGTCTGTCATCAATACGAAGAAATCTCAGCTAAAACCTGTCCACGTTAGGACTCCACTTGCTGTTAACCCAGAAAAATCTCGGCAACTCCGCTGGGGGATAGTTCGTATAAATCGTCCACGTTAGGAATAGACTCTTCCACGTTAGGAATAACACCATCCACGTAAGGAATCATCTCTTCTGCATCTGTCCACGTCAGAACTAAACTTTCCATCTTTCCACGTCAGGATGCAATCTTCTTTTTCCATGTAAGGAGAACCGTATCAATCTGTCCACGTAAGGACTCCAGTACAACTCGATATGTCTGCGTCAGGACTCCAATCTTTCCGCGTAAGGAGTACAACTTTGGTTCTGAACCTGTCCACGTTAGGACTCACCTTTCCACGTAAGGAGTACATCATTCTTCCACGCCAGGAATCAACTTTTCTTGAATCCGTCCACGTAAGGACCCCAATCTCTCCACGTAAGGAAACCAACTCTTTCCGATTTGTCCGCGTCATGACTACATTTTTCCACGTAAGGAATGCCATCCTAATCTGTCCACGTAAGGACTCCGCTCTTTCCACGTAAGGAATCCTCCTCCTATGTGTCCGCGTAAGGACTCAATCTTTTCCACGTAAGGAACACGATCTCCTTTCCCCGTAAGGAACCATTTTTCTGATTTGTCCACGTAAGGACTCCCATCTTTCCGCGTAAGGAATCAACTTCTTTTCCACGTCAGGAATGCCTCTCCTTCCACGTAAGGAATAAACTTGATATGTCCGCGTGAGGACTCGATCTTTCCGCGTAAGGAAACCCATTTTTTCCACGTAAGGAATCAACTTCTTTTCCACGTCAGGAATGCCTCTCCTTCCACGTAAGGAATAAACTTGATATGTCCGCGTGAGGACTCGATCTTTCCGCGTAAGGAAACCCATTTTTTCCACGTAAGGAATCAACTTCTTTTCCACGTCAGGAATAAACTTTCATCATTCCACGTCAGGAACTGAAACCTCTTTTCCCATGTAAGGAATAGACTTGTCCACGTCAGGACCCCTCTTTCGTCTTGATTTGTCCACGTCAGGACTCAGGCATCTTCGACCTGCTGAGGAAATAAGACTTGTCCACGTCAGGACTCACACCTTTGTCTGATCTGTCCACGTCAGGACCCATGCTTTGCCAACACGAAAAAAGATAACTGCTGAGAGTAACTGGTCCGCGTCAGGACACCAACACAAAGAGCAATCACTTTTGTCAACGTCATGACTTCCCATTTCACCAATTTCGAGAATCTGAATCTGCCCACACTTCCCTAACCCGGGGAAATAAACCTGTCCACGTTAGGACGCCCACTTCTGAAGAAATCCCGTCAATATAGGAATAAATTGTCCACGTCAGGACTTAGTTCTCCATTAACCCCACCCACAAACTTCTTAGCACCGACGTGACAGCGACTTTGGGGCGGACTTTACTGGGGATATCTGGAAACCAAACTACCGGGCGCCTGCTCTGATAACCGGCGGTGGCCTCTGAAATTCTGATTCATGGAACCCCTGATGACAACTAACTCTGCCTGGGAATAAAGAGAAACTTATCCTGATAACTCTGTGGGGAATACGGCCGAAACTGACATTATCATTGGATGTCCCATGCCGAGATCTTGAATGTTTGGTAGTTCATTTGAGCAAGAGTTCTCTCCACCTGAACTGCTAGAGTACAGAAACTGCTTCAGCAAAATAAATGCTGAAGATAATGCCGACTCCGCTGGGGATAGCCAGATGCTACAGAATTATTCCAGCAAAATAAATGCTGGAAGGGTGAAGTCAACCCTGCTGGGAAATTGGGAACTCAAACCAAACACCCTGTTGAGGTAACCCCCTGCTGGGGAATATAACTTTGCTGGGGAATAGCAGGTATGCCAAGTATGCTCGGACTTTCTGCTGGAGAGTGAACTGATATTACACGGTATCCCTGACAGAATAGATGACAGGACCCACCACCAACTCTGCTGGGGGGGTCTTGATCTTCGAGTTCCACTGGGAGGAAAGAACACTTGCTGAAAAGAGAATTCCGCTGGGGATGGGATGATTCTCTTGGGGAAAATTAACTGACTCCTCTGGGGAAGAATAAATGACCTTGCGGGGAAAGGGAAACCGCCTGAATACAGCTCGCCAATTTGGAAATATTAATCTTCTGAGGCTGAACCACTCTGCTTGAGATAAGGAATCCTTCTGGGAGACACCACACTGCCTGCATACAGCCTACAATCTCTGAATCGTCAATTTTGTGGAGGATGAACGACTTTGCTGGATAATCCTTTTGCACAAGCTACGACTAGCTGGAGAGTTCGAACCTTCTTCAGGAAGAACCTGCATGACCTACGTGAAGGCTGAGTCTTTCGTTATTGCAATCCTTCGATCATTTTCCTCGTACGGTTATGAAACCTGCAACAACACAAACAAGACAAGACAAGCCTATGCAACCAAATCAACTCAGGTTAGTGACGTTATTTTCAGTTAATTCAAAGCTCTAGCAACTGTCGGCTAAGGCCAATGACGTTATACTCATGCTAGTTTCATCAAACTTAGGCGTTAATCATGCACAAAACAGTAAAGAACAGTGTCAAGTACTAAATAACGTATTTTATTGATCGGGCCCCTGAATGGGCGGAGTTTTGTACACGGGATGTAACTCCTGAAATGAGGAAGCTACACAAAGCAAATATACAAGTATACAAGTATGCACAAGAAGCATAAATATTGACAACTTAAATTTGTACACATGTCGGCAACGGGACGCAGATGAACACCACGAACTGATCCTCTCATGACTCGTCCGACCCTAATGCCTTCCCGGTATCCCCACTTCTGAAGAGATTGTATCCGATAACTGGCTCCTCAAATGTATTCTCCCGCATTGATGCTTATTGCAATTATCAAATTCGGACCGCAGTCATTTGCTTTTCAAATCCCTAATTTTTGCGTGAACCGCCCTTTACGGGTTTTCAGTTCACCGGGATACCCTTTTTTGCCGAAGCCGCCCAGTGTAGGTTTTCAACTTCGCGGGTGTACATTTTTTCAATTTTATCCCTAATTTTTGCCCGAACCTTTCATTCTGTTTTTGGTTCGCCAGGATGCCCCATTTTTGCCTGGACTCTCTTTTTTCTATCCAGCGGGTCTATTTCAAGCAAAGTATTTTTTAACTGCGTCCGAATTCACAGGTGACGCAAAGTCTTCTCCGTCCATGGTGGACAACAACAACGCTCCTCCTGAAAAGACCTTCCTGACAACGTACGACCCTTCGTAGTTGGGGGTCCACTTGCCCCTGTGATCTGCTTGCGGCGGGAGAATCTTTTTCAGCACAAGGTCGCCCGTCTGAAAGCTTCGCGGATGTATTTTCTTGTCGTACGCTTTCTTCATTCGGCTCTGGTACAAACGACCGTATGCTAGAGAAGCTAGCCTCTTCTCATCCATTAAGCTCAGTTGGTTCAATCTGTTTGTTACCCATTCTGCCTCGTCTAGCTGAACATCTCGCAATACCCTCAGAGAAGGGATCTCAACTTCCAATGGTAATACCGCTTCCATTCCGTATACCAACGAGAACGGAGTTGCCCCGGTTGATGTGCGTATCGTCGTACGATAACCGTGCAAAGCAAAAGGTAGCATTTCATGCCAATCCTTATAGGTCACCACCATTTTCTGAACGATCTTCTTGATATTCTTATTGGCCGCCTCAACAGCGCCATTCATCTTGGGTCGGTAAGGGGAGGAGTTGTGATGTTCAATCTTGAAATTCTGACAGAGCTCCTTCATCATTTTGTTGTTCAAGTTTGAACCGTTGTCCGTGATTATCCGCTCGGGAATCCCATATCGGCAAATGATATCTCTTTTAATGAATCTGGCCACCACTTGCTTCGTTACATTTGCATAAGACGCCGCTTCTACCCACTTGGTGAAATAATCGATTGCTACTAGGATGAACCGATGCCCGTTAGAAGCTGTCGGCTCGATCTTCCCAATCATATCGATTCCCCCACATAGAGAATGGCCATGGCGATGACATTACATTCAGAGGACTTGGAGGCACATGGATCTTATCAGCATAGATTTGGCACTTGTGACACTTCCTCGCAAACTTGAAACAATCAGTTTCCATGGTCAGCCAAAAATAACCTGCCCGCAGCAGTTTTCTCGTCATAGCATGTCCACCAGCATGCGTACCAAAGGTACCTTCGTGTATTTCCTCCATGAGAAGCTTTGCCTCTTTCTCGTCTACACAACGCAACAGCACCAAATCGTGGTTCCTTCTGTATAAGACGCCATCCGGGTTCAAATAGAAATTACCCGCTAATCTCCTGAGAGTCTTCTGATCTTGACTGGACGCCCCAGCCGGGTACTCTTTATTCTTCAGGAAATTAAGGATATCGAAATACCATGGTTTGCCATCAGATGCTTCATCAATAGCAAATACATAAGCTGGCCTGTCTAGCCGAGAGATAATGATTCGGGGAGCTTCGTTCCAGAAGTTGACCTTGTACATGGAAGACAAAGTGGCCAGAGCGTCAGCCATTTGATTTTCTGCCCGTGGTACATGATGCAATTCCACCTTGTCGAAGAAAGGCAACAATCTCCTTGCATAATTCATGTAATATATCAAGTTGGGCTGACGTGTCTCCCATTCCCCTTTGATCTGATTCACCACCAGAGCTGAGTCTCCGTATACGTCCAAATGTTTGATTCGCAAATCGATGGCTTCTTCAAGCCCCATTATACAAGCTTCGTATTCGGCCTCATTGTTGGTAACGGCAAAGGTCAATCGGGCAGTAAACGGGATGTGCGACCCGTGTGGCGTAGTGATGATTGCCCCTATTCCGCTACCGTAAGCATTCACAGCTCCGTCAAATATCATCTTCCATTTAGGACCCACCTCTGGTCCCTCGTCTGGCAACGGCTCTTCACAATCTTTCATCTTTAGGTACATGATATCCTCGTCAGGAAAATCAAATCTCATCGATTGGTACTCTTCGATAGGCTGCTCCGCCAGATACTCAGACAGCACACTCCCCTTTATAGCCTTCTGCGAGACGTATTGAATATCATATTCAGTCAAGACCATCTGCCAACGGGCAATTCTACCTGACAACGCCTGCTTTTCAAACACATATTTGATAGGATCCATCTTCGAGATGAGCATGGTTGTATGATTCAGCATGTACTGCCGCAAACGCTTGGCGGCCCAGGCTAGCGCGCAACAAGTTTTCTCAAGCATTGAGTATCGAGATTCACAATCTGTAAATTTCTTACTCAGGTAATAGATCGCATGCTCTTTCCTCCCCGTCTCGTCGTGTTGACCGAGAACACAACCCATGCTTCCCTCAAGAACCGTCAAATACATTATCAAGGGTCTACCTGCCACTGGGGGTATTAGAATAGGAGGCTCCTGCAAATACTGCTTTATTTTATCGAACGCCTTTTGACAATTTTCGTTCCACGTCACAGCTTGATCTTTCTTCAACAGCTTGAATAACGGTTCACACGTGGCCGTTAGGTGAGATATGAACCGGGCAATGTAGTTCAACCTCCCTAAAAACCCGCGCACCTCTTTCTCTGTTTTAGGCGTCGGCATTTCTTGAATTGCTTTTATTTTAGCAGGATCGACCTCTATTCCTCTTTCGCTTACGATAAACCCCAGCAGTTTACCCGATCTCACCCCGAAGGTGCATTTATTAGGGTTCAGCCTTAGCCTGAACTTCCTAAGCCTTTTAAATAGCTTCAACAGATTCACCAGGTGCTCTTCCTCCGTCTGGGATTTGGCAATCATATCGTCAACATAAACTTCGATCTCTTTATGCATCATGTCATGAAAAAGAGTCGTCATCGCACGCTGATATGTTGCCCCAGCATTTTTCAAACCGAAGGGCATCACTTTGTAACAAAATGTTCCCCAAGGCGTTATGAAAGTAGTCTTCTCCATATCCTCTGGCGCCATTTTAATCTGGTTATAGCCTGAAAAGCCATCCATGAAGGAGAATACAGAGTACTGAGCAGTATTATCAACTAACACGTCAATGTGAGGAAGTGGAAAATCGTCTTTTGGGCTTGCTTTATTCAAATCTCTATAATCTACGCACATTCGAACCTTGCCATCCTTCTTGGGCACTGGTACGATGTTGGCAACCCATGAAGGATACTTCGTCACAGCCAGGAAACCAGCGTCCCACTGTTTCTGAACCTCCTCTTTGATCTTCATTGCCATATCTGGTCGAGTTCTGCGAAGCTTTTGTTTGACCGGCGGGCAATCTTCTTTCAGTGGCAGGCAATGCACGACCATATCTGTATCGAGCCCTGGCATATCTTCATACGACCAAGCGAATACTTCACTATACTCTTGGAGCATTTCAACCAGTCTCCGCTTGATATCATCCTGCAGCGCGGCTCCGATACGAATGTTTTTCTCAACCCCTTCCGACCCCAAATTGATAATTTCGATGACCTCGTCGTGAGGCAGAATGGCTCTTTCCTCTTGCTTTACTAACCAAGACAGTTCTTCAGGAACGTCGCTATCTTCGACAACCTCTTCTTCGGCCTGAAACACCGGGTGCTCAAAGTCGGGACGAGTCATAGGTGGTTCAAGGATGTCATCTGAAAATGTTATCCTGCAAAAGGAATGGTTAAGTGCTTCAAAATGCGTATAAAGCGAATAACCACGTTGCCATTTTATTGAAAAATATAAAACAAGAAAGACAGGGATTACAGTATTTGCACATGAAAAAACGCCATTTATTTAATGATTAACACGCAATGTTTATAACAACACAGCCCTAAGCAAATCATGATGCCCCGGGCAAGGCATCAGATTGTTCAACAATTAATAAAGCAAAGCATTACTGTTTAAAAGTCACAGGAACAAGCTCCTGAATAGACCAGTTGCACAGTCCTTGTCCTGGCGTGCTTGGCTGAATCCAGGCATCCATATCACAGTCGCTGTCTCCTTCATCAGACTCCGAAGCAGCATTGACAGTTTCGTGACATACTCCACTGGCAGAGATGGTGATTGGCCTTCTGAAACGGGGTGCCCCCACGGAAGGAGTTGATGACGACGGTTGGTACCCCAGCCCGAACCGGTCCATCTTCACAGGAATGTCCAGCACTTTGCCCCAGCCCTTGGCTTCTCCTGCTTCCACTAGAGCTTGAGCCTCTTTATACGACGAGACGACTATCTCCGGCACTTTGCTCGGCCCGGGACCCTTGTCCTTGATGCGCAAACCTTCGAATGCCTGGCAGGGCGTTTCGTGGATCTCTCCGTCGACTTCCACATATTTAAATGAAGATAGATGGCTGACCAGGATGTCCTCTTCTCCGCACACGGTGACTATGCTGTCTCCGACCATATATTTTAACTTCTGATGCAGGGTGGACGTGACTGCCCCTGCTCCATGAATCCAGGGTCTTCCAAGCAAGCAGCTGTACGCAGGCTGTATATCCATGATATAAAACTCAGTTGCAAACACTTCCGGCCCCACTTGCAGAGGCAAAGTAATCGATCCAAAGACTGTTCTCCGCGTGCCGTCAAACGCTCTGACTACCAAATCACTGGGTGTACACAAAACTCCTCTAACATCCAGCTTCATCATCGCTTTCTTGGGCAGCACATTCAAAGATGATCCGGTGTCAACCAAGACGTGTGACATTACTGATCCTCTACACTTGACAGATACGTGCAGCGCCATATTGTGATCTCTCCCTTTCAGGGTCAAATCGAAGTCGGTAAAGCCCAAGTTGTGGCCTGCATTTACATGTGCCAATACTCCTTCTAGCTGGTTCACGGAGACGTCTTGGGGCACAAAAGAAGTATCCAGGACTTTCAGCAACGCATTTCTGTGAGCTTCCGAACACAACAGCAATGACAGGATAGATATTTTGGACGGTGTCTGCTGTAGATGCTCCACAATCTTATAATCACTTTTTCGAATCAAGCGCATGAACTCTTCTACATCCTTCGATGCCGCTTCTTTTTCACTCGCTTGCACCGGAACATTTTCAACCACTTTCCCTTTTCCTTTCGCTAGTCTTTCAGCCTCCACTTTAGGAGATATAAAGATCCGGCCACTCCTTGTCATGCCTCCTGAGCCGACAACATTATCCACCGTCTCGGCTGGCTGTTTATTAACATCAATTTTTATTCCGTCACAATATACTTCCAACCCATATGACCATGGGACTGCTTTCGTGTTTTCGTACGGGATCGGCCCGGCCTTAGTTATGGTGATCGGTGGGCGCTGAGCTGGTGCTGCAATAGTGATCGTCTTCCGAGGAATTGTCACAGTGGCCACATCATTCTGATTATCTGCTACCGCCCCTGCGGGTTCTTCAGTTGCCGCTTGGTCAAACTGCAATATGCCCTCATCAATTAAAGCCTGAATGCCTTTCTTCAAATCCTCACACCCCCCAGCTAGGGTCCAACAGTCTAAGCAATACTCGTTACATCCTGGGTAAACACCTCCTTGTAACAGTCGGCTCTTTATCTCGCTCAGCGGCGTCTTCAAATCATCGACATTCATAATCAGATTCAAACCTTCCTCAGTCAGAACGGCGTTTTCCCCATGATTAGGCATGGGTTTCTGCACTATATTCGGACCTGCCGTTCCGAAATTGATAGTCTTATTGTCCAAAAGATCCTGTACAACATGCTTAAAAGCATGGCAACCTTCTATATCGTGTCCCGGGGCTCCAGAATGAAACTCACAGTGCCTGCTTGCATCATAACCAAACAGGGGAGCCCCCGTTATCGGTGCCAGAGTTCTCTTCTCTACCAGGTTTAATCCTAGCAATGTCTGCAACAAGTCTGCATAGGTTGAGGGAGGCTTCTCGAACACCCTCCTCGGTTTATTACCCTGGAATCTTCGCTGAGCTTGCTGTACCCCCTGCTGAGGCTGCTGCTGCTGCTGCATTGGCTGCTGCTGAACCGGTTGTTGTTGCTGGAGTGGTTGTTGTTGTTGAAGTGGTTGTTGCTGATATGGAATAGTAACACTCGCCACCTGCTGCGACTGATGATATTGGTTTCGTCCCCTGCCTCGGCCTCGGCCTCCAAATACTGCGCTCGCCTCGCCCTGACGGCGCCCACCATAAGCTTTCCTATTACTGCCAGATGCAGTTGATTCCTCGACTTGGAACTTTCCTTGCTTAATGTTACGTTCAATCTTTTCTCCCATTAGAATCAGGTCTGAAAAACTGGCCAGAGACGTATGAAACAGCATGTCATGAAACAGCCCTGTGAATGTGCCGACAAACATGTCATTCATTTCCTTATCTTCCACCGGAGGACGGACCCTGGCAGCCATGTCGCGCCATCTTTGCGCGTACTCTTTAAAACTCTCCCCCTTCTTTTGCGACAGCCCGGCCAACTGGACCCGATTGGGTGCCAAGTCGCTGTTATACTTGTAATGGGCTACAAATGCCTCTGCTAATTGCTTCCACGTCTTGATATCAGTTGGCTCCAGCCCCATGTACCACTCTAGGGAAGGGCCAGACAGGCTATCTTGAAAGAAATGCATTAACATTCTTTCATCAGTTGAATATGCAGACATCTTTCTGTAATAAGCTCGTACATGCACTTTTGGACATGTGTCTCCTTTATACTTGTCAAACGCAGGAGCTTTGAATTTAATTGGCACCCTTAAGCCAGGTACCAAGCCCATTGTTGCCATGTCCAATCCCACAGCACTTTGGTTTAGGACTCCCCTCATCTGCTCTTCCAGCATTCTGATCTTCTGGGAATCATCCATCGGCCCTTCGAAACCTCCTCCAGAGAAGGCGTCCTCCTGCTGATCTTCTTGCCACATACCATTTCCAGCCCCATACCCATCATATCCATTATTACGTCCTGCTCTGATCTGATTCATTCCCGGACCTCGGCCTCTGTTGTCGTACCCTTGAACACCTCCAGCAGGACCAAAAGCCATAAATCCAGTACCGTTTCCGTTTCCAAAGCCTCCGTAACCCTGATTGGTCGCGCCATAACCGTCTTGCCCAAAGCCTTGAGCATTAAAGCCATACTTACCAGTGTTATCGAATCCCTGATCGTTGAATCCGAATCCAGTATTGACAAAGCCGTTGCCTCCCATATTATCTCCCAAATTGACATCACCCAGCCCAACGTTATGGACAGCAGTCTCATTTCCAACTCCGACGTTACCATTTACGGCAGCGGTAGCGTTGTTAACATTAGCAGCAGGTGTATTGATTACAGGTGGAGCCACCAGCGTGGGAGTGCCGTCTCCATGAACAGTATCGACCCGTACGGACTGATGATCTTCATTACCGTGACCAGCATTTCGGGCCAACAGAGGCTGGACCATGGCTTGCAGATTTTCCTGACCTTTTGCAATGGCTTCCATGGTCTGCATAAAGAGAGCGAGCTTCTCGCGCACATCTTGCATCTCGTTCTGCATTTGGTCCATGATTCTTCGACAGTTGGTACGGGTAGAATAGCGATGCGGGTGCTGATCTGCAATCCTGGAAAGTACCTGGTACAGGGCAGGACATAAGACACTTATTCAAAGATTACCTGTAATGCAATGTGAGTATGAATGCAATGCAATGTGTCTGTGCATTAGGGAAATTCATTCCCCCAGTTCTAGTGTGAAGGTGCCAGTGCAGTGACAGTGTTGACAATAGGAATACCGGAGCTGAATCATAGAAAGCCTCATATATTGCAGGGAAAATTAATAAGCCCGGAGTACAATATTACTGAGAGTACAATAAGAAGGCATGACCTCAACCAACAATCCTGGTGATGGTCAGCACTATGCAAACAAAGCATACAAGTTACTATATGAAATGATCAAATCCTCCCAAAAGTCTGGTACTCTTCTATCAACTTCTTGGTCTCCGGATGGCTTGGTCGATCAAGCAGCCCTTCAACAAGCTGGTTTCTCCTCTTAAGAACACGGCGCACGTCTTCAGCAGTTTCTTCCCATGTGGCTTCCCCGAAGCAATCTTCTAGCTTTCGCTTCTGAGACACCGCTTCATCTCTGGATTTGATTGCCTTGTTCAGTGCATGCTGGACACTATACCGGGTCATCACTTCTTCCTCACACTTCTTGATGCTAGACTTCCACTTCTCTTCGAGGTCAGAGATTTGCTGCTTCAGCTTATCTTCTCTCATCTTATTGTTGGTGAGAGTGGCATTCCAAGTCTTATTGCAAGAGGAGATTTCTCGGTGTGCTGCGTCGAGCGCCTTCTTTTTGGCTTCCAGCATGTCATGGGAGCTTCTGAACTCTTGCCCCAGACGTTCGCGCTTCTTCCTCTCCTCAGTCAACTCAGCCCCTAATCTGTTTAACAGCTCGATCTGTTGTTGGAAAGCATATACAGCCTTGTTTTTCTCACTGCGTACTTGAGCTAGATCTTGCTCTAACCCTTCGTTGATCTTCATCAAGGCTTCTTTTTCTTTCACAACTTGCTCGTAGGCTTCCCGAGAAACAGTAGTTGGCTCCGCTACCGGAATAGGAACAAGGATTGGTACATCTGGAAATGGCATTAATAACTGACGGGCTCTCTCCTGAATCCAAACTCTATAAGGTGCATAGGCCTGACAATCATTCTTTCCTAACAACGGCTTCCCTCTGCGGTTAATACGCGTCCAGGCATGTTGCAACTTGGCTAATAACTCCCCCTTCAAATCACCTGTGAAGTACAGAGATTCCTGTACTTCTTCCTCCTGAGGCGGGTTCTTCAGCGCATATCCGAACTGACGGACCAACAGCGATGGGTTGTAGTTGATACACCCTTTTCTTCCAATCAGCGGGACATTAGGGTAACCAGAACAACTGAAGATAAGCTCGGATCCCAGCAGATCTCTATCAAACCACTCCATATCTTCCGACGATAGCCTCATCAGGCGCTCCGGCCAACCAACTGGGACTGTAGTCTCTGCAACAGATCCTCTCTTAGGAAGGTGACTCTCAAACCACATACTCAACAAGGGTACACACAGATGAACATTCTTCCCTCTTCCCTTCTCATTCTTGTAATGCAGTGAGTGGTAGAGATCTCCGAGTAAGGTAGGTACAGGATTACCAGCGGCAAACAAGTAGAAGGCGTCGAAGTCCACAAAATCCGGTATATTGGGGAACAATACTATGCCATAAATGCACAAGGCCAACACAGCATTGAAAGCAACCCAGCACCCGCTCTTGGCATACTCTTGGGCTTTACCAACTAAGAATTGGAGTGAGAAGCCTGGAACTCCACGGGAAACAGTAGTCAATAGTTCAGAAGCATCAACATGCAAGGCTTTTGCCAAATCCTCCGGCTTAGGCTTGGCGTCATAATGAATGAATGGAACCTGGTTCTGCACGGGCAGCTCAACATACTCAGCGTATTCCTCCAGGGTAGGTCCCATAATAAAGTCAGAGAACGTGAAGCACCTCAAAGCAGGGTCGTAGAATTGCATCAGAGCATACAACCCATCCAACTCTACCTCTGTAGGTTTACACACCAATCTCAGTAGTCTACCATAGCTCATCCGGAAGCTCCTACGAACACCCTCATCAGCAAGAGAAATCAACCCCAGCAGAGGAACAATATCCGGAGTAGGCAATTTGTAAGCAACTGTTCTTCTTAGGCTAGCCATGATCAAAACTCAGAAGTCTGGGCACTAGAACTAGGGAAATGCAAATGCACCTGCAGCACAGACACACGTTAGTGAAATGCAAATGGTAATGGATATGCGGTAATGCAATGCAAGTAACATGCAACAGGGACCAAAGCTGTAGCTGAATAGCCTGAACCCAATCAAGAAAGGTCTCAGATAGACCATCCAGAAGTCCTCAAGCCCTGGTCTCAGATATACCTCAAACAAAGCTCCAATATTGGTCTCTGATAGACCCCATAATCATAACCTGAATGGTCTCTGGCAGACCTCAGATCATATCCCCCACTGGTCTCTGACAGACCTCAGAACACTTCTCCAAATAGTCTCTGACAGACCTCGGAACACACCAACTGGTCTCTGACAGACCTTAGAACCCTCCATAAATATCCAAGATCCTGATCAACAAACCGGTGGTCTGAAGGTCTAGTTACCTGCATAACCCTGAATCCCCTCACAGGTGGGTGGCCCTACAACTGGCATAAGGTACGGCATCCTATGCGGTCGTCGGCGTCACAGACTTTCAGGGTTGATGATACGATTCCCAGAAGGAGTGGCATCATCAATTCCTGAAGAGGCCTCACTTAGCCAACTTCCAAATGATCGGTCCCCAGAGTCGACAATCCAACTAACCAGCAACCCACGCCAACCAAAGGAAGGGGCAAGAGGCCAACCAGAGGAACCTCGTCTGAGTGTAGATTTCATGGGACACCGAAGCAAGCAAAGCAAGCGGGCGCCCACTAATTTCTACTCTAATTCTAGGTGCACTCAAGCCCAGGTCCGGCTTATCTCTCAATATCAGAACACCCGTCACACCCCAGATACAGCAACAATAATCAATATATAAAGCCGAAAATACAAGGTTAGAAATATAAAATAACTCCTGTCATACCCTAAATTTGCCCACCGATTATCACTCCAAAAATCAGAGAAATATGGTGTCCCCGTTCAAGTTGTTGCTATGTTGAATTGTACTGAGATCTATTTCAAGATGTCAGGCCAGGTTTATGCGGGCGGTATTGACTGAAGCTCAATGGTTGTGACCAAATTTTGATCAGGCAAGAGCTAGTTTCGTGATCAAGGCAAAAGGCCTTCAATTCTTATGCTTGCTAGGAATCCAAAGATAATTCATGTTCGATTAAGGGTTTGTCATGGTTCTCTGATATCAAGGCGCTTTCTGACTCAAGAGGTTTCATATTAAAAAATTGGTTTATTCAAGTGCCCAGGATGACTCAAGATCGATTCATGGACCAATTCAAGGATAATGCAAGTCTATTTGCAAAGTTGCTTAAAAATAAATAAATGAAGAGTGACAATAATTCGTTTCAAGAACCAAACAGTGTAAGACATTAAAAAAAAACTTGTTGGTTTTTTATGATCAAAATTCAAAGCTTCTTTCAAAAGTTTTAATTTTGGGTTATATGTTCATCAACATCTTGTTATTCTTGTTTGAAAAAATTGAAACTTTTCACACTTTCTCCATAATGGGAGACAAAGAAGTAAAAGAAGAACTCAAATCTATCATTCAATGGAAGAAACAGAAAGGTGGATGCAGAGCTTCCATGTTCATCTTTGTTTTGTCAGCATTGGATAACATGGGTTTTGTTGCAAACATGTTATTGCTTTGGTGATGATAACAGTTCAAGCTGCATTGAAAAATTTACACCCAGAAGCATGTGGTGAGTCAAGCTGTGTGAAAGGAGGCGTGGCTGTGATGTTTTACACATCATTGTGTTTATATGCTTTGGGTATGGGTGGAGTAAGAGGTTCAATGACAGCATTTGGTGCTGATCAATTTGATGAAAAGGAACCTAATGAAGCAAAATCACTTGCAACTTTTTTTCAATTGGCTTCTACTTAGTTCAACTTTGGGTTCAGTTGTTGGTGTTACCGGTGTTGTTTGGGTTAGCACACAAAAAGCTTGGCATTGGGGATTTTTCATCATCACACTTTCTTCTTCCATTGGTTTTGTTACACTTGCTCTTGGTAAACCGTTTTACCGTACCAAAATTTCCGGTGAAACTCTAATTCTGAGAATTATTCAGGTTATTGTTGTGGCTTTTAAGAACAGAAAGCTACCACTGCCAGAGACTAATGAACAATTTTATGAAGTGTATAAAGATGTTACATTAGAGAAGATTTCACACACGAACCAAATGAGGTTTCTAGATAAAGCAGCAATACTTCAAGAAAACTCTGAACCTCAACTTATTGCAGAAGATTGGGTAGCTTGCGACAGTTGCCAGAAATGGCGGCTTCTACCTACCGGCTTAAAGCCAGAGCAACTTCCAGAGAAATGGTTGTGTGTCATGCTTAATTGGCTGCCTGGGATGAATTCTTGTGAATTCAGTGAGGATGAGACCACAAAGGCATTGTATGCTTCATATCAAATGCCGATTTCTGAGGGTCAAAATAACTTGCAAACGCATGCCTCTGAAACTGCATTTGGAGTGAGCTCTGCTGATGCTTCGCAGTTTGGTCTGAATCACAAAAAGTCCAATTCTAACATGTTGCATGACCAAGGCAAGAAGAAACCTGTTTTTAAGGAAAAGATAATGTCAGGAAAGCTCAGTGTTCAAGCATCAGGAAAAAATAGAAACTTGAATCAACATCCTACTGATTCAAAACCAATGAAGATGAAACATCCCAGCAGGTCTAACAACACGATAGATGAGAAACATACGTCTGAAGAGAGAGAAAAGCAAACAAGTGAAGCTACCAGAAAGTATATTAAGTTAAAACGTAAGGTGGATGCTGATCAATCTAGTTCAGGAACTCATAAGAAATCAAAAACTGAACATGTTCCTTATGCTGATAAACAACCGAATCCTGGCATGGGCCTTGGGAAGGTGGGTCTAAATGCAAGAGGCAGTTTACCAACAAAAACTTGAATGGTCGTGGAGTGGTTAGGCGTAGGCCTTCTCCTATCCCGAGTGCTGACGTTTACCGTAGGGTTCTCTGTCGCAAAGCACTTACCATTCAAAACCAAAAACATCTTTAATAAGAGAATGAAGTTCTCTTTGCATTGAATTAAAGAGAGATGATTGGGTGTAGACCTCTTCTTCTCCGAGCGTAGGGATGCCCACTGTAGTGAGGGTGATTTCGACGCTCGTCTTTCAATACGAAGACGCCTCGTTCGCCACACCCTTTTATGACAAAAGCTTTGAGACAAAGAATTGGGAACTACCCGTAGAGGTTACTATCCGAGGACCTGTCTCGCCCCCTAAAAAACGATCTAATCAATCAAACGTGACTTCTTACCTCGCATGGCGAAAACTAATCAATCTTTCAAAAGGATATGTTACGTCCGTTCTACCGCAAACAGGTAACGCCTAAGTCTCCAACGAGCGAGCAGCAAAACACCTAAACTGCTAGAATGCGCACGATAGCATCATCCATAAAAAACATCAACACACCGTAGGCCGAACTACGGCTGCTCTGATTCTTTACTTTTTCAAGTAAAGATACGTAGGCACAAGGGCCACAATCCTTGCCGAGCACACTTCCCCCCATCTATCCGTAGCCCCGAACTACGTCGACTCTGACTTTCTCACATCCATTGAGAATACGTAGGCATAGGACTGCGAAGTCCTACCGAGTCTTTTCTTTCTCTTTTCTTCCCCGTTCTCTCTTTCCTCCTAACTTTCTTGTTTCAAACCCTTCTTTTACCCAGTGGAACATTCTTCTTATAGCATAATATTTAAGCAAATAAATTCACACATTGACAAACAAAAGGTTCCCATCGAGTACGATGGATGCGAGGGGTGCTAATACCTTCCCCTCGCATAACCGGCTTCCGAACCCGTTCTTGGTCACGAGACCACCTTATCCTTTTATTTCTTAAGGTTTTCTCGATATTTTCCTTTCCCCTCATGGGATAAATAAAGTTCGGTGGCGACTCTTCTGTCTATCTTTTTCGCCTCCCCGTCGTTGCGCGATGCATTTTTCGAGTAGCGACAACTCCATACAAAATCCTCGACGGGAAAACAAGCGTTAGGATTGACTCTCTTAAGGGACGTTGGATCCCAAATGCATAAGAACTATCGCAGTCCTTAGCAGCCAGGGGACGTTGGATCCCCAGCAGAGTCGCCAGCTGTCGCTACTGCGAAAATCGGCGCCGGCTGAACATAAGAGTCGCCACCGTGCGTTATTTATCCCACGGGAGGGAAAGGAAACGCTCAGAGTAAACCTCGCACAACACGGGAAAGGTGTGGTCGTCGCAACCAAAACCTGGATTCGGGAGTCGGTTACGCAAGGGGAAGGTATTAGCACCCCTCACGTCCGTCGTACTCGACGGGATCCACGCTTGTTTTCGGGTATGGATTGTTATTCTGTCTATTCTAAAGGTCAGGGGTTAAAAAGAAAAGAGAATGAAAATAAAAATGACTCGGCAAAGTATCGCACTTTATGCCTACGTATTCTCGCCTGGAACGAGAAATCAGAGTCAACGTAGTTCGCCTACCTACGGGAAAGGAGGGGAAGGTTGCTCGCTAGGATATCGCATCCTATGCCTACGTACTTCCACACAGCATGGAAGATCAGAGCAAACGTAGTTCAGGCCACGTACGACACAAGCCTGTCTTGATTGATTTTATTCCTTCTGAAAAAGGTTTCCTTGATTAACAGTCCCGGCGGACAAAAATGACGTCTTGATGAGTTTACATTCTTTTACGGAAGAAGTGTCTTTTATTGTGTTTGAGATCTTTATGGTGTTTTTCTGTTTGTTTTGAGGAAGAAGAGACAGAACTCTAACCTACGGTTGCGAAGGGAAACAAACTAACCTAATGTTATCATGCATGGGTTAAAACCTAATGTCTATCATGCTCCTCTCTTGCACAGAGAGAAACAGAGATCCTAAGGGATAGGCAGAAACAGAAACAATATCAGATATATACAGTAAAACAGTAAAATGCATGGATGCAACAGTACAAGCGAGGCAAGGGAGTCCTACTCAACCTCGAACCTAGAAAACAATAGGCGAAAGTGAACAGGATTCACTTTCAACCTAACAGGGTAAACAGCAAACAATACAGTCAGGAAAACCAATCAATACATCAAGAAATGAAATACAGCAAAATAAACAGCCACAGCAGCTCTGCATCAATATCCATCTTCAAGTCATCTCCAATCAGCTACAAGCTTCAGTCAGCAGCAGTCTCTATCTTCATGGCCTTCAGGTAAGGGCTTTGATCATCAGTCTTCTATCTGCAATGGCTTTTCTTCAAGTTCAAAACTCCGGGATGAGGGATCAGTCACAAGAGTGAATTGGGTGTTAAGCAATCAGTTGACTACCAAAGGTGGTGAACAGACTGCTTCTAACACAAAAGACATTTTCTCTCAAGAGTTCTATCTCTTAGACACTATCACCAAGCCTTCCAAAGGAAGGGGGTGAGTGTCTTAGAGAGACTCTGAATCACAGAGAAGAATGGATGCAGACAAGGCAATCCATGTTTGAGAAACAAGCTTTCTAATCTAGAGCTCTGCCTAGCTCCTAAACCCTAGTCTCCTCAGCATCTGCTAGCAAGAATCTTCTCTTCAACTCTGGAAGTTGAACTTCAATCTCTGGATCTCCAATGGCTTCACCTTCTCAAGTCTTCATCTCTCCCAAATCCCCAGACAATCCCAATACCCGCACATACAAGCAATAATCCCCTGAGGGCACACCACACCAGTCAATCAGATATACAGTAGAGTAATAGCAGTAGGGGAATCCTGACTTTTTCTAAGGGATCTAATAACTACCCATAGCCCCTATAGTCCCATAACTAAACTAATCAAACCCTAAGTCCTAAGGGAAAAGAATTAAGTCTCCTAAGTCATCACCTAAAACCCCAGTTTGTTCATGTTGTTCACACCTACACTAAGCACCTAAATTTAATTTCTAAAAAGGGAACTAAATTGTATCTACAAGTTTGATGTCTAAACTAAACAACCTAAAAAGAATGGTCAAAAAAATATTAAAGCATCTAATAGAACAAAAATTAACAAAATCATGTATGAAATGAAACTTATTTAAAATGCTATTTATTTGGAAAATATGGGAAAAATATCAAATAAAAAATAAAATGCAATTTTTATTTTTTATAATTTTCTAGACATCCTAAAGAAAAATATGCAAAAAGAATGAATTAAAAATATTGATTTTCCAATTTTATATGATTTTTCAAAAGTTGTAAAATAAAATGAACAAGTGAATTAAAATAAAATGATCAGGTGGTGCAGATAGCAAGTATTTATAGTTCAGAAACCTGTGGGCCATCAACCAGGGGGTGCGCGTAGTAATTGGGATCTAGGCCCAAGATCCAATCAGAAGATAATAAGAAAAATCCAAAGAAAAGGGGAAACACGCGGTACGAATAGCAAAGAAAATCAGTGTAAATCCTAGTTGGGCCCGTGAGTGGGGTGTTGGCATCAAAATCTGACTTAAGCCCAAGCTGATGTTTTAATGAAACACAACGTATGGTTGTCTCAGACTCCCTTCACATTTGAAAACGAATCCTGGCCTCACGATCTCACTCTCAGTCAAAGTCTCCCTTCTGATCTAAGGGCTCTCAAGTCGTCTTCTTCCTTGGTTCAAATTTTGGAGGGAGTTCCATGGATGAACAGACTTCATGAGCTCATCTTCTCCTCCTTCGAACTCCATCAAATCTTGATCAATTCCCATCAAATAAAACCCTAACTCCCTCTAAATTCACCCCTAAATTCAACCATGGTCTCGAATTCCATTGAATCTTGCTCAATCTTGGAACCCGATAGCAACCTCTAATTATGGTCCAGAATCACTTCTAACCAATCTTGAAATTAACTGCACTAACATGCTTCTCTCCTATCACTGGTCAATTCTAACTAAAGAACTAAGATTATCATTCAATATTGAGGGAGTTCTTGGTCCACAAAGAAATGGTGCCTCTAACAAAATCATCACTAAATCACCTCTAACTTTCCAGAAAGCTTCCCCTAATGATTTCTAACCATTCTAACCTACTAATTCTAATCAATTCTACTTAAATTAAAGTGCACGAAGAAATTTACAAACCTGGTGAAATGAGATGAACAGATGGTAGAATTCTTCAAATCAATGCCTGAGTCTCTCCAAAATCATTCAGTGATCCATCTTCTAGCTTCTGTATGCAAAAAGAAAGGTTGAAAAGCTCTGAATCTTGGAAACCGATTTCAAGTGGAAGGTGTGAAATTTGAAGATCAAGAACACGATTCCTCAATGATCTTGCTCTCTGACTGATCTACACACACTCAGTGATCCATATGGAATGTGTTCCAATAAAGAAAATTGATTGAAATGGGATGGAATTCAGAAATGGATCTTGACTTGTAATGGAAGAAAGTGGAAATTCAATCTCTCTTCTCTGCACCAATCCTCTCTAACCCTGCATCTGAGCACACTCCAATCCATATATAGATGATGTTAGAATCATCTAGAACCAGCTGGAACCTTCCTATGAGAAATTGAGTTTCTCATGTCATGACTTTTTCATTTCATGCTATGCATAGTTCAGTCTAAGTTCTCCTTGTTACAGCCCATGATTATCAATTGAAAATCTCCCCAAATGGTATTTTGAACATGTTGAAAGGCCTTGCAAGCTTGTGTATTAATCCCTTATGTGAGTTGGATGTGTAACTTGAATTATAAGCAATCTATGACAAGTCCCAAATTATGACCTCAAATCCAAAATCTAACAATGCCAATGATCACAAAATATGTTTTCTAGTCAAAATGATATGTCACTTGCCTCATTTTGATCATGTAGCATAAAACTCCCAAAAATGGACATTTCATGTATTAAATTTATGCCTTTTTTAGGTCATTTTTACAAGCATGAGCTACAAGCATTTCCAAACTTACATGGCCTCTTATTTGTACTTAAAACATCATTTTGAGCAAGTTTGATGTTGGAAGTTTTTTCATTTGAAGCTCCCTTGTATGAGTTTTAGGTATAGGCTAAGAATGACCTGTAATCACCAGATGACCAAAATACCCTTTGCTTGCCAAGACCATAAGTAGAGTTACACAAATCATATGAAGGCATACCATACCATTATAGAAAGCTAAGACAATGAGGAACAATTATTATGTTGACCAGAAATTCATTTGAAATCGCCTTGAGGGGTAAAAATTGCTTGGAAGTAAAGTCACTTTCACAGACAAAACTTTAGATACCTCAGATGACCTGTAACTTGCAATGACTATAACTTGAGTTCCACAAATCTTCTTAATGTCTTTCACCACTCAAATTAAAGGTCTTGAGATCCTCTACAAGTTTCATGTTGGCCAAGGATCCATTTGAAGCTTGCATTTTGACTTATCTTGCTTGGAAATTTGACCTAAACTAGGGGATTTTACATAGAAACCCTAATTTAGAAACTCCTCCTCTCCTTGATTTCCCTTGAATTCTTCTTAGAATAACACCATATACTTATTCTCCATTTCAAATGATGAACCCCACATCTCTCCAATAGCCCTTAATGCCTTTAAATCAATCAATTGACCTAGGGTTGACTTAGGGTTGACCCAGATGAAACCCTAGTTGACTGTCTTCAACTGCAATTCTTGTGATCACCTCAACAACTTGTTTTCTTCTCAAAATGACTTTCTAAGCCTCCAATGATGTCTAGATGCTCTCCATGCCTTCCATTCACAGCTCACAACCCCCTTTATGATCCCCAGATACCCTCAGATGGGAGATAGACTCAAGGCTTGATTTGCTGAACTCTCTGCTCCCAAATTCTTTTCTGGTGACTTGAATGAGATGGAATTGGGATAATAACCTCTTGATAGGCCCCTAGAGATGAGAATAATGACTGGTCCCCTGTTGAATGACTTGCTATGCTTATGCTATGCAGATGGTTAGGCTATGTACATGCTAATGATATTGAAACATAAACCAAGTGAATAAGGTTGAGCAAATTTTAGGGTGCAACAAGGAGTCTTTCGACTTCTTCCTTTATTTTCGAGAGAATTTCTGGAGTGAAGCGTCTTGGGTTTTGCTTGATTGGCTTCTTGCCAGGTTTGATTGGCAACCCATGTTCAACCAAATCCCTCTTCAAACCAGGCATCTCATCATAATCCCACGCAAAACAATCCTTATATTCCCGCAGCAACTGGATAATTTCGACCTTGAGTTATGAGTCGAGATTGGCTTTGATGTATGTTGGCCTTCTGACGATTCCTTCTCATATTGAGTTATGAGTCGAGATTGGCTTTGATGTATGTTGGCCTTCTGACGATTCCTTCTCATAGATCTACTTCCTCCAATGGGTCTTGTGCGAGCATCTTAACATTGTTCACCAGGGGATCCTTTTCGAAACCCAGAGGCTCTTCATCATAAATAGCATCGAGCCTTTGGCCTTCGTGCAGAATCTTATAAGATGTCGGGATCGAAGCCTTTACCAGGGCTTCTTTGACAAGATTACTCATTGGTTTTTTCATCCATTTTGTTGTTGGCAGCCTCCAAGGCCGCTTGCAGTTTTGTTTCAGCCACGTAGGCCGAAATTCTTTGAAGCGCTACGGCTTCAGTCATCATCAATGAATTCGCTTCCCCATCCAGTGGGCTCTACCGGAGCCATGCTAAGGTATAAGGGTCTCTCACCTGGCACTTCCTTATCCCAGCGGAAACCATCAACAGGGTGCAGATAAAGTGAGCAGTATACTTCATCATTTGGCACAAACTCGAAATCTGTCGGAACACACAGACCTATGCTGGCTAGGTGCTTGTCGAATTGTCTTCGATCAACGTGGTTTATGGGTGCCTTAAAGTATCCTTGGTCAGCTTCGATATTTTCCACGATTTCGTCTGGTCTCCATATGACAATTCTTTGATGCATTGAGGATGGTACTGCCCCAATGCCATAAATCCATTCCCACCCAAGCAGCAGATTGTAGTTAGCTGTTATTTCTATCACCATAAAAACGGTTGGTCATGTAACCGTTCCGAATGTGACGTCCACCTGTATGACTCCCATGGTCGAACCTAATTTGCCTTCGTAGTTTGACAAAACCATGTTGTGTAGTTTCGTATCGGTATCATACTTGCCGATTTTGTTTAACAAGAAATGGGGCATCAGGTTTACTGTCGCGCCACAATCTACTAGAATCTTATTAACTGGGACATTCTCCACTTTCACTGTGATATAAAGAGGCTTCAAATGGTTTTTCATTGCTTCTGTGGGCCATTCGAAAAAGGCATTTTGTTCTTCGACACAACCGTTATTCATAACAAAGTAGCACACAGGCTTGTGTGCCGCCATCTCCCAATCTGTGTAAGTATCCAGATTTTCGACTACTGATGTTCTGTCAAACTCCCTTGGCATCACCAACACTACATTAACCATTAATTTCAAGGAATCATCGGAGTCGGAATCGAAATTATCGGTCATTTCTTCTTCGACTCCGACTGGCTTTTTCTGCTCTTCGACCTGGGCAGGAAATAATCTGCATCCCATAGGTGCTTTTCCAAATGTCTTCGAGTGTCCCTCTCTATTCTCGACAGGGGTATTGGTACTGGATTCTGCCTGGTTCTTCAGTGAGCTTTCTCTAAGGGCTTTCCTCTTGCACTGCTCCCGTCTCCACTGTGACCGAGACATGAGATTCTTTCCTTTGTAATTCTCAGATATGTGGGCAGTTCTTGAAGACTGGAACTCCTTTCGATAAGTGACTGAAGATCCTCGATTTACCTCAAAGTTTTTCCACCTCTGCTGTCCTTTCCGTCTATCTTCGTTGGTTTCCTCCACCAATCATTAGCAGTTTTTGTAAGAGCAAGATTTATCTCTACAGGATAATCTCTATGTTTTGATGATAACAATTGAGTACTTGTGAAAGAACCATTTTATGGTTTAATGTTTGTTATGTGCAGGTCATATTAAATTAAATATATTAGACCAAACAAACAGAAGCAACGTGTGCAGCTAGTAACTTATGGATTTACTTAGTGTGACGTCATGAAGCGCTTGTGAGAAGCTAGTTTGCTTATGTATCTGATCACGTTCAGTAAGAATCAAGGATGCTGTATATTGCTGTTGGAATGTACCTGTGTATTCTGATCTGAAGAAGTGCATCTGATCTGAAAGCAAATGAAGCTCAGCAAAGAAGCAAGTTTGTTTCTGCATCTGATCATGTTTAGTAAAGAATCAAGGATGCTGGATATTGCAGTTGCAATGCATCAGTGGATTCTGCTCTGAGTTATGCATCTGATTTGGAAGCTAACGAGCGTCTCTGTAGAGTGAGTCCTCTAAAGAACATGCTGAAGAATCTGATGACTTGAAGTTTTGAAGGCTGAAGGCTCTGAAGACCAAGTGCGTCAAGACTCTGAAGACAGGTTCTAAAGGTAAAGACTTTGAAGACAGGTTCCGAAGGTAAAGACTCTGAAGACTCTGATGACTTGAAGTTCTAAAGGTTGAAGGCTCTGAATACCAAGTGCGTCAAGACTCTGAAGATGGGTTCTGAAGTCAAGACTATGAAGACTCTGAAGACAGGTTCTGAAGGTCAAGACTCTGAAGAAGTGTTCTGAGGGTCAAGGCTCTGAAGTTTCTGAAGAATTAGTCATGAAGATTCTCAAGATTGTTTCAGAGGAAACTTAGTTCTTGGAATGCTCAAGACTGGATTCTAAAGTGGAAGATTACGTTAGAAGAAGATTCATCCAGATGCAAGACATGTTACATCAGATAAGCTGCTGCAGTTCATATTTGATAAATCATGTGCTTATGTAAAAGGACAAGAAAGTGATGTCATCCAACACGTGCTTATTCTATCCGTTGAAAATATGACCGTTGGAAATAGAAAGGACTTTTCAATCCTCACAACATCATTCTTGGAAGCACTATAAAACCAGAACATTTGATTATTCAAAGGTTGACTTTTTGGCATTGTTGTTGCTGGAGCTGTTGCTCGTATGGCCTGCACTGTTGTGCTGCTGGTACTATTGTTGCCATGAAGAAAAGATAAATTTCAAATGTAAAGAAGCCTTAATGCTCACTCACAGAAAAGCTTTTAAGCAATATAGAAGCTATGTTTTAATAATCTCTTAGAGAGTTATTACTAGAATTAGTTTTTGTATTAGGAAGCAAGGAGTTGTTGCTCATTACTTGCTATGTGCTAAACTTGGAGTTATTAGCTTGCTAGGAAGCACCATTGTAATCTCCGGCAACACAAAAATTCTATTTTAGAATTAGTGGTTCCACAAGTGATCTAGTGAAGATCAATATACTTGAGATGACAAGTGACAATAGTCATTTGTGGAAATCCTAATAGGAGATCTTTAGTGATCAGATTCTATTAAGGTGTCAATGAACGTTATATCCTTGGGGATCCCTAAACGTGTGATTGTTAAGTTGTTAGTCATTTGCAGTTAGCTTGTGCATCTGTAATCAGTTCGGTTATAGTGGATTAAGTCCTTAATTGATTAAGGCGAAATCACCTTGGAAGGGTGGACTGGATTAGCTTGGGAGTTGCTCAAGTGAACCAGGATATATGATGTGTTCTTTACTTATGCTTTATTATTTGTGCTTCCGCAATGTATTTAATATAAGCGCATAAAAGCATCAAGTGAAGAAGAAGACAAGAAAAGAAAAAAGTTTTATTAAGGCGTAAACCCAATTCAATCCCCCCCTTTCTTGTGTTTATTTCTCACCTTCAATTGGTATCAGAGCTCTGGTTCTGTTATTGATGGATGATACACCTAAAAGTGTTAGATAAAAATCTATAGGCTGTTTGAAGAAATACTTTTGGGGATTTTTCACCGTTCTTACAATTTCAGTCTCATATCAGTTTTTGAGGATAATGAGTACTAAAATTGTAATCTATTTGGTTATCTGAGCTAGTCACTAATTTTGTGAAGTTTGAAGCTTGAAGTGTTGAAGTTTTCAACAACAAATCTCCTCCAGTAGATTCTAGAAGAAGAATGAAGAATCAGCTGACAAGATAGATTCAACAGATAAGAAGATATATCTGTTGAATGCTGATCTTAAAATAGTTTGGATTTTCAACGTATTTGCTCAAAGTTCAAATCTTCAGCAAGCAAGAAATCTTGATTTCTAAAGATTAATTCTGGTGAGTATGAGATGTTTTCAAGAAACAGATTAGTCCACACTTGACTTTCTCATGAAAACTCATTGGGATTTATCTTAAGTAAGAAAAGATATATTGCTGGCTAATGAATCCTATTCATCAGAACGCCTGAATGTAGTCTGCAAAAAAAGGGCAAGTTCAGAAGAATGTTCAAATCTGGAAGAAATGACTCTTCAGATTCAAAGCATTTGAAAGTTGCTATTCTTGAATAAGGTTCAAAGAATTCTGCAGAGGTTTCAAGATAGGCAGTGTTTATCAACTCATCTGGATATGATGAAATTCAGAAGATCTGATTTGAAGAAGCATGAACAATTAAGTTCTGTTAATTTGAGATGTTATCTCAGTTGAACAAACTGTAATTGATCAGATGTTTTCAGGCATTATTTTTTCAAAAATTCTTGAGGAATGTTTTGAGAAATAAAGTTGTGTGGAAAGATATAAGGACAATAGTCATTCTGTCTGAGGTAAAAAGGATTTAAGTCTCTGGTGTTATTCAATCTGAATAAGTTAGTAGATATTCTTTTTCAATAGCAGATGTTTCTATTAAACTCTCTTGATCTAACTCTTTACAAGTTAGCTCAGCATTGTAAGAGCAAAATTGTTAGTCAGACTGTGTCTCTTGATACATCTGAGTTTGATGATAATTGTATCTAGATTGGATCTGTATTTGTTTCAAGTAGACAAATTCAGAAGATGAAGCCTGATGGAAGCTAGATACTCTCTACTCATGAAGATCAGAATATCTGTGCTTTGAGGATATCTCTCATGAATCAGATGGATGTTGTTGTGATTAATGAAGACGTTGAAGAATCAGAAGCAGATTGTGTTCCAGCTAAAGAATCAGAAGCTACCCCAGATGCTATTCAATTAGCTGCTTCTGAAGAATCTACCTTGAGTAGTTTCTCCCAAAATCAAATCTTCTCTTCCAGAAGAGACGTTCATTGGAAAGAAGGATGATTCCAGAAGAACAAGATTCTTTTGTTTCTCAAAGCTTGTCAGCAAGAAGTCTTTGACTACACAGAAGACATTTGCTTTTGTGACAAGGTTAGAATTCATACTCTTGTCAATCTCCTTTGTTGATCAGTATAACATCAATATAAATTAGATGAACTTTGAAAATACTTCTTAAACGGTTTTTGAAGAAGTAGTATGTGTTCATCAACTTCCCAGTTTTTGAAAATTATTTTTGACTAAAGAAAAGTTTATACTACTCTTCTTCTTAAAGACTATTAAGAAAGATATTTTAAATCTATCAGATTTATTTACGTTGATAATAGTTTTCTATGGAACCATATACTTCACTTGGAAAGGAGTTTGTTGATGTATGCAGGCAGTAGTTGAAACTAGCACTCTGGGAAAAGAAGAGGCTAGTGAAGTCAGATCAGAAGCTGTACAGAAAAGTTTTGTAACACTGATTTTGTAGAGGCTCTGTCTATCAAGACATCTCTCCTTCAAGTGTTGGTGATTCTGAAGCGAAGCTACAGAAGCAAGGCTACTGAAGTAAAGCATCAGAAGCAAAGCAACTGAGGCAGTAGACACTTTCGTTTGGTATTAGTATAGATTCAGAAGAAAGGCTACAGAGGCAAGGTACACAAGCTACAGAGGCAAATGTCAGAAGAATATGAGAAGAAACTCTACAGAAGACTCTGAGTAGTTGGTTGATATGTCAGCAACACAGCTGACTTCTAGATAACAAGGAATCCTGAAGATTGAAGATCTAGTTTGATCTGAAGCATACCTCTGGATGAACTGTTTGCTGAAACATTCACTAGAGCTAAGCTGCATAGATCTGAAGCTAAGGATCTAATGCAAGGAATCATTTACATAGTTGTTCATTTCACATCTAGTTGTTCACTCAATAGATGCTGATCAAGATAAGTTGGGTTGCAACTTCACTGTCAGAAGAAAATACTTTGGATATCATAAAGTTGGTATCAGACTCTTACCAGTCTCCAACCTTCTGAAGAAGCACTTCTGGGTTTGATGTTATTAACTAAGCTAACATCTGTTGATAAAGCACTTCTGGACAAAGGCTGATTGTTGATAATCAGAAGAACTTGCTAACATAACAGAAATAGTTATGATTAGAAAGTCTGCTGTAAAGAATCTCGTCAGAAGATTAAGCAGAAGCTTTAAAGGTTTCTGAAGCTAATTCAGAAAGGAAAATGTTTAGTGAAGATGTTGATACATGAGTGTATCAGTTGCTGTTCACCATTCTCTGAACTCCTCAGATCTAGTGGAAGTTTGAAATTGATTTGTTGGAAAGATGTTTCTAACGTTCTAGTTCTTCACTTTCAAGTTCAGACTTTAAAGGTAGAACAATCATTAAAGGAAATGTTGGTAATCATGATTGATGAAAGTATTCAATACTGTAGTCAGAATGATTGATCAAATACCAAATGCAATTCGTATCTCTCATGATGCATATTGTTTTTGGAAGTCTCAATTGGTATCAAGTATTTTCTAATGAAGTACTGTTGCTTAGATTCAAATCATGATTGATTTGATAACAAGCTTGGAATCAGAAACCATAGGTGGAGAAACCTAAGGTGATTTAGCAGAAGATCCTACTCTTTCTGTTGGTACTCAGAAGTTCTCACACCTTCAGTTGGTACGAGAATTCTAGAAGAAGAAGTAACCCTCAGATATTGATTGATAAGAACAAGATTGTCACTCAAATTGTTTAAAGGAATCCATCTTGGTTTGATGACAGTTTGTGATGATAAATTGTTTCTACTCAAAGGATAAATTCTTGGTGCAAGAAGATATAGCTTTCATCTAGAAACAAGTCATATTGAAGAAAAAGGCGTGATCATTAGCATCAGAAGATGGATGATCAGAAGATAAAGACCAAAGAAAGAATTTGATGAAGAATGTAGCAGACAGAAGATTAATCTGTTAGAGAGTAGCCAGCTAAGACTCTCATGTATTCAACGTACACTCTGTGAAAGAAAGAGATAACTATTTTTTAGTAGGTGTCTGTTATGCTGATGTTACTGAAGACAGAGCTAGTTGCAAAAGTACCTCTGAATAGCACTCTCCCCTACAAAAGCAAAATACTGCTGATATTGATTGAAGTATCAGATGCTCTGGATGAAGTATCAAATGAAAGACATTCATTTCCATAAGATTGAAGGATCAGAATGCACATTGTTGACACATCACCTTCAATTTGATAGCAGATGCTATTTAAAGATCTGAGCAAATCTGAAGTCGTAGACTATCAAAAGTTTTGGATCATTTGGAGATCTGGATAAAAGATTCAATTAGAAGATGGCTTGTCAAATCAAACGTTGATACTTCTGAAGTATAGTATTTTGATGTTGAAGAAACAAGCTGAAATAGTTTCATTATTTCACACCTTCAATTGGTATCTTATAACTTTAATTGGTATCTTACATCTTAAATTGGTATCATGTCTCTGACATCCAACCAGAAGCAAAGCGTCAGATGACTCTGAGCGAAACTTCAGAAGATGTTTGAATGAAGACACAGAAGGTTCTGGGCGCAGAACTTTGAAGCAAAAATTCAGAGTCAACCACTAGCACAAACCTCTGAATTTCACACCTTCAATTGGGTATCAAACCTTTCAAAAGAAAGAGTTAAAGCAAAGGCCAGAACAAGCACTTCAACTCTGGAACTTGAGACTTATTGAGATATTTCTTCAATTGGTATTAGACTCTGAAATTGGATGTATTTCAAGTTATTCTAAGGACTATAATTGGTATCAAGATCAAGCCAGAAGGAAGAAGGAATTTCAACTTTCTTGTCTAAATCTAGCAGAAGAAGATTCCTGAAAAGAAACTTCCAGATTGGTACAAGAAGCTGAAGATGCTAAGAAGACTAAGCAAATTGCTGTAGTTGGTTCTTCTTCTGAAATTACTCTTGTACGTTGAGAACGTGACATTAGTAAGTATAGACAAGATCAACAAGCTATGAAGGACGCACAAGTTGTCAAAGAAAGATCTGCTGATCAGAAACTTGTCAACAATCCTCGTCAGAGCATGCTTCTACAAACTCTGAAGAGTTGTCACTCTCCAAGAAGCAGGGGGAGATATAGAAGATGCAATCTGGAAAAGACATCAACCTATTTCAATTGGTATCAACCTATAAGAATTAGGTTCTCAGGTGTTATCTCTTAA
This sequence comes from Lathyrus sativus, assembly GCA_963859935.3. NCBI lineage: Eukaryota > Viridiplantae > Streptophyta > Magnoliopsida > Fabales > Fabaceae > Lathyrus > Lathyrus sativus. The sequence goes on along the minus strand of OZ012737.1, from coordinate 260,518,961 downwards.
CTCTTATCTTTTTAATTTAATTTTTCTTAAAATCTGTCTTTATGAAAAACTCAAACTTTTTGATGATGTCAAAAAAGGGGAGAAATGAAAGATGATTTTGATATAATCTGGAATAATAGTTTATAACGGGGAAAATGAAATGGGGAGAAACGAAAAATGTTTTTAATATAACTTGGGGAGAAATGGAAAATGATTTTCCGAGGAACTCTGAACAAGTTCACTAGGCATTCTAAACAGGTTAAATGAAAGAAATCTGAGTTCAAATGAACTGGTGTTCATATAATAGAAGTTATACACTTCGTGAACATATATTCAGAATCAGATGGACCCAATACTGTTCAGAGATCTGAAAGTTAAAGGCATCTGGAATCAGAATGTTCAGAAGATGTAAATTGTCTGTGAATATGATAATCAGAGCATAAGAATCAGAAATCTTCATAGAAGCAAGATTTGGATGCAGAATTAGAATCATGAGCATCATATATTGGTGTCAGACTAAAAACCAACATGGGTATCAGACTCAGATTCAATATTGGTATCAGATTCAGAAGTAAACATCCTATTGGTTTCTATTGGTATCAGACTACTTCAAGAGATCAAAAATATGAGAAGAAAGCAAGTCTGAGAAAGCAAGAATCAAGACTGTATCAAGATCAGAAGATCCAAATATCTGACATATTGTAATCAGGGGGAGTTCTCCCAGGAAGGGTCACAAGTCAGGATATTTAATTTTTACCCAGTCTGAAACTCAGGGGGAGTTTCTCATCTGTAGATAAATAGATGGGTTGAAGATCAAAAGAAAATGCTTTAGATGATTCTGAAGTAATATGACTCTGATACGATGCTTAGAGAAGACAAGTTATAAAGATCTGAAGATAGAAGTTCTGTTGAACTAGTCCAGATGCTGAAGACTTATGCTATCTTATATAGTAGGGAAGTATTCCTTCTATTCTACTTATTTGATTATGTTTTATCAAATTTATTTTTTGTAAGTCTTGGGATCAGAGTATGTCTCTGAACAAGCATTAAAATGTTCTAAAGGTTAACACATTCAGGAGGAGCAGTTGCTTAGAACTCTAAATAGGTTAATGCTTGGTGATTACCCTGTATAAAATGTTCTATCAAAATACATGTTTTTGTCATCATCAAAAAGGGGGAGATTGCAAGAGCAAGATTTGTCTCTACAGGATAATCTCTATGTTTTGATGATAACAATTGAGTATTTGTGAAAGAACCATTTTATGGTTTAATGTTTGTTATGTGCAGGTCATATTAAATTAAATATATTAGACCAAACAAACAGAAGCAACGTGTGCAGCTAGTAACTTATGGAGTTACTTAGCGTGACGTCATGAAGCGCTTGTGAGAAGCTAGTTTGCTTATGTATCTGATCACGTTCAGTAAGAATCAAGGATGCTGTATATTGCTGTTGCAATGCGCCTGTGTATTATGATCTGAAGAAGTGCGTCTGATCTGAAAGCAAATGAAGCTCGGCAAAGAAGCAAGTTTGTTTCTGCATCTGATCATGTTCAGTAAAGAATCAAGGATGCTGGATATTGCAATTACAATGCATCAGTGGATTCTGCTCTGAGTTATGCATCTGATCTGGAAGCTAACGAGCGTCTTTGAAGAGTGAGTCCTCTAAAGAACATGCTGAAGACTCTGATGACTTGAAGTTCTGAAGGCTGAAGGCTCTAAAGACCAAGTGCGTCAAGACTCTGAAGACAGGTTCTGAAGGTAAAGACTCTGAAGACAGGTTCTGAAGGTAAAGACTCTGAAGACTCTGATGACTTGAAGTTCTGAAGGTTGAAGGCTCTGAATACCAAGTTCGTCAAGACTCTGAAGATGGGTTTTGAAGTCAAGACTCTGAACACTCTGAAGACAAGTTCTGAAGGTCAAGACTCTGAAGAAGTTTTCTGAAGGTCAAGACTCTGAAGAAGTGTTCTGAGGGTCAAGGCTCTGAAGTTTCTAAAGACATGGTTTCTGAAGAATTAGTCATGAAGATTCTCAAGATTGTTTCAGAGGAAACTTAGTTCTTGGAATGCTGAAGACTGGATTCTGAAGTGGAAGATTACGTCAGAAGAAGATTCATCCAAATGCAAGACATGTTACATCAGATAAGTTGCTACTATTAATATTTGATAAATCATGTGCTTATGGAAAAGGACAAGAAAGTGATGTCATCCAACATGTGCTTATTCTATCCGTTGAAAATATAACCGTTGGAAATAGAAAGGACTTTTCTATCCTCACAACATCATTCTTGGAAGCACTATAAAACCAGAACGTTTGATTATTCAAAGGTTGGCTGGAGCTGTTGCTGTTGCTGGAGCTGTTGCTCGTATGGCTTGCGTTGTTGCGCTGCTGGTACTATTGTTGCCATGAAGAAAAGATGAAGTTCAAATGAAAAGAAGCCTTAGTGCTCACTCAAAGAAAAGCTTTTAAGCAATATAGAAGCTATGTTTTAATAATCTCTTAGAGAGTTATTATTAGAATTAGTTTTTGTATTAGGAAGCAAGGAGTTGTTGCTCATTACTTGCTATGTGCTAAACTTGGAGTTATTAGCTTGCTAGGAAGCCCCATTGTAATCTCCGGCAACACAAAAATTCTATTTTAGAATTAGTGGTTCCTCAAGTGATCTAGTGAAGATCAGTATACTTGATATGACAAGTGACAATAGTCATTTGTGGAAATCCTAATAGGAGATCTTTAGTGATCGGATTCTATTAAGGTGTCAATGAACGTTATATCTTTGGGGATCCCTGAACGTGTCATTGTCAAGTTGTTAGTCACTTACAGTTAGCTTGTGCATCTGTAATCAGTTCGGTTATAGTGGATTAAGTCCTTAATTGATTAAGGCGAAATCACCTTGGAAGGGTGAACTGGATTAGCTTGGGAGTTGCTCAAGTGAACCAGGATATATGATGTTTTCTTTACTTATGCTTTATTATTTATGTTTCCGCAATGTATTTAATATAAGCGCATAAAAGCATCAAGTGAAGAAGAAGACAAGAAAATAAAAAAGTTTTATTAAGACGTAAACCCAATTTAATCCCCCCCTTTCTTGTGTTTATTTCTCACCTTCAGTTTCAGCAATGGGTTTGAAACTGGTGGGCCTAGTTTTTGGAGTCCTAATGCGAGGCTCAAATCTCTTTCGAAAGTCGACTCTAGGCATCTCTCTACCCCGTTTGAATTTTTGTGTTCCTTTCAGTCTCTAGGCATCTTTCTTGTCGAAGATGGCACTACATCAAGGGCATAACATCACACTGGACCCATTCCCTTGCAACGGTGGAGAAAATCGACAATTTACTGTTCCTGTCTTAGGTAAGCCTCTTTAGTAAGTTCCTCCTGGCAGTTTGATTCACTATCCCCTATGGTTTCATGCTGGATGACTTCTAACATATTAATTTCGACCCCTTCGACCAGATTCAGTTTCCTCAAGCCTAACTCCAAACCTTCAGTGGCCTGGTCCATTTTGACAAAGTGATCAACAGTTTCCTTAGTCACCATTTCCCAACTTGGATTACCCATGCCATTTGAACTTGGATTATCAGCAACCTGGTCGAGGTCGTCAGTAGCCATCTTCACACAATCCTCTTATTCGAAACCCATGATAACCTTTTCCATTACGACCTCATTCATGAGATTATCAGTAACCTATATCCTGTTAATTGAAAAGTCATATCCAGTAGTGGCTTCGACCATGTTGGTCTCCAACGACTCTGTATAATGGGCATCCGCCATCTACAGGGGGTCCGTATCAACCTTTATTTGGCTGTTGGCCTTCTCCCCGAATTTCAGACGTCCTTCTTGAATTTCATTTTGAATGAGATCCCTGAAAAGAAAACACTGAGACGTTTTATGACCCAAAAAATTATGGTATTTACAAAACCCTCTTTTTTCCTTTGTTCTAAAGACGGTATTTTAGCACCAAGTTGCACTATCATTTGCCCATCTTTTACTAACAAATCGAAAATTTTATCACATTTCGTGATGTCAAAAGTATACGTTTTCTTTGGGAACCTATCATTCTTTTCATATTTGACAAAATTCTTCCCCTGTGGGGGAGCCAGTACTTTGTAAGAATAAGGGGGACCTTGTTTAAGTTCTGCAAGGTCCACTTCGCTTTCGTCGAAATATAAGGGGTCTTCGCATACCTCTTCGACATTGTCATTGTATTTGACAAAAGCTACTTTCTTGCTTTTATTGAACTTAGCCTTTTCGTCTTTAAGTCGTTCCAGTTGTCGGACTCTATCGGCTAATTGAGCCATGTCCCTTAGGTACTGGGTGTCCAACTTCTTTCTAATGGAATAGTCGAGACCTCCAGCGGCCATTTCGACCAACTCGTGTTCAGGCACCTGCGTGAAACATTTGGCCTTAAGTAATCAAAACCTATTAAGGTACTCTTCGATTGGCTCAGAAAACTTACGCTTCACACTAGCGAGTTCCTTTAGAATAATCTTGGTTTGGCCCATATATAATTGTTCATGAAATAAATGCTCTAGTTGGGTCCAATTACACACCGTATTGGGAGGTAGCGTTCTAAGCCAAGTGAAGACATTTTTAGTGAGAGAACTTGGAAAGTATGTTATTCTAAGACTCTCATCATTTGCTATTTCTCTGGCCTCGATTATATAACGAGCCACATGTTCGACAGTGGATTCTGTCGTATCTCCTGAGAACTTAGTGAACTTGGGAACTTTCGTTCTAGAAGGTAACTCCGCTTTAAGGATATAATCCACTATTGGAGAGGTGTAGTTTGGCCTGGTGAACCCAGTGTTAACGATTTCGAGCCATGATTCTTTCGATCATGGCTGCTAGATTATTATCGACTGCCATGTTATTGCGTCGAACCTGTTGGACGACATTGTCTGCGTCCTGGTTTCAATTCACTATGATTACTCCTGGGTCTCTCTCCCCTGGAGCATGAACCTGATTTCTTAACGGTTCGACCCTAGGTGGTTCGAATACGGGAGGGTCGACTCTTCCCTGGTTTTCCATATTAACTTCCTCCATGTTTCCTAAGTCCCGTCATGGAACGTTTTCTACTAGGGCCTGGTTTCTGGCCAGAGGAGGTACCCCCATGAATTCAGCCAATCGTGTCAACTGTACTGATAAATGTTGATTGGTGTGGGTTGTGTTCTGGATTAATGGTTGAAAGATTTCACCCATGGTTTGGGACAGAGTCTGAACCATTTGCAAATTGCTTTCGTCCATTTGCTGTCTTAAACACGCAACAGAGGTATTGGTCAAGTTAGGGCCTTGTGTCGAATACCCTAGGCTCAAACTTTGGGGATTTCGACCAATGTTCAACCCAAACCCTAATCCTTGCAATGGCGAAGCCATTGCATTGTTCGAGAATATTGGGGGAGCATTTTGGAGCCCTTGCATTACAGTTGTGGGCATCCCATATGGGGGGTCTCTTGGTAACTGCGAAAACCCGGGAGGAACAAACTTCCTAGACGCCGAACCTCTTCCTAATGGGGTTTGAGGGTTCGACACTTGAGGTCTCACACACTCCAACACTGGTTGACTATAAGGTCTTATTACGGTCGATCCAGTCCCTAGTACTGAGGGTATTGGGTCTGGCCTTACAAGAGGCGTTGTTTGCTCTCCTGTCGATGGTATCGAAGGCGGCACTACGCCATTTCTTGTTCCTTCCCTAGAACTGTCTCCTTGAGGGTTAGGGTTATTTGGTTGATTCATATTTGTCACCATATTCCTAATGTTTTGTCTTGTTAGTCTCTCTTTGTTTACAACTGTAATTCTACCACTTCTCAGTAACATAAAACGTACTTTTCACGAAAAGATCAATAAGACTGCAATTTCTACAAATTTAATTGTATAAAAGTAAAATTCTTTTTAGCACTATCCTACTGGGCGTTCCATTTTGTTTCCCTTGAAAATTGGAAAACAACTGCTGATCTTCCAAATCTAACTTTGGTGACTCACAGGATCGATCAGATTGATCCTAAGACATGTGCTAAAAGGTTTCGTTTTCTAGAATCTGCCTAAGTTACACACTTTGACAATATTAGGTGAAACGTCTTAAGGGTAGAATTTTTTATTAGACTAAAGAGAGGAAGGATATAGAAATTCGGATAGAAAGAAATAGAAATCTTTAAAGGAAGAAAAGGGGTTAAAGGTAAAGTAAGAATGCATAAAAACTGGAAACTATGGCGAAAAGGTAAAGAAACTTAATAAAAGTAAAAGGACAAAGTAAACTTCATTGAAAAGTAAAACACAATGTGTTTACATCACGTACATTCTCCTTGATACACTCTTTCTCTACACACGGATACTTGGAGTAACTACATGAGTGACTTGTACAAAAGTAAATTACAACACCCTAATTCAATCTCTAAAACTCCTATTTATAATAGAAGAAATAACTAACAGTAACTTCCAAACCATCATCTTCCGACACATGTCGTGATGCATAGAGTCCTTCGCTCACCGGGTGCCACATGTCCTCTTAGTCATTAGCGAATGAAACTACTCCCTCCAATTTATTTGAATTTCAAATCTTTAAGATAGTCATCAAGCAATGTCTCGGTCGAAGCATGACCCTTCGAAGTTTCATGATTTTTCCCAAAGTCGCCCAAATGTTTCGACACTTCTTCTTCGTAGACCTTGGACTCTTTGATTAGATTTTATCTTGATAATGTGAAAATGTATACTATATTTTCCATGTTTTTCACCTATTAATAATACGGTTTCACCCCGATTTCGGATGATTTCGCATATTTGCTAAGCGTTTTTGTAGGTATATGAAGTTCACACTCAAAACGAGCAAGACAGAGAAAACTCATGATCAAAGACACAAAATGGGAGAAAAAGACAGAAAATAGCAGAAAATATAAATTTTGTGAGTGTCACGGTCGTCACACCCCTGTCACGACCGTCACAACCCTCACGGTCATCACACCTCTCTTACACTCGTCACGCACATTACGCTCGTCACCTCTCCCTCACGATCGTCATGCACCCAAAAACAGAATAACGTTCACATTCTGGACGTGCCCACGCAAGCTGAGGAAATATAGGAACGTTCTCCTATATTCTCTAACCCTCAACTCCAGTTCCTCGAGCATTTTCCTGGGAGAACCTCAGCTATAAAAGGAGAAGGTCTGGACCAGAAAAAGGGAGCCGCATTCAAGACAACGAAGTGCTGCCAAAATCGCCATTGAAGTCGTTTTAAGTTTTAGCAATTATTTCCAGTTTCCTTTCCTTTATTTCACTTGTACTGTTTTATTCCATTCTTGTACCCTTACTCCTCGCCGAGGTAGAATCCTATCGACATTGTGGAGGAGTACTCAAGGATCCGAGAACAACATTACTTTCAGGTTTTTATTATTGAAATTGTTGTTTTGTTTCTACCAAAAATGCATGTTTATTTATTTTACCGCCATTGTTTAGTTATGAATGCTTTAAACTCCATGTCTAGCTAAACCGTTTAAATCGGTATGTAATAAATTAGTAAGACGGGATTTAATAATAACAGGTGCCTTTCCCTTTTTTTACAAACACTTTTCTGGCCGTAGTTTTTAATTAAAATCTTTTAAATAAACCTTCGTCGTGAAAGCGAGAAATTGTTTACAGTAATTTTGCCACGAAAGTGGAAAATTCATTAAGGCATGAACCGGCATGCGAAAGCTGGGGTTCGAACCGGATAGTAAGAACTAGGCATTTATTTTAAATACAGCGAAAGCGCTTTAAAAGAAATCAGAACTTAGTTGTTTTCAAAAAGTGATTTTAACCCTGAATGGGATAGCGAAAGCATACATTCCGCCTTAGAGTTATGACTAACGTCAACAACCAACGTGAGACAAAAGTCTTTAAACGATTATTTTCTCCTGAAAATTGTTTAAAAAAAAAAGAAGGATTAAACTGCACTAGCAATGTGTCGAATCCCCGAAAACTAAAGTATTACATACCGATGTCCCTTATTAGTATTCTTAAACGTTATAAACTTTCCTTAAATTTAGCCTTTACTTTTGCATTAACTTCCTTAGAACCTTATTCCGACTTAGCTAAACATAGTAACACCCGATAACACTAGATTGATTACGAGTCCCTGTGGGATCGATATCTTTATTACTACGCGATAGACTGTGCACTTGCATTCAGTTCAGTTAGGCTCAGAAAGTCGCGATCAAGTTTTTGGCGCCGTTGCCGGGGGACCCGTTTAGTCAATAGTGTAGAACTCTGTTACGCAGTATAGACTAGGTTAACTATTTTATTTCCCTTTACTCATTCTTCGATTGTATGCCAAGTACTCGCTCACAAAGCGATATCTTACAACCTCCAATCACCGAACTAGAGCGCTTCTTACACCTAAGAAGGCGCATAATTGAATATCAACAAAGACATAATATTCTCGATCTTCTAGCTCATACTTCTAAACCTGTTGAAGAATTGAAAATGGCCGAAGGACCTCAGAATAGACCTCTGAAGGACTACGCTACCCCGTCTCAACTAGAGCCTCACAGTAACATTGCTGCCCCCGCTATCAATCAAAATGATTTCGAATTAAAACCATCATTGTTGTCGGCCGTGCAACAACATCAATTCTCGGGAAGTGAAACGGACGACCCGAATGAACACTTAACGAAGTTTGTGTAGTATGCCGACACAGTGAAGGCTAATGGTGTAACTCCAGACGCAATAATATTACGTCTTTTCCCTTTCTCTCTTAGAGATAGAGCTTGGGCTTGGTTACAATCCTTGCCATCCAACTCCGTTACAACGTGGGAATAGTTAAAGAACGTTTTCTTAGCGAGATACTTTCCGCCAAGCAAGACTACTATGCTAAGAGCTCAAATCAACGGATTTCGACAAAAAGATGCCGAATCTCTCTACGAAGCATGGGAAAGATTCAAAGATATGATGAGAGCATGCCCTCACCATGGTCTTGAAAACTGGGTGACTATTCATACTTTCTATAATGGGCTTCTGTACAACACCAGACTAACAGTAGACGCTTCCGCGGGCGATGCAATTATGGATAAGCCATACGACGAAGCCTATCAACTAATCGAAAACATGTCTCAGAACCATTGCCAATGGGGAGGTGAAAGAACTGCAGCAGAGAAACCTGCAACAAAAGGTGGGATGTACGAGATCAGTAGTCTTGAGAAAGTCCACGCTAAGGTAGATGCCTTGACGCAAAAGATCGACAATCTAACCATGACACCACCAGCAACCGTAGCTACTGTAACTCCAAACTGTGAGTTATATGGAATCATTGGTCACACTACGCTCGAATGTCCATTACTGATAGGAACACCCATAGACCAAGTGAATTACGCTCAAGGAAATCCCTATGCGAACACCTACAACCCAGGCTAGAAAAACCATCCGAACTTTTCCTACAAAAGCGATAACGCATTGTATGCACCTAACCAAGCACCTGTTGTACCACCAGGATATCAGAAACCAGCCGTAGCTGCCCCAAATGCCCCTAGAAAATCCAATCTTGAATTGATGATGGAAAATTTCATAACCACTCAAGTTCAGACGAACAAGGAGTTCCTGAATCAAAACATACACATTAGTGAGCATATCAAACAACTAACAAACAAAGTAGACGCTTTAGCTACCCATAACAAGATGCTTGAAACACATATATCACAAGTAGCTCAACAACAAGCGCCTGCTGCCGCACCCGCTGGCATATTTCCTGGACAGCCGGAACCTAATCCGAAGGGTCATGCAAACGCTGTCATATTAAGAAGTCGAAAAGAACTGGACGGACCGATCGATCTTAGGAGTCAAAACCCAGCCATGTACCAAAAACCTGTAAAAGAGGCAGAAAAGGAGTCTGAAACCAAAGAGAAAGAAAATAACGACCAGGAGGCCGTAGATAAAGAAAAACCTTATGAGCCTCCACCGCCGTATAAGCCACCGATTCCTTATCCTCAGAGACTTATAAATTCCAAAACTACAAGGCAGTTTAAGAAATTTGTAGAACTTCTGAAGCAATTGAACATCACAATTCCCTTCATAGAAGCCATCACTCAGATGCCCTCGTACGCAAAAATTCTCAAAGAAATCTTGTCTAACAAGAAAAATATCGAGGATAATGAAACAGTTACACTTACTACCGAGTGTAGCACGATAATCCAAAACAACATGCCTCCAAAGCTGAAAGACCCAGGTAGTTTCTCCATACCTTGCATCATTGGAAAGTTTGTCATAGACAAAGTACTATACGACTTAGGAGCCATTATCAGTGTTATGCCCTTATCTATATGCAAAAAGCAAGTATGGGTGAATTAAGACCAACCAAAATGTCCGTCCAATTAGCCGACCGATCTGTCAAATATCTTGTCGGTATACTGGAAAACGTTCCAGTACGCATAGGTCAATTCTACATCCCAACCGACTTTATAATCATGGATATTAAGGAAGATTCAGTTACCCCAATTATCTTAGGAAGACCCTTCCTAGCCACAGTCGGAGCTATTATATACGTGAAGAAAGGTAGGCTAACATTCAAAGTAGGAGAAGAGAAAATCGAATTCATCCTTACCAAGTTCTTACAAGCACCAGCCATAGACGACACCTGCTATCTAGTAGATGTCATTGACGAATGCATAAGAGAACTGGAAAAGGAAGAAACCATATACTCTGAAATAATGAAAATCCAAATCCTAAAAATTCGTGAAGATGACAATTGGCGTGCGCCGTATAAAGATGACAGTCTAAGCGAAAGCTTAGCACTAACTCCGAATCACATGCCAAGTCCAAAGAACCCAGCTTTAGAACTCAAAGTATTACCTAAAAACCTCAGATACGAATTCCTAGATACCGAACTCAAAAGACCGGTGATAGTCAATGCCGACTTAGGATAGTTAGAAACCGAAAAACTACTAGACGTCTTAAGGAAATACCCAACTGCGTTAGGCTACAACATAACTGATCTTAAAGGAATAAGTCCTTCTATCTGTATGCATCGAATTATGCTAGAGGAAGACTGTAAAACCTCTAGAGAACATCAAAGAAGGATAAATCATATCCTAAGCATTGTATTCAAGGAAGAAGTGAAGAAACTACTAGATGCAGGAATTATATATCCGATCTCCGATAGCCAATGGGTCAACCCAGTGCATGTCGTGCCCAAGAAAGGAGGCGTAACTGTGGTAAAGAACTCAAAAGGTGAATCGATAACACAAAGAGTTGTGACTAGAAGCAGAATGTGCATCGATTACAGAAAACTGAACAAGGCAACTCGAAAAGATCATTTCCCTTTACCTTTCATCGACCAGATGTTGGAGAGACTGGTAAAACATTCTTATTTCTGCTACCTAGACGGTTATTCGGGATTTTTCCAAATTTCTATTCACCCCGATGACCAAGAAAAGACTACATTTACCTGTCCTTACGAAACTTTCGTGTACTGACGAATGTCGTTTGAATTATGCAATGCTCCTGCAACATTCCAGAGATGCATGATGGCAATCTTCGCAGATTTCATAGATGACATCATGGAAGTGTTTACGGATGACTTCTCAGTATGCGGACAAAGTTTCGAAGGATGTTTGTCAAACTTAGAGATGGTACTCGAAAGATGTGCGAAAGTGAATCTTGTTCTCAATTGGGAAAAATGCCATTTCATGGTCAGACAAGGAATAGTGCTAAGACACGTAATATCTGACAAGGGGATTGAGGTTGACAAAGCCAAAATAGAAATTATAAAAGATCTTCAACCTCCAAAGATCGTACGAGAAATACGAAGCTTCTTAGGACATGCCGGTTTCTACCGGCGATTCATCAAGGATTTCTCGAAAATTACAAAACCCCTAACTGGCCTATTGATGAAAGATGTTGAGTTCATCTTCGACGAAAGCTGTTTAAAAGCATTTGAAACATTAAAAACAACCTTTATCTTCACACCAATCATGCAACCACCAGACTAGAAGATTGCATTTGAAATCATGTGCGATGCGAGCGATTATGCCGTAGGCGTAGTTCTAGGACAAAGGAAAGACAAGAAACTTCATGCAATCTACTATGCTAGTTGAACCTTAGATCCTGCCCAAATGAACTACGCAACGACAGAAAAAGAACTTTTAGCGGTTGTGTTCACTCTCGACAAATTCCGTTCCTACTTGGTAGGAGCAAAAATAATAGTCTACACAGACCACGCCACCATTAGGTACCTAATAAGCAAAACAGATGCCAAACCAAGGCTATTGAGATGGATCCTATGTTACAAGAGTTTGATTTATAAATTAAAGACAAGAAAGGAACCGAGAACGTGGTGGCAGATCACTTATCCCGAATAGAGGGCGTTAAACAAGAACCAGTGCCTATCAACGACGATTTCCCTTACGAATGTCTGATAGCCAGATTGGAGAACGATATGCCAAACTTAACCTCGGAAGAGCCAGAATTAGAAGAAGCTGTGGAAGCAGTCTACGCACAGGAAACCTTGCCTTGGTATGCTGACATTGTCAACTACCTACCTGCAGGCGTGCTCCCACCGGACTTAACCTATCAACAAAAGAAGAAATTCTTCCACGAATTAAAACAATATTATTGGGACGAGCCTCTTCTTTTCAAGAAAGGAGCCGACAACATATTCTGTCGATGTATCCCAGAGGAAGAAATCGAAAATATCATCTCTCATTGTCAGTCCGCCCCTTATGGTGGACATGCGAGTACCTCAAAGACTTGCACTAAGATTCTACAGTCTGGCCTATTATGGCCCAGCCTTTGGAAAGATGTCCACGCTGCAATACTAAGGTGCGGCCGGTGCCAACGCACTAGAAATATCTCAAGGCACGACGAGATGCCCCAAAAGGGTATTTTGGAAGTGGAAGTCTTTGATGTATGGGAGATCGATTTCATGGGTCCATTCCCATCTTCTTTTGGAAATAAATATATACTCGTAGCTGTCGATTACGTTTCCAAATGAATTGAGGCTATAGCATCTCCAACAAATGACACACGAGTAGTCATAAAACTCTTCAAGAACATAATCTTTCTCAGATTTGGTGTACCAAGACTTGTCATTAGTGACAGTGATTCACACTTCATAGAACGAATCTTTGACAATTTTTTATCTAAATATGAAGTCAAACACCGAGTAGCAACACCATATCATCCATAGACTAGTGGAAAAGTGGAAGTCTCGAATAGAGAAATAAAGCAAATCTTAGAAAAGACCGTCGCCACCTCTAGGAAAGATTGGTCAGCCAAGTTAAATGAAGTTTTATGGGCCTATCAGACAGCCTACAAAACTCCTATAGGAACCACACCATTCAAGTTAGTTTATGGAAAATCCTGCCACCTGCCAGTAGAATTAGAGCACAAAGCCTTTTGGGCTATTAAAACGTTAAGCTTAAACTACACTGCCGCAGGAGAGAAACGGATCTTGAACCTGCACGAATTAGAAGAACTCAGACTAGACGCATACGAGAATGCTCACATATATAAGGAAAGAACCAAAAAGTGGCACGATAAGCGTTTAGTTAGGAAACAATTCAGTGTGGGAGATGTCGTGCTCCTATTCAATTCAAGACTAAAACTTTTCCCAGGTATACTAAAGTCCAGATGGTCGGGTCCTTTTGAGGTAACTAAAATCCTTCAAAATGGAGCTGTCGAAATCAGCAATAAAAACAAGGTGTCGTTCATAGTCAACGGATAACACTTGAAGCACTACAGTCTGAATGAACACATCAACTGGGTGAGTAGTCTGAATATGTTAGAGCTTCCCGCTCAACACCCCAACTAGCTGTCATAAAGCTATCGTCAGGCTTTTGACGTTAAAAACAGCGCTGGATGGGAGGCAACCCATTTTTTCTCGTCTTCTCTCTTTATTCATTTTCTTTGTTTTTCATTTGCTTTATGCTTTTACACTGCTCCTTTACTAATTTTCAAATTTTACTTTCTTTTCTTTTCTTCATTTATTTTATCACTTTCTGTTTCTAAAATTTAATTTGAACAAATTTGCTTTCAACTGTTTCCAGGATTTTTTAAGCCTTCCTATTTTCTCCTCTCTCATTTGACTAACTCTCTAGCATGGATAACATATATTACATGGTAACAATATTTAGAGGACCAGCTCAGCAGGCCAGATTTGAGGCCCTGACACAGAGAGGCATCGCCTTAACCATTTACTATGGTGGATCCACCATGGATCAACTAGGAATCCACGATAGCATCCTTTTCTTATTTAACCAATTAGGATGGGTAAAAGCTTCCCTTAAGACGCGCTTTATCACCAATAGAGAACTCACGTTTGAATTCCTTAGCTCCCTAGCTTACTTACCCGAATATGGTCACGGATCCACTAAGGAACTGATATGTTTTAGACTCTTTGGTACTGACTACACATTCACCCGTAGCTCATTGGCTGACCTCTTAGGATTTCATAGCGGACCCTTTGTGTACACCACCATCCATGAGGAGGATATGGATATAGAGTTGGACTATTTCTGAGGAACCATTACAGGAAACTATCACCCTGAACAGAATGACATGAACTCTAACGAAATACATAACCCTGCAATCCATTATTTCCACAGAATGTTGGCCCACACCCTCTTTGGGAAGGAGGAAAACATTACCTCCATCTCTAAGGAAGAGCTATTCATCCTGTACTGCGCCGCACAAGGTAGGCCTGTCAATGTCGTGCCTTTCATGATGAGAGCCTTCGAAAAACTTAACCAGGAACCAAACTCACCTATCTTAGTAGGAGGACTTGTCACAATGATTGCTAACGCAATTGGACTTCGGTATCAGCTGAATATAGTTATTCCATTTGGCAGCATCAGACTTATGGACAGAGATTTTTGTTTTAACCAACATATCATAGGTAACTTAGGACCAACACCTTACGAGTATCTTATTGCCAACGAAACGGTCCGACTCTTTACACTGCCAAACCATGAGCGAGCCAGTGTCCATAACAAAGACAACTGGCTGTATGAGTTGAATGAGCCTACGGATCCCCCATCGCCTCATTCTACACCACAAAACTATATGTACCATGATGATCACATCTCTGAGGCACAAGACTTTATGTACTATGAGGATTATGTATCAGAAGCAGAAACTGACCCTGTGACCCCTCATGATTTCTATGAACCAGATCCTAACCCAAACACTGAAAAGCTGGATACTATTATTAAAACGTTGGATGAATTCAAATCAGAAATCACAACAGTAAAGGAAGAAGTGAAGACATTGCACCTAGATTTCATAAAGTTCAAGGACATAGCAGTCGAGCAATTCGGTTACATAACTCAAGAGTTCGATAAACTAAAGAAGCAGAAGGACTGATACTTTTACTTATATTTTTTTTATTTTTATTTTGACTGCATTTGAACAATTCTACCGTATTCTGGTTTATGTGTTTTAATTTTTGAATTTCTTTCATTTTTGTACTTCGTTAAACAATTACAATATTTTTCATTCAATTGATGTTTTTCGCATTTTCGCCATTAATTCAAGTTTTTCCCTATTCTGAAATTATTCTGTTTATCTTTCATTATAGCCTGAATTGACTGTATTTGGTTAAGAAAACTTTTGCACGAACCCATCAGCATTTTTCTGCAAACCTGCAGAATTTGCTGCTGTGACGCTCGTCACATCAATGTTACGACCGTCACGCGTCTTACGACCGTGACCATCTCGTGACGACCGTCACGAAGTTCAAACTTGCGTTATGCTATATCAGCAGAACGTGCTCGTTTCTTTTCCCACAAATCCTCACTCAGCTCCCTTTCCCTCTGAATTCCACAACCGTCCACTAACCCACATTCATTTCCTTCAAACCTCTCATTACTCCGTCCACCCATTCAACTCCCAATCTCTTCAAATAAATCCCCTCGTCCCTTGTTTTTTTCAACCACTCTACAGAGCCAACCAATTCATCTCTACTTTTCCTCCTCATCACTTGATACAATGGCACGACAAAACCGTCCGCTACCCGACCTGTCAGAAATCATCTTCCGAGATGGTGAGATAGGCGAGCAACAGTGAACAAACTACGTCACGTTTCATCAACGTTCCATCCAACCCACTCGGTACGTCGACATTGCATGCTTAATAGAGTTGGGTATTCTTGATAGAGTCATGTAGATGCTGCAAAACACAGGGCTGTGGCAACTCTGTACAACCCCGCAACCCACATACGAGGCACTGACTTTGGAATTTCTGAGTTCTTTCTCATACATCACACCATCTGGAGAAACTAACCAACTGACCGGAGTCGCATGTTTCCGAATGTTTGGCACTGAATATCAGTTGAACCAAAACCAGATTGCTCAGATGCTCCATTTCCACCATGGAGACAATGCCCACCGCAGAGTCCCTTCAGAGCAATTTTTCCAAGAAGCCTTTGCATTATGGAACTAGTTGACCGACACCACTGCTGATCGATGAGAGATTCTCAATGCAACTTTCATTCATAACCCAGCCATCCGGTACTTCCACTGAGTACACGGAAACACTATTTTTACAAGGGATAGTTGAAGGTGAGAAAAATACTTAGAAGGGGGGGGGGGGTTGAATAAGTATGACAAATAATCACAGATTCAAACACAGTTATTTTTATCCTGGTTCGTTGAACTCAACTACTCTAGTCCACCCTCTCAAGAGTGATTTGCCTTTCTCAGTCAAGGACTTAATCCACTATTTAATCAAACAGATTACAATAGTAACACCTAAGAACAACTGTTCTTAGTCTTCTCAAGAGCTACTGATCCCAACTGGATCCTCTTAAGGAAACCTTTTACAATAAATGTAAAACTATTACAAGAGTAAGAATGCTTCTAAAAAGCTATTATCACAACTGTGATATTTCTCTTAAGTTTAAGAACAATGTTACAGCAAATAAAATAACAGAGCTTTTGAGAGTTTTGCTTTGATTAGTGATTTTTGCAAGTCGTTCATTACTGAAGAAGATGGAGTGGACTTCTTTATATAGGCACTTAGATCCATGAAGTCTTCTCAACGTTGAAGGCTGTGCTGAAAAGCCTGGTGCCTTTTGTCTTTACATTGGAGGCTGTGCTGAAAAAGCCTGGTGCCTGTTGTCTTTTACTTTGCAGAAACTTTCCTTAGAATGGAATGCACAGATAAAACCTTTTTGTCTGTGTTCTTGTGTCTAGCATAAAAGAGGAAAGAGATGTTGAGATATGCCAACGTACATATTCAAATCTTCTTCACTAAGTAAGTTCATCTATCAACATCAGAGTCTGGATCTTCAGAATCTCCAGAGTATAGATCTTCTAGATCTTCAGAGTCTTGGGATGTTCTTCAGATTATGCTGAATCAGAGTATATGCAGCTTGTGTGCTTGAGCGTGTAGTTTTGTCAGATCAGAGTCTTCTATATCAGATTCTCAATACTATGCAGCGCAGTATCTTCAGAGTCTTCTGATGACTAAGCTTCTGAACTCTCAGAGTCTTTTATTCTTTAGAGGCTTCTGCTTCAAAATCTTCAGTAGACAGCACTCAGATTCTTCTGGGAGCAGCGTTCAGATCTTCATTTAAGATGCTCTTGAACCTTTGAAGCCTTTCATAATATCATTGTTCAAATCCAAATTTGCTCTTTTAAGAATATTTTCTTTAGTACCTGTAGCAAATAGTCTAGAACAAATTTAGAGTATATAATTCTTGAATACAAAATTCATAAGTGTTATCATCAAAACATAGAGATATTACTAAGAAACAATATGTGTTCTTACAATCTCCCCCTTTTTGATGATGACAAAACATGAGAAATTTTGTTCAATAAAAAGTATGAATTATAACTCCTCCTGAGATTAATAATCTCCCCCTGAAATAAATACTTTAATAGAAGAAAAACACTTCCCTTTTTGATTGAGTATATTTCAGATTCAGAGCCTGATGCAAGAGTTTTGACTTTCAGAATCAAATCTTGATACCAGATAATTATGACATCCTTTAGTCAGTGCACCTGGTTATCATCTTGCTTGATTCATCTTTCAGAGTAAAGGTATCAGAGTAAGATATCAGAGTTGATTCAATACTCAGATTTGCTTTGAAGATCAGATTCTGGTTGGAAAAGTCTCAGGGAAACTTCAATGAATTATGTCAGATATATCAATGTAATCTGAAAGACTTAAATTCAAAGTTAGTTAATAAAATGTCTGAATTTCAGTTTTAGTAATTGCTTATAGGTTGAACAATCAGATTCTCTTTTTCTCCCCCTTTTTGTCATAATCAAAAAGATTTTTTAAAGACATAAAGATACAGAAGAAAAGAAGCATATAGAAGCAAAAACATCAACATTCATTTAAACAGATCAGAGTACACAATCAAACAGATAGATGCCAAAAAGCATCACAAAATAATAAGAAAACAACAGAAGCAATAACATGTGCAAAAAACATCAAATAAAACTAAGTATGGCGTGAGGCAATAAGGTTCAGAAGCTCTGTCATTTTGGCAGTTGACTCTTCTTGCTTAGACATCCAGGTCTTGATCTCATCAGTTGTCTTCTCTTGCTTTACCATCCAATCTTTTATTTCCTTGATATCATTCACAAGCTCTGTGACCACAGATGAAGAAGTAGCAGATGCAGTAGCAGCAGTGTTCTCTTCAGACTGGTTCTCTTCAGAAGCTTGTTCAACTAATTCAGATGCAGGAACCTCTGGAGGAGCAGCTTCCAGAAGCAACACAGGAGGAGGAGGAGGAGGAATGTTCATCAGAGTTATCTTGATTAATTATGCAAACTGAGTCTTTGCAAGCTTAGACCATTTAGCTATAACTTTTAAAGCAGCTTTATTGAACATCCAGATGAAACACTTCCAAGCAGCATTTGAAACAGCTGGATCCAAACTTGACATGCACACATCCTTAACACGAGCATATTCAGAATCTATCTCCTTCTTGAATATTTCAAACATAGCATTAACACATGATCCTAGATCTGACTGTTCAGACTATTCAGAGGGTTTAGGATTAGGAGTGTTAACAGGAGTAGGTTCAGATGGTGTAGGTTCAGATGGTTGTGGTTGAGGTGATGTTGGTTGAGATGTTTGGATGTCAGACTGAGGGAGTTCAGATGGTTGAGGAATGGTTTGTGTTTCAGATAGATTGGTTTCAGATGGTGGAGTGATGGTTTGGGTTTCAGATAGATGAGTTTCAGATTGTTGAGGGATGGTTTGGGTTTCAGATGGTTGAGTTTCAGATGGTTGAGGGATGGTTTTCTGAGGTGGGGAGTTGGGTGGAGTATGAAACATAGAAATGTTAACATGTTCCTTCATAGCAATGTCAGAACGTTCTTGTTTGAGAGACTCTGGTTCAAAATCAGACGAATCAGATGATTCACAATCAGAAGATTCTTCTGAGTGAATAGATGTTGAAGAAATGTTAATGGATTGATTAAGGGGTTGTATATCCAGAATATCTTCAAGAAGATTTGGATCTTCTGGAAGATCTGGTTGTGCAGAGTGTTCAGATTGAACAGTCTCTGGTTGGTTTGGTTCTGAGATGATTATATCTGGTTGGGGAATTTCTGGTTGTAGAATATTTGGTTGTGGAATTTTTTGTGAAGTAGGTTGAGGGGGTTCAGATGTAGTATGAGGTTGGGGTTCAGAGGGAATTGGTACAGAAGATGGTTGTGAATGTACTGGTTCAGATGAAGGTGGTTTGGGTTTAGAAGTTCTATGTCTAAGATTTGGAGAGAGTTGAGGTGATGAAAGGGGTGAATGAACAGCAGGTGTAGGATCAGATGTTAATACCTGATGAATAGTGTCTCTTATCTATTCCAGAGTAGCATCTCTAGAATTGATTCTAGCTTTCTTTACTCCTTTCTTCTTCTTCCTTGGAACTTCAGATTCTTTCCTTTTCTTCTGAACCGATCCTTCTTCAGCTTTTCTCTTACTACGCCTTTCCTTCATCAGATTGGGCAGTTCTTCTCCTTGTTTCTGAACAAGGTTAGCAGGTAGAGGAATTCCTTCCTTCAGACACTCTACAATGTAAGCCCAGACAATACCTTTTGGTTCATCTGCACTGAACATTGGAAAATCTT
This sequence comes from Lathyrus sativus, assembly GCA_963859935.3. Lineage (NCBI taxonomy): Eukaryota > Viridiplantae > Streptophyta > Magnoliopsida > Fabales > Fabaceae > Lathyrus > Lathyrus sativus. Next base: position 260,498,952 of record OZ012737.1, on the reverse strand, counting down.
CTATGGGTATCCTTCTGCCATTGACCTCCTCAGAGTTTATCTTCCTTAGTTTACCATTTAGCTATGAAATGATCTTCATTCTTTTCAGAGTAAGTCCGTTTATCTCAGATCCAACGATGTATGACAGATCCTCTGTTATTTTTGCATCTGTCAGATGCTTCACCAACTTGTTTTCTATAAGGATGTCAGAAATAAGTCTTCCCAGAGGTATCCAAGTTCTAACTTTCCCAGCTTTAGCTCTGACCTCTTCTCTAGTCTCTTTGACATGAGTCGGAAGATGACTGAAAATCAGATAGGGCAGATCCACCTTAATATTCTTGTTGATGCAGTACATGAAGTACAGATGCTCTGAACTCACATAGTCTGGTGAGTTGGTTAACTTTATGTGAAAGATTGTACTCATAAATATCTTTGCCCAGATCCTATAGATAGGTTTCAGATCTTTAACCTTACTTGTTGGTGTTCCAGCTACAGTAATCTCTTCATATACCTTAGCCATATCAATACGTGAAGAGGCTAGGTTTGTAACACCATCAGATTCTTTATAACTGAACAATTGTCTGATCAGTTTCTCAGTTATCACTATCTCCTTCCCAAGGACAGATGAGTGAATGAACTTAAGACCAGCACTAGCGTGAATCCAGAATTCCTTTACAAGAGTTGGGTATACAGGACCCATCAGTCTCTCAAAATACTTCTCCCAGCCTTGAGCTTTAATGGAAGTTGTTAGGTCAAACCCATTTTCTTCTATTGATTCAAGATCAATGAAACTCTCACACAGAACCTCAAGATCCACAACTGGAGTAAATAGAGTGTGTTCTGGTTTCTTGTACATGATATTTTTGTTGGAGATTTCAGCAGCATTTGATGAAGAAGCCATTGAAGAAGATGAAGCTTTTGATTTGGGTTTAGGGTTTTGGTAGAGGTTGAAGAGTAAGCAAAAACGCATAAGTGTAGTGAGTGTGAAAAGTGTGAAAATAGTGTGATAGGTGGTATTTATAGAGAACCAAAAAAAAATCAAACATTGGGCACATCAATAGACACCTACGCACGTTTACACATAGCATTTAATGAAAATAATCATTTCAAATTAAAATTATGACAAATGGGGGGAAATCCAAGAAAAATGAGATTTTCAAAGCAGTACCTCAAACGTCAATTCAGTAGAGCACTCCATCTTTTCAGATTCTGAGTGACACGTGTTTGCTTTGTATGTGCATCTGATATCTCTCAAGAAATGAAATGTTTCCAACGTTCAGATCTTCTGAGTTTGTTAGTTCAGAGTTTCACACAAATAAATCAATTAAAGATAAATGAACAAATAATCAGATGAAATACTTCAGATCTTTAAACATTTTGCATCTGATAAGTTGCCTCTGATAAATATTACTCTGGACAAAAATCCATACAAATATTTTTCAGAATGAACTTAAATCTATCTTCAGCAAGGGTTTTTGTGAAAATATCAGCCCATTGATGATCTGTAGCAACAAAAGCTAGATTTATTACACCCTTCTAAACATAGTCTATGATGAAGTGATGTTTAATTTCTATATGTTTAGCCTTAGAGTGTAAGATTGGATTTTTTGACAAACATATAGCAGAAGTATTATCACAGAAGATAGAAAGATTACTCTCATAGATCTGATAATCTTCTAGCTGACTTTTCATCCAGAGCATCTGCGTACAACATCTAGCAGCAGCAATGTATTCTGCCTCTGTAGTTGATAGTGCAATAGTGGGTTGCTTCTTGCTGTACCATGAGATCAGATGACTTCCAAGAAACTGACAGCTTCCAGAAGTGCTTTTACGTTCAACTCTGTCTCCAGCATAATCAGCATCACAGAATCCAACTAATGAAAATTCATCAGATCTTCTGTAACACAGACCCATGTTAGTAGTACCTTTCAGATACCTTAGAATCCTCTTAACAGCTGTTAAGTGTGATTCTCTAGGATCTGATTGGAATCTTGCACATAAGCAGACACTAAACAGAATATCAGGTCTAGAAGCAGTCAAGTATAGAAGAGATCCTATCATACCTCTGTAGAGTTTCTGATCTACCTTCTTACTTACCTCTTCCTTACCTAGAGTGCTTGTAGGGTGCATTGGAGTCTTTGCCATCTTACTATCAACCATGTTGAACTTCTTCAAAAGCTCTTTAACATATTTGGTCTGATGTATGTAGGTGCACTCTGGAGTCTAGTTGACTTGGATTCCCAAAAAGAATCTCAATTCTCCCATCATGCTCATTTCAAACTCTGCCTGCATACATTTAGCAAACTCCTTTCCAAGCATAATATTTGTTGATCCAAAAATAATATCATCTACATATATTTGACAAATCAACAGATCTTTCTTAAGAGTTTTACAGAATAAAGTTGTATCCACTTTTCTTCTGATAAAATTTTTCTTCAGAAGGAAATTGCTCAACCTCTCATACCAAGCTCTGGGAGCTTGTTTTAAGCCATTAAGAGATTTCTTTAGTAAAAAAACATGATCTGGAAAGTTTTCACTTTCAAAACCAGGAGGTTGGTGGACATATACTTCCTCTTCTATAATACCATTAAGAAAGGCACTTTTAACATCCATCTGATATAGAGTGATGTTATTCTGTGCAGCAAATGAAATAAGAAGGCGTATAAATTCTAACCTTGCCACTGGAGTATAAGTTTCAGTGTACTCAATACCTTCTTGTTGACTGTAACCTTGAGCAACTAGCCTTGCCTTATTCCTTTCAACTTCTCTCTTTTCATTCAACTTATTCCTGAAGACCCATTTTGTTCCAATAACGTTGAATCCTTTAGGTCTAGGAACCAGATCCCAAACTTTATTTCTGGTGAATTGATTTAGCTCTTCTTGCATGACAATAATCCATTCATTATCTTTCAGAGCCTCATCCACAAATGTTGGTTCAATTATTGACACTAAGCCAAACAATGAAGATTCAGATGTTCTGAGATAGGATCTTGTCCTAATTGGATCATCTTTCTTTCCAATAATCACATCTTCTGGGTGAGATGCCTTGATTCTGGAAGAAGATCCTCTGACATTTGATCTTTCAGAAATGTGTAAGTTATCCAATTGAGAAGATAAGGGAATAGCATCTGGAGTTGCTTCAGATTCCTTCTCTTTAGCCTTTTCTGCCTCTGATCCTTCAGAGTCTGTGAGAATCACTTCTCTATCTGCAGAATTTTCAAACTGCTTTGGCTTTTCAGAGCCAAGCTTATCATCAAATCTTACATGAATAGATTCTTCCACAATCTGTGTTTCAGTATTAAATACTCTGTAGCCTTTAGAGCGTTCAGAATAACCAAGCATGAAACACTTCTGTGCTTTGGAATCAAACTTGTTAAGATTCTCTTTAGTGTTAAGTATATAACAAGTACATCCAAATGGATGAAAATATGAAATGTTAGGCTTTCTGTTCTTCCACAGTTCATATGGAGTCTTTTTCAGAAGAGGTCTTACAGACACTCTGTTCTGAATGTAACAAGCTGTGTTGATTGCTTCTGCCCAAAAGTGTTTTGCCAGATTTCTCTCATTGATCATGGTTCTGGCCATTTCTTGCAGAGTTCTGTTTTTCCTCTCTACAACCCCATTTTGTTGTGGAGTTCTAGGACAGGAAAAATCATGAGCAATGCCATTTTCAGAAAAATATTTTTCAAAATATTTATTTTCAAATTCACCACCATAATCACTTCTGACTTTAATAATTTTAAAATCTTTTTCATTCTGGACTTGCTTGCAGAAGTCAAAGAACACAGAATGTGACTCATCCTTGTGTTTTAAGAACTTTACCCATGTCCATCTACTATAGTCATCAACAATGACTAATCCATACTTCTTGCCTCTGATGGATGCAGTTTTCACTGGTCCAAACAGATCAATATGAAGTAATTCTAGTGGTTTGGAAGTAGAAACAACATTTTTTGATTTAAAAGATGATTTTGAAAACTTCCCTTTTTGGCATGCTTCACAAAGAGCATCTGAGGTGAACTTCAGATTAGGAAGTCCTCTGACAAGATTAAGTTTATTAATCTGAGATATACGTCTCATATTAATATGGCCCAATCTTCTGTGCCAGACCCATTGCTCTTTATTAACAGACAAGAGGCATTTAACATTCTGAACTTTAAGTTCTGAAAGATTTATTTTATAAATGTTGTTTTTCCTCTTACCACTAAATAGGATAGAGCCATCCTTTTGAGTAATAGCTTTACAACATTTTTTTATTAAAGGTAATATCATAACCATTGTCACTTAATTGACTTATGGACAATAAGTTATGTTTTAAGCCTTTAACAAGTAAAACATTAGTTATAGAGGGAAGTTTACCATTTCCAATAGTGCCAGATCCAATGATCTTACCTTTCTGGTTCCCTCCAAACTTCACGTCACCTCCAGATCTAAGTTCCAGGCTTTGGAACATAGACCTTTCTCCTGTCATGTGTCGTGAGCATCCAGAGTCCAGGTACCATGACTGGCGTCCTGATCTTACTGCTAAGAACATCTCTTCAGCGTCATTGTTAGATTCAGAATTAGATTCAGATCCTGAAGTTCCTTCCTCCTGATCTTCTATGCTGGCCATCAGTGCAACATTAGCACATTCTTCTTCTGATTCAGAAGATGATTCAGATTCATCTGAGTCATCCCATGTTGCCATCAGAACCTTTTTCTTTTTGTCAAACTTCTTCTTGGGTTTTTCTCTTTGAAGTTTGGGGCAATCATTCTTGTAATGCCCAGGTTCTTTGCACTCATAGCATACAACTTCTTTCTTGCCAGATCTTCTATGCCCAGAAGATTCCTTTCTATGATCAGATTTTCTGAAGTTGTTGAACTTCTTTCCCTTGTGCTTCCAGAGTTTGTTGATCCTTCTGGACAGCATGGATAATTCATCTTCTTCTTCAGAAAAAGATTCTTCAGAGCTTTCTTCAATAACCTGCAAAGCTTTAGCAGATTTATTAGATTTTAAAGCAATAGATTTACCTTTCTCTTTCTTTTGAGGTTCATCTTCCTCAAGCTCAATTTCATGGCTCCTCAGTGAGCTGATGAGTTCTTCTAAAGAAATCTTGTTCAGATCTTTAGCCATCTTCAAGGCAGTCACCATTGGTCTCCATCTGGTAGGTAGACTTCTGATGATTTTCTTTACATGATCTAATGTGGAGTATCCCTTGTCCAGAACCTTTAGACCAGCTGTGAGGATCTGAAATCTAGAAAACATAGTTTCTATATTTTCAAACTCTTCCATTTTGAACGCTTCATACTTCTGTATAAGCGCCAGAGCCTTGGTCTCCTTCACTTGAGAATTTCCCTCATGAGTCATTTTAAGTGACTCAAACATTCCATGAGTTGTTTCTCTGTTAGTAATCTTTTCATACTCAGTATGAGAGATTGCATTAAGCAATATTGTCCTAGCCTTATGGTGATTTTTGAAATCCTTCTTTTGGGCTTCTGTCATTGATTTTCTATCAACTTTCTTGCCATCCTCATTTGTAGGATGTTCATAGCCATCAATGACCAAGTCCCACAAATCAGCATCATACCCAAGGAAGAAACTTTCTATCCTGTCCTTCCAATAATCAAATTTCTCTCCATCAAACATGGGACGCTTTGTGCTGATTCTATCTCCTTCATATTTGTTACAGTTGGATGTAGAAGCATCACCCATAATGACAAACAGATATATATCAAAGTAACTTTTCTCACTGGATCTTTACTGACACGGTTAAGTGGTAGCACACCAAAACCGGAGCTCTGATGCCAACTGAAGGTGAGAAAAATACTTAGAAGGGGGGGGGGGGTTGAATAAGTATGATAAATAATCACAAATTCAAACACAGTTATTTTTATCCTGGTTCGTTGAACTCAACTACTCCAGTCCACCCTCTCAAGAGTGATTTGCCTTTCTCAGTCAAGGACTTAATCCACTATTTAATCAAACAAATTACAATAGTAACACCTAAGAACAACTGTTCTTAGTCTTCTCAAGAGCTACTGATCCCAACTGGATCCTCTTAAGGAAACCTTTTACAATAAATGTAAAACTATTACAAGAGTAAGAATGCTTCTAAAAAGCTATTATCACAACTGTGATATTTCTCTTAAGTTTAAGAACAATGTTACAGCAAATAAAATAACAGAGCTTTTGAGAGTTTTGCTTTGATTAGTGATTTTTGCAAGTCGTTCATTACTGAAGAAGATGGAGTGGACTTCTTTATATAGGCACTTAGATCCATGAAGTCTTCTCAACGTTGAAGGTTGTGCTGAAAAGCCTGGTGCCTTTTGTCTTTACATTGGAGGCTGTGCTGAAAAAGCCTGGTGCCTTTTGTCTTTTACTTTGCAGAAACTTTCCTTAGAATGGAATGCACAGATAAAACCTTTTTGTCTGTGTTCTTGTGTCTAGCATAAAAGAGGAAAGAGCTGTTGAGATATGCCAACGTACATATTCAAATCTTCTTCACTAAGTAAGTTCAGCTATCAACATCAGAGTCTGGATCTTCAGAATCTCCAGAGTAGAGATCTTCTGGATCTTCAGAGTCTTGGGATGTTCTTCAGATTATGCTGAATCAGAGTATATGCAGCTTGTGTGCTTGAGCGTGTAGTTCTGTCAGATCAGAGTCTTCTATATCAGATTCTCAATACTATGCCACGCAATATCTTCAGAATCTTCTGATGACTAAGCTTCTGAACTCTCAGAGTCTTCTATTCTTTAGAGGCTTCTGCTTCAGAATCTTCAGTAGACAGCACTCAGATTCTTTTGGGAGCAGCATTCAGATCTTCATTTAAGATGCTCTTGAACCTTTGAAGCCTTTCATAATATCATTGTTCAGATCCAAATTTGCTCTTTTAAGAATATTTTCTTTAGTACCTGTAGCAAACAGTCTAGAACAAATTTAGAGTATATAATTCTTGAATACAAAATTCATAAGTGTTATCATCAAAACATAGAGATATTACTAAGAAACAATCTGTGTTCTTACAATAGTAACCACAAAGTCAATTCCAAAGAACTATTCTTCCTCCATTGTGTATTTGCTCCAGAGCACGTGAATGTCGCACCATTCCTTCTTGCCCATATGCAAGAAAATTGTGGCCGGGGCTCCAAGCCATTCTACTTCGGAGGTATCATTACCTCCATCGCCTTGGCCCTCGACCTCGGTGACTGTCTTCAGAACCTTCCATCGCTGCCTCTTGTTTCCCTCGACATCGACTACTACAGCTCTTCCCACCTCATCAAACTCAAAGGAGACGGAAAATACCATCCGGTGGTCCGTAATCATATAGTCCGCAACATTATCATGCCATGCAGAGACTGTACTCATCCACAGGAAGCCAATTGGCTCTTTGATTTAGCCGCTCCTGAAGCACACGCAATCGCCTCTCATGGGAATGACAATGTGCCTGCTAATGAAATAGAAGAAGAAATGGACCGAGCCGTCCAGGCCGATACATAACCTCCTCCACCTCCAGAAGGTCCATCTTCTCGATGTCGCCGTCGTCCTGAACCTGAGCCTACAAATGAAGAAATCCTCTGCACCATTTGGCAACAAAATCAGCAAGCAGCGTAGCTCGAAATTAGGCACCAAGAGCAGCATAACCAGATGATGACTATCTTGCAGCGACTACATCAAGGCCAAGCAAGCTTGGTTGATGAGATGGCCATCCTCACCGTCCGAGTGCAGGATCTGAGTGAATACATTCATCACACCGGAGCTCTGGACCATGCGACGCGACGAGGACGAGCTCGAGGCAGAGGCAGAGAGTATGGACCTCAGTAGTTTCCCTGTTTTTCATTTCTGTATTTCCGCATTTCTATTGTATTTTTCTCCTTCCGCATTTATATCAAACCAGTGAGGACACTGCTCGATATAGTGTGGGAGAGGCGTTTATTCCCAATCCCTTATGTTATGTCTTTCCCTTTTTCCAATTTTAATTCAGTAAAATAAAGATTTTATATGTATCCTTCTCCGTTATGCGAATTCCCCTGCTTTATCCAGTCATACGAAAAATTGAAAATTTTTTGTTCACTTCGAATCGATGCATCACTTGACGCGCCAAGATAAAGGCCGAGTTAGGGAACCCCGAGAAAGAATTCTAACAATACCAATACCGCCCTGGCACCTTAGACCTCTGGTTTATGCAAGTCAGTTTCATTACCTACTTGACCAAAGCCTCAAGTCCCGACCCAAAACGTAGCCCCTAGTAGTTTATACAAGCAGTCAACACCGCCTTAAATATAAACCATGTGGAAAGCTGATGCAAATATGTGATTGGTAAAAAGAAAAGCAAAGCAAATAGAAAAGCAAAGAAAAAGAAATCCTTTGTCAGCTGGTTCATAGGTCTCTGGTTATGGACTCGGTAGGGCGAACTACGATTCGATCCCCCACGGCTTACAAATAGGACTCATCAAAGGGTACCGCACTCGTGCACCAGACCCCATGCTAAGAAATATCGAAATCACTAACAGGTTATTCCACTACGTGCGTGCAAAGGTAAAGGGCTTAATGTGATTGCGCTAGAACGAAACTGGGTGAAATTGGATGCGTGGAACTTTATGCCGAGCTACAGTAGCATGATTAGAACCGACTTGCATAAGAAGGAGGCCTTCGAGCCCATACCGTTTAGTGTCACCACCGTATGCGTGTTGTTTTAATCTAGTCTCTGACTTTCCGACTCAACACCTCAAAAGCTATTTTGAAAACACGACAGCGCGTGCCGTGTGATTGCATCATTTCATTTCCTAGACTTTTTGCTTGAGGACAAGAATAGATTCAAGCTTAGGGGAGTTTGATAACGCGAAAATGTATACTATATTTGCCATGTTTTTCACCTATTAACAATACGATTTCACCCCGATTTCGGATGATTTCACATATTTGCCAAGCGTTTTTGCAGGTATATGAAGTTCACACTCAAAACGAGCAAGACAGAGAAAACTCACGATCAAAGACACAAAATGGGAGAAAAAGACAAAAAATAGCGGAAAATATAGATTTTGTGAGTGTCACGGTCGTCACACCCCTGTCACGACCGTCACAACCCTCACGTCGTCACACCTCCCTTACACTCGTCACGCACATTACGCTCGTCACCTCTCCCTCACGATCGTCATGCATCCAAAAACAGAATAACGTTCACATTATGAACGTGCCCACGCAAGCAGAGGAAATATAGGAACGTTCTCCTATATCCTCTAACCCTCAACTCCAGTTCCTCGAGCATTTTCCTAGGAGAACCTCAGCTATAAAAGGAGAAGGTTTGGACCAGAAAAAGAGACCCACATTCAAGACAACGAAGTGCTGCCGAAATCGCCATTGAAATCGTTTTAAGTTTTAGCAATTATTTCCAATTTCCTTTCCTTTATTTCACTTGTACTGTTTTATTCCATTCTTGTACCCTTACTCCTCGCTGAGGTAGAATCCTGTCGACATTGTGGAGGACTAAAGGATTCGAGAACAACATTACTTTCAGGTTTTTATTAATTAAATTGTTGTTTTGTTTTTGTCAAAAATGCATGTTTATTTATTTTACCGCCATTATTTAGTTATGAATGCTTTAAACTCCATGTCTAGCTAAACCGCTTAAACCGGTATGTAATAAATTAGTAAGACGGGATTTAATAATAACCGGTGGCTTTCCCTTTTTTTACAAACACTTTTCTGGTCGTAGTTTTTAATTAAAATCTTCTTAATAAACCTTCATCGCGAAAGCGAGAAATTGTTTACAGTAATTTTCCCACGTAAGTGGAAAATTCATTAAGGCATGAACTGACACGCGAAAGCTGGGGTTCGAACCGGATAGTAAGAACTAGGAATTTATTTTAAATACAGCGAAAGCGCTTTAAGAGAAATCAGAACTTAGTTATTTTCAAAATGTGATTTTAACCCCGAATGGGATAACGAAAGTGTACATTCCTCCTTAGAGTTACGACTAGCGTCAACAACCAACATGAGACAAAAGTCTTAAGACGATTATTTTCTCCTGAAAACTATTTGAAAAAAAAGAAAGAAGGATTAAACTGCACCGGTAATGTGTCGAATCCCTGAAAACTAAAGTATTACATACCGATGTCCCTTATTAGTATTCTTAAATCTTATAAACTTTCCTTAAATTTAGACTTTACTTTTGCATTAACTTCCTTAGAACCTTATTCCAACTTAGCTAAACATAGTAACACTCGATAACACTAGATTGATTACGAGTCCCTGTGGGATCGATATCTTTATTACTGCGCAATAGACTGTGCACTTGCAGTCAGTTCAGTTAGACTCAGAAAGTCGCGATCATATCTCCAGCGAGATTCTGATGCCATTTTATTAAATATCCCAACTTGTAAGAGGTGTCGAATTTAAGAGCTAACAGATTGCTATCTTGATAACAAAACTGACTACAGTAAATTATGCAAAACTACAAGTTGTTATGGTGCTGCCTACTGTAGAGCCCCGATCTTGTTGGTTGGAAATTTCGACGCCATGTTCCTATTTGAGAAACTAAGGAAAACTAGAAGTTTCTTAAATTTGGTGGACTTCGACAGATGTTAATGTGAAGTTTTGTCGAAGTGGTTCTCATAAGGAGATGTGCTTGGACAAAAACTTAGAAATATTTTTGAAGTATAGAAGGTCACTTCGACGAAGGGATGATTTTGAGCCTTCCTTCGACTGAAGTTTGAATTTCAAAATACAAATAGATAATTTTCTTTTATCCTCATCCATTTCTCAGGAGAGACGCGTGGATAACTATGACGAAACGAGAGCATGCAGAGTGAAACGTGTCAACTTTTTGGAGAAATACTTGTTGGAGGCAATTATTTCAACGTATTATAAATAAGGGTCTTAGTATTAGGATTTTTGTGTGTTCAATTGTTGTACTATACTTAAAATTTACTCAAAGTAACCAAGTTAACGTGAGAAACGAGTTACTGTTGAGAAATGTACGTTTGAAACACCATTCCTTTTATTCAATAAGAATTTACTTTCTTTTATCAATTGCTCTTTACTGCATTTCTTTTACTTTGGAGTTATTTTCTTCATTGCATTTCTCTTATAAATTGTTATAAATTTTAATCTTTTCACCAAACAATCAAAACAATCTTTTTATACTAATGAATGTTGCCGAAGTGTTCATCAATTTTCCATACAATAGCTATGTCCTCAGGATTCACTGGTTGATCCTGAAAGTAAATCAAATTTTTGGAAGACCAGCGGTTGTTTACCAATTTTTACGGTCAACAAACTGGCACGCCCAGTGGGACAATGCTATTATGTTTGAAAATATTCTTTTTACATTTTCTGGAAAAAGTTTTACTTTTAGGTTATTCATTTTTATCTCTCCATACTTCGTTGCATGAGACTTAGGAGTGGTAGAATAATTGCGAATAACGAAGAGAGACCAAGGAGAAGATACGTAAGGAGAATGGTGAATCCAAATCCACCAAATAACCAGAATAATGAAGAAACATCCCCTTCTTCTTCGACAGGGGGCCATACGATTCCAACGTCAGTATCTGTAGTCGTACCCTCTACATTAAGTTTGACGCTTGTGCAGTCGATTGGCCAGAGTGATCCCATTTTATCGTATGTGGAAACACAGGGTCTACCAGTAAGCCCCCCTTCAGTGGGAAATAATTCATTTAGGCCTTATGTTCCTGGGTTCTCAATGCCTCAAGTAGGATGCGAACAACCTTATGGCATGCCAACATCAGTGATGGCAAGTTTACATAATGCGTCATCAATGTTCTCAGAACCAGTGGTAAATGTAACTTCGCCATTGCAAGGATCTAGTTCAGGCATCAATACTATGGGTCGAATTAGCCAGCCCTTAGGGACAAGATTTCATATCCATATGCCCAATATCACTAACAATTCTACAACTGTGATAAGGCAACAAATGGACGAAAGTAATCATGAGATGGTCTAAATGCTTGCCCAACAAATGGGATTTATATTCAACCCCTTAATCCAGAATGCTACCCAAACTAACCAACAATTGGTAGCGCAAACGACGCGTATTGCCGATTTCTTTGGTGTTTCACAACCCCTCCGACAGCCTTAGAGGGAATAGACGGTACAGAATATTGGGGTGGTCTTAGAAGAAGACCCTACAATTAATCAAGTTCAACCAAATATACCCCAGGTGACCGTTTTAAACCAGGGGGCAGTAGTCGAACCACCTAGGGTCGAACCTCCTAGAATTGAACACCCAATCCAGATAGAACGAAGGGTTGTAATGGTAAATAGAAACCAAAACGCTAATGAAGTAATCAATCAAGTTCGACGCAAAGATATAGCGCTGGAAAATAACCTAGCAGCCATGGTCGAAAGGATTATGGCCAGAAATAGGGTAAATATTGGCCTTCATAGGCCAAATTATATGTCACCATTATCTGAGTATATCTTGCAATCAGATTTACCCCCTAGACGGAAATTCTCCAAATTCACTATTTTCTGGGGATACTAGTGAGTCCACAATCGAACATGTGGCAAGATACTTGATAAAGGTTCACTCACCAAAAACGCTTTTACTTGGTTTACAACACACTGCCAACGAACACGATTCACAATTAGACTCAATTGGAGAGATTGTTCCACGAACGATTCTATATGCGACAATCAAAGATAAGCCTGAAAGAGTTGGTTAGCATTAAGAGGAAGTTCTCTAAACCAATAGACGATTACCTTAATAGGTTTTTACTGCTTAAGGCAAGGTGATTTACTCAAGTTCCTGAACATGAGTTAGTCAAAATGGACGCTGGTGGCCTCGACTACTAAATTAGGAAGAAGTTAGATACCTAGTATCTGAGTGATATGACCCAATTGGCTGATAGAGTTCGACAATTCAAATGACTTAAGGTTGAAAAATCTAGGGCAAACAAGAATAGAAAGAAGAGGGTAGCCTACGTCGAATTCGACGAAGATGAACAGGAAACTAGTGTCGATCCTTTTTTTGTGACGAAAGTGAAATTAACCTTGCTGAATTAAAGCAAGGCCCATCTTACGCCTGTAAAGTTTTAACACCATCGAATGGAAAGAATCCAGTCGATTCAGAGAAGAATGATAGGTTCCCTAAAAAGACTTATACCTTCGACGTCACCAAGTGTGACGAAATCTTTGATTTATTAGTCAAAGATGGCCAGATGATAGTGCCTTCTGGAGCTAAAACACCACATTTAGAATAGAGGAAAAAGAGATGTTTTTGTAAGTATCATAATTTTCATGGCCATAAAACATCTCAATGTTTTCTTTTCACGGATCTCGTTCAAAATGCCATCAAGGAAGGAAGACTTAAATTTGCTGATAAGTCAAAGAACCAGATGAAGGTAGATTCTGATCCTCTACCTGTTGCTGATGCGCACTATTCAGAACCATCTATGATAAACATGGTCGAAGTTGATGATGAATTCACCAGTGATGCTGTAATGGTTAAGGATACTGATGGCTTCACTAGAAGAGTTGCTGAAAAATCTAATCAAGAAACCACTGAGGGTTTCATCTAGGTTGCTGGAAATTTTAACCTTGAAGTCACTAAAGACTTCGTCAAAGAGGCTACTGAGGGTTTTCTATGAAAGTCACTGGCGACTTTAAGATTGAAACCACTGAGGGTTTCATGAAGGAGGCTGATGATGGCTTCAAAGATGGAACTAATGAGGGTTCCAACCTATTGCACCCCAAAATTTGACCAACCTTTTTCGCAATTTGGCTTATGTTTTGTTTCATTTGCATCTACATACCGCATACTGTGCATTTTTCAGTCGGATTGGTCTTATCGGGGTTACAGCCCTCTTCTCGCGCTTCAGACAATTCAAACCAGTTGGAATACAGAGGTTTATTTTAGAAGTGTTGCTCTTCCCGGTGTTTTCAGTCTATGCTTTTGTTTTGGGGATATTTCGGCGTTCGCCGTTTTACCGTTTATTTTTCCGCATTCTCGCATGTTTAGTCACCGATTTAATTTTCTAATTTTTTAGCATAGAATTTAGATTTTAAATGTTTTTAGAGCTAATTTTCCATTTTGAGAATATCTTAGGCTTTAGAATATTATCAGATAGTTTCCCAAATTTAGTTTCTATTTTTAGCTATTATTAGGTTTAAATAGATATTTTAGAGGTTATTATAATAATATAGATTTTAATAGGTTTCTAGAAATTAAGTGGATTGTTTAGAATACAATAGAGTTTTATGTTAGATTTAATTCTTTTTGATTAGGATTTAATCTGGTCAGTTACTAATTGTTTTTAGTTTTAATTTTGCTTTTTTTTTGGTTTTATTAATTCTTTAGATTTGTTAGAAGCTTATATCATAATTAATATTAGAATATTAGGGTTAATTGATTAGCATTAGTTAGGTTAATATTAATTAGGATCTTAGCAGTTATTTTTTAATGGTTCAGTTAATCCATCATCATTTTCGTTAGCATTAATTAATCATTAACTAATCCAGTTTTAGTCTTTAATCAGTTTTTTGCAGGGCCACATCTCCATTTTCGCAGGCCCATTAGACCAGTCCATGCCATGTGTCATTATATAAAGCACTCAATACTTTCTCTCTCCAGTTGGTTGACACATCATCCACCCCTCCATGCGTGACACATCACTCTCTCTCTCTCTCTCTCTCTCCCACGTGTTGCCACCTCGCTACGCATGCAAACTTCATCACACCTCGCTTGAGAAATCACACGGCGCCGGACTCACCAGAATCTCACCGGAAACTTCAACCTCCACCGGAATCTTCATCTTCTTCATCAATGTTCATACAATTTTCCAGTCTTCTTCGAATATTCATCTTTCATCAACACATAACGTTTTTTTTCAGATTCTTCACCTACATCTTCATAACCGTTTTCTCTGGAAATTCTTCGAAACTCAACTCGTTTTCAAGCAACTCCAAATCTCCAAGAATCTTTCGCATGTTCACCGTGTTCTCCAGATTTCTTTGAATCTTCAAACTTCTTCAGATCCACAACGAACCTATCAACTTCAACATGCAAATCCTCACTGCAACCGTAATCAACATAAGCTTCTATGTTTCGAGTTCGTTTGGTTGGATTTCAAGATTTACAGGTTTGTGTTGTTTAAGTTAAAAGAAGGAGATGAGCACAAGATGGATGAGGTTCTCGTGTTGAGGCGAAGGAGAAGTGGGAGGAAGAAGCAGAAAGTTGAGACGATGAGGGGCGGAGGTTTCAGACGGAGATGGGGAGGGAAGAGGTCAGCGGTGGCAATGTTGAAGAAGAAGCTAGGGTTTTCTGACCAAAGTGAATGAAGAGAAAGAAGCTATGCTGGGACGGGCTAACGGGTTTGTGGGCCTCGCGGCCCATCTCGTTCATTTTCGGTTCATACACCCCATTTTCCTTATTGAACCCCTCCCCCTATTTGTTGTTGCTTGTTTAGGCCTTCACCTTAAGCCCAATGGGTTTCTTGGATCTTACCCCCGTTTTTCACTAACGCCACCTATGGCTGTTTGGTTATTTTTGCTGGTTTTTGTTGGGCCAAGCCCAATTGCTTTTTGCTGGACTAAACCCCTGCTGGATTGCCTGCACCCCCTGCTGTATTTTCTTTTGTAAATACTTTAATATTTTGTATTATATTTTCTTGCTATTTTCTTTTTAGAATATATTGCATATATTTTTACATAGAATTTATGTTCTATATTTTAGATATTATTTTCTTTTAGAACGTGGTGCATATATTGTATATAGATTTTATATTCTAGTTTTATATTCTATTTTCTTTTAGGATATATAGATTTTTATATAGAATTTTGTATTCTATTTTCTATATGCAATTTCTTTTACAGTTTCTTTTAGAAGCTTATTTTTCTATTAGGAGTTTATTTCTTTTAGAGGTTGAATTCAATTTCCTTTTGTTATAGGATCTCTTTTCATCTCATTTTTGTTTTGTAGGTCGATGACGAGACTTCCGTAAACCGTTATTAATCGACTTGTTGATGGATAATGTAGGATCCGAGACCACGCTTTTTCTCTCCTCATTTTTCTTTTCCATCTGATTTTATTTTGGCTTTATTCTGTGTTGGTCCGTGTGACATGATTCAATTGGAGAATGATTTGCAATATCATTTCTCTATCTTGTCTTTGACATGGATATCAATACCCTACCTCTTTGAGTTTGACTGCATTTATAAGTCAAATTATGACGGTTTAGCGTTACATTGGTTCTAATTCGAAACGTCATCATCAAGGATCCAAAAAGGAGAAGATCGGAATGGAGCTTGCGCATAATGTCAAGGGCCAACGGAACCGCTCCGTTCGGTAACATCTTTCTTATTCAAGTCTTTTAATCAACCACCAAGCGTTGTGAGTTCTAAGCAATAGATACGTGGGAAATGATGAGTTGGTGGCTGCCTCTCACTTGTCTAGAGTGTTTAGCGTATGTCCTTAGGACGATATGCGACGCATTCGCTCCTACGCCTTAGGTTCTTGCGTGTGTGTCCCGAGTTCCTTCCCATTTGGGAGTTTTAGGCCTGCTTCCTCTTTGTTCTCGCCCCAGTGCGATTGAAACCCTTTTCTCTCACATCCTGGCGATTGAGATCTCATCTCTTGCCCCCGTGCAATCGAGACAATCTTTCTGTAGTTAGCCGAACTACAGCTGCTCTAATTTCTCATACCAGGTGAGAATATGTAGGCACAAGACGCGATGTCTTGGCGAGCACACTAACAACTAACTTTTCTTTTCTCTCGCTTCCGTGTGATCGAGACTTTCCCGCTGACGACTAACATATCCTATCTCTTGCCCTAGTGCAATCGAGACCAGATCGTAGTTCTAGAACCCGTAGGTTCCCGTACCTTTAAACCAATGACATACTACGTCCGTTCTACCGCAAATAGGTAACGCCTAAGTCTCCAATGGTCGAGCAGCATACACCTAACTGCTAGAATGCGTACGCTAATATCATCAACCCTTTCTCTCACCCTTGTGTGATCGAGAACACCCGTTTATCCCGTAGTTAGCTTGAACTACGTTTTGCTCTGATTTCTCATGCCAGATGAGAATACGTAGGCACAAGACGCGACGTCTTGGCGAGCAATTCCCCCCGTAGTTTCCCGAACTAAGTTGACTCTGACTTTCCCATTGCACGAGGGAATACGTAGGCATAGAGCGCAATGCTCTATCGAGTCAGTTCTTTCCGTTTAGCTTTAGAAGCCGTAGATAGCTTATTTTTTCACCCATAGAGTAGACAACCAATGCGTGGATCCCGTCGAGTACGACGGACGTGAGGGGTGCTAACACCTTCCCCTTGCGTAATCGACTTCCGAACCCGAGATTTGGTTGCGATGACCAATCTTATCCCTTTTCATCAGGTTTTCTCTGCTCATTTCCTTTCTCTCATTAGGATAAATAACAGACGGTGGTGACTCTTCTGTCATTGCCGACACCTTTTTTTGCAGTAGCGACACAACCAAGTAATGTCAATGTATGAGACTACTGATGGTTTCATACAAATCAACAAAGAAAATAAGGCTACTGAAGGCCTTATCAAGAAACTTCAAGAATTGGATATCTTTACAAGGAACAACCTTGGGGTTAACATGGTCAAGATAACCCAAGAGTCAGCGATGGAAGTGAATGAATGTACTCTTAAACAAGAAGAATATGCCAAAGTGGCATATCTAAAACAAGAAGAGAGTCTAGTTGAGTTTCTTCACAGGTGCCAGCGAAATAATTCTCAAGTGATGTTGTGTCCCAGATGCAGTGTTGTCTTTGATCGAAAAATTATGGAGAACATCCAAGGGGTCTGACAGGAAATGTCATACCTAAAAAAATACGATACTTGCGATGGACGCGGAAAAAAAATGTTCGAATAGAGTCGCCACTGAACTTTATTCATTCCAAGGAAGGAACAGGAAAATATTGATAAAACCTTTAAAAAGATAAGAACATGGTCATCACAACCAAATTCTAGGCTCGAGAGTCGATGATGCAAAGGGAAGGTATTAGCACCCTCTACGTCCGTTGTACTCAACGGGAACCTCTTGATTCGATTCGAGAGAAATGTTAGCTAGGTTGTTTATTTTCTTTTAAAGATTTGCTTCTATAGGGGGAAATGGGTTGTTTTTTATTAGGGTGTTCGCCAAGGATTAGGGCCCTTGTGCCTACACACTCCCTCGTGCAATGGGAAAGTTAGAGCATCGTAGTTCGTGAGACTACGGGAAAAGGTTAAAAAATAAAAAGGTAGGGAAGGTAGCTCGCTAGGATCTCGCAATCCTATGCCTACGTATTCTCATTGACAAGTGAGAAATCAGAGCAATCGTATTTCGAAAGATTACGACTTGTTGGTTTTTGTTGGAATGCTAGATCCCAATGACACTTTTTTCATTCACTTAATTTACGAAATTGTATTTGTAGGAGAATGAACGAATTTGTCCAAGTATTTAGGGCAAGTATTTTAGGGATGAAAGGTCGAGCAACCCACAACCCAAGGCGTGCGCCCTAAGAGCAGTCACTCAAGAATCCAAGAAGTGCACGACTCCAAGAACTCAATTCTTTTGTAATTTAGTTAGGAAAAATATTTTAAATTTGATTAACGTATTTTGATTAGACGCGTTAGGTATTTTAAACGGGTTAAGAGGATATTAAATGTTTGGAAGGGATTACGTGTTTTAGAAAATAAAGATCGAAATGATGACAACTCAAGGCGTACGCCCCAAGAGCGGTCATTCAAGAACCCAAGAAGTGCTAGACCTCAAGAATTCGAAAACTCCGATATTAATTAAGAAAATATCTTTTGAGAATGTTAGGTTAAGTGTTTTACTTGAATTAGGGTTTGAGTGCTTTAGAAAAAGTTAAGTGTTTTACTTGAATTCGACAATAACGATGGAAGTAAATGAATGTACTCTTAAACAAGAATAATATGCCAAAGTGGCATATCTAAAACAAGAAGAGAGTCTAGTTGATTTTCTTCACAGGTGCCAGCGAAATAATTCTCAAGTGATGTTGTGTCCCAGATGCAGTGTTGTCTTTGATCGAAAAATTATGGAGAACATCCAAGGGGTCTGACAGGCAATGTCATACCTCGAAAAATACGATCCTCGTGATGGACGCGGAAAAAATGTTCGAACAGAGTTGCCACCAAACTTTATTCATTCCAAGGAAGGAATAGGAAAATATTGATAAAACCTTTAAAAAGATAAGAACATGGTCATCACAACCAACTTCTAGGCTCGGGAGTCGATTACGCAAAGGGAAGGTATTAGCACCCTCTACGTTCGTTGTACTCAACGAGAACCTCTTGATTCGACTTGAGAGAAATGTTAGCAAGGTTGTTTATTTTCTTTTAAATATTTGCTTCTATAGGGGGAAATGGGTGGTTTTTTATTAGGGTGTTCGCCAAGGATTAGGGCCCTTGTGTGTAACACCCCCTTCTATACCCCAAATAAATGCATATAAAACAATTAAGCACATACAAATTATCAAAGTAAAAATTTTAGGATAAGGTATAAAAGAAGAATGTCACAACTCCACCAATAAAACACTTTAACATTTTGCTCCATAAAATATGTAACATTTTCGTAGTTTTAGAAATCACATTACAACATTTAATTTGAGCGGAAGAGAACATCATTTAATCAGTTCCAAAATATTAATTCAAATGCACATAAGTCATCCAGATTAATACATCATATCAGTTAGATTACAAAACCACATCAGCTGATACATCGCAATGTATCACAAAAGAATGACTATACTAGTCTAACTACCCGGTGTTACATATCAGAGCAGCCGACTCAAAAGAATGAAGACTAATCTTCACAAAAGGACTCCAGCATCCTAATCTGCAATGCCTCATAGAGCATTATAAAACAGCAGAAGGGTGAGAAATATAACCATAATAATCAAGGCATAAGATTACGTATATATAGGTATCATATAACACATATTCACATTTCTCACCACACTTCATTCTCATAATCATAATCATATCACGTTCACATATATCAACATTATGAACATTCACAAGCACATCCCTTCATGCTTAATTTCACAACCATTCACAAGCACATTTATACAACAACAATAATATGCAATGTGACTCAACATATTCAATGCAACTCATGCAATGCGGTACCGACTCTCATTATCTTTTTTCGGTTTTCACTCTAAACCGGGTCCACCCTTCTAGACCGATAACTCGTTATCATTTTTCGGTTTTTACTTTAAACCGGGTCCACCCTTCTAGACCGATAACAACCAAGCCCGTCCCCTAGGCTTCAAACCCACCCTTCTAGGTTTGGGACAAGCCACTAGTTTCCACGAAACTAACAGACATTGCCTCTTGACTGAATGATGCATGTACAATCAACCAATCACAATAAATGCACTTAAGACCGTTCCCGCGTCTTAATCCCATGCATTCGAATAATTCACCCCTTCGAGAATTTCATCATGATTGCACATACAACATATATCAAACATTTATCAATGTATTCATTTCACACATCATCATATTCAACAACAATGCACACATATCACATATGTTCCCATGCATTCACACAACAATCGCATACATATATGCACTCACAATTCATTAGACGATACACATACATTCCTCATTGTATTCCCATGTATCTCTAAATATCACAACAATCAAGGTATTCACATCACAATACCAATCATACAATTATAAGTTATGCACACATATTCAAAATGTTCTCATACATACTTATTACATAATTGTACACAACAATCAAACATTCACAAACTCATCAATTAATACACACATAATCATCATTATGTTCTCATGTATTTATAATTGATGCAATTAACCTCTGAATCACAATTCTAGGATTCACGCCCGTAGGCTACCCACAGCACACATTATCACAATAGATCATATCTATATTCATATCATAAGATATCCATCTATGTGAAACAACCAAACCATCTCCACATGATCAACACAGCAAAAGAAAAATGTTGTCAAACTCGCCCACATTCGCCTGGCGAGACCCCGCAGCGAACCTTCGCCTGGCCTTCGCCTGGCGAACTCTCTCAGCGAACACTCGCTAGGCTTCGCCTGGCGAAACTTCCCAGCGAGCCCAAGTCAGTAGCTACTGACTTCATTCGCCATCATTCGCCAGCACCTTCGCTGGGCGAACCTTCGCTATCCAACTTCGCCTGGAGAACTCGCCAGCGAAGTCCACTGGGACTTAAATATAATTATTCGCCAACCTTCGCTGGGCTTCGCCTGGCGAAGCTTCGCCTTTGCTCGCCTGGCGAGAGCCAGCGAACCTGCGCAGAACAGAACCCTATTCTGTTCCTCCTTCACCAATCCATCATCAACCCTCTCTTACACATCCAAATCAGTATAAACAGCATCAATACATGTTACCCGACTATTCTACGGCATTATTACTCAGTTTCAACCGATTAAATCATCAATCTACCGATTATTCAACATTTTGCCCTAGATGGAAAGTGATGGAAACTCTACCAAAACCCCAACCCAACATACATAACATTATACAATGATCAAATAGAAACATTTCTCACCCTTACCTCGATTAATCGGAGCTTTGATGTTGGTTCTTGATGATTTCCACTTTTCCTCTTCTTCTCCTCTCTTTCTCTTCTTTCTTCTTTCTTTCCTCTTTCTCTCCAAATGTTTCTAACTTTCTTTTCTTTTCTTTCTCTCTTATATATTCCTTTTATTTCTTTCCTTCCAATTTCCTTCTTAATTTTCTATTAATCCCAATTAATAAAAATTAATTCCAATATTAACATAAAATCCCACTAAATCAATTAATTACTACAATTAATTATTTAATGAAATTTGGGCTGTTACAACTCTCCCCCACTTTAGGAATTTTCGTCCTCGAAAATGTTACCTGATTCAAACAGTTCTGGATAAGACTCCTTCATCTGGCTCTCAAGCTCCCAAGTAACATTTCCACCAGCCGGTCCTCCCCAAACGATCTTCACTAAAGCAATCTCTTTACCTCGAAGCTGCTTCAATTTCCGATCCTCAATCCGCATAGGTGATGTTTCAACAGTCAGGTTATCTCTCATCTGCACATCATCTACTTGGACTACATGAGACGGATCCGCAATGTATTTCCTCAACTGAGATACATGGAATACGTCATGAAGATTAGCAAGCGACGGTGGTAAAGCCACACGATAGGCCACTTCTCCTATCCTTTGCAAAATCTGATAAGGACCAATGAAACGCGGCGACAACTTGCGCGACTTCAGTGCCCTACCAACACCTGTCATCGGAGTGACTCGAAGAAACACATGATCTCCCTCTTGAAATTCAAGTGCCTTCCTCCTCTTGTCATAATAACTCTTCTGACGACTCTGAGTAATTCTCATCTTCTCTTGAATCATCTTGATCTTATCAGTAGTCTGTTGAACTAACTCGGGTCCAATAACAGAACTCTCTCCGGACTCGAACCAACACAATGGTGTCCTGCACCGCCTACCATACAACGCCTCAAATGGTGCCATACCAATACTCGAATGGAAACTGTTGTTGTAGGTAAACTCAATCAAAGGCAAGTAGCTATCCCAAGCTCCTCCTTTTTCCAATACACAAGCTCTCAAAAGATCTTCAAGCGACTGGATCGTCCTCTCCGTCTGACCATCAGTCTGAGGATGATACGCTGAACTCAAACGCAACTTAGTACCCAAAGCACTCTGCAGGCTCTCCCAAAATCTCGAAGTAAACCGCGGATCTCTATCCGAAACAATACTTAACGGAATACCATGCAGACACACAATCCTCTCAATGTACAACTTAGCCAACTTCTCCAAAGGGTAATCCATACGCATAGGAATAAAGTGAGCAGATTTAGTCAACCTATCCACGATAACCCAAATAGCCTCAAAATTACTCGGCGTCCTCGGCAAACCCGATACAAAATCCATGGAGATACTATCCCATTTCCACTCAGGAATAAACAACGGCTTCATCAAACTCGATGGCTTCTGATGCTCAATTTTTGACTTCTGGCAAGTCAAACAAGAATATACAAATTCCGCGATATCCTTCTTCATATTAGGCCACCAAAATACTTTCCTCAAATCCTGATACATCTTAGTAGCACCCGGATGAATACTCAATCCGCTACGATGTCCTTCCTCAAGGATACTCTTCTTAAGCTCAACCATGTTCGGAACACAAATTCGATCCCGAAATCTCATAATACCATTCTCATCAATCCGAAAATCACCACCTTGGCCTTGGTTGATTAAAGTCAACCGATCAACTAAGCTCAAATCCGATTTCTGTCCTTCTCGAATTTCGTCCAAAATACCACTCGTGAGCTTTAACATACCCAACTTAAATCCAAAAGAAGTCTTCTCACATACCAAACTCAAATCCCGAAATTGCTCAATCAATTCTAACTCTTTCACCATCAATGCCGACATATGCAATGATTTCCGACTCAATGCATCCGCTACTACATTCGCTTTACCCGGATGGTAGTTCAAGCCAAAATCAAAATCCTTCAAAAGTTCAAGCCATCTTCTTTGTCTTGCATTCAATTCCTTTTGATCAAAAAGATATCTCAAACTCTTGTGGTTGCTAAACACTTCAAATCTTGCGCCAAATAAATAATGCCTCCAAAGTTTCAACACGAACACAACAGCGACCAACTCTAAGTCATGCGTCGGATAATTCTTCTCATGCACTTTGAGTTGCCTCGAAGCATAAGCCACAACTTGGTTATTCTGCATCAACACACCTCCTAAACCCATCAAAGAAGCATCACAATACACAACGAATGGTTCCTCTAGATTTGGCAGAATCAAAACAGGAGCTGTCGTCAACCTTCGCTTAAGTTCTTGAAAACTCGCTTCACACTTGGCGTTCCAAACAAAGGCTTGACCTTTCCTAGTCAACTGCGTCAACGACAACGATAACTTAGCAAATCCTTCAATAAACTTCCGATAATAACCGACTAAACCAAGAAAACTTCTGATCTCAAAAACTGACTTCGGAGTCTCCCATTGGGACACCGCTTTAACCTTCGACGGATCGACCGCAATACCACTACTAGAAATCACATGATCAAGGAAACTAACTTCCTTCAACCAAAATTCACACTTAGAAAGCTTTGCAAACAACCGCTTTTCTCTCAACACAGATAACACAATCTTCAGATGCTCGGCATGCTCTCCTTCGCTCTTCGAATAAACCAAGATGTCATCGATAAACACCACCACGAACTTATCCAAATAAGGATGGAAAATCCTATTCATGTACTCCATAAATACACCTGGTGCATTAGTCACACCAAATGGCATCACGGAATACTCATAGTGTCCATACCTCATCCGAAAGGCCGTCTTCTGAATATCCTCAACTTTCACACGGATCTGATGATACCCAGATCTCAAATCAATCTTGCTGAACACACTTGCACCAACCAACTGATCCATCAGATCATCAATCCTTGGAAGTGGATACTTATTCTTAATAGTCACCTTGTTCAACTGTCTGTAATCCACACAGAGCCTCATAGAACCCTCTTTCTTCTTAACCAACAACACCGGTGCACCCCACGGTGACACGCTCGGACGAATAAACCTCTTTTCAAGCAAATCCTCAAGTTGACTCTTCAACTCTTTTAACTCTGAGGCCGACATACGATATGGAGCCATCGATATCGGACTAGTTCCAGGAATCAAATCTATCGAAAACTCCACTTCTCGCTCCGGCGGTAAATCCTTTATCTCTTCGGGGAATACTTCCGGAAAATCTCTAACAATGGGCAAAGCATCAATCTCTTCACTTTCACTAGTCCTCAAAGTTGCCATAAGCATAAATACCTTAGCCCCATCTTGCACCGATTCCTTCACTTGTTTCCTCGTCATAAGCAATTCCCTTTCAACATCCGAGTCGGGAAAAATAACCGTTTTGTCAAAACAGTTAATATACACACGATTGAATTTTAACCAATTCATTCCAAGAATGACATCCAGTTGATCCAAATGAAGACACACTAAATCGATCCCAAAATCTCTACCGAAAATACTCAACGGGCAATTCAAGCAAACATACGGTGTAGTTACCGAACCCATAGCAGGAGTATCAATAACCATACCGCCACCAATCACAGACAACTCAAGATTCAACCTTCTAACACAATCCAAAGAAATAAAAGAATGCGTAGCTCCGGTATCAATTATAGCGATCAAAGGTATACCATTAATGAAGCACGTACCTCGGATCAATCGATCGTCGCTAGCAGTCTCAGATCCAGATAGAGCGAACACTTTCCCGCTCCCTTGATTCTTCTTCGGCTTATCACACTTGGAACTAATGTGTCCTTGCTCACCACAATTGTAGCAAGTAACACCCGCACTGCTTCTGCACTCAAGAGCCTTGTGGCCTGGCTTGCCACACTTAAAACACGTTTTCTCAACACTTTTGCACTCCGGAGCACTATGTCCCTCTTCACCGCACCTATAACACCTCACCGGAGTAGAAACTCCCCCACTTGGTTTCTTACCGAAACCAACCCTTTGTTTCCCTTTATCAGCAGGAGTTACGTAAGGTTTCCCTCTGAATTGTCCTTTTCCTTTCTTATCACTTAGGCTCTTGTAGTGGCTAGACCTAGCCCTACTGTCTTCGTCATAAATTCTGCTCTTGTTAACCAACTCAGAAAACCGTCTGATTTCCTGGTACCCAATAGCTTGTCTAATCTCGGGTCTCAAACCGTTCACAAACTTGAGGCACTTAGACCTCTCAGCATTACCAGTATTATAGTGAGGACAAAATTTGATCAACTCCTCAAATTTCGCCGCATACTCAGCAACCGTCGAATTACCTTGCCTCAACTCAAGAAATTCGATCTCTTTCTTCCCCCTCACATCCTCTGGAAAATACTTCTCCAGAAAAGTTTCTCTAAACAAATCCCACGAAATCACAATATCATCTTCCTCAAATCTTTGGCGAGTATTACCCCACCAATCTTCAGCTTCTTCTTCAAGCATATGAGTCCCAAACTGCACCTTCTGTGCATCCGAGCAATTCATAACTCGAAAAATCTTTTCCACAGCTTTCAACCAAATTTGTGCCTTGTCCGGTTCATGAGTTCCCTTGAAAACCGGAGGGTTATTCTTTTGGAATTTCAGCAAAGCACAGAATCCATCATCAGCATGATTCCTCACATTCACATTGGCCGGAGGATTCTGCCCAATTGCCCCCGCCAATCTCGTCAATGCCTCCGCAATCGCTTCGTCGTTCCTCCCTGCAACCATCTTACTAATTCCAGCAACAGAACCACGTAAGAACAACCAATATTGATAATGCATCACATGCATATCAATAACACACAGGGAAAAACACTCTAACAACTTGGCCGGACGGACCGACCTGCTCTGATACCACTATTGTAACACCCCCTTCTATACCCCAAATAAATGCATATAAAACAATTAATCACATACAAATTATCAGAGTAAAAATTTTAGGATAAGGTATAAAAGAAGAATGTCACAACTCCACCAATAAAACACTTTAACATTTTGCTCCATAAAATATGTAACATTTTCGTAGTTTTAGAAATCACATTACAACATTTAATTTGAGCGGAAGAGAACATCATTTAATCAGTTCCAAAATATTAATTCAAATGCACATAAGTCATCCAGATTAATACATCATATCAGTTAGATTACAAAACCACATCAGCTGATACATCGCAATGTATCACAAAAGAATGACTATACTAGTCTAACTACCCGGTGTTACATATCAGAGCAGCCGACTCAAAAGAATGAAGACTAATCTTCACAAAAGGACTCCAGCATCCTAATCTGCAATGCCTCATAGAGCATTATAAAACAGCAGAAGGGTGAGAAATATAACCATAATAATCAAGGCATAAGATTACGTATATATAGGTATCATATAACACATATTCACATTTCTCACCACACTTTATTCTCATAATCATAATCATATCACGTTCACATATATCAACATTATGAACATTCACAAGCACATCCTTTCATGCTTAATTTCACAACCATTCACAAGCACATTTATACAACAACAATAATATGCAATGTGACTCAACATATTCAATGCAACTCATGCAATGCGGTACCGACTCTCGTTATCTTTTTTCGGTTTTCACTCTAAACCGGATCCACCCTTCTAGACCGATAACTCGTTATCATTTTTCGATTTTTACTTTAAACCGGGTCCACCCTTCTAGACCGATAACAACCAAGCCCGTCCCCTAGGCTTCAAACCCACCCTTCTAGGTTTGGGACAAGCCACTAGTTTCCACGAAACTAACAGACATTGCCTCTTGACTGAATGATGCATGTACAATCAACCAATCACAATAAATGCACTTAAGACCGTTCCCGCGTCTTAATCCCATGCATTCGAATAATTCACCCCTTCGAGAATTTCATCATGATTGCACATACAACATATATCAAACATTTATCAATGTATTCATTTCACACATCATCATATTCAACAACAATGCACACATATCACATATGTTCCCATGCATTCACACAACAATCGCATACATATATGCACTCACAATTCATTAGACGATACACATACATTCCTCATTGTATTCCCATGTATCTCTAAATATCACAACAATCAAGGTATTCACATCACAATACCAATCATACAATTATAAGTTATGCACACATATTCAAAATGTTCTCATGCATACTTATTACATAATTGTACACAACAATCAAACATTCACAAACTCATCAATTAATACACACATAATCATCATTATGTTCTCATGTATTTATAATTGATGCAATTAACCTCTGAATCACAATTCTAGGATTCACGCCCGTAGGCTACCCACAGCACACATTATCACAATAGATCATATCTATATTCATATCATAAGATATCCATCTATGTGAAACAACCAAACCATCTCCACATGATCAACACAGCAAAAGAAAAATGTTGTCAAACTCGCCCACATTCGCCTGGCGAGACCCCGCAGCGAACCTTCGCCTGGCGAACTCTCTCAGCGAACACTCGCTAGGCTTCGCCTGGCGAAACTTCCCAGCGAGCCCAAGTCAGTAGCTACTGACTTCATTCGCCATCATTCGCCAGCACCTTCGCTGGGCGAACCTTCGCTATCCAACTTCGCCTGGCGAACTCGCCAGCGAAGTCCACTGGGACTTAAATATAATTATTCGCCAACCTTCGCTGGGCTTCGCCTGGCGAAGCTTCGCCTTTGCTCGCCTGGCGAGAGCCAGCGAACCTGCGCAGAACAGAACCCTATTCTATTCCTCCTTCACCAATCCATCATCAACCCTCTCTTACACATCCAAATCAGTATAAACAGCATCAATACATGTTACCCGACTATTCTACGGCATTATTACTCAGTTTCAACCGATTAAATCATCAATCTACCGATTATTCAACATTTTGCCCTAGATGGAAAGTGATGGAAACTCTACCAAAACCCCAACCCAACATACATAACATTATACAATGATCAAATAGAAACATTTCTCGCCCTTACCTCGATTAATCGGAGCTTTGATGTTGGTTCTTGATGATTTCCACTTTTCCTCTTCTTCTCCTCTCTTTCTCTTCTTTCTTCTTTCTTTCCTCTTTCTCTCCAAATGTTTCTAACTTTCTTTTCTTTTCTTTCTCTCTTATATATTCCTCTTATTTCTTTCCTTCCAATTTCCTTCTTAATTTTCTATTAATCCCAATTAATAAAAATTAATTCCAATATTAACATAAAATCCCACTAAATCAATTAATTACTATAATTAATTATTTAATGAAATTTGGGCTGTTACATTGTGCCTACACACTCCCTCGTGCAATGGGAAAGTCAGAGCATCGTAGTTCGTGAGACTACGGGAAAAGGTTAAAAAAAAGGTAGGGAAGGTAGCTTGCTAGGATATCGCAATCCTATGCCTACGTATTCTCATTGACAAGTGAGAAATCAGAGCAATCGTAGTTCGGAAGATTACGACTAGTTGGTTTTTGTTGGAATGCTAGATCCCAACTACACTTTTTTCATTCACTTAATTTACGAAATTGTATTTGTAGGAGAATGAACGAATTTGTCCAAGTATTTAGGGCAAGTATTTTTGGGATGAAAGGTCAAGCAACCCACAACCCAAGGCGTACGCCCTAAGAGCAGTCACTTAAGAATCCAAGAAGTGCACGACTCCAAGAACTGAGTTCTTTCGTAATTTAGTTAGGAAAAATATTTTAAATTTGATTAATGTATTTTGATTAGACGCGTTAGGTATTTTAAACGGGTTAAGAGGAGATTAAATGTTTGGAAGGGATTACGTATTTTAGAAAAGAAAGATCGAAATGATGACAACTCAAGGCGTACGCCCCAAGAGCGATCATTCATGAACCCAAGAAGTGCTAGACCTCAAGAATTCGACAACTCCGATATTAATTAAGAAAATATATTTTGAGAATGTTAGGTTAAGTGTTTTACTTGAACTAGGGTTTGAGTGCTTTAGAAAGAGTTAAGTGTCTTAGAATTGGAGAATGAAACAAACACAACCCAAAGCATGCACCTCAAGAGCATTCGTTCAAGGATCCAAGTAGTGGTAGACTCCAAAAACCCACTACCTCCAATATCTAATCAAGAAGATAGTTTTAAAAGTATTAATCGAAGTGAATCATGATTTTTTTTTTGAAATAAGGAGAAAGAAGACTCAAAAGTTGAGAAGAAAACAATTAGGGAAGACTGACTCCTAATGTCATCATGCAAGGGATTGAAAACCTAATGTCTCACCTACCTTGAGTTTAATCGGAATTTGAATCGAGCTAAGAATCCTAAAGGATCAATTGATCAAACATAAGTAGGCATTACGCTAATCAATCACAAAAGGGGCGATATCGTGATCTCTGCTAAGGAACAAAACTGAGTGACTCCTTGTCCTCCACTAAATGAATGATGTCGTGATCTCAGCTAAGGGATAAAACTGAGTGACTCCTCATTCATCACAAAGTATGACTAAACGGTAGAAAATGAAACCAAAGCATCAATTGAATTGGCACACAAGCCAAATATACAAAATAGGAGTGAAGACTCCTCCATCAACGACAAGTTGCGAGCAAAGATGTTAAACCCTAAGCATGTCTCATATCATTAACGACATAATAAAATATGTGTCCAAGCTACACGAGTACAAACTAAAGCAAAAACAGCAACAACTGTGTTTCAGCACGACACAGTCGTAAACTCCAGCAAGCAACCAAGAACAATGTTTAACAACTCCTATCTTCACTCAATCGCCTTTGTTATGTCTCTCTATAGAAAACTCTGCTTCTGCCTCACGATTCAAGTTATCTCACGTTGATCTTCTTCTTCTTCACCGCACGATTTCCCTCCGTCTCAACTTGCTCGTTCACTCCAAGTTCGTGTTCTTGTCTCATATTCAAGTGTGTATGGGTTTTGTTTGATTACTTTTATTTTCCTCCTTCTTCTCTTCCATCTCTGTTCTGTTATGGATTTGATCATGGGTTTGAGGTTTTTGTGAGTTTGGATGATTTGGGTATGGGTTGAAGGAGGTCTGAGTTGGAGGAATTTTAAATGGGAAGAAGAGAGGCTTCAAAGAAGAGAGTGAGGTTTGTAGAAGGTTAGTTTTTGAAGGGGTTTATGTTGAAGATCATAAATTTTATCACCAACCCATCTGTTCTTGTGTTCTCCTGATTTTTGAGGTGTTGGTGATTTGTAAGTTATTTTCTGTTGTGGAATGTCGGTTCAAGAATTTAGTTGAAGGGTGAATGAAGGTTTTAGTGAGACAAAATTCTGAGGAAAAAATGGTTTTCTCCTCTTGTCATGTTGTCTCCGAACAATCTTAGTGAACCTTTTTTTGGTGTGTAATCCCGTGATGGGTGTAGCACCCCAAAATTTGCCCTTTCGTTTTAACCCTTTACTGGCTTATGTTTCTTTGCATTTTTCATTTCTGCATATCATAGCATTAGTTCTTGAGGCATGGGATCAAGGTGTTTTCATGGCTTAGGGTTCCCTTTTATTGCAAGGGTTTAAATAGCGAGCGTCAGAGGCTCCGACATTTATTTTGCCCAACGATCGAGCAGTCGATTTTATTTTATTCAGCAGGTTAATTTTCAGCTCAAGAGACAATACATAGGGTATCTCAGGCATTCTCATAGTTACCATATTCAAGAGCAGGTTTTAGAGGCATAATAGGGTTCAGAACAAGTGGCAATCGGCAATTGTACAAGATTCCCTCCATTTTGCGCCAAAATTGGCATTTTTTGGATAGGGTAACCGGTTACTACATATAGGGTAACCGGTTACTTCAAACGAAATTGGCCAAAGAATTTGAGTTTTCAGCATGTGCAATTTCCAATCATTCTCAACCATTGATTTCACTTGATCATATTTAGAAGGATCTAGAATTGTTCAACTTTCACCATTTCCCTCCAAATGTCAAACACTTCATTCCTAATTCCACTCCTAATTTTCATTCCAAATGCTAATCCACATTCCAAATCATATTAACTTGAAGTAGACCATGCACATTCCAAATCACATTCCAAATTATAGACCTTTGTTAACCCCTTTGAGCCTTGAAGTAGGAGTTTCTTTCTGAAAACGAAAAACCCTCAATCTTAACTTGGGGCTGGGTAGTCTTCAGTTAGTCTGACCAAGCATTCAAATTTCAAAAGGAGTGTGCATCCAAGGATCCATTACCTTTTATCCTTCACAATCCCATAATGGTTATATCTCACCAACCGAAGGAATGAGCCAGTCACAACCCTTTCAAGGAAATCAAGACAACCAGTATCACACGATTTGTTCGATAAAAAAAACAAAAAAAGGGGGAAAGAAAAAAAGAAGGAAAAAGCCCACTAAGTCGAATCTTGAAAACAAGTGACTCAGGAAAAAATTAGGGCATCCCGCTGGACTTCAAAATTGAAAATTCAAAAGAACCAGTCTAGGCAAGATCAGGGAAAAGAACGGAAAATGAAAAAGAGGACAAAAGAAAAATGCTCAATAAAGAACAAAGTCGTGTGATTGCAGACACCAAAGATAAAAGGGGTGGTCGTCGCTTTAAAAATCATGTGGGTTCATTAACCATCAATTCTACCATTCAATAACCTTTTTGAAAGGTGAGCGCTTGTGCCAAGTTAGCTGAACATAGGAGTAGAGAATGTCAAGGAGAACGGGTGGGTACATATAAATTTTGAGCCAAAAATCTTTTTTTCTAAAACCACGAACTAGGCCACTTTACAATCCTCAAAAGTCCTAATTGAAGCAGGGTTTATTTTGAAAGTGTACCTCAACGAGATAGCGTTCCTGACTCCCATGAGTTGTGCTAAAAGACTTCATTGGTATTGCATGTGCGTGGTGTCATTTCAAAAAAATCAGTGTTGCATTATAACTAGTGACTTGTTCACAAAGTTTAGCGATATCTTTTCAACAAATACTTCAAGAGTAGCATGTGTGTTGCATTAGAATTATCATTCTTAGAATAAACATTTTCTGCTTGCATACAGGTATTTGGCATCAACGAGGTTTACATAATGAATGTCAGTCTTATCTTGTCAGGAGGAAGTTTCTGGGCAGATATGTTGAGGACCGTGTGGCCAATGGACTCAGTCAGAAGATGCCAATCTGGGGCAGTTACGTCAAGAAGTTCCCCCAAAGTTCAGTTAATATGGGGCATTTATTTCGAGAAATCTCTCTAAGGATTGGTTAATCTGGGGCAATAAAGTCGAGAGTCAGCAAATTTTTTCAAATACCAATCAGACAGGGGCAAAGTTACTTTGAAGGCTCATTTTGAAACAGATCATTTCAAGAGCACGAAGAGTTATCCTCTCTAGAAGACGGTTAGTCAGGGTCAAATCTCCGAGGTTCAGAGTATTGTAGCAGGATATCGCAGGATTCATGTTGATAGCCAACGTATGGCCCCCAGTAGAGTTAAAGCTTTTCAGTGAAGACTTTGGTTTCTCCCCTAGCAGAATTTCAACATATATCCTTTCTAGCAAGACCTAACGAGTTTGATGCTTCTCCAAGAAGCGACAAAATCATCTCTAATAGACAAGGTCCATTCATGAAATGCTTATCTCCAGCAAGGGTAAAAGCCTAATGATTGTTGATATTTTCCAACGTTGTGCTAAATAGTATTCTTCAACTAGGGATTGAGGATCTATAATTTTTCCAGCTAAAGTTGGCGTATTTGGTCATTGCCCCAACAGAGAAGTGAGTCTGGCATCATCCCCTAGTGGAGTGGGTATCATTGGTTATCATTTTTCTCTCCCTAGTGAAATTGCCAATAGTGGTTGGTTTCCCCGGCAGGTCACAGCCTAATCATCCTTCGTGTTTCCCCAACAGAGGTAATATATTTTTCCATGGAGGGACAAAAGATCAAATCTCAGTGATTTTTCCTCAGAAGCCGTCTGTTGTTCCTACTGTCCTTCAGAATAGAAGTTTGGTTGGGATATCAAGCAGAGTTATGATCCCAGAGACAATTCAGTTTGTCATCCCCGACAGAGTTGGCCTCGTTTCTTCAGCATTTATTTTGCTGGAGTGGTCTTTTTGCATCCTCATGAGCATTTTTGCATTGCATATCATAAGCATTTTTGCATTGCATCCTTAAATGTGTAGCATTTCCATTTCGTATAGAGCATTATGCCATAAAAAAATTCAAACATACGCATGCGAAGCATTGTCCAGTTTTGTTACCTTTCGTGGCAACTCGAATCACCCTTCAATCAAGACAGTGACATATCCCCTGCAGAATTTTCGGCCAACCCATCTGCTTACTTTTCTTTGGGTTTTAGATCATACGTCGATCATACTCTGTCCATTAGCCTTTTGATGATGACATCCCCAAGCAGGTTTTATTTGCGTCAATTCCTATTGACAATGTATTTCCCTAGTAAAGTCGCCAAGTCCCTTTCACTGATGTGATTCTATGTATTTGGTTTTCTTTCCATCAATTCCTATTGACGATGTGGTTTTGAAGTTCACTGATGTGGTTCTCTGGATTTGGTTCTCTTTCCATCAATTCCTATTGACGGTGTGGTTTTAGGATTCACTGATGTGTTTCTCTGTTTTGTTCTCTTTCCGTCAATTCCTATTGACGATGTGGTTTTAGGATTCACTCATGTGTTTCTCTGTTTAGTTCTCTTTCCGTCAATTCCTATTGACGATGTAGTTTTAGGATTCACTGATGTGTTTCTCTGTTTGGTTCTCTTTCCGTCAATTCCTATTAACTATGTGGTTTTAGGATTCACTGATGTGTTTCTCTGTTTGGTTTTCTTTCCGTCATCTTCCACTGACGATTTGATCTTTGGATTTGGTTCTCTTTCTGTCAATTCCTATTGACGATGTGGTTTTGGGATTCACTGATGTGTTTCTCTGGATTTGGTTTTCTTTCCGTCAATTTCTATTGACGATGTCTTTCTTTGGATATGGTGTTCTTTCCGTCAATTTCCATTGACGATGTGTTTCTTTAGATACGCTTTCTTTCTGTCAATTCCTATTGACGATGTGGTTTTGGGCTTCACTGATGTGTTTCTCTGGATTTGGTTTTCTTCTCGTAAATTTCTATTGATGATGTGTTTCTTTGGATATGGTGTTCTTTCCGTCAATTCCCATTGACGATGTGTTTCTTTGGATACACTTTCTTTCCGTCAATTCCTATTGACGATGTGGTTCTGAAGTTCACTGATGTGATCTTTGGATTGGTTTTCTTCCCGTTAATTCCTATTGACGATGTGGTTTTGAAGTTCACTGATGTGATCTTTGGATTGGTTTTCTTCCCGTCAATTTCTATTGACGATGTGTTTCTTTGGATATGGTGTTCTTTCCGTCAATTCCCATTGATGATATGTTTCTTTGGATACGCTTTCTTTCCGTCAATTCCTATTGACGATGTGGTTTTGGGATTCACTAATGTGTTTCTCCGGATTTGTTTTCTTTCTGTCAATTCCTATTGACGATGTGGTTCTGAAGTTCACTGATGTGATCTTTGGATTGGTTTTCTTCCTGTCAATTCCTATTGACGATGTGGTTTTAAGGTTCATTGATGTGATCTTTGTATTTGTGTTCTTTCCATCAATTCCTATTGACGATGTGGTTCTTTGGATATGGTGCTTCTTTCCGTCAATTCCCATTGACGATGTGTTTCTTTGGGTATGTTTTCTTTCCGTCAAATTCTTTTGACAACGTGTGACTGGGCTCCAATTGTGTACATCCCCACAGACTATAAATTTATGGGTTTTTTTGTTGTATTCAATCACCTTCTACCTTGAATGTTTGAAAGCAGTTTGGTTTCATACCTTCAGGTCCAATTCGATTGAATATGGCCAGCTGTAGCACCCCAAAATTTGCTCTTTTGTTTTAACCCTTTACTGGATTATGTTTCTTTGCATTTTGCATTTTTGTATATCATAGCATTGGTTCTTGAGGCATGGGATCAAGTTGTGTTCATGGCTCAGGGTTCCCTTTTATTTCAAGGGTTTAAACAGTGAGCGTCAGAGGCTCTGACATTTATTTTGCCCAACGATCGAGCGGTCGATTTTATTTTATTCAGCAGGTTAATTTTCAGCTCAGAAGACAATACACAAGGTATCTCGGGCGTTCTCATAGTTACCATATTCAAGAGCAGGTTTCAGAGGCATAACAGGGTTCAGAACAAGTGGCAACGGGCAATT
Organism: Lathyrus sativus; assembly: GCA_963859935.3. Lineage (NCBI taxonomy): Eukaryota > Viridiplantae > Streptophyta > Magnoliopsida > Fabales > Fabaceae > Lathyrus > Lathyrus sativus. The sequence goes on along the minus strand of OZ012737.1, from coordinate 260,463,313 downwards.
GTACAAGATTCCCTCCATTTGGCGCCAAAATTGGCATTTTTTTGATAGGGTAACCGGTTACTGCATATAGGGTAGTCGGTTACTGCATATAGGGTAACCAGTTACTTCAAACGAAATTGGCCAAAGAATTTGAATTTTCAGCATGTGCAATTTCTAATCATTCTCAACCATTGATTTTACTTGATCATATTTGGAAGGATCTAGAATTGTTCAACTTTCACCATTTCCCTCCAAATTTCAAACACTCCATTCCTAATTCCACTTCTAATTTCCATTCCAAATGCTAATCCACATTCCAAACCATATTTTGATTCCAAACCTAGAGCTTATTTAAGTGAATTTGCTCCAAATCTCACACAATTACTCTTCATTTTCAGATTTCACACTCATTCTTGAGAATTTGCTCTCAATTTTTTCTCCACTTTTTTACTCCCAAAACCTCCGTTAAAGCTCTTTTCACTTGAGTTCTTTGATTCTTCATTGGAATCATAGAATTCTAGAGCTAAACCTCCATCATTCATCTCCATTATCTTCAATTCATCACTCAATTTTCGTTCGGTTTTGGATCTGAATTTGGCAGTTAGATTGGAAGTGCTTTTTAGATCATTTTTGCTTGATCTTGCTTGATCTTCATTTCTACAACAAGGAAGCTCTTGGATCTTAAAGAATCTCTGGGTTTCTTGCTTGGATATGCTAATTTCAAGTGAATCAACACTCACTAAAGCAAATTCCGCTTTGAAGGTTGGCAATTCTAGATCTAATTCTGTTTTGAACTTATTTGAATAATCACAATGTAGATCCATGGCTTTTGATGTTTTTTGATCTATTTTTTTGATTTGGATCTTGTTGATTTGAGATTTCAGTGTTTGATTGTGATTACATGATGTTTGATCATTGTTTCTTGATGTTAATTTCATGCTTGATTGATATCGTGATCATATGAATGTTTGGAGAAGTTATTGGTTGCTGAAAACTGATTTTTAAAGCTGTTTTTTTTTTTTTTTGGTTCAGTGGTAATCAGTTACCTTATATAGGGTAACCGGTTGCTAAGTGCAAATTTCACGTTTTCAGCCTTTTTTCAATAGAGTAACCGGTTACCCTATATTGAGTAACCGGTTACCACTGAGCCAGAATGTGATTTTTTGGCATTTTCTTGCTTATTTGATATCCTTTCTGAAGGTGAGAAAATACTTAGAAGGGGGGGGGGGGGGTTGAATAAGTAGAGAGGAAATATTTATGGCAATAGAAACTCAAAGATTTTTATCCTGGTTCGTTGAACTCAACTACTCCAGTCCACCCTATCAAGAGTGATTTTCCTTTCTCAACAAGGACTTAATCCACTATTAATCAACTGATTACAATAGCAAGCACTAAGAGCAACTGTTCTTAGTCTTCTTAAGAACTACTGACCACAACTGGATCTTCTTAAGGACCTTTACAATCAATATGTAAAACTAAACAAGTGTTTAAATGCTTCTAAGTAAGCTATATCACAACTGTGATTTTACACTTAAGTTTAATAACAATGAAATAAATTCAGCAATGAGAATAATTTGTATGAGACCTTGTAGTGTATTTCTTTCAATAATTCGTCAACTGAAGAAGAGTGTTGGAGTCTTGCTTTTATAGGCACAGAAGTCCAAGTCGTTTTCACGTTGAAGGCTGTGTAGTGAAAAGGGCTGTAGCCTTTTTGTCTTCACATCACATGACCTTTCCTAGAAGTAGAATGCACAGATAAATCCTTTTTGTCTGTGTTCTTGTGTCTAGCATTAATGAGGAAAGAGTCGTTTGGCCAAACCAACAGACATAACTTTGAATTCTTCTTCAACAAGTTTCTAACACTTCAGCAGATAACATCAGAGCCTTGAGTGATCAGAGTCTTTTGATGTTCATCAGAGTTTGCTGAATCAGAGCATTGCAGCAAGTGTGCTTTCAGCGTGTAATTTCATTAGAGCAGAGTTTTAGGAATCAGATCCTCAGTACTGGCAGCGTAGTACTATCAGAGTCTTCTGAAACAAACTAAGCTTGAAACTCTTCATACAAAATTCTTTAATGCTTCAGATGCTTCTGTAGCTTCTGCTTCAGATTCTTCTGTAGCTTCTGCTTCAGAATCTTCTATAGGCAGCGTTCAGATTCTTCTAAGAGATGCTTCTGACGCTTCAGAGCCTTGCATAATTCCATGTTCAGATCTAATTTGCTTTCAGAATAATATTCACTTTAATATCTGCAGCAAACATACTTGAACAAATTTTAGAGTATATAATTTCTTAATACAAAAATTCGTAAGAGTTATCATCAAAACATAGAGATATAATTAAGAACCAATTTGTGTTCTAACAATCTCCCCCTTTTTGATGATGACAAAAACATAAGAAATTTTGTTCAATAAAAATATAATTATAACTCCCCTTGAGATTATGAATCTCCCCCTGAATTGAATACTTAGAAGAAATAGAAACTTCTCTTTTAGCATGAGTATTCTTTTCAGAATCAGAGCCTGATAATTCCAAAAATTAGATCTTGACTTGGATGAACGTTTCAGAATCAGAGCCTGATTGGTTAAACTTGATCTGGGGGTCTCAGAGTTGCTTTTAAAGAATTGTCAGATTTTTCAAATGTTCTGAAATACTAAGAGTTCTCGTTAGTTATAATTAGATATGTTTGAGTTTCATATAGGTAGAGTTTATTTGAACAGTCAGATCCATTTTCTCCCCCCTTTTTTGTCATAATCAAAAAGTAAAACTTTAAAGACAAAATAAAAGGAATAGAGAAAAGATACATTCAAGTAGAGAAAATAACAGAGTCATTCATTCATTCAGATTCAAAACAGACAAATCATTAGATAAATAAATTCAAGTACATGTGCACAAACATCAGATACAGAAAACAAAAAAAAAAACTAGGTTTGCTTGGAAAGAATCATCTTCAGGAGTTGAGTGATTTCAGATGAGGATTCTTCTTGCTTTGTCATCCATTTTGCCAAGTTCTCATTCTTTTGATCTTGCTTAGCCATCCATGACTTGATCTCAGATTGCCCAGCTTCCAATACTGCAATCTTATCTTCCAAATCTGGATTCTCTTTCTTGATCTCAGATGAAGAAGGTTGGGCAGATTCTGATGCTGGTGCAGAGTCAATTTCCATTGGAGATGCAGAGTCTGGAGCTTCAGATGCAGAGGGTTGGTTTACAATTGTCAGAGCCAATGGATTTTCTTTAGAAGCAGATTCTGCAAAAGCTTCGGTAGCAGATACTCCAAAAGATGAAGGTACATCTTCAAGAAGCAAAGGTGTAGATCTTTTCATATTCCATATTATGCTTCTGGCAGTCTCAGCAAATCTGAGCTTTGCATCATCAGAACAGACATTCTTCAGATTTGAGGCAACAATATTGAATTTGGTAATGAAGCTATTCCAGATAGCATCAGATTCATTTGCATCCATGGTTGACAAGCATCTCTTCTGTACAGAGCCTAAATTCATCTTTATCTCTTTTAGAAAATTAGCAAATAAAGTATCAACGTTTAGCCTAGTTTTTTGTTTGAGAAGGGTTTCCAAAGTGAATGGCTTGGGTTGAGGTTGAGATGGTATGGTAAATTTTGGAATGATGATCAGAGGACGAGGGTAGAAAGGAAAAGATGGATGGTCAGATGAAGTGGTAGTTTTGGATCTGGATAAGGCATGAACCATAGATGGTTTTACACGTGATAAAGAGGGAACAACAACAAATGTAATGGAAGTGTAAGGAATGAAAACAGATTTATCAGACAACAGAGGTTCTGATGAAATCATATCTGGCAGTTCTTTTAAGTAGGTTTGAAGAACAAATGGTAAAATAGTGGAAGACTTTGGTTTAAAAAGAGTGATAGAGTCAGATGGTTCAATTCTGGTATAAAAGTGTTTAATCTTTAGACCAGAAGGAAGGGGATCAGAGGGAAGTGGTTTAAAAGGAGCAACTGAAACAAATTCAGATGTCCTGGGTTTTGGAATGGGTTCAGGAATAAGAGTTTTAGATGAAACAGGTGGATCTGATTGTTTAGATTCAAATTCTTTGAGGGAGGGAGGTGAAATGACATCTGGATGAATATCAGATTCAGAGGAATCAGATGAGGTGGATGGGGTACAAGATGTAGATGATACTTCAAATACAGTCTTGAGAGGTTGAATATCCAGAATCTCAGAGTCAGGGATGTTTGATTCAATAGGATTGGATGGTTCTGGTTGAGGATCAGATGGTTTGGATGCTGGTGGTTCAGATACAACTGGTTCAGATGCAACTTGTTCAGATGCAACTGGTTGTTGAATTTCAGGTTGTTGTTGTGTTGTAGGTTGTTCTGTTGATTTTGTTTGTGGTTCTAATTGAGGAATGCCAGATGATTTAAGTGGTGTTGTGGGAACAAGTTCAGAATGAATTTGTGAAGTAGGAATGGTTGGTGGTTCAGATGTTTGAGATGGAGCAGGAATAATTTGATTTTGAGTGGGAGGAGGTTCAGGCATAGAACTAATTGTTGATACATTTACAGCAATTTTAGAAACAGAATGTAAAGATGATTTAGTACCTTTTTTTCTTGATGCGCTTGGTGGGAACAGAGGGAACTTCTCCAGAAGCTTTTCTCTTAATATGCTTCTGTGGTTTGTCAGCAACTCTCTGTTTCTTCTGAGCAGCAGCTTCGTCTGCCTCTAATTGTCTTCTTTTCCTCATGTTCTCTTCATAGACATTTAGAATAGGTTCTCTAGCACGAATCAGAATATCAACAGGAATATGTGTTCCATCTGCTTTGCACATTTCAATGTACCTAAGAATAATATCCGTAGGTTCTTCAGCACTAAAGATTGGAAAGTCTTGAACTGGAATCCTTCTCTGACTAACTTCAGTAACATTCAGCTTCTTAGGAGCAGTTGTGAGTTCATCCACAACTTTTAGCCTCTGAATACTCTTGCCATATAAGGGTTTTCCAACTATTGTCTCAAGCTCTTCTTTAACTCCAGCTTCATAAAGAGCAGCTACCAGACCATTCTCTGTCAGAATGTCTGAGATCAATCTTCCAAAAAGAATCCACGTCCTGATCTTCTATCCCTTAGACTTAATGGATTCTCTAGATGCATTGATGTGATTCCACAGATGCATGAAGAGGATGTATGGCAGATCCACTTTGGTACTCTGACTTAAGCAGTACATGAAATACAGTTGTTCATTATTCACATAATCTGGAGAATTTGTGGATTTTCTGTGATTGATGCATCTTAGAAAAATCTTTGCCCAGATTTTGTAGTCAGGTTTCAGATCCTTAAATTTGTTGGAGGCCTGTCCAGATGCAATAACTTCCTCAGAAACTTCTTCCATGTCAACACGCCCAGCTGGCAGATGACAAACTCCATCAGTTTCCTTATACCCTATGAGTTTTCTGATGAGATCTTCAGTGATTATGATCTCTTTTCCCAGAACAGAAGAGAGGATGAACTTTGGGTAAACAGATGCATGTATCCAAAATTCTTTCACTAAGTATGGATACACTGGTCCAAATAATCTGTCAAAATACTTGACCCAGCCTTGTGCATCAATAATAGAACGCAAATCAAACCCGTTTTCAGCCAGAGAATCAAATTCCACCATTGATTCACAAAGAACTTCAAGCTTATCAACAGGAGTTAATAAAGTTCTCTCAGGTTCCTTGAAGGGAGTAGCACCCATGTTTGATGACGCAATTGCAACCATTGATGATTGAAAATGAGCTGATGTTGAGGATGATATTGCCATTGTTGAAGATGAAGAAGATTTAGATGAAGGTTTAGGGTTTTGATGAAGACCAAATAGCAAACAGAAATGCATATATTGTTTGTGAAGTGAAAAGTGTGAAATGGTGTGATTTGTGGTATTTATAGAGAGAAGCTAGGGCATACAAACATACACATTTAGCACGTATTCACTTAGCATTAAATTGCATTTAATGAAAAGAATAAAAATCATTTCAAAGCATTAATTGATTTTGACAATTTGGGGGGAAAACCAAGATTTTAACTATTCAAACAATACCTCAAATGTCTCTTCAGTAATGTGCACGCCATCTTTTCAGATTCAGAGTGACACGTGTTTGCTTGCATGTGCTTCTGAATTGTCTTTGAGAAATGAAATGTTAGCCAACGTTCAGATCCTCTGAGATTGGTTAGTTCAGATACACACAAAATAATAATAATAACTCAAGAAATCAAATAAAGACATATGAAATACTTCAAAGTTTTAAACATTTTGCATATGAGAAATTTGCTTCTGATAAGTATCATTCTGGACAAAAATCCATACCAATATTTTTCAGAATAAACTTGAACCTATCTTCAGCAAGGGGTTTTGTGAAAATATCAGCCCACTGATGATCTGTATCAACAAAGGCTAAGTTTATGATACCCTTCTGAACATAGTGTCTGATGAAATGATGTTTAATTTCTATATGTTTTGCCTTAGAGTGTAAAATAGGGTTTTTAGACAAACATATAGCAGAAGTATTATCACAGAATATAGAAATATTACTTTCAAAGATCTGATAGTCTTCATGCTGACTTTTCATCCAGAGCATCTGCGTGCTACATCCAGCAGCAGCAATATATTCTGCCTCTGTAGTTGATAGTGCAATTGTAGGTTGCTTCTTGTTGTACCAGGAGATTAAATTTCTTCCTAGAAATTGACAACTTCCAGAAGTACTTTTTCTTTCCACTCTGTCTCCAGCGTAGTCAGCATCACAGAATCCAACTAACTTGAAATCATCAGATTTTCTGTAACACAAACCCACATTAGAAGTACCTTTCAGATACCTCAGAATCCTCTTAACAGCTGTTAAGTGTGATTCTCTAGGATCTGATTGGAATCTTGCACACAAGCATACACTGAACAAAATGTCAGGTCTAGAAGCAGTTAAGTAGAGAAGAGATCCTATCATACCTCTGTAGAGTTTCTGATCTACTTTCTTACTTACCTCTTCCTTACCAAGAGTACTTGTTGGATGCATAAGAGTCTTTTCCAACATACTATCAGTCATGTTAAACTTCTTCAGAAGCTCTTTAACATATTTGGTCTGATGAATGTAAGTGCAATCTGGAGTCTGGTTGACTTGAATTCCCAGAAAGAATCTCAATTCTCCCATCATGCTCATCTCAAATTCAGCCTGCATACATTGAGCAAACTCCTTTCCCAACATAACATTGGTAGATCCAAATATAATATCATCCACATATATTTGACAAATTAACAGATCTTTCTTAAATGTTTTACAAAAGAGTGTTGTGTCCACTTTGCCTCTGATAAAAATTTTCTCCAGAAGAAATTGATTAATCTCTCATACCAAGCTCTGGGAGCTTGTTTTAAACCATAAAGAGATTTCTTTAGTTTAAAAACATGTTCTGGAAATTTTTCACTTTCAAAACCAGGAGGTTGGTGAACATAAACTTCTTCTTCTATAATTCCATTTAGAAAGGCACTCTTAACATCCATCTGATATAGAGTGATGTTATTTTGTGCAGCAAAAGAAATGAGTAAACGAATAGACTCTAACCTGGCTACAGGAGCATAAGTCTCTGTATAGTCAATTCCTTCTTGCTGGCTATAACCTTGAGCAACAAGCCTTGCTTTGTTTCTCTCAACTTCTCCTTTTTCATTCAACTTATTTCTGAAGACCCATTTAGTTCCAATTATGTTGAATCCTTTTGGTCTTGGAACCAAATCCCAAACGTCATTTCTTGTGAACTGATTGAGCTCTTCTTGCATGGCAATTATCCAGTCATTGTCTTGTAGAGCTTCATCCACAGAAGTTGGTTCAATAACTGGCACCAACCCAAAAAAATGACGCTTCAGATGATCTGAGGAAGGATCTTGTTCTTATGGGGTCATCCTTCTTTCCAATGATCACATCCTCTGGGTGAGAGGCCTTGATTCTGGAAGATGATCCTCTAACAGTTGATTCTTTAGAAATATTTAAGTTGTTCATTTGAGAAGCTAAAGGAATTGCATCTAGCGTTGCTTCTGGTTCCTTCACTTGAGCTTTTTCTGCCTCTGAGCCTTCAGAGTCTGTGAGAATTACTTCTCTATCTGCAGAACTTTCAAACTGCTTTGGCTTTTCAATGCCAAGCTTATCATCAAATCTAACATGTATAGATTCCTCCACAATCTGTGTTTCAGTATTGTATACTCTGTAGCCTTTAGAGCGTTCAGAATACCCAAGCATGAAACACTTCTGTGCTTTAGAATCAAACTTGTTAAGATTCTCTTTAGTGTTCAACATATAACAAATACATCCAAAAGGATGAAAATAAGAAATGTTGGGCTTTCTGTTCCTCCACAATTCAAAGGGAGTCTTTTCCAGAAGAGGTCTTGCAGACACTCTGTTCTGAATATAACAAGCTGTGTTTATTGCTTCTGCCCAAAAATGCTTTGCTAGATTAGTCTCGTTGATCATGGTTCTGGCCATTTCTTGCAAAGTTCTATTTTCCCCCTCTACAACTCCATTCTGTTGTGGAGTTCTAGGGCAGGAGAAATCATGAGCAATGCCATTTTCATTAAAATATTTTTCAAAATATTTTTTTTCAAATTCACCACCATGATCACTTCTGACTTTAATAATTTTAAAATCTTTTTCATTCTGGACTTGTTTGCAGAAGTCAAAGAACACAGAATGTGACTCATCCTTGTGTTTTAAGAACTTTACCCATGTCCATCTACTATAGTCATCAACAATGACTAATCCATACTTCTTGCCTCTGATGGATGTAGTTTTCACTGGTCCAAACAGATCAATGTGAAGTAATTCTAATGGTCTTGAAGTTGAAACAACATTTTTTGATTTAAAAGAAGATTTTGAAATTTTTCCTTTTTGACATGCTTCACAAAGAGCATCTGAGTTGAACTTCAACTTAGGAAGTCCTCTGACCAGATTGAGTTTATTAATCTGAGATATACGTCTCATATTAATATGCTCCAATCTTCTGTGCCAGACCCATTGCTCATCATTAACAGACATAAGGCATTTAACATTTTGAACCATAAGTTCTGAAAGATTGATTTTGTAAATGTTGTTCTTCCTCTTTCCATTAAATAGGATTGAGCCATCCTTCTGACTAACGGCTTTACAAAATTGTTGATTAAATATTATGTCATAACCATTGTCACTTAATTCTTCTACAAGTAAAACATTAGATATAGAGGGAAGGTTACCATTACCAATAGTACTAGAGCCAATAATCTTGCCCTTCTGATTCCCTTCAAACTTCACTTCTCCTCCCGATTTAAGCTCTAGGGTTTGGAACATAAACCTTTCTCCCGTCATGTGACGTGAGCAGCCAGGGTCCAGGTACCATGACTGGCGTCTTGACTTTTCTGCTAAATACATCTGCAACAGGGATTATCTTATCCTTAGGTACCCAGATCTTTTTGGGTCCTTTTGGGTTAGTTGCCTTGAAAGTTTGTCTGAACTTCTGTCTTTTTACAACAGTTTTGTTCTGACTGACTTTTGCCTTAAACACAGGAACATTCTGATCAGAACGTGTGTGTTTGATATCATTCAGATGACCAAACATGATATGAGAGTATAAGGGAGTTTTCTTAATAATAAGTTTATCAACAGGCATTGGATTTAAATCCTTTCCAGAGGAAGACTCATATCCAATTCCTTTCCTGTTGTTTTTGCTAACTCCATAGATCATTGAAGCCATCTTGCTTCTATCTATGCTTTTAGCTAGAAACTTCTGAAATCTAAAGTCATATTCTTCTAAAATGTTTTTGCATTTAGACATAGTTTCAGACTCAGAGTCTTGTTGAGCTTTTTCAAAATTAGTTTTCATTTTTAAATTGTTTTCTTTTAGCTCAGCAACTTCTGACTTTAACAGATTATTCTCAGATTCATGATTGCATTTAAGCTTCTTGCATTTGAGCTTAATCTGGTTATAATTTTTCAAGACTTCTGATAAGACTTTAATAAGCTCTTCCCTAGTGAGATCAGAAAGTACCTCTTCTGAGTCAGATTCAGAATCAGACTCAGATCCAGATGATCATTCATTCTGATCTTCCACGCCTGCCATCAGAGCCATGTTGGCGCATTTATCTTCAGATTCTGATGAGGATTCAGATTCATCTGAATCATCCCATGTTGCCATTAGAACCTTCTTCTTATGCTCAGGCTTTCTTCTAGGCTTTTCTTTCTGAAGCTTTGGACATTCATTTTTGTAATGGCCAGGTTGTTTGCATTCAAAACAAACAACTTCCTTCTTTACAGATCTTTTTGGTCCAGAGGACTCCTTGCGCTCATCTGGCTTCTTGAAGTTCTTGAACTTCCTCTGTTTGTGCTTCTAGAGTCTGTTGATTCTTCTGGACAGCAAGGACAGTTCATCTTCTTCTTCAGAACTCTCTTCTAACACCTGCAAAGCTTTCACAGATTTGTTAGATTTTAAGGAAATTGACTTACCTTTCTTTTGAGGCTCATCTTCCAAAGTGATCTTGTTCAGATCCTTGGCAAGCTTCAGAGCAGTGACCATAGGTCTCCATCTGATAGGCAAGCTTCTGATGATCTTCCTCACATGATCAGCAGTTGAGTAGCCTTTGTCCAGCACTTTTAGACCAGTTGTGAGGATCTGGAATCTAGAGAACATAGTTTCTATAGACTCAGATTCTTCCATTTTGAATGCTTCATACTTCTGTATCAGCGCCAGAGCCTTGGTCTCTTTAACTTGAAGGTTTCCTTCATGTGTCATCTTCAAAGACTCAAACAAGTCAAATGCAGTTTCTCTGTTTGTGATCTTCTCATACTCAGTATGAGATATTGCATTTAACAAGATTGTTCTAGCTTTGTGATGATTCCTGAACTCCTTTTGGGCTTCAGTCATTGATTTTCTACCAATTTTCTTGCCATCCCCATCAGTGGGATGAACATACCCATCAATGACTAAGTCCCATAAATCAGCATCATAACCAAGGCATAAACTTTCTATTCTGTCCTTCCAATAGTCAAATTTCTCCCCATCAAACATAGGGGGTTTTGTGCCGATTCTTTCACTTTCTTCATATCTGTTGTTACTATTAGATGTTGAAGTTTCAGCCATAATAACAACCAAATATATATCAAAGTTTTCTCACTGGATCTTTTCTGTCACGGTGAAGTGGTAGCACACACAGAACCGGAGCTCTGATGCCAACTGAAGGTGAGAAAATACTTAGAAGGGGGGTTGAATAAGTAGAGAGAAAATATTTATGGCAATAGAAACTCAAAGATTTTTATCCTGGTTCGTTGAACTCAACTACTCCAGTCCACCCTATCAAGAGTGATTTGCCTTTCTCAACAAGGACTTAATCCACTATTAATCAACTGATTACAATAGCAAGCACTAAGAGCAATTGTTCTTAGTCTTCTTAAGAACTACTGACCACGACTGGATCTTCATAAGGACCTTTACAATCAACATGTAAAACTAAACAAGTGTTTAAATGCTTCTAAGTAAGCTATATCACAACTGTGATTTTACACTTAAGTTTAATAACAATGAAATAAATTCAGCAATGAGAATAATTTGTATGAGAGCTTGTAATGAATTTCTTTCAATAATTCGTCAACTGAAAAAGAGTGTTGGAGTCTTGCTTTTATAGGCACAGAAGTCCAAGTCGTTTTCACGTTGAAGGCTGTGTAGTGAAAAGGGTTGTAGCCTTTTTGTCTTCACATCACATGACCTTTCCTAGAAGTAGAATGCACAGATAAATCCTTTTTGTCTGTGTTCTTGTGTCTAGCATTAATGAGGAAAGAGTCGTTTGGCCAAACCAACAGACATAACTTTGAATTCTTCTTCAACAAGTTTCTAACACTTCAGCAGATAACATCAGAGCCTTGAGTGATCAGAGTCTTTTGATGTTCATCAGAGTTTGCTGAATCAGAGCATTGCAGCAAGTGTGCTTTCAGCGTGTAATTTCATTAGAGCAGAGTTTTAGGAATCAGATCCTCAGTACTGGCAGCGTAGTACTATCAGAGTCTTCTGAAACAAACTAAGCTTGAAACTCTTCATACAAAATTCTTTAATGCTTCAGATGCTTCTGTAGCTTCTGCTTCAGATTCTTCTGTAGCTTCTGCTTCAGAATCTTCTATAGGCAGCATTCAGATTCTTCTAAGAGATGCTTCTGACGCTTCAGAGCCTTGCATAATTCCATGTTCAGATCTAATTTGCTTTCAGAATAATATTCACTTTAATATCTGCAGCAAACATACTTGAACAAATTTTAGAGTATATAATTTCTTAATATAAAATTTCGTAAGAGTTATCATCAAAACATAGAGATATAATTAAGAGCCAATCTGTGTTCTAACACTTTCCACATGAAAACTTCATGGATTGATATGACGCATGTGTGTGGATTGTTTTTAACATGTTTCAACATTCTTGAATGTTTGATCTCGATTCTTCAACGCACAACTCTTAGTTTCCGTTTGAATGTTTAAAATGTTGATGTTGTTTGATTGATGAATGATCGTTTGTTTTGCTTGCTTGTGGCATGATTAATCGGTTATCATTGAATTCTTGTTGCTGGATATAGTGATGCATGATTGCATGTTTCCATTTCCGCGTTGATGCGTGTTCGTTTGATCGTTTGATCGTCCATTTTTGAAATGCATACTTGATCTTGTCACTTCTTGTTGATGTAATGTTGTTGATCATTTATGTTTAAGTGTTAAAACATATTCATACTTATATGATGTCAACCCATGATTATTATTTGCATTTTGTTTAATTGCATTCTAACATGCTTGCTACCCTGTTTTCCACTGTTGTTCTTGCTTTGAACTTGCATGTTGTCCTTGCTTTACTTGCTTGCTGCCTGGCTTTTCACACCTATTTTTATGCTTAAGCATGTGCTGTTATATGCTGTCCTGCTTGTGTGCTGGACTTTATTGTTGTCTTATGCAGGAGGCGCTGTTGTAGCTGCTATTTTTGCCTTACTTGTTTTTTGCTTTTCCTTTGCATGTTCCCTTAGGACTCTTATTCTAATTTAATTTCAAATTAAATTTGGAGTAAGATAGACATTAGGAGTTTAATCCATGCATGATAACATATAGGCTAGTCCCTTTTAACTTCAACCTTAGGTCCATCTTTTGCATGCTAACATTAGGATATAATCTCCTTTCGCATCCCGACCTTAGGACCACTTTGTATGACAACGTTAGGGCCAAGTTTCCCCTTAGACCTTCCGTGCGTCTCTCTTCTCATCTCAAAACCCATTCTAACTCATCTAATAAATGCGATGAACATTGTACGCTACGGGCCTTAAGTACGTGGGAAATGATGAGTGACGGGTTTCTCCTCACTTGTCTAGAGTGTTTAGTGTATTCCCTTTGGGCGATATGCGACGCATTCGCTATTATGTTATAGTCTATAGTGCAATGTGAATCACAAAGCAAACTAATTCACTTCACTAAAACTCACAAACAAAACTCAAACCCTTTTATCCTTCGGGATCTTTGTTTTAAACTTCATTTTCAAAAAATAGTATGTTACTTTTTCATTCTATCACAAACAAGCATCGTCCCTAACTACTGGAATGAGAACTTAACTTCGCTCGTAAAAAACACTTAACCTACCTTTGGTTTCGTTACCTGAACTACGTTTGCTCTAATTTCTCATACCAGATGAGGATACGTAGGCATAAGACGACGATGTTTTAACGAGCAACATTTCCCCCATCACCCGTAGTTTTCCGAACTATGTTGACTCTGACTTTCCCATTGGATGAGGGAATACGTAGGCATAGGGCGGTGATGTCCTATTGAGTCTCTTTTTTTTCCATCCCCCATTTAGTAGTAGCTTATAGATAAACACACCCTTTGATTAGACAACAAGCGTGTATCCCGTTGAGTACAACGGACGTGAGGGGTGCTAATACCTTTCCCTTGCGTAACCGACTCCCGAACCCAAGATTTGGTTGCGATGACCTTGTCTTCTCCTGTTCTTCAGGTTTTTCTTTGATCCTTTTCTTTCCTTCTCCTAGGAATAAATAATGTTCGATGGCGACTCTTCTGTTTTTCCGTCGGGTGTTTTTCGCAGTTGCGACAACGAGATCTCTTTTTTGTGTGATTTTGTAATGAATTCTTGTGTGTGTGAAATTTGTGTGATGTACCAGATGCGTGTGTTGTGCAATTGTGATACGGTTTCGTTTGCAAAAGTTTAGGAGCGATTGCGCAGGTCATGAGCAAAGGGTTGGCGCGTGAATTTGTTTTCATCTAGATAGTAGCGTGGTCGTATCCATTTTGTTACGCGAAAGGCCATGTGCGTGAAACTTGAAAAATGGAATCAAAGTTGCATACGGTTTTCGTCGGCTGATTATACAGAACAAGTTTTGTCAAAGTTCTGTTGCGTTTATGGAGGTGGCATGAATAGAAATTGTTTTTTTTTTTGCAGAATTTTATTGTTATGGATACATATGAATTCTTTGTGACTTTGTTATTGTGAATCATGTTACAGGAACACGACTTGTGTGCAAGGAATTTGGCTCTTGCGTTTCAAATTTTCAAGTTGTCTTGATGCGTTTTCATTTGCAGCTAATAACTTATTTCTTTGCTTGGCTTGTGCAATTGCTTGTGACTTGGAATCATGAAACACGGGACGTGCGTGTCACTGTAGCAAGCTTTTGGTAGCATCAATTTCTTGGCCCCACTTTCATATTATTTTATTTTTACTCTTTTTTTTCTGGAACATGGGCTTTGTAGCATTAATATTTTTTGGGACAATTGTGACACCTCTTGGTGCCTTTGATTTTTGTAATGAACTTTGGGTTCTTGATAGAAAAAGTGATAAATGGGCTTGGGTTTGAAAGTTATTTTGAAGGAAATGGATAAGTTAAAAACTAAAAAGGTTAATGTGGATTAATGAATATATGTAAAATGTATTGAAATGAATTTTGGAAGTGGATAATTGATTATGAGAATAGATATGGATTATGGTTAATTGGTTTATGGTAGAAATTGAATATGGATTATGTCATATGAATGGATATGAAATCTCGATTTTCAATTCAAAACAAAACTTGAACCTTTTCCATAAGGCATCTGATTAAAATGACTTAACAAATCTTGGACCACTTGAATAACTTATAACTAAAGCAACAACCATTTAAACCCACTTGAGCTTCGTCATAATTCTCTGAATCTATGATCAAAATGGAATAAATTCTTAATCACTTTGAACTTGTCTGAATCAATCTCCAGAAAAATAAATCCACAGTTGAACCACTAATGGACTGATGGACTCTTGATCATGATAATTTGAGTCAAACTTTTCATGAATCACTACTTGATAACCTGATGAATTCCAATACGGAACAAATTGACCTTGAATACACATTTCCAGAGAAATAGCCACTGATGCAGGTAACTTGAAATAGAAGCAAGCTCTTGTTGGTTTGACCAAGATGAGGTCAAACTTCTATCTGATCATAACTGAATAACCACCCCTGACTCGAAGTTATGCCATTGTCCCTGATGACTCTGATCCCTATCCATGATGAGAAGTAAACCCTAATCTTGTCATATAGCTTGGGAAATTCATCTTTGTCTCAAAATTTGGTCACAAGAATGAGAACATATCCTTCCCTTATCTCTACTTGGAATCAAACATTTCGGCAGGAGCTTATAATCACCAATACACACCCATCCAATCATAATGACGTAATTTAGATGATCATGGCTTCATAAATGAAGGTTTTTTTATAGAAAAAAAAGTTAGGACAAATTTGGGGTATGACATATGCCCCTATCTAATTGTCTTCAACCTAAGGGAATGAACTGCTGCATGGCGTTCATTTTTAGGGTATAAGGCAATTAGATACAAGAAGACTCTGAAAATTGTCTGACACAAAAGTAAAGTGGAATGCAAGTATGAAGTAAAAGATAGAAAAAGGCGATGGCAGGTGTTACGGTGAGAATAAGATATCAAATTATTGATTAATTTGTATCAAAAATCTTGAATTCACAACCGGTCTTCGATTTATCCGAAGGAAAGGTTAAAGAAAGAAAAACCTAATTTGCATCGTAAACACAATGCGGGAAGATCTAGGGTTCGGGGGTTGGTTATACCTAGGGAAGGTGTTAGCATCCTAAGCATCTATAGTACTCTACATGAACCTCTTGTTTAATATGTGTTATTTGCTATCTATCTATTATATGGTATGCTAAAGGGTTGAAGGAGGCCTAACGGGTTAGTCCTAAGTATACTCGCCAAGAAATCGCATCTTGTGGTTACGTATCCTGGGTAGGGGATGGAATCAGAGTATTCGTAGTTCCTCTCAAAGAGGAAGAGGAACTTCTTGACTGTGGTTAAGGTTCTAGGGGAAAGTAAGTATTCATAGGGAAATACTTACGGGGAGTGCGGCGACTCCTATTCTACGTTAAAATTGAAAGATGGGTAGACAGGTTTCCATGGCGAGAAAAATGTGGAGTAAGGCGACTCCTATCCTAAGGCTAGGATAAGGGATAAAAGAGAATGTCCACGACGGGATGCTACCTGGAGTACGGCGACTCCAATCCTACGTTGCAAAAACGCTAACAGGAAGTTAGTTGTTAGTGAGCTCGCCAAGACATCGCATATTGTTCCTACATATTCTCATCGAGAAATCAGAGCATTCGTAGTTCCCCTCAAAGAGGAGTGAGGAACTTCTTGAATGTGGTCAAGGTTCCAGGGGGATGTAAGTGTTCATAGGGAGACACTTACATGGATTGCGACGACTCCTATTCTACGTTGATGATAAGATGAGTAAGTATCCATGGCGGGAACTTACGTGTAGTACGACAACTCCTATCCTAAGGCTAAGAATAAGGGTAATTGGGTGAATGTCCACGACGGGACGCTAAGTGTGAGTACGGAGACTCAGATCCTAAGGCTAGGATAAGGGTAGGATTTAAAATTTGAAGAATTGACATGGCTGTCAGTGGGAGTATCTTTCCTTCGGAATAGGTTTAGTAACGGAAAATTAAAACAAATACTTCAAAGATACATAATAGATAACAGTACGCGAATATGTAAAATCAAGCATTCAAAATAAAATAATACGATCTCAACCAGATGCATCAAGGATTAAAAGCGAAAAGGTCAAGTTAGTTAGACTCAGACCGGTGAATTCAATGATTAATTAATGGTAAAATGACAAGAATACCCAAATATTGGTTTTTGTTCTTATTATTATTATTATTTTATTTTTGATAAAAATGAAATTAATGGAAATTGAAGAGAATTTTAAATTATAAGCTAAATAAATTTAAGCTAACTTTTCTTTAAATTCTAAATTACTAAAATCTTAAAAAATCTAAATTAATATCAAAATTCAAAATTATTTGTTTTTATATTTTTTATATTTTTGTTTATTATTATTATTAATATTTTTTATTGTTATTCTTATTTTTTTTATTATTATAAAATATTTCTGAAAAAAAAAAGAAAATGGGTCAGGTCCAACGGACCCAACCCAGGTCAACACAAAACAAAAATTGGAGAGAGGGGAGAGGGTCTCCCAAAACCCTAATCTTCTTTCCCTCTTCTGCGGCGCCCCCAATCTTCTTCCCCCTCGTCGCTCTCTTCCCTCCTTCTCTCACTCTTTCTTCTCTCTTCCTTCCCGTCTCTTCTTCGTCCTCACTTCTTCTTTCTTCCTTCCTCTATTCTTAGGTTTTCTCCTTCTTTCCTCCTCGATTCATTTCTCTTTCTCTCCTCCGCCTATTCTTCTTTGCCTTCTCTCGATTCTCCCTCTTCCGTTTTCTTTCCTTCTGTAAACAAACAAACAAAATCAACGATTTAAACAGTTAATAGAACGAAAAGGCCACCTAAATGGAAGGCGATGACGGTGTTGCCGGCATTTGCGTCGCCGTCGAGGGTGGTGTTGCACTTGCGGTTTCCGGCGGCGTCGAAAGGAAAGATAAGTTTCCCAAACTTTTTCTCTTACTTTTTGTATATGCGATGGTGCTGTCTTTACAAATCTGCTGCTGTCATTTAAATAGGTCCTTGAGTGATTTGGAATCATTTTACAAATTGAATGCAAATTTCCACTTTTGATCAGACATGCTGGGTAAATGTTTTGGATAACTCTTGAATGCCTTTTGCCACTTTATGATTCGATTTGATTTTGTCTGATAGTATGATCATTTTGTTTTGGAAACAAAATTGAGCTGTTTTAAAATTTGATAATGTTGTTCATATTCTGTTCTTAGAAAGGTGATTTTGTCAAAAGAATTTCCATGTTCAATCTTGTTTTCTGACAAAGTATTGTTTTCAGGTTTTAGGCCTAATTTTAGCTCAACTTGGTCAAGAATTGCGGGTCCACCTGGATGAGCAATCCAAAAAAAGAGTTGTAATCGGAAATGTTTAATGGTTGGAATGCCTCAGTCAATGCTTTATCAATATTCTTTGAGACAATCCCAGGAAAATCTTTAAGAAGATGAAATGTTAGTCCAGCTTCACGAAGGTGACCGCCAATAGCTCCTTCGCCAACCAGAGCAATTGTTTTTGCAGTCCAAACCATCTCAAAGATAGGTTTCTCAATTTCTGGTACCGGGCCAGAACCAACAATAAGTGCAGCAGCTCCATCTCCTAATAATGCTTGTCCAACAAGACTTTCCAAATGAGTATCACTAGGTCCGCGAAATGTAACTGCAGTAACTTCCGAACAAATACTTTGTGTATGCAAATATAGTTTTCCTGTACTTCCGACTCTTAGAATTGTAGCTTTGATTTGAACTTTGTAAGCATATTCATATTGTACATCTTTTAGAAATTTGAATTTATTTTAAAAGAACTTTAATTTATCATGTGAAGCCTTTGTGCGTCCAATCTTAAAACGTGAAAAGAAGAAAAGAAAAGAAAACTCAGCGTTTGATGTAGCATCTTGGACTTTGTAGGTCTTGGTTGTGTTTTTGAACTTAAACTTGTATGCTTTCCAAATGTAATATTCATAATGACCTTAAGCATTTGAATTTTATGGCTTTGGGTTTTGGAAATAGCTCTTAGATATGGAAATTTGGCCATTAAAGAAAATGATGAAAGAAAACTAGGCCAAAGATTTGTTCATAAAAGAAAACTTAAGAATTTGTGCTTCATGCTGACAAGAGAATTCTTCATGACCAATTGAACCACTTGAATCCATAAACAAAGACTAATCATACCCTTTTGAACCCAAACAAAGAACTTGTCAATCTCAAACTTGGATTTTACTTAGAAGGTAACCTTGAATTTGTGGTTTAATCTTGTAGAGATCTTGAATTAAATAAACATTGGATCCCTTAAAGGAACTTTAAAATATTGACTTGAACCCAACCCAAAACTAAAGGATTAAATATATGGAAGAAATTCTATCAACATGCTAATTAATCAACATAACCTCCCCTGTTAGCCATAATGACTCATGTAAATCAAAGTTCCACCTACATGACCCTCTTGAATGATCTTGACCTCACCCTTTATGACTTATATTCCATGTAGACCGTAAGTATGAGCTTTGCCTATTTGGATGTACCTTGCCTCAGCGAGCTCGACTTAGTGGATGATTGGCCTGAGCTTTGAAACCTTAAATCTATTAATGATGGTCAACACTTATTTTAAGAGTAATGCATCCTAAACCTCTTGAATCATCACATTATAATCAGTCATGAAACACGGTCCAAATCAAAATGCATCAAAAGCCCAACAAGATCAAGTTTAAGATTGATGTACCACATCCTCAAGAATACTTTTAACCATAAGCAAATCACAGCTCATGTGGGACATGGCCATGTCATTCAATCCAGCCATCTTTATGGTTTTGTTCCAAGAACAACCCATGAGAAGTGAAGCCCAGATTAAGATTAACCGGTCATGCTCTACAGGGGACTAGAATATATACAAAGCCTTCATGACTTTTGAATTTCTACAGCAAATCTAACTTCACAAAACAAAGCAAACAAAACGGTTAAAATGGTTAGCTATGCATGGATAATTGACTTAGATGATATGCAAAGAGATCAATGAATCTAAGGGTAAAATTTGGGGTACAACAGTTGCCCCTATTTAAATATCTTCACCGGATGATGTGAGCGACGAAAGATTTTGCGAAATCATGGTGAAAGGTATTCAAATACAGATAACCAAAAATTTTGCCCTTAGATGCAGTGATATACGATGCTATGGACAAAACGAAACTAAATTACGAATGCTAACATGTTATGCATTCTAATATGATGAAAATGATGGAATGATAAATGCAAAATGCAGACGAAAATGAAAGCAAACAGGGAAAAACACAATGAGCAACCAACTCACTGGGGATGACAACACACTGGGGAACCAGACCAAACTGGGGAAATCTAAAGTGATGGACCAACAGGTTCAGGCATGACCAGTTGCCACTTTAGAAAGAAAGGCAAGAAAGAGATCCTCCATGGAGATGGTACCAGCAAGATGGCCTCCACTGGGGAAATATCCAGAGTAATTGCTCAACAGGTTCAAGCATGACCGATTGACACTCTAGGATAAAAGGTAAAATAGGATCCACATGGCAGTAGGATCATGCAAACAAAATGCTGGAGTCTTCAAACAAGAAACAACATCCGAGCTTCTGGAAATTCCTTAAACGAAGAGATCAAACAAGATCTTCAGGAACCATCAGGAAATATACAGGGTTACAACTCCTCTATATGCCAAAACAATTGGACTTTAATGGGGCAATACCCTGATAAGCTTCTCAAGAGAGACTGCCACTTATCATTGCAAAGGGACTTACACCATCAAAAACTGGATAAGCTTCTCAAAGAACGAGACTGCCACTTATCTGAAAAAGATAACAATGATAATCTTCTCGAGTGAGACTGCCACTTATCTGGGGACATGGATAAAAAATGATAAGCTTCTCCGGAGAGACTGCCACTTATCTAGAGAAAGTAATGGAAAACAAGCTTCTCGAGGGAGATGACCACTTGTTGCTAGGCATAATGAAATAGGATAAGCTTCTCAGGCTAGACTGCCATTTATCAATGAAAGTAAAATGGTAGTGATAAGCTTCTCGGGTGAGACTGCCACTTATCTGACAAAGGTAAGTGATGATAAGCTTCTCAGGCGAGACTGACACTTATCTGGTAGGCAATATGATAAACACGATAAGCTTCTCAAGAGGGACTGCCACTTATCCGGCGAGTAAAATAGGGATAAGCTTCTCTGATGAGACTGCCATTTATCTGGTAGGTAAAGCATGATAAGATTCTTAGGAGAGACCGCCACTTATTAGTAATAAGTAAATGTAAAAAGACTCTTCTTGATATATAGTGCAAAATAAATGCACGCTCCAGCTAGGTTCGGCGACCGATGGGAACCCAAGTTCAGTCTAGAATCGAGCTAGAAAGAAACTGTCAAACAAGACTCCACCCATTGAGGAAATGAACTCAAATTAGGATTTACCTTATCCATGTGTGGAAAAGATAACTGAAATAACCGTCATCCACGAGGGTTGAGCTCTGTGGGGAAACTAGCAACACTAGGTATTTTATGCCTAAGGTTGACAACTCTACTTGGAGAGAATGGAAAAACCCAGTTACTTGGTGGTAACCACAACCAAAGTATACGACAAAAGACAACAGGGATAGCAAGCAATGCAGATGCTAAATGTATATGTTATGTTTATGAGATGAAATGAATGTATGCCATGCTCATGCTTATGATGACAAAAAACAGATAAAAGGAGGAGTAAACGGGAGATGAAATAAACATCTTGACGAGGATACTGGGAAACCTCTACAAAGGTACATATCTATCAAGAGATAGAAAGTAAAATGGCGGAACCATAATCTCGCTTCAAAGTTCCAAATTCTCCAGGGAGAAGAAAAAATTCCACTTGGAAAAATGATATCATGACTTCACTTGAGGGATTGCCATCATGAATATGAATTTCTTATCAAAGAAGGCCTGTCCACTGGGGAGAGTCCTCTTAGTATTAGAGACTTTTGGGGGATAAAATAAATATTCACTTCGTCGGGGATTTATGGAGCTAAAGCAGCTTGCTGGAGAGAGTATAACAACTTCAGTGAGGAATAGAGATGACTCCACTGGGGAGCGGATCCTCGAGATATGTATCACTTGGAGGATACCGGGGAGATTCTCTGCATTCTTGAAAATCACTAGAGATTACAGGACCGGTCTAAAGAGTGTTGTCAGCTTATGTTTCGTTGGGGATTTTGCTGAACAATGGTTTAAAAATTGCTTCTGCAACATTAAGACTTTCTAGGGAATAATGATTTCCTTCAGATACTTCCACAAGTCAAAGCAACTTTATATTCTTTTTCAAGTGTTTTCAAAACAATTTTAGATTTTGAAAACTTTCCACCTTCAAAATTATTATTAACAAATAACATTTTGCATAACAAGAAATCAAAATAGAGATAGCATAAATGGAAAAAATTGAATAGCAAAAGGTTTAATTTTATTTAAGAATGGTAGCTTGCTAATGGCGAAGCTCCATGGAGTATTACAATTGAAGTTGGCAATAGGGAAAGGTTACATATCCAACAACACCTACTGACCCTAATAACTAAGACTACCCAAAATCCTACTTCTAACAAGAGTGGTTGGATTGGATTTGATATTCTACAATGATCGGCGTCATCTGATGCAGTTAAATGCCTTTGTCCCTTACTTTTTCCTGGATCTCCCTTTCGGGTTTTCAATCCACCAGGACGCTAATTTTTCCCTAAGCCGCCCTTTCGGGTTTTCAGCTTAGCGAGCTGTTATTATTAATTTTTATCTTTATCCCTTATTTTTTCCTGGATCTCCTTCATAGGTTATGATCCACCGGGATACCCATTGTTGCCTAAGTCGCCTTTCCAGGTTTTCGACTTAGCAGGTTCTTTTAGGCATAATATTTTCGGACTGCATCAAAGTTCACAAGACGTGCAAGCTCTTCACCATCCATTGTTGTGAGAATTAATGATCCTCCATAGAAGACTGTCTTTACAACAAATGGACCTTCATAGTTAGGTATCCATTTCCCACGCATGTCTTTGTGAACTGGTAAGATTTTCTTGAGTACAAGCTCTCCTTGACGGAATTCTTGGATTCAGACTTTCTTGTCAAATGCTCTGTTCATCTGTTTCTGGTACAACTGACCATGGCACATTACAGTCATGCGCTTCTCGTCGATGAGGTTCAGCTGGTCAAATCTGTCTTGGAACCATTCTGCTTCATCAAGCTTGGTTTCCATCAATACCCTCAAGGAAGGTATCTCTACTTCAATGGGGAGGACGACGTTCATTCCATACACCAATGAGAAAGGGGTTGCCCCTGTTGAAGTTCACACTAAAGTTTTGTATCCGTGCAAAGCAAATGGTAGCATTTCGTGCCAATCTTTGTATCGTCCATTCATTTTAGGACGGTAAGGAGAAGAATTGTGATGTGCAATCTTGAAGCTTTCACATAACTCCTTCATGTTTCTATTGTTCAAATTGGTCTCATTATATCTTATGATTCGGCTTGGAATTCTATAACGGCAGATAATTTCTTTCTTGATGAAGCGGGCAACCACCTGTTTGGTTACATTGGCATAAGAAGCAGCTTCGACCCATTTTGTGAAGTAGTCGATATCAACTAAGATGAATCGATGACCGTTGGAAGCTTTAGGCTCAATTTCCCCAATCATGTCGATGCCCCACATTGAGAAAGGCCACAGTGATGATAAAACATTCAACATCATTGGAGGCACGTGCACCTTGTCAGCATATATTTGGCACATGTGACATTTTCTGGCATATTGGATGCAATCAGATTCCATGGTTAACCAGTAATATCCAGCTCCCAAAATCTTCTTAGACATAACATAACGGTTGGCATGAGTTCCAAAGGTTCCCTCATGAATTTCTTGAAGTAACATGTTTGCTTCACGTCTGTCAACACATCTAAGCAGAACCATGTCGTAATTTCTTTTGTATAACACGTTATTGCTGAGGAAGAATTTGGATGCCGATCTTTTCAGAGTCTTCTTATCAAGATTAGTATCATTGGCTGGATACTCTTGCTTTAGCATATAATTCTTAATGTCGTGGAACCAAGGCTTGTCATCAGTTTCTTCTTCAACCATTTGACAATAGGCGGGCTCGGTCTTGTGTTCAATTTGAATGAGTGTAGCATCATTGACGAATATGACTTTCCACATTGAGGCTAGCATGGCTAAAGCATCGACGATATGATTTTCAGATCTCGGAACATGCTTAAAAGTGATCTCATCAAAGTATTCAATCATTTCAACAATGTAAGCTCTATATGGGATCAACTTCTCATCTCTGGTCTCCCATTCACCCTTGACTTGGTAGATTACCAAAGCTGAATCTCCACTCACTTCAAGAATTTTGATTCTGAGGTCAATAGTTGTTTCAAGGCCAAGAATGCATGCTTCATATTCGGCGATATTGTTTGTACATTCAAAATCTAACCTTGGTGTAAACGGGGTATAACCACCTTCTGAATTCATCAGAACAACGCCTATGCCATGATCACTGTAACTCGAAGAACCATTAAACATCATCTTCCAACGGGAACCCGGCTCAGGACCTTCATCAGGACCTGGATCTTCATAACCTTTCACTAATATAATGTCTTCGTTAGGAAAGTCAAACTTCAAAGGCTTGTAATCTTCAATCGGTTGGTCTGCAAGGTAATCTGACAAGACACTCCCCTTAATAGCTTTCTGAGTCACATACTGGATGTCGTATTTGGATAACAACATATACCAACAGGAAAGTCTTCCATTCTGAGCAGGCTTTTCAAAAATATACTTTATTGGATCCATTTTTGAGATCAATAAAGTAGTGTGATAGATCATGTATTGCCTGAGGCGCCTAGCAGCCCATGCTAGCGCACAACAAGTCTTTTCCAAAAGTGGATATTTGCTTTCACAATCAGTAAACTTCTTGCTAAAGTAGTAGATGACATGTTCTTTTCGTCTAGTCTCGTCATGTTGACCCAGTACGCAACCCATAGACTTCTCAAGAACAGTCAGATACATGAAGAATGGTCTCCCCGGAATAGGAGGAATCAAGATAGGAGGCTCTTGCAAATAACCCTTGATCTTCTCAAATGCTTTCTGACAATCAGAGTTCCAGTCAATAATCTGACCCTTGCAGAGTAACTTTAATATTGGCTCATAGGTAGCAGTCATATTGGAAATGAATCTGGAGATATAGTTCAGGCATCCAAGAAAACATCTGACTTGTGTTTCAGTTTGTGGAGCTGGCATGTCCTGAATGGCTCGGTCTTTATCAGGATCTACTTAGATTCCTCGCTGGCTGACGATAAATCCAAGTAACTTTCCAGATTTAACACCAAAAGTACACTTAGCAGGATTCAGTTTCAACTGGTATTTCTTGAGTCGTTCAAATAGTTTCAGCAAATGATCCAAATGTTCCTCTTCATTCTGGGATTTGGCAATCATATCATCAACGTACACCTCGATCTCTTTATGTATCATGTCATGAAAGAGAGCGATTGTCTCTCTTTGATATGTTTCCCCTGTGTTCTTCAAACCGAAGGGCATAACTTTGTAGCAATAGGTTCCCCAAGGAGTAATGAATGTAGTCTTTTCTCTGTCGACAGGGTCCATTTTGATCTGATTATAACCGGAGAAACCATCCATAAAAGAGAAAACTGCAAAACTGGCTGTACTATCCACAAGTGTATCAATATGCGGCAGCGGGAAATCGTATTTTGGGTTTGCTTTGTTCAAATCCCTGTAGTCCACACACATTCTGACTTTACCGTCCTTTTTAGGCATTGGTACAATGTTGGCTACCCATTCGGGGTACTTTGCAACTGTTAGAAAATCTGCATCAAGTTGTTTCTTAACCTCATCCTGAATCTTCAAAGCCATGTCAGGTCTAGTTCTTCGAAGTTTCTGCTTTACAGGTGGGCATTCTGGTTTAAGTGGCAACTTGTGAACAACGATATCAGTGTCTAAACCAGGCATATCTTGATACGACCATGCAAACACATCAACATATTCCTCTAGAAGCTTGACCAATCTCTGCTTGACATCAGCCCCAAGTGTTGTACCAATCTTGACCTCTTTCTTTTCTTCATCGGTGCCAAGATTAATTAGATCCACCTGTTCTTTATGCGGTTGAAGCTCAGTGTACTCATAGTCAACCAATTTTTCTAGTTTAGTGGGGACTTCGAAATCTTCCTCATCCTCATCTTCAGCTTGATAAATGGGTGAATCAAAGTCAGGAGTGAAAGAAGGGTAATTGGATTCAACATGGTTTGGGATAGTTCTGCATGTTGGAAGGATTATTTTATTAAATGCTCAAGGGAAAATGCAAGAGAAAGACATGTTTTTTTTCTACTTTTTGAAAAAAGATTGCCAACTTCTTTTAAAGGTAAAAGCAAAAAAACGATAAACGAAACAAACAAGAATTTAACAAAATGCATTTATTTGATAATCAATTGAAAGTGAAAAGGTGGCCCTACAAATAATCCAGTAGCCTTGGGCAAAGCTATGGAATTTTTGAAAACAACAATTAAAAAACGTTAAATTACTTTGACACGGGAAAAATCACGGGGATCTCTATTGCTTCCCAGTTGTTCAAAGCTGCATTGCACTTGAATACTAAGTTACTCAAGTCTTCATCTTCACTATCATCTTCAATAGCATTGACCTGGAAAACTCCGCTGACAAACACTTCTTGGATAATCTTCGGACGACCTTTGGTGGTTGTAGAAGCTCTATCATTAGTTGGTTTGTAACCCAACCCATGACGATTCATCTTGGTCTTGATATCTATGACTTCTCCCTAACCTTCAGGTATACCTCCTTCGATGGTTGATCAAGTGCTATTGAAAGATGCGAAAGATAAATTACTCTTGCCCACTGGTTCTTCAACTCTCAACAGGACAACATTGGCTATCTCAAGTGCTTGGAAAGAAGTTTCCAGAGCATCTTCATCGGCTTCTATGTAACGGAAAGAAGACAGATTGCTCACCATCATATCCTCTTCACCATGTATAATAACTAGCTTCTCATCAACCACAAACTTCATCTTCTAATGTAGAGTTGAAGTTACAACACCGGCAGTATGAATCCACGACCTTCCAAGTAAAAAACTGTGATTAGGATTGATGTCCAGTACTTGGAATGTGATGTTGAATACATGTGGTCCATTCAAGATCAGTAGCTCGACTTCTCCAATCACAGTTCTGCGGGAACCATCAAAAGCTGTGACTATCAACGAGGTAGGCTTCATTGCAGTCTCTTTATAAGCCAACTTGGTAAGAAATTTTTTAGGTAAAACATTCAGAGAAGAACCAGTATCCATGAGTACCCTTGCTAAATTATCCTCTTGACATTTCACATACACATGTAAGGCACGATTGTGATTCTGACCTTCCCTTGGTAACTCCTCATTGTTGAAGCTAAGGGTGTTACAGGCAGTAATATTGGCAATCACACTTTCAAATTAACCGGTAGTAATGTCTTGAGCAACATGAGCTTGAGCCAACAACTTCTATAATGCAGTTTTATGAGCATGTGAACTCATCAATAGATATAAGATTGAAATCTTAGAAGGAGTCTGGTGAAGCTGATCAATGACTTTGTAATCACTTTTTCTAATGATCCTTAGGAACTCGGCATCTTCATCGTTTGTAACTACTTCTTTCCCTTTGTCTTTGGCTGGCACAGTGGTAACAGTTTCTTTTGGTGGAGCCTTATTGAAACGGGGAGTGTAAATATGACCACTTCATGTCATCTTACTTTCCCCAGCTATATTAGTCACATATTCACTAGTACTCTTCAATTCTTCCCTCGGAATAACTTTTCCAGATTCTTTGTCAATCATGGCCACATCATTGAAATGGATTGGCCTTCTGAATGATCACCGGCTTCGGTTGATTAACTGCAAAAGTAACAACAGATTCTGGCATTTTGAACACAGACACTGCAGAACTTGATTTTGGAAAATTAAAAATAGGCATTTTAACGCTTGGCTCTGGCAAGTTGAAGACAGGCTCAATCACAACAACTTCATCCTTCTTCACTTTGCTAACCACTTGTAAGAAACCATCATTGATCTTTGAATATCATTCTGAACCAACATACAACCCTTGGCACTGACATCACAATTTGTACAATCATCATGGAAAACAGTTACTAAACCGGCTTCGAACAACTTTGAATGGAATATTTGGAGAGGAGTCTTAATCTGGGAAACATCGAGAATTTGGCTCTCGTTAGATACCTTGTCAATAGCATTAACAAACCCATGAGTAGGCAAAGGATTGCTGTTAAAGCTAGATTGAGGATCATCAAAAGATAGAACCTTCTTTTCCATTAATTCTCTTACAAGATGCTTGAGAGCATATCAGCTTTCTAGATCATGGCCAAATGCACCCTCATGAAATAAATAATGAGCGGTAGGATTGTAATTGGCTGGCAACGGATTAGGAGGTGGACCCAAATATCTTGTAGTTATCAGACCTTGTTGCACTAATGAAGGGTACAACTCGATATAGGTCATCGGAATGGGAGGACATGGCTCATACTGTCTCCTGTTTGGAACATTCTGGCGAGGTGCCTGATTCTTTGGTTGTTAATAGGCAGGAGCGTTGGGCGCTCGTTGATGATTAGATGGAGCTTGTGCAGGCTGATAACCAAGAGCTGGTTGATAAAGAGGAGGCTGATAAACGGGAGCCGGTTGCACAGGCTGATAAGTAGGATTTTGTTGATTAAAAGCAGGAGTAACAGCAGCTACATATGGTTGTTGAGCAAACTGAACAGGGTAACCTTGTTGTTGAACATATTTTTGCTGATGTTGCCAAGGTTGATTTTGTCTTCTGCTTGCAGCTACCGCATTAGTTTCACCCTCTTTTTTCTTGTGAGAAGTAAATGAAGGCTTTTTAGCATGATCTTTGTTAAAGCTTGAACTACCAACAATACTTGACATCTTTCCATTTTTCAGACCCAATTCTACCTTAACACCAACAACAACAATATTAGAGAAATTAGCAGTCACACTTCCAACCATTCTTTCGTAAAATTCAGAACGAACAATATCAAAGAACTAATCAGCTAGTTCTTTTTTGGTCAAAGGAGGTTCTACTTGCGAAGCGTTTCTCTCCATCTCTGAGCATACTCATTGAATGATTCAGAACTCTTCTGGGATATACTCAGTAGTTGTCTTTGATCAGGAGCCAGATCCATATTGTACTTGTAATGTTTGATAAAGGCATCAGATAGATCTTGGAAAATCTTAATGCGAGATTGATCCAGAGTTAAGTACCACTTCGACGAAGCACCCTTCAAACTGTCTTGGAAATAGTGTATCATCAGCTTGTCATTATCAACATGAGCAACCATTTTATGGTAATACATGATCAAGTGACTCTTTAGACATGTAGCTCCTTTATAACAGTCAAAGCTAGGGGTCTTGAACTTTGGAGGGATAACCAGACCAGATACGAGACACACTTCTCTGGCAGCATCACCAAAGATTTGATCTCCTTCCATCATTCTCAACCTCTTATCAATAACTTCTATGTTTTCTCAGAAATTCTCATGACGTTCATCTTCATCTTCTTTCATGTCAGGGATATCGTATACCGGTTGATGATCATTGAAGTAGGGTTGCACATGAGTATGAACGACAGCTGGCGCGAAAGTTGGAATCACCCGAGGAGCTTCAGAAACCAGAGGAACAACTTGTTAGACTTGTTGAACAATGGGAACTATAGTAGGTGCTGGCACAAAACCCAGTGGAAGACCATAAGGAGGTACACTTGTAGTAGTAACAGATGGTTGAGGATCCACAACAACATTGGTAATCTCAGAAACAACAGTGGGCTGAGTATCCATCCTTGCACGTATAACTTATAGCATCTCCATAATCAGCCCCACACTTCCCCGAAGGTCTTCTAGTTCATTGCTGACATGGTCAAGCTCTTGATTTTGTTCTGCCATCTTTTTACGAGCTCGAACTCTGGTGTTGTATTGGTGCAGAGGACTCAGGGTGAAAGAACTGAAGACGAGAGAATCGAAATAAGAAAACCGAATGGAAAATGCACATGCAAAGACATGAATGCAATGCAATGCAGTGGTTTCAAGGGTTTCAACAACAAGTTGCAAATATATTTAGGAAAACCGAAAAAGTTTTAGATTTTGAAGAATTTTTTTTTTTTGAATTTGCAAAGGACTGACAGTTGAATTCCTTGAAACCAGGAATGTCATGATGCTTGAATGGATGTACAAACACACATATATACAGGAAAATAAGCACATAAAAGTCCTAGGTTAGAGGGTCATGAGCATGGAGCCATGGTTTACCCATCCCGAAAGGTATGTACTAAGGGTTAATTGTACCTGCATAACAAGGGTTCTAAGCGGTGCCCAAAGTCATCAGTCCGTCTTTCGCATATTA
Organism: Lathyrus sativus; assembly: GCA_963859935.3. Lineage (NCBI taxonomy): Eukaryota > Viridiplantae > Streptophyta > Magnoliopsida > Fabales > Fabaceae > Lathyrus > Lathyrus sativus. The sequence continues at coordinate 260,432,905 of OZ012737.1, read as the reverse complement.
TCAATTTCCTGAATAACTCGGTGGTTAATAATATTCTCAAGAGAACCTCTTTTGAGTGTAGTATCACGTATCAACTATTTTGGGACTACTCCCTCATAGTCATCGCACTACGTCCTAAGAAAGGCCAAAGTTGTGTTAAGGGTAACTAAAGGTCCCCAGTTCACAAGCTCCTAGGTCGAAAATAGTAAGTGTTTTCAGGAATAGTCGTTCAAAAATACCAATTTTCAAAAGAGCCTCAACTGAGCGGTGATCCTTAAGTCAGCTTGGTCGCGACTCACTCCCTATAAGCCTCGTCGAATATATCGCCTTCCTATCATAATTGCACTCAAGTCCGGGTGTAGGACTTATCTCACAACAATATATAACCCAAGCAGGTACAGTCATATAAATATTTACAGATACAAACAGATAATATAGCAAATAACATAAACAAACAAGTTAGGGGTAACCCTCGAAAGTGGGATACTTCCCTAGTGAAGTCGCCATCTTCTGTTGCGGTGAGAATAGGATATCAAATTATTGATTAATTTGAATCACAAATATTGAATTCACAACGGGTCTTTGATTTATCCGAAGGAAAGGTTAAAGAGAGAAAAACCTAATTTGCATCATAAACACAATGCGAGGAGATCTAGGGTTCGGGGGTTGGTTATACCTAGGGAAGGTGTTAGCATCCTAAGCATCTGTAGTACTCTACAGGAACCTCTTGTTTAATATGTGTTATTTGCTATCTATCTGTTATATGGTATGCTAAAGGGTTGAAGGAGGCCTAAAGGGTTAGTCCTAAGTATACTCGACAAGAAATTGCATCTTGTGCCTACGTATCCTAGGTAGGGGATGGAATCAGAGTATTCGTAGTTCCCCTCAAAGAGGAAGAGGAACTTCTTGATTGTGGTCAAGGTTCTAGGAGAAAGTAAGTATTCATAGGAAAGTACTTACGGGGAGTGCGGTGACTCCTATTCTATGTTGAAACTGAAAGATGGGTAGACAGGTCTCCATGGCGGGAAATATGTGGAGTAAGGCGACTCCTATCCTAAGGCTAGGATAAGGGATAAAAGAGAATGTCCACAGTGGGACGTTACCTAGAGTACGGCGACTCCAATCCTACGTTGCAAAAATGCTAACAGGAAGTCAGTTATTAGTGAGCTCGCCAAGACATCGCATCTTGTGCCTACGTATTCTCATCGAGAAATCAAAGCATTCGTAGTTCCCCTCAAAGAGAAGTGAGGAACTTCTTGACTGTGGTCAAGGTTCTAGGGGGATGTAAGTGTTCATAGGGAGACACTTACATGGAGTGCGGCGACTCCTATTAATCTACGTTGATGATAAGATGAGTAAGTATCCACGGCGGGAACTTACTTGGAGTACGACGACTCCTATCCTAAGGCTAGGAATAAGGGTAAGGGTAGGATTTAGAATTTGAAGAATTGATATGGTAGTCAGTGGGAGTATCTTTCCTTCGAAATAGGTTTAATAACGGAAAATTAAAACAAATACTTCAAATGATACATAATAGATAACAGTACGCGAATATGTAAAATCAAGCATTCAAAATAAAATAATACGATCTCGACCAGATGCATCAAGGGTTAAAAACTAAAAGGTCAAGTTAGTTAGACTCAGACCGGTGAATTCAACGATTAACTAATGGTAAAATGAAAAGAATACCCAAATATTGGTTTTTGTTCTTATTATTATTATTATTTTATTTTTGCTAAAAATAAAATTAATGGAAATTGAAGAGAATTTTAAATTATAAGCTAAATAAATTTAAGCTAAATTTTCTTTAAATTCTAAATTACTAAAATCTTAAAAAATCTAAATTAATATCAAAATTCAAAATTACTTTTTGTATATGCGATGGTGCTGTCTTTACGAATCTGCTGTTGTCATTTAAATAGGTCTTTGAGTGATTTGGAATCATTTAAAAAATTGAATGAAAACTTCCATTTTTGATCAGACATGTTGGGTGAATGTTTTGGATAACTCTTGAATGCCTTTTGCCACTTTATGATTCGATTTGATTTTGTCTGATAGTAAGATCATTTTGATTTGGAAACAAAATTGAGCTGTTTTGGAAATTTGATAATGTTGTTCATATTCTGTTCTTAGAAAGGTGGTTCTATCAAAAGACTTTCCATGTTCAATCTTGTTTTCTGACAAAGTATTGTTTTTAGGTTTTAGGCCTAATTTTAGCTCAACTTGGTCAAGAATTGCGGGTCCACATGGATGAGCAATTAAAAAAAATGAGTTGTAACCCGAAATGTTTAATGGTTTGAATGCCTCAATCAATGCTTTATCAATATTCTTTGAGACAATCCCAGGAACATCTTTAAGAAGATGAAATGTTAGTCCAGCTTCACAAAGGTGACCGTCAATAGCTCCTTTGTTAACCAGAGCAATTGTTTGTGCAGTCCAAACCATCTCAAAGATAGGTTTCTCAATTTCTGGTACCGAGTCAGAACTAACAATAAGTGCAGCAGCTCCATCTCCGAATAATGCTTGTCCAACAAGACTGTCTAAATGAGCATCACTAGGTTTGCGAAATGTAACCGCAGTAACATCCGAACAAATACTTTGTGTATGAAAATATAGTTTTCCTGTACTTCCGACTCTTAGAATTGTAGCTTTGATTTGAACTTTGTAAGCATACTTGTAATGCCCCGATTCTGAATTCCCATTTTTATTGAGTCCTTATTTGATTTATTTAAGTAATTATTTTATTTATGTGGAATTTGTGTGATAATATGTTATGTTTACATATTGAGCTATTTTTGCCGACTTTGAGAGTTTCGGGTAAAAATAGGTTGGAGGGTATTTTGGGCATTAGTGATAATATTAAGTGGATATTTTGTGAGAATTAATTTGATAAGCGTGTGGAAAGAATTTGGGAGGAAAGAAAATAGAATATGTGATATAGAGAGAAAAGAGAAAGATAGAAACATTAAGAAGAAAACAAGAGAAAGAAAAGAGGAGGAGAGAAAAGAAGAGAAAGGAGAACAAAACCTAGAATCATCAAGAATCAACCTTAGCTTGCGATTAATCAGGTAAGGGTGAGAAGTTTTATCATCTTGATAATGTATGTAATCATGTATGTGCTAGATTGGATTTGTTGGATTGTATTCTATGTTTCCATTTCTTGGTCGGAAGTTGGTTTAATCGGTAGAAACTGAGTTTTATCGGTTAGGATTTGGAATAGATGGTGTATTTTAGTCGGGTGATCAGTGGGCTATGCTACTGGGACTGATTTGGATTTAATCGGTCGATTTTTGAGGTTTTGGTAATTGTGTAGCAGTTCGGGTTTTCTGGTTTCGCAGGTTTGCCAGCATTCGCCAGGCGAAGCCCAGCGAGTGGGCAGCGAACCTATGGCAGTGTCCAAGATCAGCCTTCGCTGGCAAGTTCGCCAGGCGAAGGTGGTAGCGAGGGGTTCGCCAGGCGAATCCCAGCGAACGTGGCAGCGAATCTATGGTAGTAGCTTCTGTTTGGCTTCGCCAGCGAGTTCTCCAGGTGAAGGTTAGCGAACTTGACAGCATGTTTTCTTTTCTTGTGTTTCCTATCCATGGGTTGGTTGTGTGGTTTTATTGTGATCACTCCTTATCTGAGATGACTAATTATATGCTGTTATGTGTGCTGTGGGTAGCCGTATGGCGTGAATCCTAGTTTGTGATTTGTGAAGTGTGAAATGTGGCCGTTTGGCAATTTTGTGCATTTACTTGAATTGAATAGAAATGCATAGCGAGATTGATTGTGAACGTGAACCATGTATGAAAATTGGTTTGAATGAATGATGAATATATATATATATGCTTTGTGATACATATATTTTGAATGCATAATGAATATATGCGATGAATGTGATGAATGCATGAGTATGTTTGTAAACATGTATGCATTTCAAGAGTGTCATGAGTCATGTTGCATGTGGAGCATCATGGTATGCATTCTTGTGTCGATTGATTCCTCGGTGAATCTGCAGAACCTCGTGTGCCCTTGTGGGGTGTGAGCGATGGTTACTTATTGATTCCTCAGTGAATCTGCAGAACCTCATGTGCCCTTGTGGGGTGTGAGCCATGGTTATTTATTGATCCCTCGGTGGATTTGCAGAACCTCGTATGTTGCGATGGTTATATTTGATTCCGCGTAGAATCTGCAGAACCTCGTGTGCCCTTGTGGGGTGTGAGCGATGGTTATTTTGGTTCTTCAATTGAACATGCTGAAATGAGTCGGTATCACATTTGCATCTGCATAGAGTCGTGTGTCGGTCTCTATGAGTTGCATGTTGACATCTGTGCATGGTGTATGGTAAATAAACATGAATGTAGATGTTTATGTAAATTGTTGATAATTGGCATGAATGGAAGGCTTGAAGATACATGTATGTATGAGTATATATGTATATATGTGTGTGTGTTTATGAATTGATATAAACATTGTTGATGCATATTGTACATACTTGGTGCTCTATTTGTAAATAATTAATTGTGAATACATTGCGATGTACGGTGTAGTGAGATGAGTTGCGGTGAGAACGCGAAAGACGTTATTGGATGTTATGTGTGTGTGTATATATATATATATATATATATATATATATATATATATATATATATATATATATATATATATATATATATATATATATATATATATATATATATATGTTTATATGCATTATGTATTATGATATTGTTTCCCACCCTTCTGCTGTTTTATAATGCTCTATGAGGCATTACAGATTAGATTGCTGGAGTTTTTGTGAAGCGTGACTTCATTCCTTTTTGGTCAGTCGGCTCTGATATGTAGCACCGGGTAGTTAGGAATTATTTTGATTCTTTTGTGATACATCCGCGTATGTATCTGCTGATGAATGTTATGTAAACATGCTGGTTGAATATTGTATATATTGATGATGTTGTAAATCAACTTGAATGATGTATATGTATGTGATTACATGTTTTGGAGGTTATGGAATATTTAGATGTTTCCACCCATGTTCTAAATATTTTCCTTGTGGGTGTTACCCCGTTGTTGCATATCTGTTGAGCAGGTGTTGTAAAAGTTGAATTTTTGGTATAATGTGATATGCCTCTTTTATACCGTGATGGTAATTATACTCTAATGATATATTGATTACGTGCCTAAATGATTATTTGTATTATTTGGGGGTATAGAAAGGGGGTGTTACAATACTCATATTGTACATCTTTTAGAAATTTGAGTTTCTTTTAAAAGAACTTGAATTTATCATGTGAAGCCTTTATGAGTCCAATCTTAAAACATGAAAAGAAGAAAAGAAAAAACTCAGCGTTTGATATAGCATCTTGGACTTTGTAGGTCTTGGTTGTGTTTTTGAACTTAAACTTGTATTCTTTCCAAATGTAATCATCATAATGGCCTTAAGCATTTGAATTTTATGGCCTTGGGTTTTGGAAATAGCTCTTAGATATGGAAATTTGGCCATTAAAGAAAATGATGAAAGAAAACTAGGCCAAAGATTTGTTCATAGAAGAAAACTTAAGAATTTGTTCTTCATGCTGACAAGAGAATTCTTCATGACCAATTGAACCACTTGAATCCATAAACAAGGCTAATCATACCCTCTTGAACCCAAACAAAGAACTTGTCAATCTCAAAAATGGATTTTATTTAGAAGGTAACCTTGAATTTGTATTTTAACCTTGTAGAGATGTTGAATGAAATAAACATTGGATCTCTTGAATGAACATTAACATATTGACTTGAACCTAACCCAAAACTAAAGGATTAAATATATTGAAGAAATTCTATCAACATGCTAATTAATCAACATAACCTCCCCTGTTAGCCATAATGACTCATGTAAATCAAAATTCAACCTACATGACCCTCTTGAATGATCTTGACCTCACCCTTTATGACTTATATTCCATGTAGACTATAAGTATGAGCTTTGCCTATTTGGATGTACCTTGCCTCAGGAGCTCGACTTAGTGGATGATGGGCCTGAGCTTTGAAACCATAAATCTATTAATGACGGTCAACACTTATTTGAAGAGTAATGCATTTGAAACCTCTTGAAGCATCACATTATAATCAGTCATGAAACACGGTCCAAATCAAAATGCATCAAAAGCCCAACAAGATCAAGTTTAATATTGATGTACCACATCCTCAAGAATACTTTTAACCATAAGCAAATCACAGCTCATGTGGGACATGGCCATGTCATTCAATCCAGCTATCTTTATGGTTTTGTTCCAAGAACAACCCATGAGAAGTGAAGCCCAGATCAAGATTAACCGGTCATGCTCTACAGGGGACTAGAATATATACAAAGCCTTCATGACTTTTGAATTTCTACAGCAAATCTAACTTCACAAAACAAAACAAACAAAACGGTTAAAATGGTTAGCTATGCATGGATAATTGACTTAGATGATATGCAAAGAGATCAATGAATCTAAGGGTAAAATTTGGGGTACAACAGCAGGGTACAAAATAAGCAAGATAACTTGAGATTCTCTGGGTGGTCGAAGGAGCACCTTATGGGCTAAGGCTCTTCGCGATACCGAAGCAGTATCTCTAAACACACTTGAGATTCTTCGGGTGGTCAAAGCAGTACTGTTGCACCCCAAAATTTGACCAACTACTTATCGCAATTTGGCTCATGTTTCGACTCATTTCATTTTGCATTTTGCATACCGCGTACATTGCATTTTTTTCAGTCAGATTGACTTTATCGGGATTACAACCCTCTGATCACGTTTCAAACAGTTTCATACCCGTTCGAATACAGGGAGTTATTTTGAGAATTGGTGCCCGTCCCGGTGTTTTCAGCTCTCGCTGTTGTTTTTGAGGACATCTCGGTGTCCGGTTTTTACCGTCTATTTCGATATGTTCACATATTTGTTTTCTAATCAGTTTAATCGACTTTATGGCATTTTTTGATTTTCCCCTTTATTTTCTAGAATTTTAAATGAATTTTAATTGTTTTTCTAGGATATTAATTCTTTTAAATAGATTTTAATAGCTTTTTAGAGGTTTATTTTCTATTAATAGATAATTCTTTAAATAGTTTTAATAAGATAATTGGTTCTAGATATTAAGTAGATTTGTTTAAATGATATTTAATAGGATAATTCTTTTACTAGGATTTTTTAAAATAGGTTTAATAGATCTTTTTCTATTTTTAATAAGGTTAGGAATTAATAGAGTTGATTAGAGTTTAATTTCTCTTAGGATTAATTCATAGAGATTAATTAGAGTTTAATCATTTTTTTAATTAGGATTAATTAGGAGAATTGATTAGTGTTTTTTAATTACTTAGCATTAATTTTTGTTTTAGAGTTAACTGAGTTTTAATGGAGTTTTAATCATCATTAGCATATTTGATTGTGTTAGGTTAATTAGTGTTAATGATTTTAATTGATTCTTAGTGTATTAGTGTTCATTAATTCAGAATTAATCCCAGTTCGTGGGCCACGTGTCTAAGTTTGGAGGCCCACAGTCCAGTACGCTGCCACTTGTCCTATAAACAAAGCCTCCACGCGTGCACTTTCTCTCCCCGCCAACTCACTCCACAAACCCCACTTGTCTCTCTCTCTCTCTCTCTCTCTCTCTCTCTCTCCGCATGGCCCCCACATGGCTTCACCTCATCCATCTCAGCCATGCGTGTTGACACGTGTCCTCCGTCTTCCTCCCTTCACCGGCCGACCATGCAACCACCGCCGGAGCCACCCTAACCATCACCGGTAACTGAAACCGTCACCGGTAACAGCAAAACCTCGCCGAAAAATTCATCTTACCCACCGTTAAATCCAACAACTCGCCGGAAAATGAATATCCACTGGAAAATTCAACGGATCCATCATCTCCATTCAGAAATTTTCCAGAAAACTGATAGACATTCATGCATTTTCCAGATTTCCTCCATCAATCTTCATCGCATGTTCGTCCGTTTCCAAGAACTCCACCAGAAATTCATCAACCTTCAATCAATTTCCATGAATCCGTTCAAGATCTTGATCCTCGTTTTTCCAGATCTCTGCACGCATTCACCGTTCATAATCGTTTTTCCAGTTTTTTCCAGATTCATCAAGATCTTCAACTCAAGAATTTGCAACCATATTCGTCATGTTCTTCGTGGTTCTCCGGGAAGTTCATGCGTTCATCGTGATCTTCACCTATATTCATCATCCATTCTTGGTATTCATCATCACCTTCGTAATAGTTTCCAGAAGTTCTTCGCAAGATCCTTCAACCACTCTATCAAGATCTCATCACGAATTCACCGATATGTTCGTCAACGATCTTCTTCATCATCTGCCGTCCAGAAACTTCAAGATCCTCAACGAGCCTTCATCATCTTCCTCTCGTTCAAGGCATTCTCCAGCAGCAATCTACAGATCTTCAACAACCAATTGTTCATCAAGGTTTTTTCTTCAAGATCTTCGAAGATCTTCATCTTCCTCATCTCGTTCTCCAGAAAAGATTAAGATCTACAGATCTTCAACAATGGAGTTCCAATGTTTGACTGAATCCTTTCATCAAGAGGAAAGGTGGAACGGAGTCAGTCGAAGAATGAAAGAGGAGGTTTGGATTCCTGAGTTTGATTTAAGACTTGAGGGAGGTGATGAGAGGTTGAGACGGATATGGTGGGAGCATCAGCGGCGGCGGCTATGGTGACGAAGCTGAAACTAGGTTTTCAGAAGGAAATTGGGGAAGGAGAGGAAACCCTCGTGGGTAATGGGCTTGGTTTAGCCCAATTCACGTTGCTGATCCATACACCCAACGTTTTCTGTTCACACCCCCGTCCCCCCCTTTTTTTTTCTTTTTTGGTTGAGGAAGTTTTTGATGGGCCTGAACCCAATTCATCTTTTCTGAGCACACCCCAATTCCTGCGCACCCCCCCCTGGGTCCTTGGTTTTTTTATTTTTCTGAGTGTATTATGGGCTCGAAGCCCAATTCTGTTTTTTTTTGCCTTACGCCCTATTGTGCTGATGTACCCCCTCCCCTTTGCAATTTAATTCTTCTCTTGTATTGGGCATGTGATTGTAATAAGTGTAGATTTTATTTTCCTAAACACTGGAGATATAAGGAGTTAGTCCCTCGTTAGCCACTTCGAGCCGAGAAGTAGGAGTTTCTTTCGGACTTTTAAACCCTCTCATCTTAACCCGGGGCAGGGTAGTCGTCAGTTAGCTTGACCGAGCGTTCAAGTCTTATAGAGGAGTGTTGCCTTTCGAGGACCAATCACAGTTTATTCCTCTCAAGAGGTCGTACCAAGTCAACCGCAGTGGTTAAACCTCGCTAATCAGGAGTGAGACGGTTATACCCCTTTCAAAGCAAGCAAGACAACCAGTGTCACACGACTTGTTCCAAGCAAAAAAAAAACAGAGAGCCCGCTAAGTAAAAAGAAAAGAAAAGCTGGAAAGCAAATACATAGGCAAAAACCAGGGCATCCCGCTGGACTTCAAAAGAAATCAAAAAGAACTCACAAGAGTCAGTCCAGGAAAAAATTAGGGAATCAAAAGAATAAAATGAAAGGATCTCAACAGAAAAATCCTCAAACAAGGACAAAGTCGTGTAGATACAGACAACGAAAACGAAAGAGGAGTAACTGTCACTCCGAAAACCTGGCGAGTTCCTTAACCATTGTTCCTAACATTCCTCGTAGAGGCGAGCGCTCGTGCTAGGTTAACTGAACATTAGGATCGGAGATCATCACGTAGAAGGGGTGGGTACGAATCATGACTTGAGCCCAATATCCTTTGTTTCACGAACCGTGAACCCGACCACGATACAACCCTTAAAAGACCTAATTGAGGCAGGGTTTATTCTGAAAGCGCATTACGATAAGGTTGAGTAACCTGACTCCTACATGATTTGCTAATCATATCCTTATTGTATTTTTCACTGATCAAATTAGCACTACATTTGAACTCTTTGGTTCATTCGTCACTCACTATCATGACACGTAAATGAGTGACAACACTTTTTTCAAAATCTGCATGAACACTGCATTAAAATTACCGTTCGTGAATAGACAATTTTAATTGCAGGTCAGTGATTGACATGGAGGAAATTCCAACAGGGAATAATCAATCAAGACTGAATCATTCAACAGTCTGGATCAGAATGGGGTATGCTGTGAAACCCTGTGAATTTGGGGCATTGACTTCCAGTGAGTTTGTAATCAGTCAGTCTGAGGACAAGTCCCGAAGTATCGGTTGATTATGGGACAGATTATTCAAGAAGCAGTTGATCAGAAGTGAATCTTCTCGAGACCCAATCAGGGGCAGTTATCCAGAACTCCTGTGATTTGAGGGCAGATCCCTCCAGTGTTCAATCAGGGCAGGTTAAGTCGCTCAATGCTTGTTCAGGGGCAAGCTACTTCAGAAGTATATTGAAACCAACCATGCTAAGAGTTGGTTAGCTGAGGATGAATCCTTCCGTTGCACAGATACCGGGGCAAGCCATCTCGAGGTCGCCTCGTGGCAAGCTGCTTTCTGTTCAGAATGAATTTTCCCAAGAGTCGGATTGGGGCAAGTTGAATTGCACTGGGGTAAGTTGTTCATATGAGTTTGCTCACCCCATCAAGAGTTTAGTGCCGGGGAATCATGTCATTACCCTACCAAAAAACCTGAACCTCCTGAAAAGGCCTTGCTGCCATTGGACTGTTGTCCTACAGCCTAAACTTGTTACTTACCGTGTAAGCAAAGTCATTTCCAAAGCCCAGTTCCCGCCTGGCAAACCTCCAAAGCCCAGTCCTCGTCAAGAAAACTGGTAACCAGTTCTCGCCTGGTCCACCTTTCTTAGAATACCAGTTCTCGTCTGGTGTGTGTCAGCTTTTAAACCAGTTCCCGTCTGGTCGCCTTTTCCTTGACCCACTATTTAACCAGTTCTCGTCTGGCTAACACAGCTTCAAAGTCCAGTTCTCGTCTGGCAAACCAGCAATCAGTTCCCGTCTGATATCCAAAACCGAGAAGTCAGTTCTCGTCTGACAACTTAAACCTTTTTGCCACCAGTTCTCGTCTGGTAGTCTACCCTCGAATGCTAGTTCTCGTCTAGTATGTCCCCTTCAAATCCACTTTTGTTGGTAACCAAAAATAAATCCCTATCACCATAAACCTATCCCTAAACTAGAAAAAGCCTAATTGTACCTGGCCCGATATTCCCGGTGACATGTGCTATCACGTTCCCTGGCACGAGGCTCGAATGGTCTCGGTTCTCCATGATTGGTGTTCTACATTCCCTTATGGGGTGATGTTGTTAAATCAGGAAATTTTCTTCAGCAGAGATGTACAGTTAAGATTGACTCTCCTCAGCTGTTTGAGGTTGAAGCAAGTTGAGATTGCACTTTTTCTTTATCAGAGTAGGGTCAAGATTATCCTCAGCAGGGCGAGATTGATATCCCCGGCAGAGTATAGCCATCCCCGGCAGATTGATTGTGCATTCCCAACGGTTTAGGATCGAAGTTTTCCCTGCCAAGCGGATTAGGGTTTATTTCCGCAGCACTGAGTCAATGTGCAGTTTTCTCATGAAAGACTATTCGCCAGTGTGCAGCTTCCGATGATCTAGACTGAAGTCTCCAGCGGAATTGAAATTCCCCACAGAGTCGTATCCTCCCCGGTAGGTAGGATTTATTCCAGCGACGGTTACCCATCCCCAACCGAGTTTGTAGTTCCCCCAAGAGAGTCGAGTCCTTGGAAGCCGTTGAGGCCATCATTGGTTTTCCCCAGTAGAGTGTTGAATAGCTGAGGCTGTTTTTCCCCATCGGAGTCGTTATCTCCCAGAAAGTTTTGCCGCGAAGGCTGTGCGGTTTATTTCTGCGACTGATATCGTTTCCTCAGCAGTTTGTGGTTTGAATACCCAGTTGAGCGAGTCCAAGTTCTCGGAGAACTTTGTTCCCCTGCAGCAGTAGTCTGAAGTTCAGTTCCCCAGGCGGAGTCCAATTGAGATTGGTGTGACTTCTTCTCCTCGGCAGGATGACTCCTCCTCTCCACTAGAGTGGTTATTTCCCCTTGACAGGAGGATTTTCCCTTCAACATTTATTTTGCTGATGGGGTCATAGCATTTTGCATGATTGCATAGCATTTACCCTAAAAACGCGTAGCATTTCCACTGTGTGAAGCATTACGCCATTGTCAAAGCATATGCATATGAAACATGAGCTAGGGCGTTACCGTTCTTGTTTTGCAGGTGTTCCTCCGTAGGATGGTTTGATCAAGATGATTCTTGAATTCCCTAGTGAAGTCGTTTGCTCGAGATGATTCTTAAAATCCCCAGTGAAGTTGCAAGAGTTGGTTGCTCAAGTTGATGCTTAGAGTCCCCGACAGAGTATTTGCTCAGGATGATTCCTGAAATCTCCAGTAGAGTTATTGGTTCAGGATGATTCTTGAAGTCCCCGACGAAATTATTTGTCCAAGATGATTCTTGTAGTCCTCAGTAGAGTTGATTCATCCAGAATGATTTCTGGATCCCCGAAGCAGAGTTACTTGATAGTTCTCCAAAATCCCCAGCGGAGATGTGTCATCCCCAGCATGTTTTCAATAGAGAAGTTGAAATTTCCTTGAAGACTTGATGATTGAAGTCTGGCAGCGGTGCTAAAACCCCTGACTTACTGATGAAGTCCAACTGCAATGTCGAAGCAGTTATCTCAGCTGACGCAGAGTGCCTGACGGAAAAAGATGTATATCCTTATAGGTCAGTGATTGATTAAGGAATCCATTTGAAGACTTACTGATGAAGTCCAACTGTGATGTCGAAGCAGTTCTCCCAGCTGATGCGGAGTGCCTGATGGAAGAAGTTTAGATATCCTTATTTGGTTCATGATTGACCGAGGATTCTATTCCTGACTTACTGACGAAGTTCGGATGACGCCCGAAAATTTCTTTGAATGCCCGATGGCATGATTAACCTGATTCTTAAGAAATTCCTAAATGACCTGATGAGTCCCGAGGAATCCTTCTGCCGGAGTGCCGCAGAGTGCCTGACGGTAATATCAACTATGTATCGCCGGTTACCGAGTGACCAGTGATCCCTTGATGATTTGAGGACGAAGAGCTACAGCAAAATCAGATGATCATCCTGACGGAGATTTGAGATTAAACCATTCACCAATTACTGTGTGACCAATTCCCCAGCAGAGTTGTCGTGCAACTGTCATGCTCAGTTTGAAGACGTGCCTACCAATCAAAGTATTGTTTACTTGTGCGGTGGCAGATCGCCTGTTGCCGCGTAACCAGTGACCCCTCGATGATTTGAGGACACCATGATATCAGATAAATCAGAGAATCATCTTGACGGAGGTTCAGATCAGTATTTCTCCAGCTAGTTGCCGTGCAACTATGATTTCAGTTTCCGAAATATTTGTTCCCATCATAGTACCGTGTACTTGTACAGTTGACAAATTTCTGGGTTCTCTTTTGTATTCAACCGTCTTCTACCTTTGAATGTTTGAAAGTCGTTCGCTTCTCAACCCTTCAGGTCCAAGCCGTTTGAATAGGGGCAGCTGTTGCACCCCAAAATTTGACCAACTACTTATCGCAATTTGGCTCATGTTTCGACTCATTTCATTTTGCATTTTACATACCGCGTACATTGCATTTTTTTCCAGTCAGATTGACTTTATCGGGATTACAGCCCTCTGATCACGTTTCAGACAGTTTCATACCCGTTCGAATACGGGGAGTTATTTTGAGAATTGGTGCCCGTCCCGGTGTTTTCAGCTCTCGCTGTTGTTTTTGAGGACATCTCGGTGTCCGGTTTTTACCGTTTATTTCATATGTTCGTGTATTTGTTTTCTAATCGGCTTTATGGCATTTTTAGATTTTCCCCTTTATTTTCTAGAATTTTAAATGAATTTTAATTGTTTTTCTAGGATATTAATTCTTTTAAATAGATTTTAATAGCTTTTTAGAGGTTTATTTTCTATTAATAGATAATTCTTTAAATATTTTTAATAAGATAATTGGTTCTAGATATTAAGTATATTTTTTTAAATGATTTTTAATAGGATAATTCTTTTACTAGGATTTTTTAAAATAGGTTTAATAGATCTTTTTCTATTTTTAATAGGGTTAGGAATTAATAGAGTTGATTAGAGTTTAATTTCTTTTAGGATTAATTCATAGAGATTAATTAGAGTTTAATCATTTTTTTTTAATTAGGATTAATTAGGAGAATTGATTAGTGTTTTTTAATTACTTAGCATTAATTTTCGTTTTAGAGTTAACTGAGTTTTAATGGAGTTTTAATCATCATTAGCATATTTGATTGTGTTAGGTTAATTAGTGTTAATGATTTTAATTGAGTCTTAGTGTATTAGTGTTCATTAATTCAGAATTAATCCCAATTCGTGGGCCACGTGTCTAAGTTTGGAGGCCCACAGTCCAGTACGCTGCCACTTGTCCTATAAAGAAAGCCTCCACGCGTGAACTTTCTCTCCCAGCCAACTCACTCCACAGACCCCACTTCTCTCTCTCTCTCTCTCTCTCTCTCTCTCTCTCTCTCTCTCTCTCTCTCTCTCTCTCTCTCTCTCTCTCTCTCTCTCTCTCTCTCTCTCTCCGCATGGCTCCCACGTGGCTTCACCTCATCCCTCTCAGCCATGCGTGTTGACACGCGTCCTCCGTCTTCCTCCCTTCACCGGCCGACCATGCAACCGCCGCCGGAGCCACCCTAACCATCACCGGTAACTGAAACCGTCACCGGTAACTGCAAAATCTCGCCGGAAAATTCATCTTACCCACCGTTAACTCCAACAACTCGCCGGGAAATGAATATCCACCGGAAAATTCAACGGATCCATCATCTCCATTAAGAAATTTTCCAGAAAACTGATAGACATTCATGCATTTTCCAGATTTCCTCCATCAATCTTCATTGCATGTTCGTCCGTTTCCAAGAACTCCACCAGAAATTCATCAACCTTCAATCAATTTCCATGAATCTGTTCAAGATCTTGTTCAAGATCTTGATCCTCGTTTTTCCAGATCTCTGCACGCATTCACCGTTCATAATCGTTTTTCCAGTTTTTGCCAGATTCATCAAGATCTTCAACTCAAGAATCTGCAACCATATTCGTCATGTTCTTCGTGGTTCTCCGGGAAGTTCATGCGTTCATCATGATCTTCACCTATATTCATCATCCGTTCTTGGTGTTCATCATCACCTTCGTAACAATTTCCAGAACTTCTTCACAAGATCCTTCAACCACTCTATCAAGATCTCATCACGAATTCACCGATCTGTTGGTCAACGATCTTCTTCATCATCTGCCATCCAGAAACTGCAAGATCCTCAACGAGCCTTCGTCATCTTCCTCTCGTTCAAGGCATTCTCTAGCAGCAATCTACAGATCTTCAACAACCAATTGTTCGTCAAGGTTTTTTCATCAAGATCTTCGAAGATATTCATCGTCCTCATCTCGTTCTCCAGAAAAGATTAAGATCTACAAATCTTCAACAATGCAGTTCCAACGTTTGACTGAATCCTTTCATCAAGAGGAAAGGTGGAATGGAGTCAGTCGAAGAATGAAAGTGGAGGTTTGGATTCCTGAGTTTGATTTAAGACTTGAGGGAGGTGATGAGAGGTTGAGACGGATATGGTGGGAGCATCAGCGGCGGCGGCTATGGTGAAGAAGCTGAAACTAGGGTTTCAGAAGGAAATTGGGGAAGGAGAGGAAACCCTCGTGGGTAATGGGCTTGGTTTGGCCCAATTCACGTTGCTGATCCATACACCCAACGTTTTCTGTTCACACCTCCGTCCCCCTTTTTTTTTCTTTTTTGGTTGAGGAAGTTTTTGATGGGCCTGAACCCAATTCATCTTTTCTGAGCACACCCCAATTCCTGCGCACCCCCCCCCCCTGGGTCCTTGGTTTTTTATTTTTCTGAGTGTATTATGGGCTCGAAGCCCAATTTTGTTTTTTCTGCCTTACACCCTATTATGCTGATGTACCCCCTCCCCTTTGCAATTTAATTCTTCTCTTGTATTGGGCATGTGATTGTAATAAGTGTAGATTTTATTTTCCTATTTTTTTTCTTTAGGATTATAGTTTCATTTTCATAGTTACAATATTATGCATATTTTTTTTAATATAGATTTTAATATAGATTTCTATTCTATTTTCTTTATGATATCATGGACTTAGATAGAATTGTTTTTATGCTATTTTCATATGCAATGTCTTTTAATATTTCTTTAGAATATTTTTCTAGTAGAATTTAATTGTTAATTTTAGGAGTAGACTTTTATTTCCATTTGTTAGTGGATTTTTCTCCTATTTTCTCCTATCTTCGTTTCTTATCCGATTTTATCTCCGATTTTATTGTTGGCTAGCCGTGTGGCATGATTCAATTGGAGAATGATTTTTGATATCATTTCTCTTTCTTGTCTTTGACACAGATATCAATATGCTACCTCTTAATGTTCGATTTCTCGTATAAGTCGGACCATGACGGTCTAAGTGTTACATTGTTCCTGATTCGAGCGTCCTCATCAAGGATCCAGAGAGGAGAAGATTGGAATGGAGCTTGCGCGCATGTCAGGAGCCAACGGAGCCGCTTCGTTCAACATCATCGTCTTATTCAAGTCCTCAGGCAACCGTCGAGTGTTGTGAGCTGTAGCGTTAGATACGTAGGAAATGACAATTGAGCGGTCTCCCCTCGATCGCTTAGGGTGTTTAGTATATGTCCCTTGGGTAATATACAACGCACTTGCTCCTACGTATTAGGTTCTTGCATGTGTGTCCCGAGTTCCTTCCCGTTTAGGCGTAGGCCTGCTTCCCCTTTGTTCTCGCCCCCGTGCGATCGAAACTCACTTTTCTCTCGTGTTCAGGCGATTGAGACCCCTTCTCTTGCCCCTGTGCAATCGAGACTCGTTTTCCCGTCGAACTACGTTTGCTCTGATCTCTCAAGCCTGTTGAGAGTACGTAGGCATAGGATGCGATATCCTAGCGAGCTCCCTTTTCCTTTTTCCCATTTCCCCGTTTGCTGTAGTTAGCTGAACTACAGCTGCTCTAATTTCTCGTGCCAGACGAGAATATGTAGGCATAGGATGCGATATCCTAGCGAGCACACTAACAACTAATTTCTCTGTTCTCTCGCTGCGGTGCGATCGAGACTTTCCCGCTGACGACTGATGTTCCCTTTCTCTTGCCCGAGCGCAATTGAGACCAGACCGTAGTTCTAGAACCCATAGGTTCCCATACCTTTAAAACCCAACATACTACGTCCGTTCTACCGCAAACAGGTAACACCTAAGTCTCCGTCGAGCGAGCAGCATACACCTAACTGCTAGAATGCGTACGCTAGTATCGTCAATCCTTTCTCTCACCTCGTGTGATCAAGAACACCCTGTCTAGCCGTAGTTAGCCCGAACTACGGAAGCTCTGATCTTTCACGCCGTGTGGAAGTACGTAGGCACGAGATGCAACGTCTCGGCGAGCAAATTCCCCCGTAGTTAGCCGAACTACGTCGACTCTGATTTCTCATTCTCTGATGGGAATACGTGGCATAGAGTGTGACACTCTATCGAGTCAATTTCTTTCCGTTTAGATTTAGAAGCCATAGCTAGATTGTTTTTCACCCGTAGACGAACACAACAAGCATGGATCCCATCGAGTATGATGGACGTGAGGGGTGATAATACCTTCCCCTTGCGTAACCGACTCCCGAATCCAGACAATGGTTGCGATGACCTTGTCTTATACCTTTTTCGTCAGGTTTTTCCGATCGTTTCCTTTCACGTTCTGAGGGATAAATAACGAAAGGTGGCGACTCTTCTGTTTTTCCGGCACCTTATTTTCTCGGTAGCGACAAGTACCTTATCCATACCTTATCCAGTTTGGTTCTCCGATGATACCAAAGTAGTATCTCAGGCAATAAATCTTCCGGGGGGATAGTTGAATAAGATTCATGTCGGAGGAAATATGCTATCCAAGTTCCTCAGGGGAAAGCTTTCAGAAGACTTTTAAGATAACCTCTGCTTGGGAAGAAACAAGAGCAACAACTACTGGGAGCTATCATTATCAGCTCTCTTCAAAGAAATACTTCTGGCCTTGAAAGAGGACTGGCCAAGATGCTTGCAAACTTATCCTGGATCCTGCTATGCTATTCTGTCGGGGACAAAAATACTATGCACTCCACGATGCACGTATATGCATACTAAGATGCAACTACTGTGAAATCTAATGCACCTATGAATGCACAAGATATGCTAATGCTTGATTGATTAAATGATACTGTCTGGTATGTCATGCTTATGATAATGCAAAAGACCAGGTATGCAAGGGATAAGTTTCCTATTGGGGTATCATCAGGAACTAGATTTGGTGGATGCCAAATGGAATTGGACTTTAGTTATTTGGTATTTGCCAAATGAGACTGGAATTTTAGGTTTTGGGAGGATGCCAACGAGGGTGGACTTTTAGTTGTTGAAATTCCAGACGAGGACTGGATTGGAGGATAGATTACCAAGCGAGAACTGGTGAGAAAATGTATTTTCCAGGCAGTAACTAGACTTTAAAAGATTTTCCAGACGAGAACTGGACTTTAAAGGATTCTTCAGCCGAGAACTGGACTTTAAGATGATTTTCCAGACAAGAGCTGGACTTTCAAAAGGTTTTCTAGATGAGACCTGGACTTTAGGAATAGTTTGCCAGCCGATAATTGAACCTTCAAGAATAGTTTGCCAGACGAGAACTGAACCTTAGGAAGGTTTACCAGATGAGACCTAGACTTTAGAAAGGTTTTCCAAACGAGACCTGGACTATAGGAATAGTTCTCCAGGCGAGAACTGGACCTTAAAATGATTTTCCAGTCAGGAACTGGACTTTTAAATGATTTGTCAGACAGGAACTGGACTTTAAAATAATTTTCCAGACAGGAGCTGGTCTTTCAAATGATTTACCAGACAGGAACTGAACTTTCAAACGATTTTCCAGACAGAAGCTGGACTTTCAAATGATTTGCCAGACAGGAGCTGGCTTTCAAACAACTTTCCAGACAGGAACTGGACTTTCAAATAATTTTCCAGACAGGAGCTGGACTTTCAAATGATTTTCTAGACAGAAACTAGAGTTTCAAATAATTTTCCAAACAGGAGCTAGTCTTTCAAACGATTTGCCAGACAGAAACTGGACTTTCAAACGATTTTCCAGATGGGAGCTAGACTTTCAAATGATTTTCCAGATAGGAGCTGGACATTCAAACGATTTTCCAAACAGGAATTGGACTTTCAAATGATTTTCCAGATGAGAGTTGGACTTTCAAATGATTTTCCAGACAGGAACTGGACTTTCAAACGATTTTCCAGACAGGAACTGGACTTTGAAAGGGTTTGCCAAACGAGAACTGGATTTTAAATTGTCAAGCTAATTTGGAATTTGGCGTCAAATCTTCTGTTACAAGGCTTTGATGTGGGATTTAGGCTCGATGAGATGTTATAATGCGCATGTCTATGCTATAAGCGGAGCGACATGACCAATGCATACGCAATGATATGAAGGTTCCCAAAGATGTCCCAATGAATGGACAGGTTCTATGGCAGCAAGGTTTCTTGTTGAAGGAAGGCAAAAGGTTATTTGGGTGGGGTGATAGCATGATTTCCCAACACTCGTCTTGAACTCGGCTGTTATTGACAAAGTTTGCTTGAGCAGCTTGAAGGTATTGACGAAGACTTGCCCCTGTGTGGCTCATCCTGCCCCAGTCTGGATCTTTGAAGAATTTTCCTTGAACGAAAATTGGAAGCAGTTGTACCATAAAATGAACTCGAGATGGCTTGCCCCAACATTCCAAGTCGTGAAAGGAAGTTGGAAACAGTTATACCATGAGATGAACTCGAGATGGTTTACTCCAGAACTTTAAGTCATGAAAGGAATTTGGAAACAATGGTACCATGAGATGATCTCGAGATGGTTTATTCCAAAATTCCAAGCCAGGAATAGTTAGTCCTTGAAAGAAAATTCAGAGGCATATGTACCATGAGATAAACTCGAGATGGTGTGCCTCAGAACTTCAAGTCGTGATAGAAAGTTGGAAACAATTGTACCATGAGATGAACTTGAGATGGTTTATTCCAAAATTCCAAGTCATGAAAGGAATTCGAACACAGATGTACCATGAGATGAACTCGAGATGGTTTGTCGCATATTTTAGTCGGGAAGGGTTTTGACCTTGATTAACTGATCCTTGGAGTTTTTGGCTTTAAATTATCTTTTAGGTAGTTTTCCCTAGAATGAGCATTGAAGCGACGTAACTTATGCTGATTGAGCATTGGAGGGAATTTCCCTTAATTAAAAGAACCTTTGAGTGGCCTGCCCCTAGTTGGTGGAGTCTTGAGATGATTCACTCTGATCAACCTGACTCTTGAATGATTTTCCCCATAATCAACAGATGCTTGGGGACTTGCTTTAGACCAGTCTGATTCCAAGATTGTTAGATGGTAATGTCCCTGGTCCATAGGGTTATAAGATGGTCTTGGTTCAAGTCAACCTTGCTGAATGACCTAGTCTTCTTTGGGTTGCTACTTGTTGGAATCTCCTTGATGTCAAACACTACCTTGCAGTCAAAATGGTTCATTTACAAATGGTAATTTTAATGCGATCTCCATGCAAGTTTTGAAAAACCAATCATTATTGGCATGTTGTAATAGTGTGTGACGAATGGACCATTTGTCCAGGCATGATACTAATTTAGATGATGTGAAAGATATAGCAAGAATAAGATTAGAATATTTGTAGGAGTCAATTTATGCAACCTTGCTGTAGTATGCTTTCAGAATAACCCCCGCCTCAATTAGGTCTTTTAAGGGTTGTAACACGGTCTGGTTCATGGTTTGAGAAACAAAGGATACAAGGCTCAGAATTTGATGTGTACCCACCCCTTCTTCATGATGAACTCCATTCCTACGCTCAGCTAAGTTGACACACATTCGTCTTTGAAGAAAACCCAAAGGTGTAAGAGTGAAGATGAGGATTCAATATTCGCTTGAAATGGCAGTCACCTTATTTTGCTTTTGTCATGATGTCAGTGACCCTTTTGATTCTTGATATGGTGATCACTAAATCTTATTTTTGCTTGACTGAGGTTTTGAGGACCTCTTTTGCTTTTGTTTTTTGATCCCTAATTTTTGTATGGACTGGTTTTATTTTTCGAGTCCATCGGGATTGCCTTGATTTTTGCCTAAGTCTTCTTTTGAGGTGTTCGACTTAACAAGCTTTTGATTTTTTTGATTTTTTTAATTTGTTGGAAGATTGTGATTGCCAAGTCAATGGTCATTGAAGAATAGCCGTCATAAATTTTGAATTTTGTACGGTTCATTTGACACTTTAGGATGTGTATGGAGAATGCAGAGTCAGATTAACTGAAGACTACCCTGCCCCAGGTTAAGCGTAAGGGTTTAGAAATCCAAAGGAAACTTCTACTTCTAGGCTCGAAGTGGTTAACTAGGGACTAACTGTTGCACCCCAAAATTTGACCAACATTTATTTATCCATCAAGTGTTTGAAGGTGGATACCTTCACCAGAAAGTTCAAGAGATCCCCAGAGGAATTGGTTGAAACCAAGGTTTTGTGCTTCATAGCTTGACAGTTGTGGGAGCTCCTCAGATGATTCTGAGACTTTGAGAGTGAGCTTGATGCTTTGAGAAAGTGTATGAGATGTATTGAAAGCCATCATGAAGCCCAGAGAAGTCATTGTGCAAGAATTCAGAAGATTCAACCATGAATGGTAGAATTAGGGTTTTGACTGAGTCAACCCTAAGTCCACTGAAGATTTGGAGAAGGTTGAGACCCAATCCAAGGGCCATGAGATAATGGAATGATGCATGGAGATGCTATAAAGATGATTCCTAGACCAACTCATCATGATTGAGGAGTTTGAGAAGTTTTGAGCTAGGGTTTTGGGTGAACAGTGGTCAGAGAATTAGGGAAGGAGATGGTTTTGTTCATAGGCTGGTTGGATTAGGGTTAGGTTTGGGCTGGGTTAAGCCCAAGATTCGTGTTGCTGAAGCTCACCCCCCAGTTTACTCATCCCCCCCCCTTTGCGTGAGATTACAGAGTGAATTGGGTTGGGCCTTAAGCCCTTTGCTATCAACACCCCCCACCAGCAAGCCCAAAGGGAAAATAACTGAAAACCAATGCTTTCTGCACCGAACCTTTGACCATTTTCTTTATTTTTTTCATTTAGTTTCTGATAGCAATTGGGCCCAGGAGCGCCATGCTAGGCGCACCCCCCTTCCTGGGCCCATCATAGAAAGTGAACTGGGCGAATTCATTTTGACACCCCCCTCCCCTTTATTTCAATTCTTTTATTTTTAATTCCATTTATATTTTTGCATCTTATAAAATTCATAGAAAATAGGAAAATGATCATTTTTTGATGCTTGTTTTTTTTACATGTTCATATTCATGTCTAGAAAATATTAAGTAAATAAAATTCCATTTTATTTTTAGTTTAGTATTTTTAGTATATTTTTTCATTTAAATAGCTTTTTAATATGTTTAGTTTGATACCTCATTTTGTAGAATTTCTTTTAGGACCCTCCCTTATGATTTTTAATTCATTCTTTTTGGTGTGATTAGATATTGAATCATAGTTCCCCATAGGATTTAATTCTTGATTTTTAGATTAAATTTGGTTAGATTAATTGGGTTAGCATTAGGGTATCATAACTAGGGTTTAAGATGTGCATAGGTAAGGGAATTCATTTTCTTTAGATAGTTTTGTCTTGATTTTTGGGTAGGGGCATATGTGGATGTTATGGGTAGATGTTGTAGACCCTTGTGAATAATTGTTAGATTTCCCCCCCTTGTTTTAGTATTTTTAGGTATTTTCTGAAGTTGGATGATGGTTTTGACTGTTCTGTGGTTATCTGTTCATCTCTGGGGTTCATTTTGGGGAATTTGTTGTGGGGTTTAGCTTGTTTTGGAGAGCTTGTTGAAGGAGCATGAAAGAGAAGATTGTAGATCAAGACCCAGAGACCCAGAGCTTGGAGCTTGTTCCCTGTTTGTGAGGTTTGAGATCCTGAAGTTTGAAGGGAGTTGATGGTACTTTCCTGAGGAAGGCACTATGAATGACTTTCATTCTTTCTTCTCACCTCTTTCTTAAGTATCCAATGATGTTGGAGCCAACTTGTGAGTTTAATTTCTCCTGAGGAGGAAGGTAAACTGATCACATGTTGTTGAGCCACATGGGATACAATTCCTAAGTGGAAGCCTCCTAGTACTTTCCTGAGGAAGGTCCTATGGGTCTATTCACTTAGTTCCATTAGTTCATCTAGGATTTCTTAAGTATCCAATGATGTAGGAGCCAACTTGTGAGTTTAATTTCTCCTGAGGAGGAATGTAAACTGATAACAGTTGTTGAGCCACATGGGATACAATTCCTAAGTGGAAGCCTCCTAGTACTTTCCTGAGGAAGGTCCTATGGGTCTATTCACTTAGTTCCACTAGTTCAGATAGGATTTCCTAAGTATCCAGTGATGTTGGAGCCTACTTGTGAGTTTAATTTTTTCCTGAGGAGGAATGTAAACTAATCACAGTGGTTGAGCCACATAGGATATGACTCCTGAGTATACACCTCCTAGTGCTTTCCTGAGGAAGACACTATGAGTCTGCTTACTTAGCTCCCTTTCTTTGGTAAGCTTGTTCTGAAGCTTGGAGACTGGGATTGATTCCTCTTGTAGGGTTTGCTTTAGGGCTTTGCTTAGATTTGATCAGGATTTTGTTAGGGTTAGGATTAGAGATTAGATGTAGATGATTCTTTCTCAAGCATGTGTTTTGTTTGCCTGATGGCACTTCCCTTCTTTTATCTGTTCATTGCTTGATAGCATGTTGTTTATTTCAGTATGATTACTGTTATTTCATGACTGGCTTGAGGTCGAGACGAGCTTGTGGAGGCTGAAGCCCCACACACATTTCCTCCCTCACTTGCATTGCATGCATTTTACTGTTAAGCTGATGCTTTTGTCTGTTTTGGTGTATCATTGACATGATCCCTTAGGACTCTCATTTCCTTTGATAAGGATTTGATGATAGACTTTTAGGTTGAAACCTATGCATGACAACATCTAGGAGTTCCCTGTTCAAACCCCAACCATAGGATGAATCCATGGCATGATAACAGTAGGACTTGATAGTCTCCCTCCTAGTTGGGCCTGTTCTCTTCTCATCTCAAAGCAGTTTAAGATACGGTAATCATGAATGATTTCTTTCGTACGTTACGAGCCTTAAGCTATCTGAGGCGGGATGTTTAGTATGGCACCCTTTGGGTGACAGCGACGCATTCACTCTCAGGTCATAGTCTCTAGTGCAGTTGAAATCGCAAACACAATAAAAAACACTTCTTTTAGGAGATAACCCGTAGTTTCCCGAACTACGTTTGCTCTGATCTTCCATACTGTGTGGAAGTACGTAGGCATAGGATGCGACGTCCTAGCGAGCAACCTTCAACCTTTTCCCCGTAACCCTTCGTAGGCCGAACTACGTTGACTCTGATTTCTCATTCTCTGATGAGAATACGTAGGCATAAAGTGCGACGCTTTGTCGAGTCATTTTTCTTTTCTTTTTCAGCCAGCCTTGATAGGTAGATAGATTATAACCAACCCGTCCAAGTAAACAAACAAGCGAGGATCTCGTCGAGTACGACGGACGTGAGGGGTGCTAATACCTTCCCCTTGCGTAACCGACTCCCGAACCCAGACAATGGTTGCGATGACCTTGTCTTACCCTTTTTCGTCAGGTTTTTCCGATCGTTTCCTTTCCCGCTCTGAGGGATGAATAACGAAAGGTGGCGACTATGCATTTTTTCTGAACTAATTATGTCGTTGTCACTCATTTACTGCATTACACTGACACTTGCATTTTATTTACTCCGATTTCTTACTATGATTAGCAATGAGCGGAGGGAGGATGATGAAACTGAATACTCATAGACAATGATCGTATTGCTTTCAGATAAAACTTTGCCGATGACGTACAAGGCATTGTTTCAAATCCCCTAAACACCGGAGAGATAAGGAAGAGAATCCCTTGTTAACCACTTCGAGCCGAGAAGTAGGAGTTTCTTTCGGACTTTTGAACCCTCACATCTTAACCCGGGGCAGGGTAGTTGTCAGTTAGCTTGATCGAGCATTCAAGTCTTATAGAGGAGTGTTGTCCTTCGAGGACCAATCACATCATATTCCTCTCTAGAGGTCGTACCTCATCAACCACAATGGTTAAACCTCACCAATCAGGAGTGAGACAGTTATAATCCTTTCGGAGCAATCAAGACAACCAGTGTCGCACGACTTGTTCCAAAAGAAAAAGGAATAAGAAAGCCCGCTAAGTAAAAAAGAAAAGCTAGAAAGCAAATACTTAGGCAAAAATCAGGGCATCCCGCTGGACTTCAAAAAGAAAAATCGAAAAGAACTCAAAAGGAGTCAGTCCAGGCAAAAATTAGGGAATAAAAAAATGAATGAAAAAGAAAGGATTATAAAAGAGAAAAATCCTCAAACAAGGACGAAGTCGTGTAGACACAGACACCGAAAACGAAAAAGGAGTAACTGTCACTCCGAAACCCTTGTGAATTCTTTAACCAGTTGTTCCCAATGTTCAACATACCTCTCGAAGAGGCGAGCGCTCGACCCAAGTTAACTGAACTTTAGGATCGGAGATCATCACGTAGAAGGGGTGGGTACAAATCATAATTTGAGCCAAATATCCTTTGTTTCACGAACCGTGAACCCGACCACGATACAACCCTTAAAAGACCTAATTGAGGCAGGGTTTATTCTGAAAGCGCATTACGATAAGGTTGAGTAACCTGACTCCTTCATGATTTGCTAATCATATCCTTATTTTTCACTGATCGCATCAGCACTACGTTTGAACTCTTTGGTTCATTCGTCACTCACTAGCATGACACGTAAATGAGTGACAGTACAACATTTTTTCGAAATTTGCATGAACACTGCATTAGAATTACCACTCATGAATAAACAATTTTTGCAGGTTGGTAGCTGATACGAAGGAACTTCAGCAGGGAATAGTCAATCAGGACTGAATCGTCAGAGGTCTGGGTCAGAATGGTATGCTGCGAAACCCTGTGAATCTGGGGCATTGACTTCCAGTGAGTTTGGAATCAGTCTGTCCGAGGACAAGTCCCGGAGCATCAATTGATTATGGGGCAGTTTATGCAGGGAACAGTTGATCGGAAGTGAATTTTCTCGAGGCCCAATCGGGGGCAGTTATCCAGAATTCTTGATTTAAGGGCAGATCCCTCCAGTGTTCGATCAGAGCATGTTGAGTCGCTCATCGCTCGTTCAGGGGCAAACTACTTCAGAGATATTGAAGCCGACCGTGCTGAGAGTTGATTAGTGGAGGATGAATCCTTCCGTTGTGCAGATGTTGGGGCAAGCCCTCTGAAGATTGTATTGGTGCCAGTTGTTTCCGGTTCAGAATGAATTATTCCCAAAAGTCGGCTTGGGGCAAGTTGAACGGTGCTGGGGCAAGTTGTTCAAATGAGTTTGTTCACCCTAGCAAGAGTTGAGTATCGGGGAATCATGTCATTACCCTTCCAAAACCAGAGTCTTCTGAAGAAGCCTTGCGGTCATTGGGTTGTTATCCTACAGCCTAACCTGTTACTTGACTCCATGATTGGTAGCCTGTATTCCCTGTGTTGACGTTGTTGAATCAGGGTTGTTTTCTCAGCAGAGATGTACAGTTTGAGGTTGTTCCCCCTGTACAGTTAGAGACTGCAGCAGATTGAGATGGCGTTTATCCCTTATCAGATTAGGGTCGAGATTACCCTCAACCGACCAGGATTGACATCTCCGAAGCAGGACGAGCCCTCCTTCTCCAGCAGAGTTCAGTGGCTTCTCCTCCAATCTGAACGCAGAATAGTGAGCATTGACATGGCTCCCCAGGCAGAGAGGATTTTCTTCCCCGAGCAGACGCATCCTGAAGGAACGTCATTTTCTCAGCTGAGTCGCTCGTCAGAGCTCGTATTCTCCCCTGGCACCGGGTCACAAGTGCAGAGTTCATAGAAATGTTTGGGTACCGAAGCTCGTGTTTCCCCAGTACAGTCGCCAAAGCAGGTGTCTCCCCAGCATCGGGTCATAAGTGCAGGTGTCGTGGGAAATTGTTAGTACGTCGAGATATGCAGCAACTGGTGGTGCCAGACTGGAGTCTCCAGCGGAATTGAGATTCCCCACCAGAGTTGTACTCTCTCCTGAAGTTGGATGATTCCCTCCTCCCCCAGTAGAGTATTGGAACAGCTGATGTTGTATTCCCCTGCAGAGTTGTACTCTCCCCTAAAGTCAGATGATTCTTTCTTCCCCCAGCGAAATTGAAATTCCTCATCAGAGTCGTACTCTCCAGTGAAGTAGAATGATTTCTCTCCCCGGCTGAGTCCGCAAACCCCCAGGAGGGCCGAATCCTAGGAAGCAGTTGGGACCATGATGGATTTTCCCTAGCAGATATTGAACAGCTGATGCTGTATTCCCCCAGAGTCGCACTCTCTCCAGCGAAGCAGAATGACTTCTCCTTCCTCAGCCGAGTTTGCAGATGTCCAAGAGAGCCGAGTCCTTGGAAGTTGATCAGATCATGATTGGTTTTTCCCCAGTGGAGTGTGAAGCAGCCGAAGTTGTTTCCCCACAGAGTGGTTATCCCCAGAAAAGTAGCCATGACGGCCACGCAGTTTATTCTCGCGATGGATATCAGCAGGTCCAGGTTCTCGTAGAGCTTCGTTCCCCTGCAGCAGATCAACTGAAGTTGTTTTCCCTGCAGCAGTCAACGGAAGATCAATTCCCCAGACGGAGTCCGATTGATATTGGCGTGTCCACGTTCTCCTCAGCAGGATGATTCCTCTATCTGAGTAGTTCTTTCTCCTTGACAGGAGGATTTCTCCCCTTCGGCATTTATTTTGCTGACGGGATTGCATAGCATTGTGCATGATTGAATAGCATTTAGCATAAACGCATAGCATTTCCACCGTGTGGGGCATGGCGCAGAAACATATGCATCATAAGCATGATCTAGGTTATTATCATCTTTGTTTTACAGGTGTTCGGCCGAAGGATCAGTTGCTCAGGATGATTCCTGATATTCTCCTCAGCAGGGCCGTTCGCTTAAGATGATTCTTAAGACCTCAGCGCAGTTTCCCGAGTTGGTTGCTTAGGATGATTCTTGAGCTCCCCAGTAGCTTCCCCAACAAGAGTTGCCCAGGATGAGTCCTGGAATCCCCAACAGAGTGGAAGTCTTTTCCCCAGCAGATGAAATGTTTCCTCAGCAGCAGGCAGGTAGATTGATATCCCCAGCCGAGCACAGCCATGAGTGGCAGATGAAATGTTTCCCCAAGCAGATCCTGAAGGATTGTCCAGCAAGCAGAAGTTTGTTTATCCCCGTGAGTTTGAGGACTTAATGACGTAAGTGTCTTGTAGCCTGGCGGCTATGTTCCCCAGAAGGGTCGTTTTCCAAAGAGCCGTTCAGGGCATTTATCGCATTCCCCATGCAGAGTATAGCTGAGGATAGTGTGTTGATCAGCCTGATATGCTGTGTTCTCCGGAGGAGCCCGTCATCCTCAAGTGTAAGTCCAGATGAGACTGGCAAAAAATGCAGCTCCCCTGAAGGGTAGCTCTTCCTCAGCATAATGGTTACTCTCCCCAAGGGGATGATTCCTCTTCCCAGCATTTATTTCGCTGGGGCATTTCCTTGCATGATTGCATAACATTTACTCAAGAGCGTAGCATTCCGTTTCGCGCGGAGCATTGCGCCCATTTTTCCAGCATTTGCATATGAAGCACGAACCAGGTGGTTACCGTGCTCTCGAACAGAAGTGCTTTCTCCACAGTACAGTTGGTAGGAATCGTCTGAGTGAACTCTTTCGTTATTCTCCAGCAGTTGTTGAAGTCGTTTGGGTGAACTCTCTCGTCTTTCTGCAGCAAAGTCTACAAGGTTGTTCGGGTGAACCCTTCTTCCTTTTCCCCAGTGAGTCGTCAGGATTGTTTGGGTGAACCCTCATTCCTCTCTCCTCAACAGAGTTGTTAACCTGGTGATTATGTCCGGTGACCCGGCATGTTTGCTTTTATTTAGCAACGACTTGACAGGATGTCAAGAGAATAGCAGTGTGATATGTTCAACAGTGATGTCTAATCTGAAGATTGACTTCGTAAACGCCTGAAGGCGATATCAGAATGTTCCTGTGGATTCAGATTTCCTTGTTGATGAATCAACGTGTGGCTGAAGACAAGGTTCCAAAGTTTGTAGACATAACAAGATGATCCGTGTTGGCCTGAAGACCAAGTCAGTTGTCCTGAGGTGATGATTGATTGCGATCAAGTGAATAGTGTTTCTTCTGACTGAAGTCGAAGATGTTTCTCCAGCTGAAGCGGAGTTTTGCCTGAAGGCAAAGTGTTTGAATCCCCGTAGAGTCATGAATGGCTCAGGATACCATTTCTCCGACTGAAGTCACAGATTTCCCAAGCTGAAGCGAAGGTGCCTAAGGGCAAGGTTATCCCCAAGGTCATGAATGACCTAGGATTCATTTTTTCGGACTGAAGGCCGAAGTATATCCCTGACTGAAGTCACGGATGCTCTATAGCAGAGGTGGAGTTGCCTGAAGGCAGATCCATGTATCCTTGAAGGCCAAGGACCATTTCTTTAGACTGAAGTCGAAGATACCTCCTGCAGAGTTGCCGACAGGCAAAAGTTTACATCCTTGAAGGCCAAGGATGCTTATCTTCAGAAATACTTGAAGATCTTTTCTAGCTGAAGCTGGAAGTGGCCAGGGGCCAGGGTTTCATATGTCTTTGATGATTGAAGTTCTACGGTGGGCAGTGTGCAGTAGTATTCCGATGTTCGTTATGGTTCTGAGGATGAACCCCAGAACAGAGTGTGCTCGGCTAAGTCTCTCCTTCCCAGCGGAGTAGTTTCAAATACGCAAGTGTACCTTTTGTTCCATTTACCAGGGGTCAACCCCAGGTCAGATGTTGAATGTGTCCGGCGGCGAGGTTGGATGTTTGCTCGACGGCGAGGTTGAATGTTGTTTGACGGCGAGGTCAGATTATGATTGGTTCGACGGCGATGTTGAATGTGTTCGACGGCGAGGTTGAATGTTTGTTTCGACGGCGAGGTCAGACTCTTTAAATCCCCAGCAGAGATGATGTTTGTACGACGGCGATGTCGAGTGTCTCTCAGAGCGATGTTTTGTTTCCGACGACGATGTCAGATTCAGTTTTCCAGCGGCGATGTTGGGCATGTCAAGTTGATCCAGTCTTCTGACAGCGATGTTAGGTGATGCAGATCCTTTAGTTCTCCAGCGACGATGCGTGGTATTTTGATTGTCCGACGGCGACGTCAGATTTAGTTCTCCAGCGGCGATGCGGGGTATTTTGATTGTCCGACGGCGATGTCAGATGTAGTTCTCCAGCGGCGATGCGGGGTATTTTGTTCATTATTGTATTTTCTCCAGCGGCGATGCAGGGTATTTCGGTTGATCGACGGCGATGTCAGACTCAGTTTTCCAGCGGCGATGTTGGGTGTGTCAGTTAATTCAGTTCTCCAGCGGTGATGTTGGATGGTTCGTTCTCCAGCGGCGATGTTGGATATATTGTTTGTTTCCGACGGCGATTTCAGATCGGTATTTCTCCAGATAGTTGCCGTGCAGCTATTATTCCAGTGTTCGACGAGTTGAGCAGTTGGCAAATTTTCGGGTTTACCGGTATTCAATCGTCTCGCACCTTGATTGGTTGAGAGCCGTTCGCTTCTCACCCAGTCAGGTTCAAGCCGTTTGAATAGGGGCAGCTGTTGCACCCCAAAATTTGACCAACATTTATTTATCCATCAAGTGTTTGAAGGTGGATACCTTCACCAGAAAGTTCAAGAGATCCCCAGAGGAATTGGTTGAAACCAAGGTTTTGTGCTTCATAGCTTGACAGTTGTGGGAGCTCCTCAGATGATTCTGAGACTTTGAGAGTGAGCTTGATGCTTTGAGAAAGTGTATGAGATGTCTTTAAAGCCATCATGAAGCCCAGAGAAGTCATTGTGCAAGAATTCAGAAGATTCAACCATGAATGGTAGAATTAGGGTTTTGACTGAGTCAACCCTAAGTCCACTGAAGATTTGGAGAAGGTTGAGACCCAATCCAAGGGCCATGAGATAATGGAATGATGCATGGAGATGCTATAAAGATGATTCCTAGACCAACTCATCATGATTGAGGAGTTTGAGAAGTTTTGAGCTAGGGTTTTGGGTGAACAGTGGTCAGAGAATTAGGGAAGGAGATGGTTTTGTTCATAGGCTGGTTGGATTAGGGTTAGGTCTGGGCTGGGTTAAGCCCAAGATTCGTGTTGCTGAAGCTCACCCCCCAGTTTACTCATTCCCCCCCCCCCTTTGCGTGAGATTACAGAGTGAATTGGGTTGGGCCTTAAGCCCTTTGCTATCAACACCCCCCACCAGCAAGCCCAAAGGGAAAATAACTGAAAACCAATGCTTTCTGCACCGAACCTTTGACCATTTTCTTTATTTTTTTCATTTAGTTTCTGATAGCAATTGGGCCCAGGCGCGCCATGCTAGGCGCACCCCCCTTCCTGGGCCCATCATAGAAAGTGAACTGGGCGAATTCATTTTGACACCCCCTCCCCTTTATTTCAATTCTTTTATTTTTAATTCCATTTATATTTTTGCATCTTATAAAATTCATAGAAAATAGGAAAATGATCATTTTTTGATGCTTGTTTTTTTTACATGTTCATATTCATGTTTAGAAAATATTAAATAAATAAAATTCCATTTTATTTTTAGTTTAGTATTTTTAGTATATTTTTTCATTTAAATAGCTTTTTAATATGTTTAGTTTGATACCTCATTTTGTAGAATTTCTTTTAGGACCCTCCCTTATGATTTTTAATTCATTCTTTTTGGTGTGATTAGATATTGAATCATAGTTCCCCATAGGATTTAATTCTTGATTTTTAGATTAAATTTGGTTAGATTAATTGGGTTAGCATTAGGGTATCATAACTAGGGTTTAGGATGTGCATAGGTAAGGAAATTCATTTTCTTTAGATAGTTTTGTCTTGATTTTTGGGTAGGGGCATATGTGGATGTTATGGGTAGATGTTGTAGACCCTTGTGAATAATTGTTAGATTTTTCCCCCTTGTTTTAGTATTTTTAGGTATTTTCTGAAGTTGGATGATGGTTTTGACTGTTCTGTGGTTATCTGTTCATCTCTGGGGTTCATTTTGGGGAATTTGTTGTGGGGTTTAGTTTGTTTTGGAGAGCTTGTTGAAGGAGCATGAAAGAGAAGATTGTAGATCAAGACCCAGAGACCCAGAGCTTGGAGCTTGTTCCCTGTTTGTGAGGTTTGAGATCCTGAAGTTTGAAGGGAGTTGATGGTACTTTCCTGAGGAAGGAACTATGAATGACTTTCATTCTTTCTTCTCACCTCTTTCTTAAGTATCCAATGATGTTGGAGCCAACTTGTGAGTTTAATTTCTCCTGAGGAGGAAGGTAAACTGATCACATGTTGTTGAGCCACATGGGATACAATTCCTAAGTGGAAGCCTCCTAGTACTTTCCTGAGGAAGGTCCTATGGGTCTATTCACTTAGTTCCATTAGTTCATCTAGGATTTCTTAAGTATCCAATGATGTAGGAGCCAACTTGTGAGTTTAATTTCTCCTGAGGAGGAATGTAAACTGATCACAGTTGTTGAGCCACATGGGATACAATTCCTAAGTGGAAGCCTCCTAGTACTTTCCTGAGGAAGGTCCTATGGGTCTATTCACTTAGTTCCACTAGTTCAGATAGGATTTCCTAAGTATCCAGTGATGTTGGAGCCTGCTTGTGAGTTTAATTTCTCCCGAGGAGGAATGTAAACTAATCACAGTGGTTGAGCCACATAGGATATGACTCCTGAGTATACACCTCCTAGTGCTTTCCTGAGGAAGACACTATGAGTCTGCTTACTTAGCTCCCTTTCTTTGGTAAGCTTGTTCTGAAGCTTGGAGACTGGGATTGATTCCTCTTGTAGGGTTTGCTTTAGGGCTTTGCTTAGATTTGATCAGGATTTTGTTAGGGTTAGGATTAGAGATTAGATGTAGATGATTCTTTCTCAAGCATGTGTTTTGTTTGCCTGATGGCACTTCCCTTCTTTTATCTGTTCATTGCTTGATAGCATGTTGTTTATTTCAGTATGATTACTGTTATTTCATGACTTGCTTGAGGTCGAGACGAGCTTGTGGAGGCTGAAGCCCCACACACATTTCCTCCCTCACTTGCATTGCATGCATTTTACTGTTAAGCTGATGCTTTTGTCTGTTTTGGTGTATCATTGACATGATCCCTTAGGACTCTCATTTCCTTTGATAAGGATTTGATGATAGACTTTTAGGTTGAAACCTATGCATGACAACATCTAGGAGTTCCCTGTTCAAAACCCAACCATAGGATGAATCCATGGCATGATAACAGTAGGACTTGATAGTCTCCCTCCTAGTTGGGCCTGTTCTCTTCTCATCTCAAAGCAGTTTAAGATACGGTAATCATGAATGATTTCTTTCGTACGTTACGAGCCTTAAGCTATCTGAGGCGGGATGTTTAGTATGGCACCCTTTGGGTGACAGCGACGCATTCACTCTCAGGTCATAGTCTCTAGTGCGGTTGAAATCGCAAACACAATAAAAAACACTTCTTTTAGGAGATAACCCGTAGTTTCCCGAACTACGTTTGCTCTGATCTTCCATACTGTGTGGAAGTACGTAGGCATAGGATGCGACGTCCTAGCGAGCAACCTTCAACCTTTTCCCCGTAACCCTTCGTAGGCCGAACTACGTTGACTCTGATTTCTCATTCTCTGATGAGAATACGTAGGCATAAAGTGCGACGCTTTGCCGAGTCATTTTTCTTTTCTTTTTCAGCCAGCCTTGATAGGTAGATAGATTATAACCAACCCGTCCAAGTAAACAAACAAGCGAGGATCCCGTCGAGTACGACGGACGTGAGGGGTGCTAATACCTTCCCCTTGCGTAACCGACTCCCGAACCCAGACAATGGTTGCGATGACCTTGTCTTACCCTTTTTCGTCAGGTTTTTCTGATCGTTTCCTTTCCCGCTCTAAGGGATGAATAACGAAAGGTGGCGACTCTTCTGTCATGCCGACACCTTATTTTCGCGCAAGCGACACTAACTACTTATCTCTCCAGTGTTTGGGGATTTGAAACAATGCTTGTACATCATTAGCAGGATCTTATCCGAAAGCATACTATCATCAATTATAGGTATTTGACTTTCGTCATCTTCCCTCCAATCTTTGCTAAACAACAATGCGATAAAGGAAGTAGAGAGAGGTATATAAATGAATTTTTATTTTTTATTTTTATATAAGTGAAGAAAAATGAGCGAATGTGACATGATTAATTTAGAAAATGCACGATCATGTCATTAATATTACCATTCAAAACATTAATATTCAAAATCAAGTAGCATTTAACAAGAAAGAAATTACAAATGCAAATGATAAAAATGTCCAAAAGTTGCCAATGTTGAGGATGGCTTCCTGTCTAAATTGCTGGCTTTGGGAAATGCCTCTTGAAGTCTTGGAATTAATTGGGTTGAGAAGCTGACGTGCACAACCAAATTTCCTTCTGGAAAGGATATGTACTTCTTTTCAATCAACTGTTTCACCTTGGCTTGAAAAGGTTTGCAATATTCAGTTGAATTCCCCATTGATCCAGCATGATATCCATAATGAGCATCGGGATCATACCCAGGCGGGTATGGTTCTGGAAAAGGCTTGAGAGCTTTGGGCTCTACTAGTGAATTTCAGACCAGATTCGGTAAAAGTTGACTGTACGACATAGGAACTAGGTGAAGAGGAGCATTCTTTCTTTCCAAGTTATTTTGAGGCCTATGTTGATTCTGATATCCTCGACCACGGGATCATTGATTTGCACGAGGAGGAATCCAGGGTTTTTGGTATAGTGCCCTAGGCATGATTGGTTGCCCATAAGGATAATATGGTGCAGGCAATGATAATTGTCGAGAAGATGATGGACCATAACATTTTTCCGGTGCACCTTGAGAATACTCAACATTTGCTATGACTGCATCAATTTCATTATCCTTTTCCTCTTGAGGATTGCTAAAGGATTCAGTCTCACCAGTTTGGTTGCTCGAGGCATCCTAAATTTTTTTAGCTTTAAGGTAACTCTCGATGCGTTCTCCTACTATTATAAGGTCAGAGAAGCTCGAGAATGCACTTTCAGCCATTCTTTCAAGATAAGAGTCATGTAGACTATCCAAGAACATGTTGATCAATTCTTTGTCCAAGAGTGGTGGTTGCACCCTGGCTGCCAACTCTCTCCACCGTTGTGCATATTCCTTAATGGATTCACCGCTCTTCTGAGATAGGCTTTGCAACTGCATGTGTCGCACCCCAAATTTTATCCTTAGATTCATTGATCATTTGCATATCGTCTGAGTCAAATATCCATGCATAGCTAACCATTTTAACTGTTTTGTTTGTTTTGTTTTGTGATGTTAGGTTACTATTGGAAGTTTAGGAAGTCATGAAGGTTTTATGTGTACCCCTTATCTCCTATGGGTTGTGCTGAATTATTGTGGAAGCATCTACCCTCATTATTATGGTCTTGCAGTCGACACGAGATGATATCCCTATTTCTAAAGGATTTCTCAGGGCATGACTCATATCAAAGTTTTGGCATAGTCTAAAGGGTGTGTGGATCTTCAGTAAGGCAAGATGTTTCTATAAAGCTATCCAGAGGAATGTGTTTGACTCATGATACAACTGAAGGAGGGAGATATTAAATTTATAAATCCAAGAATGTTTCAAGTGACGTTAGATTCTTGGGCACTTATTATACTCTAAAAGTTTGTCTTGCATGTTTTCCTTGAGGTTCAAGTAGTGGAGGTGTTGTTCGAGATCGTCAGTTGTTTTAGGTTTCTCGTATGCGATATGAGTTTATGGACCAAGTCAAAAGTGGATACAAGGTGGTTTATTAAATTCGAGATTCAATAAAAGGATTTCCATGATGAATGTATGTGACTAAAAGTCAAAGATCCGTTATTCCTCATGAAGTCTGAATTTAAGGTCAAATCATGTTTCAATTTGATAGTTTCGAGTTCGTAGGCCTCCATACAAGGGTATAAGAAATGATTCGAACCTTACCAAAATCGAGAATGCAAAACTTTGGATTGATAACGTTCTCATGATAAGATGAAGATATGTTAAAGGATTTTCAAGGTTCATCTCTTTTACAAAATAAGAAATGATTACAAGATTCATGGTCTTTTCATATTTGATCGCAAGGTTTAAAGGTTCTTATACAAAGATTCACACTCCACCATATTAACATTCAGATTCAAGCGTTCAAATATGCAAATTCAGGGGTGTTTTGGAGCTCAAGGTTTGGTGAGGATTTAAAGTCTAAAATTATCAAATCCCAAAATTAAAGCACAGAAAAAATACAACTCCAAAGCGTGTTTGTTGCCATCATGGTGAGGCAAATTGAAAGAGGAAGCCTATCGAATCCCATGAACTAATAATTATACATATTTCACTTGATTTGGCTACTACCACTTAAAGCTAGTTTACATGGGAGATGTACATGTTTTGTTTTAAAGCTGAAGGCTAGTTACATAATACTTTGTTGTTATCGTTGTGCCGTATTAGCTTGGGTCGTTCATCCGTCAACTTTGCACAATACTCCAAGCAAGAGACCATCCTGCCTGCATCTAAGCAATGGTCTCCGAGGGCTGCCTGTCACACTTTAAGAATGTCTTTCAGTTTTCCAGTGAAAAGCCTTTGAGTACTTCCCAGAACATCTCAATCACATCATGCTCACTATGATAGCTTCCTGCATGATTCGTATGCTGCCACAAACCATCAACACCCAAGTTCTACCGGTATGGAACAACAACCTCTTATGGTAGCTTCTGTTGAAGCTTCAAGAAATTACAAACGACAACTCAGTGGGCAATAGTCTCAGTTGACCGACCTTGTGAAAGTATCTTTAGGTCCTCCGAATGAACTTTCGCAGGAATACCAAACGACAATGCTAGTAGAACCACGAGGACCACTTCGCAGACGTCATCCCGCTTATGCCCAACCTCAACCTGCACAACAACACGGTAATGTCACATATCACGAATAACTCGAGAATAACTGTGCAAGTTACCGGCAGCCATAATATGCAGCAGCAGCAAACACAAGGAGAACATGGCCAGAAAATCTCAACACCAACCGAGGTTTCCACCCAATTCATTCTCAAGTGCAAGACCTGCGACAAACAAATGAAAGTTAAAACACTGTTAAGCTGGAAATGACCTTGTTAACAGAAAGTGCAGTTTTCTCGCATCATATATTTTTCTAAAGCATTGAACAGATGCAATCCATAATAACCCTGTCAACTTCCAGAATATGTCGAGTATTCATCCTGCTCCTAAAATTTAATGATATTGTTAATGATCAGAATTCTGCAAGCATTCCACCATCTTCGCAGTTTCATGATAGGGTAGATGATAATAACCATTCTTCGATTGTTTCTCCATCATCTCACTCTTATACACCTGGAGTTTATCCCTCTCAAGACTTTCATCCACCTCCATCTTCCCAAAATTACCATCATCCTCCACCCTGTAAATATCAAACATTCAGGTTTGAGTGAATGAGAAAATTGAAATAGGTTCAAATGTAATTCAGTTTGGAAATATGACCTTGTGTCCATTATCCGCACATCGTTCGCAATAGAGATAGATATCCTTAAAGTGTTATTGCTTGCCAACATGATCAGTCAACGACTAATGCAATCCAAGTATTCACAGTATATTTTCAATTCCACCAAAATTGAAATGACAAGAGTTTTGAACCTGTTTAAACACGCTGGATTAAAAACGGAAACGACTTTATCACATGTCTCAAAAATCAAACAAAAATTAAGGAGTAGAATCCTCTTTCCAAACAGTTTTAAACAAAATCAAGTGCATTCAAGCATATTTAACATCAACTTCAAACAATATCCAGACAACTATCAAACATGGTGTGACGAAAACGAAAATTATCGAAGACACAATACAAACAGGTCTGAGACAGATTTCGAATTCTTGCCAAATAAGCACTTACATGTCTGACTAATTTAGGAAAGAAGTCCTTGAATGAGCCTTGCCCTCATTCCTTCAGTCAGCTATAAAGGACAGAAGAATTCACAACATCAGTGGACATTATTTACGAGGAACATTGACAGAAATCACAGAGAAAAAGCACACAAATCCTGAAATACACAAACCCAAAATCGCGAAAAGAGAGAACAAGGCTTGAAACTTATCTTTCCATGTCAACGTAACCATCACCATTTCCGCCGTGTTCTCGCGAACCACTACCAACCACCGGTCTTCGCAAAACTCTCGCCACTCACTTGGGTAAACGTCTTAAGCTAACATCTGTTAAGTTTGGTTTTCTTTTAGTGTTTGCAGGGAGAAAAGACGAGATTGAAGAAGGAAAAGACGGAGGGTGAATCGGAGGAGGATTGAACGAAGAAGTGAGAAGGAGAAACCGAGGAGAGGTCGCGAAAGAGAGCAAGAGGGAAGTCGTGGAGAGGAAGAAGCTGGGGTTTG
This sequence comes from Lathyrus sativus, assembly GCA_963859935.3. Taxonomy (NCBI): domain Eukaryota; kingdom Viridiplantae; phylum Streptophyta; class Magnoliopsida; order Fabales; family Fabaceae; genus Lathyrus; species Lathyrus sativus. The sequence continues at coordinate 260,394,315 of OZ012737.1, read as the reverse complement.
CACCGTTTTGAGAAGGAAATTGGGTTTCACAAACCCTAATTTTCCCTCTTGTTGTGCTGGGGAGGCGGACCGGGTTTGGGTCTGGTGGGTTCATCACCACCGGCCCAATCCATCTTTTTTTTAGTTTTTTAGTTTTTTTATTTAGTTTTTTTTTTTATTTCTGTAATTTCTTTTACAATAGTAATAAAAACATTACTAACATCTAACATACTAACTCTAATAACTAAAAAAAAATTCTAAAAATAAATAAATTATTATTAATAAATAAAACGAATTTCATAAAAAAAATATTAACAATGATTTTAAATATTAATTTAGGTTTTATAACAAAAATAAAAATAATATAAATATAAATAAAAAGATAAAATATAATTAGATTTATTTTAAGTGTTGACTTAGTTTTTGTCTCAATGTATACCAAAGTTATAAAAAATGCAAGTTTATTTCAATTTAGAAAATATTAGTATTTTTAATTTGATATCTTCTTATAATAATTATAAAAAAAGGATTAGTGCTTAGCTTAATACTTTATTTTCTCTTTTTTCTTTAATAATCTAAAAATCACAAAAATAAATAATGTAAAAATCAATAAATCTTACACTTTTTTTTAACACTTTCTTTTAATTACCCTAAAATCTCAGAAAAGTATTTAAATTCTAACATTTGTCCTTTTTTTTTCACTTAATAATATTTTTCTCAAAAACAATTAACTTCTAAATCAAATCAATCCCACCACTTCAAGCTTATTCACATCTTAATCTCAAATTTCACTTCTCCAAATTATCCATCTAAACTAATCCTTAATTACGTTTATCACTAATACTTGCATATCAATTTACATTTGCAATTATCAATACTTTACCGTTCATTCCCTTCCGAAGGGGAGGTTACCACGAATGACCAGAAAAAGTGGAAAAATTTTGAATTTGAAAGAGGATCTTCGATAGCATATCAGAGAGAGTTCCAAGCTTCCAAGCAATCAACTTGGTGTTCATAAAACTACAAAGGGAATAATCCAATGCTGAGATCTCAGTGGAGATGTCAACAAAGGAGGCACAAGGCTGAGAGAGAAGCTGCAGAAAAAGAGAATGATGAGTCTAGTAGCAACATACAAATCAAAAAGGGCAACAACAAAGACAGAAAACCTATCGAGAATAAAGTTGTCGAAAGAAGGTTGTTAGAAAACCAGCAAGAAGATGTAAAGGAGAAGTCAGAGCAAATGCCTAAGGATGATGATATAATGATAGATGATTTCGATTCAGGATCAGAACCATCACTAGACATTATCTGTAATGTCGTATTGATGCTACCCAGGGAGTATGATAGGATGACAAAATTGGAAGACCCAGAGGATGCGGTCGAACACGAAGTGGGTAGTCAAACGCCAATATGTTATTACATTTTAAATAATGGTTGTGTCGAGGAGCAGAATGCATTCTTTGAAAGGCTAGATGATGCAATAAAAAACAACCTGAAGCCTCTATTCATTTGAGGAAAGGTAGAAAACTTTGGTATCAATAAGATACTAGTGGATAGTGTAACACCCTTATTCTACCCCACAGATATTACGGCAAAAATAACACGGATTTCAGAGTAAAATATTTACTTTCATAAAAAGCCACAAAAGGGCGTACATTTCTCAAAGTCAACAAAGTTGGTCAATACTCCGTAACACACAGGTTTTCTCAAAATACATCAAAACCTCATATACAGTGGAACCCAAAACATAACTCAATGTTTTCCTCATAAGGGAACATCAGTAAAATAACCTAATGATATACAATCAACTCTAAGAACCCAACCCGATGTTACATATCAGAGTAAGACCCTCTAAATTAACCATAAAGGCTAACGAGTCTAAAACTTCAAAATACTCCTCAACGGCGTCCACAGCTAAACTTGCTCATCTGCACGTTACCCACGTGGAGGTAACATTCAAACAAGCAAGGTGAGTAAGACAATTCATAATAATCAATGTATAACAATTAATGCATAAACGACATATTACTCATAGTTATATTCAACACATTGATATCATTAAAATATGCCTCAAAAGCCACAACGTCATAATTCACACAACAAGACTCATAGATGCAATGCGACACAATTCAATGCATGTGGTACCAATCATCACAACTCGATGGACACTGGGCCATCAACCCTCCATAGATCCCCATCAATAGGATCCGAGCACATTAAAATGCTTCACATCCACACAGTGGGATTGAAGTCAAAGTAATCGAGGTCCTGAACCGAAGTCCGGATGCACACGAATGCATGATGCACACTTCACAAATCATCCTCATAATAACATCATGGCGCATCATCATTCATCATATTCATCATGTCATCACATCACATCATAATAATCATCATCATTCATCATGTCATCACAACACATCATATTAATTCATCATATTAATCTTCGTACAACATATCATCATAATTCATCATATTAATCATCATACAACATATCATCATAATTCGTCATATTACTCATCATATAACATATCATCATAATTCATCATACTAATCAATCTCACACATCATGTCATCATATAGTCATGTATAAATCACATATTAGCTTATAGTCATATTATCCCATATTATCCCATATTAATTCATCAAATTATACTCACGGTAATCCTCACACTATCGCCTATCAATCACATAAACTTCACAGTTCTACTCATGTTAATTCGTTATATTATCACATAGTATTCACATATTAATCCCTAATATCATCTCACATTACCTCATATTAATTCATCACAATTACATTCGCGGTAATTCTCAATAATATCACTTATTATTCCTGCCACATCACTGTCATATTCATAGTAACTCTTCACAAGAATCCCAGAATCAAACATCACGGCATCGCTGCACACGATCAACATTCGTGAACTCTGCTATGCTCGCTGGCTTGCTCGCTAGGCGAGCCTGTAGCGAATGCTCGCTAGCTTGCTTGCAAGCGTGTCTTGTGGCGAATGTTCGCTAGCTTGCTCGCTAGGCGAACAGCGCGATAACAACACAACCTGATACGATTAGACTTGCTCTCTACCCAAAATACTCATACAATTCATATACCCAATGCTCCTAAAACATCCCCAAAACATCTCTAAGGTCATACGGCGATAACGACACAACATCTATAGTTTATTAGGCCAATCTGGCAATATTTGCACTGCCTAAAACACTATTTTCCTGCAATTGCTCTGAGTACGTCAGAGTTACTTCACATTTGAATATTCCTATTCCTACAGGGTCAAACATATCACAATCCAAGGTTTTGGCCACGAAGGCCTAAGGTTCCCTATTTTCCCACAGTCAACCCAAAATATCTTAAATCATAAACCCCACCATAAACACACCGAAAGGCATACATAGGAAATCATGAAATGCGATACTTCCCGTACCTTAGTCGGTTCGCAGCTTTCACGATTAATCTTTGGGATCTTCTGCTTCCAGCCTTTCCTTCAGAGCTCTGGCCACCAACTTTCATGTTAAACACAAAATAAAATCTAATTTCCTTTCAGAACTCAATTTTGTGTAACTTAGTCTTGGGCCTCACAAATTGGGCTTTTCCCATAACACCCTTACTAACTCTTCATAATGCCTAATTTACCCTTATTTCTCTTATATTCATTTTAATCAATAATAATACTGATATTCTCATATTGTATACTATTAATTAAATAAATAGTCCAAAATGCACATTTTCTCAATAATTCCCAAAACCACAGAAAACACCAAAAATATGAATATTCTCAATTAAATAAATTAATTAAAATATTCCGATTAAACTTGGGGTGTTACAACTCTCCCCCACTTAAAAGAATTTTCGCCCTCGAAAATCAACTCAAGGAGCAGAGTCGGATACGACTCCCTCAACTGATCTCCAAGTTCCCAATTCCAACTTCCTCTAGTTGGTCCTCCCAAAACCACCTCTTCCAAGGCAATCTCTTTACCTCAAAGTTGTTTCTCGCTCATCATTCCGAACAAGCAACGCCTCAACAGTCAAAATATCTCTCACTTGTACACCATCCATCCGAATAAATGCACTTCCTCAACTTAGGCACATGCCACATCATGTAAGTTCACAAGCGACAGCGGTAAAACAATCTAACATGCTACTTCTCCCACGCTTCCGCTGCGCCACTTCCGATACAAATCAACAAAACACAGTGTGTGCTTCCGAGACTTCAAAGCTCGACCAACACCAGTCACCATCGTAACTCTCGAAACACGTCTTTTCTTGGATCTTCTTGATCTTTTCAGTCGTCTCTTACACAATTCTCAGGTCCGAGAACAACACTCTCGCCTGAATCATATCAACACAAAGGAGTCCTACACCTTCTACCGTAAAAATCCTCATACGGTGTCATTCCGATACTAGAATGCTAACTGTTATTATAGGTAACTCAATCAACGATAATTAACTATCCCACGACCCACCTTGATCAAACACACAAGCTCTCCACAAATCCTCTAAAGACTGGATAATTCTCTCTGTCTGTCCATCCATCCACGGATGATAGACAGAGTTCAACTTCAACATGGTACTCAAAGCGTCTGCAAACTCTCTCAAAATCTCGATGAAAACTCAGATTCCCATCTGACACAATATTTGAGGACGTCTCATACAACTTCATAACTTCACCGATATACATCTCAGCTAGCTTCAACATAGAATGATTAACCCTCATTGGTAAGAAAAGAGCCCATCTAGTCAATCTATCCAAAACCACCCAATTAAAATCATATCCCTCCAATTCTTCGGAAAACCCAACACAAAATCCATGGAAACACTACCTGATTTCCACCCTGGAATATTTAACGGTTGCATTAGACCCAACGGTCTCTGACGTTATTCTTCGACTTTCGACAAGTCTAACCAGCATATACAAACTCAACCACTTCTCTCTTCATCTATGGCTATCAAAATAATTTCCTCAAATCCGGTTACATCTTCATAGCACCGGGATGAATACCCAATCTACCTCGATGTCCTTTTTCAATAATACTCTTATTCCAACTCAACAATATTTGGGACACAAATTCTATCACGACATCTCATGTTACCATTGCCATAAATCTGCAAATCAACTCTTCGACTTTAATTCATCAAATTCCACCAATTTGCCAACTCAATTCATATTTGTGACCTTCTTGAATCTCATCAAGAGTACCACCAGTAAGGTCCAACATACTAAGCTCAACTCCATAAGTAGTCTCTTCACACACCAAACTCATATCATAAAATTGCTCAATCAGTTCTAACTCTTTTCACCATCATCATCGGTATACGCAAAGACTTCCAAATCAAGCAAATATCTTAAGCTTTTGAGATCACCAAACATTTCAAATCTCACTAACCAATTGAAGCCTCCAACTCCGGCACAAACACAACAACAACCAACTCTAAATCACTCGTCAAATAATTCCTCTTATGTACTTTAAATCGCCTCAAAGAATAACTAAAACTCGCTGATGTTGCACTTAACATATCTCCCAATCACATCAACAAAGCATCACAAAACACAACGAATAGTTCTGTCGGATTCAGCAAAAATCAACACACGAGTTGTTGACAACTCTCCCAAAAACTCTTTGAACTTTCTGCACAGTGGCATATCCCTGCTTCCTCTCCAACACTGGTAACTCAAGTTCTCGATGCTTAACATGATCCTCTATACTCTTCGAATATATCAAAATATCATCGGTTAACACAACCACTGACTCGCTCAATTAAGTATGGAAAATCCCATGCCAAACGGACACTTAATTTGCAAGTTATGGCGGAAATACGAACCGCACCTTCTGCACTTACTACAAAATCCAAACATATTCCATCAATAAATAACTTAATTTCATGTCACTACTTCACCATCACATATAGCACTGAAATAGCTTTCCAACGCTTCAAACTGTGCGTCATTCCGAGTTACGGTTCTCCCGTTACGACAAAAATACCAAAATAACATTCTTCTACCCAGGACACCTTCGCTAGGCGAACACAAAAGCGAGAGGTTGTTCGCTAGGCAAAGGACCTAGTGAACCTGACAGTCCGAAATTCTATTTTCGACCGTTACCTGACTTCCAGGTGTCCGATTTCGATTTCGTAAAAAGCTGCGATCTCGGAATTCAACGTACAACATCAATTTCACACTTAGGAAGGCATTCAACACATTTCCAATTTTTGAAATATTTAAAGGCCTAATTATACCAATATTGCATTCCACATCTTACCTTCTTTAATAATTATCAGAAGTCATCGTCCACCTTTAATATACTCGACCTCACAATCTGTTGCCTTAGCAGACACACTAGACACAAGCCTCAAAACTACTCAATCTATTTAGTTCTTTGACCATCCAAACGGACATATATTATGGAGCTATCAATATCGGACTAGTTTCCGTAACTAAGTCGATCACAACTCCACTTCACGTTCTGGCTGTATATCACTATCTCGCCAGGGAAGCTTCCAGACAATCATAATTAACTGGCAAACCACCAACTTCTCCACTTCATCAACACTCACAGTCTCCATCAAAATAAACATCTCGGCATCATCCTACACCGACTCACCAAAACAATCCTAAGCATTGAGCTTAACTCAAAACAATTCATTGCTCACGCCATATAAGCTTGCAAGACACGCCTATCTCATCCAACATGACCCCGTCTACTATCAACAACAGATTAAGGCTGATCAGTTCCTTAATTTGTCAATAGACAACCGAAAATCCAGATGGGGTATAAACCATCTTTACCAAACCATAACAGCGTTCAACCACACACTGAGCGACAACTCCGACTTGCAGCATCCTGGAGAAGCACAACTTCTCCCCCACTCATTTCATTCCCACTTCTGCAGACAAAGGTTAGGCAACAAACATGTACCGACAATGTTTTTACACACATGTCGCATACCAGGGAACAAACAACATTAGACAACTTGGCCGGACGGATTGGCCTGCTCTGATACCACTAATGTAACACCCTTATTTTACCCCACAGATATTACGGCAAAAATAACATGGATTTTAGAGTAAAATATTTACTTTCATAAAAAGCCACAAAAGTGCGTACATTTCTCAAAGTCAACAAAGTTGGTCAATACTCTGTAACACGGGTTTTCTCAAAATACATCAAAACTTCATATACAGTGGAACCCAAAACATAACTCAATGTTTTCCTCATAAGGGAACATCAGTAAAATAACCCAATGATATACAATCAACTCTAAGAACCCAACCCGATGTTACATATCAGAGCAAGACCCTCTAAATTAACTATAAAGGCTAACGACTCTAAAACTTCAAAATACTCCTCGACGGCGTCCATAGCTAAACTTGCTCATCTGCATGTTACCCACGTGTAGGTAACATTCAAACAAGCAAGGTGAGTAAGACAATTCATAATAATCAATGTATAACAATTAATGCATAAACGACATATTACTCATAGTTATATTCAACACATTGATATCATTCAAATATGCCTCAAAGGCCACAACGTCATAATCCACACAACAAGACTCATAAATGCAATGCGACACAAGTCAATGCATGTGGTACCAATCATCACAACTCGATGGACACTGGGCCATCAACCCTCCATAGATCCCCATCAATAGGATCAGAGCACATCAAAATACTTCACATCCATATAGTGGGATTGAAGTCAAAGTAATCGAGGTCCTGAACCGAAGTCCAGATGCACACGAATGCATGATGCACACTTCACAAATCATCCTCATAATAACATCATGGCGCATCATCATTCATCATATTCATCATGTCATCACAACACATCATAATAATCATCATCATTCATCATGTCATCACAACACATCATAAAAATCATCATCATTCATCATGTCATCACAACACATCATATTAATTCATCATATTAACCTTCGTATAACATATTATCATAATTCATCATATTAATCATCATACAGCATATCATCATAATTCGTCATATTACTCATCATATAACATATCATCATAATTCATCATACTAATCAATATCACACATCATGTCATCATATAGTCACGCATAAATCACATATTAGCTCATAGTCATATTATTCCATATTATCCCATATTAATTCATCAAATTATACTCATGGTAATCCTCACACTATCGCCTATCAATCACATAAACTTCATAGTTCTACTCATGTTAATCCGTCATATTATCACATAGTATTCACATATTAATCCCTAATATCATCTCATATTGCCTCATATTAATTCATCACAATTACACTCGTGGTAATTCTCAATACTATCACTTATTATTCACGCAACCTCACTGTCATACTCATAGTAACTCTTCACAGGAATCCCAGAATCAAACATCACGACATCGCTGCACATGATCAACATTCGCGAACTCTGCTACGCTTGCTGGCTTGCTCGCTAGGCGAGCCTGTAGCGAATGCTCTCTAGCTTGCTCGCTAGGCGATTCTTGTGGCGAATGTTCGCTAGCTTGCTCGCTAGACAAACAACGCAATAACAACACAACCTGCTACGATCAGACTTGCTCTCTACCCAAAATACTCATACGATTCATATACCCAATGCTCCTAAAACATCCCCAAAACATCTCTAAGGTCATACGGCGATAACGACACAACATCTATAGTTTATTAGGCCAATCTGGAAATATTTGCACTGCCTAAAACACTATTTTCCTACAATTTCTCTGAGTACGTCAGAGTTACTTCACATTTGAATATTCCTATTCCTACAAGGTCAAACATATCACAATCCAAGGTTTTGGCCACGAAGGCCTAAGGTTTCCTTTCTCATGTTACACATCAAACAGTCCGATAAGGTTTCCTAAATTCATGTCAATGTTCAGTGTTCCACACCATTCCTCCTAACCTCAAAGCCTTATCATCAAATTCCCTATTTTCCCACAGTCAACCCAAAATATCTTAAATTATAAACCCCACCATAAACACACTGAAAGGCATACATAGGAAATCATGAAATGCGATACTCCCCATATCTTAGTCGATTCGCAGCTTTCACGATTAATCTTTGGGATCTTCTGCTTCTAGCCTTTCCTTCAGAGCTCTGGCCACCCACTTTCACGTTAAACACAAGAATGGTCAGCCAAGTATGATGGGATTCTATTCATCTTCTGGGATATCCATAATCTCAAAATCCAATGGGAAGTTAAAGTTATCAATCGTCACCAGTACATCCTCTGCTAGCCCATATGACCTCTTAGTCGTGTGGTCGGAAAACTTCAAGTTTGTTCCTGTATCGCTCACTTTTCCAATACCCAGCTTTTTGAAAATTAATAAAGGCATGAGAATCACACTAGCACCTGAATCGATAAGGAGCTTCTTGAAAGTTATATCTTTTATAGTACAAGGGATTGCTATAGGTCCAGAATCTTTTCACTTGATGAGGATTCTCCTTCCTTGTGATATTTCACTACACTGCTCAGTTGAAATTTTCTGCTCCTCACCCAAAATCTTGATCGGAAAAATAGCAAATGTACTATTTTGCCAATGTAGTAATAAAAGGGAATTTCTCCGAATATCAATCTCGAGGACTGCGTAGGAATATATGTTTTGATTTCAATTCAATTAAACAAAAAGTAATTGGGGGTTGAGGATTGTTTTGTGAAATTATAAAACAATTGCATAAAAATAAAGAAACTATATAAGTGTTTAGAAAATATATGAGTAGATTATGCTAGAGATGGTGTGTTATGACTCAGTAACAACTCTGAATTACAGTGCAACAACTTATTGTAACTAACTAATTACCGATTATTTAGAGCGTTTACCCCTAAGTCCTTAGTGAGAAAACCTTTAATCATCCACCCTAATTCCTATGTCCATAGAGAATTACAGATGAAATTAAACAATCAATTATCAAGAATATTCCGGTTCCTATAGGGTATCCCTAGTCCTAAGTGATATCTACTATAGAATGATCCAAAGCAAAGTATTAACAATGACGGTCCAACCAAATTGTTAATCGAAAATCAAACCCTGTTTGTCCGACAGGGCAAGCATTAAGAATAACTAGAGATCAAATTAGTTATGAAAAACAAAGGAATCATTATTACAATACTAATATCAGAGTCATTACATATTCAAATCAGGGATACCCCCTAGCATTGGGGGGTTTAGCTACCCATAATATTCGAAGAAAATACAAAGTAAAAACTAGACATTACAAGATAATAGGATTCTTTGATCTTAAATTGCTTCTGCTCATGAAAACCTCCAGTTCCCCAATCACCTTGATCTCTCAAATCTTGATCGTGTAATTCTTCTTCAGTCCAAAAAAGTCTCTTTTTCCTTCTCAAAATACATCTTAAATACTCCCAGGTCCAACACAGCAATAGGAAAATACCCAAAATGCCCTTAGGAATCACCAAGGTCACGAAAACAAGAAAATTGGAAGCTGAGACGACCAAGCCAACACAACACGTGTCAGGTGACACCGATGGCCGTGTTGGCTCCCTGGCTCTCTGATGCAAATTATTCATGCCCCGGAGTTGCTGACACGGGCACCCGTGTTAGTCCACTGTCCACCACTCAAATTTTTTTCTCATGGTATCCTCCTGACACGTGTCGTGTCAGGGCACTGTTTCCCTTCCAAAAACTCTTCCAAATTCCTGCTGTTTTTCCTAGTTTTTTCTCTGGTTCTTCTTGATTGCTTACTTGACCCTAAAAACAATGGAAATACAAAACCAACGCATAAAATGTGATAAAAGGAAATAAAATGAAACTAAATATATAAGAAGATTAACTAAAATTAATGGTAAAATAACGTATAAAAACCATTGATCAAAGATCCTTTGGAAGAAGTCGACCTGGGAGAAGGGACAACAAAAAGGCCAATTTACATAAGCGCCAACATTGACCCAAAGCTCAGAGTCGAAATAATTCAACTGCTGAAGGAGTTTTGAGAGTGCTTCGCATGGGATTACGACAAAATTCCTGGTTTGAGTAGGGAGATGGTTGAACTGAGGTTGCCGATAAAGCTTGGGAAGAAGCCCATAAAGCAGATTCCAAGACGCTTTTCACCTGAGTTTCTCTCAAAAATTAAAGAGGAGGTCGAAAGACTTCTGAGATGCAAATTTATCCATACGACCAGGTATGTCGAATGGATTGCTAATGTGGTTCGAGTTATTAAGAAAAATGGAACTCTAAGGGTTTGTATATATTTTAGAGATTTAAATGCTACAACCTCAAAAAATGAGTATCTAATGCCTATGGAGAAAATGCTAGTTGACTCTGTTGTCGGCCATGAGTATCTAAGTATGCTCGATGGATATTTTGGATATAATCAGATTTTAATTGCTAAAGAGGATGTGTCGAAAACAGCCTTTCGATGCCCTAGAGCCTTAGGAACTTTCGAATGGGTAGTAATTCCCTTTGGCCTACAAACTGATGGGGCAACTTATCAAAGAGAAATGAATTTGATATTTTATGACTTCATTGAGACTTTCATGCAGATTTATATTGATGATATTATAGTCAAGTCAGTTTCAGGAAGAAGTCATATAGACCATCTTCGACAGTCATTTGAAAGAATGAGGAAGCATGGTCTCAAGATGAATCCTCTCAAATGTGCTTTTTGTGTGCGGGAGGGGGATTTATTAGGCTTCATGGTCCATAAAAAGGGAATAGATATTAATTAGAACAAGATCAAGGCCATCATGGAGGCGAAAGCGCCTTCGACAAAGAAGAAGTTTCAGTCTTTGCTAGGGAAGATAAATTTCCTAAGGAGATTCATTTCCAATCTAAGTGGCAAGACTCAAGCCTTCTCACCTCTACTTCGACTCAAGCAAGAAGGTTTAGAGTGGGGGCAACCAAAACAAGAAGCGTTCGACAAGATTAAAGAATACCTTGCTCACCCTCTGGTTCTGGCACCTCCTTGTAGAAATAGGAGTATGAGATTGTACATAGCTGTGTCAGACAAGACTTTAGGGAGCATGTTAGCTCAAGAGGATGAGAATGGTGTTGAAAGAGCCATTTATCACCTTAGTAGAGTCTTGAATGATGCAGAGACTAGATATAGTATAGTCGAAAAATTATGTCTTTGTCTATACTTTTCTTGTACAAA